>JAVDOI010000001.1:44371035-44983535 GCA_032191485.1 Leptoclinus maculatus | reverse complement strand
AGCTGCAGATAGCTTAGCATAGCTAACAGCATGTCTGGCTGAGTAGTTTACTTAAATCTAAAGTCCACTGAGCACATCACTAACTAATTACATTAGTTTATGGGGTTACAGGTTACGTTGTCATTTTATTTAGCCAGTTTAATGGTCTGCTTCCAAAGAAGGAGTGAGAGATGCTGCTCAGTTTTGTTTCTTTTGTTTCTGTCGAGTTTGAATGAAGTGTGTTTTTTTTTAGGCAATTAAGCTAGTCTCATTTCGGTGAAAGAGAGAAACTTCAATTCAGAAGGTGTACGTACGGTTGTATTGCTGTGTATGTTTTTCTTGTTTATTTATTAGACTGAAATAGCTGAGAGAGCTTGTTGAACGTAGTGACTTTGTCACCAAGCTGAAACTACAGGGGGCTCACACACACATCGTCACCAATATAACGTCAATTTTAACAATTTTAACATTATTGCCAAACTAGGAATGTCACGAGAACCGATGTGTCGGTACCCGGTTGATACCGAAATTCTGAAAACGTGACGGCCCTCGTTTCTCTTCAGAGCTGCAGGTACCGTTAATACTGGCCGGGGGGCTCGAGACTTAAATCTGAAAGGACGCAGTGAAGTCGTTATCGATGTCTGTCTTTTCCCTGATAACGCCACATTTTGAACAACAAATCTGCGTTGAAATCATGGAGGAAAGCTAGTTAACGTTAGCGGTTTGCACCCAGTGGGCAGCACAGTCCTGCGGAGCTAACAGCTAACGTTAACGGAGGTTACATTGAGTTTCATTATGATGTCTTCAAGCTCTATTCAGTAAAAATTAGTATTAGGCGAAGCTAAATTATGAATGTGCTCAAATGTAATCTTGTAAAATATAGTTTTTGGCAAGAAACCTGAAAAAATCCCTGGCCATCAGGGGGCGCCTCCTCTGATTGTATAGAAGTCTATGAGAAAATGACTCTACTTCTCTCTTGATTTATTACCTCAGTAAACATTGTGAACATGAGTTTATGGTCTCAATCTCTAGTTTCAAGCCTTCTTCAATGCAGCATGATGTTCATTTAGTAAATGATGGTCCATTTAGAGTCAAATAGACCATAAAGCAGGGTGTGTTGTGATTGACAGGTTGCTATTAGAGTCGTATACGGCGTCTCTCCTCCACAGTCCAAATATGGTCACTTCCGTTCACTGGTTGCATTAAAACAAGATGGCGACGGCCAAAATGCTAAACTCAAGGCTTCAAAACGTCAGTCCACAAACTAATGAGTAAAGTCACGAAGACTACGTCCACTTCTTATATACACAGTGTATGATTATAACCTTTTTAACTTCCTAACACTAGCTCTACATGCTACATGTAAGCTTAGCAGTCAAACAGTGTTTTGCTGGAACGAATAAATTCTGGTCTTACATTGTTTCTTGCAATACAAGAATGCCGTTTAGTTATTGCCATGTCTTCTCCTGGCGACTTTTTGTCTGAGAAGCTGGGCTTTAGCCTCAGTCCAGCCATCATTAAAACCCTTTTCACAAGATCGTCCCTTCAAAACAAGTCAGACCAAGGGGGACGGGGCTTAGCAAGCGGTCTGTTGCATTTTGGTGTTGCCTTGTGTAGTGCAAATTAACTACGAAACACGTACAGCTGTTCAGCAGAAACTCGCTGTTCAGACAGGCAGTGTGTGCCGGGGCATAAGCCGCCGTGGGATGGTGCTCGGAGCGGAGGGCTGATCAAGGCAAAAGTGGACCACTCATACACTTGGTGAAAAGCATTTGAGAGGCACTTTCAGGGATTCCAAGCAGCAGAGAGAAAAAGTACATTTGAAGAGTCCCCGTCTGGGAATCAAACCGCTGCGGCTACTTAGGAATGTGTGCGAATCTCAGATAACTGCGTGTACACGATCCTGCAATTACATGAGCTCACCTCATAGTGCTCAAAGCCAGGAGGCCGTAGAACAGCGTATGCAACAGATTGTAGGCCACATCTGGACGAAAGGCCGCCGCTCGCGCCTCTCCGCCTCCTTTCCTCTCCTCGGCTGAACCTCCTTTAGGTCTGCAAACAGAAAACAAAAGAAAAAAGGCAGCGAGACAAAAGACAGCAGTGATACATAAAACATTACAGCCAGGCGGAGGGTAGGTGGGTGGAATTATTCAGATTATTCAGATTTCAGTAGCTGTTCTTCAGATTGCATTAGCCGCTTACGCACAAGCGGACACGCAGTGATGCACACCCACGAGCGTTTGTGTCTGCGGGAGTCAGCACACAGACAAACAGAGGAAAAAAAGGCCCGAGGGCAGCGGTGTCACTCCCACGATTTGGCCTCCTGCACCGAATCAGACGGACAGCGGCTCCCATTTGAATGCAAATCCAATCTGAAGCTCTTGCTTCTACGTGAGGTGGGGTAAACTGGATTAAATGAATCCCCCGAATTGGCAAACAGCCCTGTGTTCTACGAGGTTAGTATTCCAGCCCTCTAACGGGCAGAGGGCGAGTTGATATGCTAATGTCATTAGCTCAGCGCGGGCCCTCACCTTGCACCGCAGGCAAATGGAGCTGGTAGAAAATTCTGTTTTCCGGAGCTGGATGCAACGACGCCATTTGTGAATCTGCAGCAGTGTCCGGCGGAGACTTGGGGCTGGTGACTACCACTGAGACTGGGATTCTGCCTCCGACAGCCATCCTGATGTCCTCCTCTAAACTGAAACTCCCTTTACGCCCATTTTCTTGTTCCTCTCTGCCAAGTTTGAGCATAACACACCTAATATTTGCTAACGTAAAGCGTTAACCTGAGCTGTCCCTTAACGGTTAAAAATGCATGAGATTGTTTATCAAGAACACGATTTTCAATTTTGTTAATGTTGTGTTTGAAGGAATTTGAACAAACTGCATGTTAGCTCTTATTAATTATAGATTTTTTTGTTTTTAATCTTGTCACTCAAATAAAAATTAGGTCAAAGGTTAAGTATTAACTAGTGCTGGGCAAGTTAACGCGTTATTATCGCGTTAAAGCATTCATTAATTAACGCCGACAATTATTTTAGCGCGCGTTATCGCAGTTTTTTTTTATTATTATTAAGCGGACATTTTTAACACAAGACAGCGAGCGGTGAACAGCTGTGTTTGTGTGGCGTCACTTCCTGCTGCTGCCCCCCCCTTGCGCGCGCGATCATCTCATTTCAGGATCAAACGTGACAATATCAAAATACATATTGTCGTGTTTTTAAATGAACATATAACCACGTGAGAACAAACTGCTCTTAACTGCATCTCTTTATTAGCATAACTTCCTCATGCAGGTTACTGCCACAGTACAGACCCCCTCCAGGTTCCCATGCTTCACCTACATTCCCCTGGGTCCTAAGTCCCTCCATGTACAGCTTCTAATCACCCTCTATGTACCAACGTACATTTATAACAAATACCACACATTATGGTAATCAGCGTTGCATACGTGTCTGACCAAAATACCCAAAAAAAAAATAAATGATTCATTTAAATTATTTTTTTAGAGTTTTTAAAGTTGTTTTGTTTGTAATATGTATAATAAGCATATCATTTAGTTATCGCTACTGAGAATTTATCAAAGGAAAAAAACATGACGTAGATATGTTTGCAGTTTTCAAGGTGTATATTTCAAATTGCATCTCTTACACACATGAAGATAAAGTTGTGAACACCGGCTGAATATCTATTATCAGAATCATTATAACTGTATTATAACTGCTACTGTGTAAAGGGAATACTGCTGTTAAAAATAACCTGATTTGTTTAAAGTGTTTGCAAACCGAATGTTATTGCACTTTTGTTCATATAGCAGTACTTTTAAAATAAAAGTGCGCAATACACTACTTTTGAATTAATTATTGAACTTTGACATAACAATGCGATTAATCGCGATTAAAAATTGTAATCGTTGCCCAGCACTAGTATTAACATAATATTTTTTACATAATATTTCCCTATAATAAGTCAAATATGCATATATTTACATGCCACCTGATAATAATCATTAATAGAGCGGAGGTTGCAAGAAAGCCTGTACACCATGTGTGTTACCGTGTATCTCTTCCGACACTGAGCTGCCAAATGCTGCCTTCCATGTGACGGAAAAACGTTGCTTTCACGGTACCCCCCCCCCCCCCCCACCCCCACCCACCTGAGGTTCTGCAGTGCAGCCGCCGCCAGCATGGCGCTGAGCAGCAGCAGTGTGAGGGCGTAGGGATACAGCAGCAGGGTGCCGGCCAGGCGCTCCAGTGTGTCGAGGGGCAGCAGGCCGAAAGCCTCCTCGCACAGATACAGACTGGCATCGAAATCCCTGCAGGAGGTGCGGGGGGTGGGGGGGGGGGGAGAGTGAATGAAGAGAGAGAGAGATAGTTAAAAATTAGCCTACATCGCCAGCCTGTGCCGACGGCGTCACAGGGTACAAATCCAGCTTGTGTTGCATCAGTTATGAGCAATATCACGACGTGATTAACATAACATTATGTTTGTTTATGAACAGACTGACGGAGCTAGTAGCGCCTCACTGGCCACCCGCCGCAAACTTACTGCTGAGCCGAGGCAGTACATTGAAGCAGATCAAATATCAGTAGAGGTGGGGGGGGGGGGGGTCAGAGAGTCTTTAGGGGTGACGCCGCAGAGTTAGTCTCAAAGAAAACTAAAACTGCACCAATATGGCAACAGTTTGGATTTGAAGCCAACGGAAGAGGTGAGCCGGTACCAGTATTTGATTATTAAGCTGTATGACTCGCTGTGTGCAAGAGACTTGGTTCTTTCTCTTCATGTGGAAGGAAACATCTGGCTTGACTTAAACATTTCTTTCCTAACTTTAAAAATATAAAAATATAAAAAAGATATAAATTGACTGACTTGTTATTCATAATTAAAATAATAAATCGTACACAACAACTTGGTAGGAAATCTTTTAAATGAACAGAAATTACAAATCAAGTGTAAAGCTTTTTAATGCAGCAACAATTTAAAAACTTGCACAGTAATTCAAATTGCGTTGTGTTTATTGTATAGTATAAAAACATAGACTTGATTGAACAGATCGGCCCCGTGGTCACCGACACCTGATCTATTTGAGTCAGTATATCAGTGCATCCCAGCGACTTATGTGGGTTTAGGGAAGCCTCCCAACATTCACCGGATATAGTAATGTAAAGTCATGTAAATACATGTAGTGGAGTAAAACTAATGTAGAGCAGTAGAAGAAGAAGTAAAAGTGCCTCGAAATTGTAAATGCACCCAGTAACTAGTTGATATATGATTTTCACAAGACGTCTTGGTCATGATCCAGCTAACTGCATGTTTTGTTGCTCTGACAACAACACCAGACCATTTTAAGGCCAGTTTTGAAGCGCTGAAGAGTACCGGCTTTGTCCATCATCCACAATCAAATCAAGATGCGTTATCTATCCGTGTATGAAGAACAGCGGAGCCCAGTTCTACAAACCAACTGGAGACAGCGATTAAAAAAACAACCTTCGTGAGCTGAAGAGAAGTGTATTGTGAGCCGTGTTATCTCCCACCACGGAGCAGCTATCAAGTGGCTGAGCAGCTCAACACACACACACACACACACACACGGTATCTGATCGGCGGGAGGCCTGGTGGCGTTACCCCGACATCTATTATTCGCACACACTTCACACTCCGGGTGCTACAATACTGGTGCTCAGTGAGTAATACAGTCGAGCTGCATCGAGTCAAGAGGTGCGTGAGCTTAGGCTGTGCAGACTCTGCTGCGTGTGTGTGAGCACGTCTTAGTGGCAAAGTATGGATTAACGAGAGTAAAGCGTGGCGGAAGAGCGCGTCAGTCTGTTCGGTGTGTGTGTGTGTGTGTGTGTGTGTGTGTGTGTACTGCGCATATGCATCCACGCAGTGTGCGTTCATACCTCGTCGGCCCCAAGGCGAGCTTTGACTTGATGAATTTAAAGATGTGTTCGTCTGATCTGAGCTGAAGAGCTTTCTGTAAACACACACACACACACACACACACAGATAAGGTCATCTTGTCAAGGCTAAAGATCAGCATGCTGAGATGTATAAATAAGTAAATATGGGGAGGAGGGAGGTATGAGAGGAGGAGCACCTTGGCCAGGTAGTTGATGGTGAAGGTGAGGAGGAGAACCATGGTGCTGTGGAGGAGCAGTTTGGCCAGACGAACCAGCGGGCTTCCCGTCTTCAGACCGGGCTGCAACAAGAGATTAGTCAATGCTAGGCTGTCACAATTATCCAAAAACACGATTCCATTTGTCTTTTGATTTAAATATTTGTCCCCAGTACTGACAGCTATGCCATTATTAGACCATGGAGTCTTGATTTGTAAAGATCAACAGTCAACTGTGCATTTTAAAAAGATGGTAAATGGACTTGAACTTGTACAGCGCTTTTCTAGTCTTCCGACCACTCAGAGAGCTTTAACACTACATGTCATCATTCACCCATTCATACACTGATGACAGGGGCTGCCATGCAAGGTGTCACCTGCTCATCAGGACTCTCTTAACATTCACACAGCGACAGGAGCAACTTGGGGTTGAGTGTCTCGCCCAAGGACACATCGACGAGTGTAGCACACTAAGGTCATGTAATATGAAAATAACTTCTTTCACAGTCAGTTGGGAGCGAGCTGGTGAACGCGAAAACAAAAAGAAGGGCCACTAGTGGCCTTTAGCAATCTAAGGAGGAGGGCACAAAATGGTGTTTGGCTGAGCGCAAAGCGCCAGCTTGCACATTAACCAGACGGCAGCCAAAAGTTTCATTGCGGCCATTAATATTAATTAGCTACAGCTGATATCATTCGCCAAAAAAAAGATCAATCTGTTGTCGGGGAAATGAAGAGTTGATACGCTGCACTTTTTTTTTCATAACATGAATTTTTAATGTCGTTCCGAGCCAAAAGTTAAAGTCCAAGTGAAGTCACAAGTCGTCCAAGTCCTGTGACTCGAGTCCACGCCTCTAAATCATGTTAGAATGGCTTAACGAAACATTTCACAATAAGAGCATGTGCTACTATGTAGAAATTATCGAAAGCCTGAAATAACATATTTCCCAACCTCCCTCCATCTGACTCTTCTTCCCACTTTCAGCCTGTCACATTAAATGTTTCTGTAATTGTTGCTGTGATACGATCTGATTGAACTAAATTGCATCCACACCTGACAGGAAAATGTGTCTCCGGCATACAAATTGGAATTATCTTCTACAAAAAAAAAAAAAAACTGACTGCAGCGCGGGCTTCTCCGCGCCGCGCGGGTTAATCTTCCATCTGTGTTTTTTGAACGAGCTACAACAACTGTCTGGATATTTGTCTGTGCGACTTTGACAATCGTGATTCTCTGTGTTCCCAATTCCTGCCTTTTACTTGTATTACACACACACACGCACACACACACACACACACACACACACACACACACACACACACACACACACACACACACACA
Organism: Leptoclinus maculatus; assembly: GCA_032191485.1. Taxonomy (NCBI): domain Eukaryota; kingdom Metazoa; phylum Chordata; class Actinopteri; order Perciformes; family Stichaeidae; genus Leptoclinus; species Leptoclinus maculatus. Next base: position 44,976,102 of record JAVDOI010000001.1, on the reverse strand, counting down.
CTAACCTGGCAGTGTCTGATGAAGAGTGCGGCTACGATGAAGCTCAGGACCAGCGATCCCAGTATCATGGAGTTACAGAACTGGAGGAGCCACACACTCAGCAGACTGCACACTTGAACAAGGTACATAGTGGTCACCTAGAGGAACACACACACACACACACACACACACACACACACACACACACACACACACACACACACACACACACACACACACACACACACACACACACACACACACACACACACACAGTGAAGTGAGACTCAAGCAAGTATCCATCAATGTGTGTTTCCATAATAGTGTATAAATACCTGCAAACAAAAATACTAACAACTCTTTTACAGTTACAGGACTAAAGCTACCAGAAGCTAAATAAAACTTTTTAAGACTCTTTTTTTCTTTTAGATCAGGGGTCACTAATTGGCGGACCGCGGTCCGGATCCGGACCCAGACGGCGTTGTATCCGGACCCAGGACCTAAAACCGATAGATAATTGAGAAGTATCACATTTTGACGGAGCGCTTCTATTTTAACCGGCGCAGCTTTTCCAGCATTTACGGCACTTTGTTCAGCGGTGCAGGAAACACGCCGACCAATGCGTTGTGAAATTAAGTACTTTATTTTAAGATGCACATTTTTCAAAAGCTTTCTGTCAGTTATTCTTTAATCCAGCTCTTATTTTACTTGAAATGAGAAGAACATTTATTTATGTATTTCTATGTATTATTTATAATCCATCCAGTTACATTTGAAAACTGAGAATAATAATTGATTCTTTATTTGATTTGACAGTTGTTGACTACACAGAGACGTTGTTACTACTAGGCTTCTTGAAATATATATATATATATATATATATATATATTTATATATATATATATATATATATATTTATATATATATATATATATATATAAACATCAAACAAAAAGTTCGGAAATTTGTGTTTGGTAGATTATTTCTCTGGTGTAACAATGCTTCTTGGCAATAAATCTTATACCGTTGGAAAGTCTGTTTAGTTCCCTTTTCAACGGTGCCCCATTTGTAAGGAACATGCATTTGTGGGATGAGCAGCACAGCTGAGCATGTGGGTTGCGCCCATGAAAAATGTGCCAAATCTTCTCTGCCAATGCCAAACAGCTTATTCTGCTGTTGCTGTTGACTCTTGTTTGGTGTTGTTTGGTGGATTGGATGATTGAAGTCTATCAGTAACAAGGAAGAAACAAGACATATTGGCAATTTTACAATTTATTCATTTAACAAAGTCCTTTTTTAGTTTGTTGAGGAGCAGCAGCTCATCCATCTTGTTGGCCAGAGAGCAGACATTCGCCAGGTGAATTGACGGGTATTATGTATTTGTTTCCAATATGTTGAATAGCATCACTTACATATGAATTTAATGAATCACCTTATCTATCAGTGAACTATTTAATTAGTAGTTAACCATTTCAAATGTATATCATTATTATAGTCATGTGGGTTTCCATCCAAATATAAAGCCAATTTTAATACATTTTTGAGAAGAAAAGGCAAATGAATGCTTGTTACCACACTGATTATTAGGAGTTGGATCATAGAGATAAGCTGTTGGTTGGAGAAACATGTATAAATCCTCAGAAGGGAATTTAATGAGGCAATAACATCAAATAAAACAAAATCACCTTTGTGATTCATGCTTGACGCATCTAAGTTAGAAGTTAGGTATCGTTTAGAATCTAACAATGACATGTCTGTCAGGTGTGATGGCTAATTTCCACTGACTTATCTATCTGATTTTATTGTCTGACCACTCAGTGTTTTGGCCCTTTTTGTATTAACAATGTCAGACATGGTCAGTAGGGGTCCTCTCAGGTTGACTAATATAGACTGCCACGCCAACAAACCAGACTTGCTAGCTACGCACACCTAGCTAAAAAGACCATGCTAGGGCATTTAGCATCTTGTTACTCTGGTACACTGTCAACCCAATTACTTTGTGCATATTTCCCCCTTTACTAAAGTGAAACGTACTATTACTTCATGAAATGCTTCACTCAATCATATTTAATGTGTTATTGTGTGTGGCAAATGACTGAAGTGCTGAAGGTTAAAGTAGTGAAGGTAAGTTTTTGGTTTTCACAGCTGAAAACATTGTATTTGTGTTTATTGACACATTGGGTTCTTCCTTTTTAATGTAAATATTCAGTTTTAGGTTCACTTTATTCTCCAATAAGGTTTAACGTTTTAGCCACTAACACACATATTTTATCACTGTGTTGTAAAAACCTTGTACCTTCAATGTAAGGGATTATCATGGTCACAGGTGAGTTGGAGCATTACATGCACCTGCAGGTTGAAGACATATTGAAACCGTTCTAAACCAATACTTTTTTGATAAAAATGTAAAATAAATCAAAATGTACTTGTTTACATTGAATAAATTTTTCTCACATGGTTGAGTTTGGTTTAAAGTACCTCATTTGCATATTCGGAACACAGAGCAGAACACATGGTGTCATTATGATGTCATAGAACTCATGTCATAGAACTCATGTCACTCTCAAGTCTGGTGCTGCTGGTCAGTTTGTCATTTTACTGCAAACAAGTGGACAGAGAAGACATATTGATAAACCTCTCGACAAATCGAACCAACTCGACTGATCAACTCGACAAATACTTTATGATGGAGGTAAGTCGCTGTTTGTTTCTCCCTCATGTAGAAAAAGTGTGTGACCACTTGAAGATACAATATACAATATGAAGATGTGTTTATGAGCAGAAAGCATGTGCTGCTGCTCCTTTTTCAAATATTTATCATATTGAAAGTTAGATAGACCATGTATTCTTCTAGAAAACTGTTCCTGATCCATGCAGATCTAAAGCTAGACAACGTCATGGTGGTGGACAGAAAAGCTCAGCCACTCAGGCTGAAGCTCATCGACTTCGGACAGTCTGTTCTGACCTCTAACGTGACGCAGGGCAAATGTTACCAAATACCATCCTACAGGTGAGCTACAGATAGACTCAAATCATATTCTTCTATGTGCGTATAGGTGATGTCTACCATCTGCTCAAATATGGCAGTGTTCTTTACTCTGTGTTGGACATTTGTTTCACTTTCAGGGCTCCAGAAATTGCTTTGGGACTTCCCTTTCCATCGACATGTGGTCTCTAGGTGTTTTGATGGCACGCATGGTGCTCGGAGAACCAATCTTCCCGGGCCGCGGTGAATACAGTGCGGTAAGTCATTAGGTCATTAGTTGCCTTTTCATTTACCTGTTTTTATGCGCATTATCAATTTGCGTTTAAAGAAACCTGAGTGGAAACGCAGAAATTTGGAAATGAAAAAGCAAAATGCGACAAAGTACAATGGAAACAGATTGAAATCCATTGAAGAGACGGAAAAACGCTCCACGCAGATCTGATGTAATCTTCCTCACATTAACATATTTTCACTAGTGCTGGGCAACGATTACAATTTTTAAATCGCGATTAATCGCATTGTTATGCGCAAAGTTCAATAATGAATTCAAAGGTAGTGTATTGCACACTTTTATTCTAAAAGTACTGCTATATGAACAAAAGGGCAATAACATTTGGTTTGCTATATATATATATATATGGCACTAAATAGTGCAAGTTAGATATTATTGTAATGTTCCGGACCTTTGCAAGAGGAGATTTTCTCAATCTGGACCTTTTGAATTGAATTGAATACCCCTGTTTTAGACGGACCATTTTCAGTCAGCTGAATGGCGCCATTTTAGAGATATCTCATAATATATCATAAGTGTCTGGTCCTTGTCGGAGCCATACCTGTGTGGTTGTCAGGAAATCACCACAGTCCAGGGTGTATATGATGAGCGCCTGGACGAGCAGGATGAACTGGTTGAACTGCCACGTCAGACAGAAGCAGAACGTCGTCACATACATCAACCACACCACCACCTTCTGAGGGAAACACACACACACACACACACACACACACACTGGGGTTAGACATTTAAACTGGGATAAATACTGAGAAAATAAGTTGAGAGTGGTGAATTTTCCACTATCGGAATAATCGTGAATATCGTCACAATATCGTGACTTGGAAAAAGCCGCCTTGCTCGCTATGGTAGACAAGTGAAAAATAGAGCTATAATTAATAATCTATAGAAATGATCATGTAAGAAAAAACATGTTTTCTTTAAACAATCACCAAAACTACAGCGTTTATCATAGCCAGACACTGTAAAAACTGTAACAATAATAATCCTCAGATTGTCCACATCATGTGTTTTTTAACGCTTCAGTCAGAAAAAGCAACCAAAACTAAGCTTAAAACTGTGATATTTCATCAAAAACGTTTTAATCTACAATCTCGCTCTGAATAAACCTTTTGCTTTAACCAGATTCTGTAAAAAACAATACATTCTGAGCTCCTCAGCGCAACTAGGAAGCCATGATTGATTCATCTGAGACCAACCAATACAATTGATGGCATTGTAACTGTGTTGTTCAGCACAAAAGACATGTTTGAGTTCTCTACTGCTAGCCATATTCAGAAAAGTTTCTTTCTTAACTAAATGTGAGATGAAGTGTCAGAGTTTTACATACCTGCAAACTCATAAGGGGTGAAAAAGGTGACAAGTCCAAAACCATGTCGGGGGGGGGGGTGCTGGTGGCATGAATTTTCATTTAAAATATGATCTTTAAAATGTAGCATTCTGGTGTACTCTGAGAATAACATTAAGTGATAAGATCATATTTACTTTAAGCAAAACAATAATTTATTATTCAGTTATTTATCACTATTTCAGCTCTTTCTGAGTTGAAGAGCTAGTTAGCTTCTTCTTTTTTTTTAAATCAATATTATTATTATTAACAACCTTTATTTAGACAAAATCCATTTAGAACGAGGTCTCATTTTCAAAAGTTTTAGTCAAATAAAAACAAAGATAGCAGAGTAGCGAGAACCATCGCCTGCAAATAAAGTGATTAGTCTTCATTGAACCCTGTTACTGTATGTCTTCATATTAACTTCTACTGTTACTGTACGTCTTCATATTAACTTCTACTGTTACTGTACGTCTTCATATTAACTTCTACTGTTACTGTATGTCTTCATATTAACTTCTACTGTTACTGTACGTCTTCATATTAACTTCTACTGTTACTGTATGTCTTCATATTAACTTCTACTGTTACTGTACGTCTTCATATTAACTTCTACTGTTACTGTACATCTTCATATTAACTTCTACTGTTACTGTATGTCTTCATATTAACTTCTACTGTTACTGTATGTCTTCATATTAACTTCTACTGTTACTGTACGTCTTCATATTAACTTCTACTGTTACTGTATGTCTTCATATTAACTTCTACTGTTACTGTACGTCTTCATATTAACTTCCACTGTTACTGTTACTGTATGTCTTCATATTAACTTCTACTGTTACTGTATGTCTTCATATTAACTTCTACTGTTACTGTATGTCTTCATATTAACTTCTACTGTTACTGTATGTCTTCATATTAACTTCTACTGTTACTGTATGTCTTCATATTAACTTCTACTGTTACTGTACGTCTTCATATTAACTTCTACTGTTACTGTATGTCTTCATATTAACTTCTACTGTTACTGTATGTCTTCATATTAACTTCTACTGTTACTGTACGTCTTCATATTAACTTCTACTGTTACTGTATGTCTTCATATTAACTTCTACTGTTACTGTACGTCTTCATATTAACTTCTACTGTTACTGTATGTCTTCATATTAACTTCTACTGTTACTGTATGTCTTCATATTAACTTCTACTGTTACTGTACGTCTTCATATTAACTTCTACTGTTACTGTACGTCTTCATATTAACTTCTACTGTTACTGTACGTCTTCATATTAACTTCTACTGTTACTGTACGTCTTCATATTAACTTCTACTGTTACTGTACGTCTTCATATTAACTTCTACTGTTACTGTACATCTTCATATTAACTTCTACTGTTACTGTACGTCTTCATATTAACTTCTACTGTTACTGTACGTCTTCATATTAACTTCTACTGTTACTGTACGTCTTCATATTAACTTCTACTGTTACTGTACGTCTTCATATTAACTTCTACTGTTACTGTATGTCTTCATATTAACTTCTACTGTTACTGTATGTCTTCATATTAACTTCTACTGTTACTGTACGTCTTCATATTAACTTCTACTGTTACTGTATGTCTTCATATTAACTTCTACTGTTACTGTATGTCTTCATATTAACTTCTACTGTTACTGTACGTCTTCATATTAACTTCTACTGTTACTGTATGTCTTCATATTAACTTCTACTGTTACTGTACGTCTTCATATTAACTTCTACTGTTACTGTACGTCTTCATATTAACTTCTACTGTTACTGTATGTCTTCATATTAACTTCTACTGTTACTGTATGTCTTCATATTAACTTCTACTGTTACTGTACGTCTTCATATTAACTTCTACTGTTACTGTATGTCTTCATATTAACTTCTACTGTTACTGTATGTCTTCATATTAACTTCCACTGTTACTGTATGTCTTCATATTAACTTCTACTGTTACTGTATGTCTTCATATTAACTTCTACTGTTACTGTATGTCTTCATATTAACTTCTACTGTTACTGTACGTCTTCATATTAACGTCTACTGTTACTGTATGTCTTCATATTAACTTCCACTGTTACTGTACGTCTTCATATTAACTTCCACTGTTACTGTATGTCTTCATATTAACTTCTACTGTTACTGTATGTCTTCATATTAACTTCCACTGTTACTGTACAGCTGTTAGAATAGTGGCCTATCTTCTATTTGCAATTAATATGCATTCAATCCAGTTCTATTATTTAAATTAAAATGATAATCTACTCTGGCTGTGGTCATTACAGTGAACAGTGTCGGTCAGTGTGATGAGAGGGCATGTTGCTGTACTTTATCTCCTTGGAGCAGAGGCTGCATTCAGCAGACCTGCCTCATCAATGTATTTAAAACACTGACAGCAGGAAGCTGTTCTCACGTCTGTTTAGACCTCCACCTTTATCCAGGCCCAGCTCCACTCACATCTCAGCCCTGAAGCTCTTTGACCTCATCATCTCATCAGTATCTGGGCCTTTCATTCTACTTTTGAGTTAAAAACAGCAACCAGATCCGCCGGTGTGCTGGTTTAATGTTAACGAGTTAACCCCCCCCCCCCCCCCCCCGAAAACAAAAAACTCTACGGATCTACACGATTCACATGGATGACATATTTTTTATTCAAAACGGCGAATTTCGCCGAAAAGCGACAAGTTTGCAGGTATGGTTTTAAGCATATTTTGATGATTATCGGAATAACATTGTGAATCCCATGTCTAGTTGAGTGTGCCGACATGAAGCCTTCTTCTTTATTTTGTGCGTACCTGCTGCAAGGCGGTGAGCTGAGGCCTGAGGTAACAGGTGATGGCGGTGACCTGCAGCGCTAGGAAGGGCAGGGACCAGTTCTCTCTGAGGGAGATGGTGAACTCCACACGAGTGGTATCGACCCTGATGGGAGGGAGAGAGGAAGAGAGGGAGGGAGGGATGGAAATCAATTGTTTTAAATGATGCAACATCAAAACTCCCAATTGAACAAGGTGAGACGTACTGCGCTGTTTGCAACTTCCTGTGCTTTGTGTGCTGAAGGAGCTAAACAACCAGAGGAGTTGGTTAAAATAAGGTGGACTGGCTGGTCTGAGGAGGATCCGAGTCTCCTCGGGAAGAGCAGTCTGCTCGGTCCCTTGGGACTTTTTATTGAAGATGATAGTGTCCCCCGCATTCTGTGGAAATGTTGGGACGTGGAGAGATGGAGGGTGGGCCGTCCTTTTTTTGTTATAACAAGGTTCCAGTGAGTTTCAGGTGAAGTACCAGTATGTTTCAAACGGTTTCTTTTGGGCCACAGCAGCTCTTTGTGTAAATTCTATGTTGTAAGTTGTAAAAGGTTCAATGTTTTAGGTGATACACTTGTTCCTTTTCTTTTTGTTAGTTAAAGTTAGATGGGAATGTTCATACCACTCTCATGTCTGACTGAAAACAGGGGTAAGCAGCAAACGGGGATCCGTTCCAAAATAACATGTGACTGGCAGCACCTTCTACACTGACTGATAAACACATCAGCTCATCTGATCCGTGCACAAACAAATGACAAAAAATGACAACTTGTGATTTTACAGGGGAATGAAGGCTAAACATGTTGAAACATGTCTCTTTTGAGTAATAAAACTCGCCCATTCCCAGTCTGAAAGCCTTGTTTCTGTCCATGAGACGGATCAAGTCCCCACCACGCTCTTACTCCACGCACGGCAAAATAAAAGCTTGAACAGGTGTTGTCACCAATAACTATGGCAATGCATTCATGGCCAACTGTGAGCGGTTTAGGGGGATTTTGCTTTGGAGCAATTTATTTTATTTTCCACTCAACCCTGCAAGACAATAATCCTCTATGAAAAACATCCACACCTGACATAGGGGAACTACAATCTATTAAATGGCCTCATTCACAGAATTGAGCTGCTGAAGTGGTTCATTAGACTCTTGTATTTTCCTTGCTTGGAAGAAATCATGATTCAATGTGACCTTTACTGTACGGCTGTCTTAATGACCACCTTGTGAATGCTCGAATCTGTTCATTTCACTGCTCTTGTAATTAATATATACTGCACGCGAGCGAGCGAGAGAGACATTAATGCATAAGACTTAAGGCTTTTACACTCGGGGGGGAGGGCCTGACGAGTAAATTAAAGGAAAAACTATTCATACCGGCAGCGATGCAAATTTGCAACAGTTGCAGCACTTTTTCAATAAAAGGTTTGAATGGATTTACAAACTTCCAGCGTCTAACAGTCTGTCTGAGGTAAATTGTGGTACAGATTAAGCTACTGTATTATATCGAGTGAATTTGAGTTCCCTCTAGTAAACAGTTATGCAGTGTATAAGTCTCTGGCTTTTATTGTGAAAGGTAAGAGCGGCAGGAAGGTTGAAAGGAGTAATACATTTTGCCAGCTTGGTTCGGACTACGGAGCCTCCCTGTTGTTGTACACTAAAGAGAACACTTTTGAGTACGTCGGTTTCACACGACGTGATTGGGTGATGCCTTTATTCTCCTTTTCGTCGCATAATATTCCCGTTCTGTGTGAAAGCACTAATGGCAAAAATAGACTTACACTGACTGAGAAAAAGCAATCAGGGCTTAGTTTTCTATCCAGAATCTGAGACATTTAGATGATTTGGTGACACGTGAATTCTACAGTTATATTACATTACTACAGGGCAGGAAGTCAAAACACATTCCTCCATGGAAGTAAATAATGTGATCCAATTACGTAACAATCAAAGCGTACAAGAGAAGAAATAAACGTCAGCATGATATCAAGGGCTGATTACTAACGATAAACACTCAAGTAAATATCTGATGATTTCAGATAGAGAATGAAAAAGTGAGCAGTTACAAAGCACACGAGTCATATATGTTGGAAAAAGAGTGGATCATTCGATGTAGATCGCTCACGTACTGGAAATGTCAGAAACAGGGATGTAAAGTGTCACCGCAAATACTAAAGCATGACATCCCTATTAGCTGTTATATGTTAAAAGACTATGAATAGCAAGTAATTATGAGGAATGGGGTGAAGCTAGCTCCTCAGACAGGACTAACAGCTAATGACTGATGAAGAGACATCGTGAGACTTAAAGACACACAACAGGAGTGCATGAATGCTTGAGAACGTCTTTTTTTCTTTAATTGATATTGTTTAAAGATGTTCTTTTAAACAAAGACTCTGTTTACGTTCACTGTTGCTCCACAAAACACATTGTGAGTGTCGTTGAGGCCTAACAAACATGTTGAATGCATTTACTTCCACATAAAACATCTGCAAAGACAATATTTCTTGAAAAGGTTTGAAAACTGCATTGTTTCCACCCATGGTCACTTGTTTACAGTACGGTACTCTTCTTCACCACAGAAATCTAGTCAGCTGAGCAAGAAGATGGCTGAAGCGACTTTTCACTGAGAAACAACTCAGGCTCTTTTTCACCCCCTTTACATACAAGCCCACAACTCTAGACATTTACCAGGCATATTAAAAAGATGTGCCATATAAAATAGCTCATTTTAGACAGTAACATTTGTAACCAATGTAGCAATGAAGCATGGTGGAATTAGCAAGCTAGCTGACTAACCAGCTGTCCTCCAAACCAGCCGTCCTCCAAACCAGCCCAGGAAAGGCGCTGGGATTTGAAGAAGAGCCCAGGAAAGGCGCTGGGATTTGAAGAAGATTTGACATAGTGGCCAAACGGAGGAATTGCAATTTCCTGGACCGTCACATGATGCCATTGGGCCCCAAAAAGAGTCTTTCCCCATAGACTTACATTGGGAAAGAGACGTCTGTTAACCAGCTTCCCGCTATGATCACTTGAAGAGCCTTGATTTAAGTCATTAGGTTCTAAAAGTTGTAGAATGCTCTAATAGTCGAGTTCCACATTTTCCTTCCTCCGTTTATGTAAACGAGGCTGGACCGAGGCGGGGTCAAAGGAAACATTAGTGCGCTTGCTCTATGGGCCACATGCATGTGGAAGATTTCATGAGCTGCCTCCGACACTGTATCCAGCTCTCTTCATACGTCCATGCTGTGCGCTGGTTAGCTTGCTAATTCCATGCTTCCCTAAGCAACAAGAGAGTGTGGGTGAAGTTGTTCAAATTGACTCATTAGCTCCGTCTCTCTGTGCTTTGAAACGTTACTACTCCGCGGCTCGTTTTAGTGCAAAACCTCACCTTAGAGAGTCCGCCACTTGCCACAAGTCTGGTATAGTTAATATGGAAGTCAGCCCACTACAACGGTCTCAAGTTGACTTGAACGGGAACGTCTGCTCTATTCTGTTTCTATGCTCTAAGACATCATTGAATGCAGTGATTTCTTTTCTTAATTTAATTTCTGCACATCATGTCGGTCTAAAGCAAACACGCCCTGGACAGGAAATCCCGACAGTATCGCCTCTGTTTTATACTTGTTGAATACAAAATGTTAACCTTTGACGACTCAGTTTTGTATTCAGGTGTCCGTTTACTGCACGAGACGATTGATAGAGCTGCCCCTCGACTGTTGAGGAGCTTTGTTCAGCTCGGCTCTGAGCAAATAAGCAGAGCTTCGAGGTCTGCCTCCAGGGGAGATGGTAACGTCCCTCAACGTGGCTCTACCTTCGCACAATGTGCTAAAGAACAGAACAAGCTCCCCGTCGATATCAAAGAACTGCACCCACCGAGGTTAAAAAATGGATTCTAAGCAACCAGTCTTTGTCATTTTGACGACCTGATTCTCTAACTTGGTGTGACTTATACATGTAGTATTTTGACACTTGTATTCTGTTTTGTGTTTATTCCATTGAAGTGTGTTTGTGTGTAGGCATCAATAGGTAGTTGGTCCATTGAATGTATTTTTGTACATGGTCCCTGATGTAAATAAATGTAATAAACTAAAATACCAAAAGGTAAGAATCCAATTCATAGACACACAAACATGGTTCAAATGTAAGGGTTATTTTTACTCTGTTTCTTTTAAGCGCTCCTGTCACAAAATGAGTTACGGGGATTTGCTGTGATAATGCAATTTTAAAAAGCGGTTTACACATGAATGCACAGAGCTTATTACCCACCTGTTGAGGATGTACCAGACCCCCGTGAGCGTGCCGGCCAGCCAGGAACCCGACAGCAGCCACGCTGTGAGGTACAGAGCGATCACGTACACCGCTTGGAGCGAGAACACTGTGTAGATGTAGAAATACACCGGCTCCAGATAGGACTGGACCCCCCACACACACACACACACACACACACACACACACACACACACACACACACACAGAGAATGCATTAGTTCATTAGGCGCTGTAAATGGACAGAGTTGACTGCAGTGACTGCGATCCGACTCGGGCACTCAGGAACGTTGTAGCCTTGTCAAAGTTTGGTCTGATACTTGCCTCGCTGGCATTCTTGTCACGGCGACATCTCCGAGGGAGCTAAGTAACCGTTTCTCGGTTAATTGATACGCCAATACGGAAACCTTTTCCTCCAGTGTGACAAGTGTAGGTGTGCCGAGCCACGTCAAGAACAAAAAAGATAAAATGCCAGAGCACCTCAAACGCCCCGACGGCCTATCATTCATAACGGGACCAGGAACTTAGTTCATCATGACGACAGAAGAGAAATGTGGCAGTGTGTGATGTTGTTTTTACATTTTTCACACGGCGAGAATGCTTTGTTTCAAAACGACAACGAAAGTCACAGAGACCGTCAATCATTTGGGTTGTTTTTGTAATAGTGGTGGTCATTACTCTAATCTTTTTGTGTTTTACAAGCCAATTGTGAAGAGCTGACAGCTGAGTGATGGGGTACCTGTATGGGCAACACTCTGTAGAGAACACTGAGAAAGACCTCTTGGTAGATATTCATTCTCTGCAGGAGATTGATGGTCCTCTTGGATTCTGTCAAGTTGTCATGGATCAAATCGGAGAGCCCTAGGAACACACACACACACACACACACGTATAAAATGACTATCTTCACAGTGACAGAGAGTGATAGTGATTACTGGGAGGAACGGGTGTGATTCATGTTCCTCAAAGCTCCCATTTACAGAGTACGCTGCTGATTAAGGAACAATAACAGTGTTTGAAATGTTTGCTACCGGCTACAACCACAGTGTGTTCAGCTTGTATCTAATCCCGTAGTCGCTGAGAGCACAATGGAATACCTGAACCCGTCAGGGCGTTCCACCTTAGGATCCTCGAGCATCACTGCATTCGTTCAATTAAAGTAACTAAATACTGTTGTTCTTCTCCCAACAGTCTAAATATGCCTGGGTTTCACGCAGTGTTTGATAGCACATCTCGTCCGAAGGGAGCCTACCAAGCCGATAAATCTCCACTAACATCATGAAAGGTTTTCATCAAATAAAACATTAACCTTTAGGGGGGAAAGCAGATGAGCTAGTTCACACAGCAAACGCAGCAAATGTCATCTATCAAACTGACCACTGCAGGAAATGCAGTTCATGGACAACGAAGTTCTTCCAAAAAAGCAGCTCTAAAGCCCCACTGCATTGAGCACACTGCTGCCACAAACACAAATCAAAATGTTGCTCCATATCTGCTGGATGTGTTTTCGCCATATCGACTTAGAAGGTGATAATGCATCACTGTTGTGTTTCTGCTGCCCCCAAGTGGCCAGAAGAAAACCTGTTATTGCAGGTTTAAAGGCTAATTGAAGTTTATTGAATCTTGCGTCTTGTTTCTGTAGCTTTGGACATCATTTATATAAGTTGTGGTAACATTTTACTCACCAAAATGATCTCTAAAACCTGGGAACGGGGCAACACTGGTACAATACAGCCACACGAACGGCCATACGAGAGACACGTTGTACACAGTCGGAATATGTTACCAGACATGTGATCTCGGGCTGCACGATACATCGTTTCAAAATTGACATTGCAATGCGCACATGTGCAACGGTCTCATGTAGGGCTGCAACTAACGATTATTTTAATAATCGATTAATCTGTCGATTATTTTTACGATTAATCGATGAATCGGATAAAAAAAAAAGCATTAATTTCCAACCCTTTATTCAAAAACAGTATGCTTTATGCTTTACATCTGCCAATTATATCGTTTTTTTTTAAATAAAGTGCACAAAAATATGTATATTTTTGTTTAAAGGGACCTGAGCTGTCAGAACAATAAATCATTTATAAAAAATAAAGAAAAATACAAATCAGAAAACTTAACAGGATTTGTTTGAACGTCAGAACTTGTTCTCTACACTACACTCACAGACTCTCACACTCAGACACACACACACTCAAGTTCACTTGAAGCTTATTCATTAAATTATTACCATCATTGTAGTAAGTGCAAGTTAAGTTAATTTATACACCACATTTAAACACAGCTTAAGATGACCAAGTGCTATAAAAAAAAATAAAAAGTACAACACACACAAATATATTTGTCAACAATAACCGATATGGGACAAAGCACAGAATATATATACATGACAACAGATTGAAAAATGAATGGGCCAAAAAAGGCGAGTGAATAAAAACGTGTCTTTAGTCCTGCTTTACTACTGTTATTAACGAGCTAACGCTAACTTGTCATGCTTGTCAAACTGGATAACGAGTAAACACCAGCACCAGAAGAGCTACTGGAGGGACGTTACGTCCCTGATAGCAGTCGACTCCGGGGCGGCTGATCCGCCGTACTGTCGCACTCGGTTCGGCCATGCACGCCGGATACGCCCCGCCTACGGATCGCGCACCGTCAAACATCGTTACGGGTCTCTCCGGTGGTCTTTCCTCTACCTCCGCTCTGCTCTGCTTCGCTCCGCGCTCAACTCAACTTTTTTTTTAATACTCACACATCTCTGCTACTTATTGAGTGGCGTAATAATCGCGCGACACAACGAATCGATAATGAAATTCGTTGCCAACTCTTTTAATAATCAAATTTTATCAATTTTATCGATTCGTTGTTGCAGCCCTAGGCTCATGTATTTTCCATATTGTAATATATATCGAGCTCAATGTCATTTTGTTCCGATATCTTGCAGCCCTAACGTCAACATATGAGAAACGTTGGTAAGAACCCGTCTGATGTCGCTGTATTCCTCCCTCTGTCAGCAAGTACTTTGGTGAGTATTATTGGAAAAAAACTTGTAAAATAAGGCCCACATTGTAATGCACTATAGTTATCCTCTAACCCATGAAGACTGGTACTGACGGTACATCAGCTCATACGCACGCTGGTGTCATCGTTCCAAAATGGGGCACTGGGTGCAGTATCATTACTATGCATTGGGTTTGACTGGAACAAAGCGTGACACTAAACCTGCAGCAGAGGGCTGAGTTTGTGCTGCAGGCTGGGATGTGTCAGCCTGATCACTGCTGTGTTCTTGATCCATGTAGGACCATAAAAACCAGCACTGTTTTCCATAAGCAAAATAGATATTACTACCCACACACACACACAACGCGCTTCCCTTCAACCATTCCTTTTTCATCTTTCGTCATTTTTGCTTTCTCCCCTTTTCTTTCCTCGCTCACTTAGCTTCCTTATCCTCTCCTTCTTCCCTTATACCTCTCCTCTCATCCCTGCTTCTGTCACTGTCCTTCCTTTTTCTCTTTACACGCCTCCTTGCCATCCTTTTTTCTGCCACCTCACTTGTTTGGCTTTCCTACATCTCATCTTTTGTTATAACATTTCTTCCGTGACGCCCTCCCTGTATTTTTCTCCTCCCTCCCGCACCCTTAGCACCGTAACTCTGAGTAACTTCTGTAGTTTCTGCACATCGAGCCTTTCTGCTGACGGGAAAAGAAACACAGAGCGAGACAGAGAGGGAGGTCAGCCAGTTCCTCAAACCGATTGCAGCTCAATTATTTGCCTTAGTGGCAAATTAGGCCTGTAGTACATGAAAATGGGAACAAATAATTAGACTAATTTCCCTCAGACCAGACTGTGCGTCACAAGAAGCTGCAGTGATTTGTTTGGTATGGATGGAAACAAAGTTTCTTTCTCCTTGTTAGAGTGGGTGTCTATCCATGTAAAAAAAGTACATTATTGTATGATAAGACAATGTTGCAATAATTACAGTTAAAATAACAATTATCACTATAAACATGAAATGCTGGATGATATCATTTCATACTGCCTGGTGGCCATCGGTCACTGGCAGACTGTATCAGCTGTAGCGAGCTACCGACTTGATACGGTCTCCTGATGTACGGCTGAACCGAATTGTGGATTTGGATGATCGTTAGATCCCAACTCATTAAGCTCAGTAACATTAAGCTAATGTTAGCTCCATTAATTCCTTCTCTGGCCGACTCTTTAGTGATAATGGCTGACTCGTATTAAAACAAGAATCCCATAAAAGGGTCTTAAATAAATGTTTAATAGCAAGATAAATGGTACGATGCTAAAACACTGAGGCTGAAGCTACATGTCCCAGCTAAAGTCCTCCTCACCAGGTGATGAGTCATGTAAAAGACAAAATTAAAAAAAATATTTACCGCCTCGTGGTTGTATGCCTGTACCAACCTGCTCATGTTTCCGTCCACGTCTGTCCAAAATGTCAACACTTCCTCATTTTATCCTCTTAGACATTTGTGTGAAATTGTCATAATTAGCGTAGGATTTCTTGAGCTGTGGTCAGAAATGTGTTTTGTGAGGTCAGAGTTACCTTTGACCACCAAATTCCAATAGGCTACGCTATCGCGTTCATGAGAATGGACTGGACGGACAATTCAACAACATAATGCTTTCAGCCACGGCTGTGGCCGGCGCAGAGGCTTAAAAACAGCTTTGTTCTTGTGCTGCAGTGTAGAGCTGGTTAGTCGTGCTATCATAAGTTTGATAAAGAAAGATGTAAGATCAGACTGTACCCTGTGTGGCTAACTAGCTTATATACCTGTTTGTATTTTCAAACAGTGTGTTTTCACGTTTGAAGTCACAAAATGCTTTTAGGATGACGACGTGAGTTACGAGGGTGCAAACGTCCCCAAATCCAATAAAGAGCAGAACAGAGCTGCTAACGTTAGCTTAAACTCTGTTAGCATCGAGGACCGGCTTCCACACAGCAGGGAAATACTACATGAACAGTGCATGGTTCAGTCAAAGTAATGTACTTAGTTAATGTAGGTGGTAGAAATACTACTAGGTTACGACTGTAGTAAGCTAGTTAGTCCGACTTGCTAACATTTGCAGCCTATGCTACATCAGATGCACGCTGTTTAATCCATTCAGAACACTTTTGTTCTCGTGTCTGAACATTCATGATACAGAGTATCACATGCACATTGCTTCATGTGGAGAAAGCCAGAGCGCTCATGACACCAAGGATGACATTTGATAACTTCACTAAAAAGTCAATATTGGTGCAATATGTATACGGAAAAAAATGATGTTGCCACCATAAACACAGTTCATACCTTCCTGTATGGACGGGGCCTGCAACATCTGCTTGTAGTACGAGTAGTACAGTCCACACTCGGTCCGAAACGAGATCTCCCGCTCCACCTCCTGAAAGCACGAAATAAAAAGGTGTTTTTTTTAGTTGCATGAAGCAAAAGACTTCTGTTTTTTTTCTTTTTAAATATGGAAAACAGATATCCTGGCACAGCATGACAGAAACACGGAGGATGGAGGCAAAGCAGCTAATACACTCGTAATCCTCGGCAGTAACAATGAGACAGGTAGCGCGGCGTGTGTGTGTGTGTGTGTGCTTAGACGATGGCTTCCCAAGAGATTTCCCGCTTGCCATGCATGATTACTGTTCCACTGGGGGGTAAAAAAACAGAGAGCAAACAGAGAACAACCAGCTGCAGAATATTAACTCCATCAATCTATCGTGTCCCGTTAGTAAATAGTTTTTACAGCTGTGCTCCATTTAAAAAGACATTCTTTGACCATAGTGATACATTTCTTTGACATATCGGCTGTGATTTGACTGTTCCGAGGGAGCTCGAAAATCTGCTTGTTAAAAACCAACGAATATTTCGGAGTATTATCACGATGCCATTGATGTCATCTTGTTTCCAGTAATGACCTATGATTAAAAGCTCATCCCACATAAAAAAAAACCATAAAAAGAAAAAAAAACGAATGGACGCAAAAACCGTAACAACTGATTCATCGACCAAATGACACGGAATGGAACAGAGCCGCTGATTTGTATTCGCATTACAACGTGAGCTACCGCGCTGACATTTTGCGACATTCAAATACACTTTGTATATTAAATGTCCCATATTCTAACCATCTATGAATGTCCCTCTGTGGCCCGTGCCCCCACCCTTACAGCTACATCTCATCATCTTAAGTGGAATTGATGGCAGAATTAAATTAGCCTGGCTAATTTAATTCCAGTCATCAGCTACCTGACAGCAGGTATCAGGGAGGATCACAACCATGCAGGACACCGGGCAACTACAAGCGAGAAACTACACAGGCCAGTGGTTCTCAGTGCCCACCAGCTCCTTCATTTTATGAACCATTCGCTGATTAATTGAGTGAAAACCAGCAGGGCTTTGAGACCCGAGGAGCACAATAGAGAACCACTAGTTCATAACACAGTCCTAACATCTTACATACATATTTGCTATGTTGCTGTACAACATACACAGATGCAGGCAGAAATGATGAAGCTTTATCTAAAAAAAGAGGCTGGCACTGTGAGCACAGTGTGAAAACAATGTTAATAGGAAATAAAAAAGACCCTCCACCGCCGCGGCCCGCCCACAGAGGTGCTGTTAATTAGACTGTTCCTGGGACGCAGTGGACAAGTACAGGCGGTGCTTGACTGACATCTTCCTGTCTCTATAATTCATTGTGTTGCACCGTTCAGGGTGGGGAACTTATGATTTGTAACCATTATACATACACGCCCACCCCTTAATATATACAGGGTATATGCCTAACACAATGAGCAGAGAGGGTAGACTTTATTTTCAAAAATGTGAATTAACCAATCATAATCTCCAACCATTTATTTTTTCCCACAGAAGGAAAAGATTTTGGTTACAGACGCAACATATAATATATAATATAATATCAATGATCCTGTCTATTTAGCTCAATTGGGTACAAGAGGCCTACATCATATGGTATAATTGTAACACTACAATTTGCCCTTTTCACAGCAGCCATTTTTGTAACACACAAAATAACAGACGTATAAAATGAATTATGGTCCCATTCTATTTAGTGCGTCACAGCCAGCATGTACAATAGGCTACCAGGGCTGTGGCCCAACGAGATGGAACAGGGCTGAAATGAATGTGTTCAGGCTGCGGTGACATGTCAAAATGGCTGCTGTGAAAAGGGCCTGTTCTCAGTTCACCGGTGAAGTGTATGAGCTACTCTGCAGAGTTGACAGCTGTTCTCACATGAACCTCTGCGCGGTGACTGGGCATCGTTAGATCCGGCTCGTCTCCCGTGTCATCATCAGCCACGATGACCTGTTTATGGGTCACATCTCTCGCCCGCATCCATACACTACAGCTCTCACGCATTAGTTCCCCGTTGTTGACTGTGTGATCGCCGTGGCTGCTTCGACATACGGTATAGTGGTGCATCG
Source organism: Leptoclinus maculatus (assembly GCA_032191485.1). Taxonomy (NCBI): domain Eukaryota; kingdom Metazoa; phylum Chordata; class Actinopteri; order Perciformes; family Stichaeidae; genus Leptoclinus; species Leptoclinus maculatus. The sequence continues at coordinate 44,956,941 of JAVDOI010000001.1, read as the reverse complement.
ATGTCGTGTAAAACTTTCTCAAATCAGTGAGAAATGATTGTTAGTAAGTATCGAATATAAATGATTCTCTCCCTAAAACGTCTACCCAAGGCAAAACCAAAGTAAATTGAAAGCTGGTCTTGGAGGACATGCATGGTGAAAGGTAACAATGAATCTGAAAGTGACTACTGGCATTGAGGAATAGAAAATTTAACACACAGAAGTAGAGGGCTTATATTTCGGCCTGAATATTTTCTTGAAAACAAATGCTTACAGATTACTATAAGCCCCCCCCCCCCCCCCCCCCCCCCCTAAAGGTAACCCTGGTCCCATGGTGGTTAGGGAGAAATCAGGGGGTTTGAGGGGGTCTTGCTCGAGGACACTATGACAGACTGGACAGGACAAGATCACGAGTAACGATATGACACGTGCGATGTGTTAAAACAGACACTTTTTTACTCATCATTTAATGTAATGTAAAACTACATAGAATCCATCTGTCCACTTGGCCCCGAACTGAGGCAAGATGCTTTTTAAGTTGAACATTTTTTACTAAACATAATTTCATATGATATTCAATGAACTTATTTCATATAGCCTAGCTTTATAGAGAGAGAGAGAGAGAGAGAGAGAGAGAGAGAGAGAGAGAGAGAGAGAGAGAGAGAGAGAGAGAGAGAGTCAACAGACACAGCTGAGGGGTGTTTTCATTTGCACCTGCCACTTGGGAGCGGTAGCTGCGCTCGGCTAATCAAAGTTTCAAATGAACGCGGCGTCAGAACTCCTACCGTGAGCTGAGAGAACCACAGCAGGTTCTCGTGTATGGCGTTGACGCACCAGGCCTGAGTCAGCGCCAGCAGCCCGGCTAATGACAGCCCGGCCGCCATGGAAACACGCCGTCGCCAGGGCCGCCGGGCACCGGACCGTCCGAGCAGAACCGCCTCCCCCGCGCCCTCCTGGGCGGCATCGGACCGCTCTGTGCCACGCATCACGTTACCGCTGCGTCTCCCTTCATCTGCAGCATCTCGCGGAGGGCCCGCATGATGTTGCAGCTTGCTCGGCTTAACTCTCTTACGAAGCTCCATTGCCTGAGATCATCAATACACTCTTGGATCCTTTGATGCGCTGAATTCAGGTAGATAAACAGCACGCTCCCGGGCTGAGTTATAGAACTGATCCAAATCCATTACGGCGGTAAGTGTAAATGTGGTGCGCTTCTCGTTTCTTGAAGTCGGTCCAAATAAATTAACTTTTTAATCGCTTCAAGTTCCTTGCCAAAAGGAAATATGCAAAAAAAGCTTTCTCCGAGGGAATGAGCAGCTAGTTTCTTTCCCAATCCTCCTTTAGAGTTTGCTCGGGGCAGAACAAGCCTTTCCACCAAGAACTCTGATGAGATGGCTAATCCCCAGTTTAAATTAAGGTCAAAGAGAACGGGCCCAGTTAACAAGTTCACACGTTGCTCATTACCCCGAAAGCTACTTCACTCCTCACCAGGCACCGATCCTCCTCTATTCCGTTTCCCTCTGTTGCCGTTTCCTCTTCATGGCTTTTTCAATAACTCCCATCCCTCTGATGCAGCGCTTGAAGAATGCGGGCGAGCTTCCGTCCAGCGCTGGTGTCGCATTGTACTCCTTCAACGACGACCAACATCTGCCTCCCTTGAACTGCAGCAGTCACTTCTAAACAAAAAGCAGTCGTCCTCGACCGAGCCACAGTAGGGCTACAAAACAACGGGCTGGGCTGTAGATAAGTGGAGCAGTCAGAGGGAGGGAACGGGAAAAAAGAAAGAAAGAAAAGAGAGCCACTACCGGTGACCTCTTGTCGATAAAACACACATGCACACAGGCAAAGAATAGGATGGAGTGGGGGTAAGGGGGTGGGGAACGTCACTCGGAAAAATGCGCGGGGGGGGGGGGGGACAGGACATTTGTCAGAGAGTTTTGTGGATCTGGAACCGGCCTCAGGCTGTGAGCACACGTCTGAAATAGACTCGGCTCTGTGCCGGGACCATCTCTCACTCCACACATCAAAGGAGGACCGGTGAGAATAAGCGTTGTAGAGGTGTGTGTGTGTGTGTGTGTGTGTGTGTGTGTGTGTGTGTGTGTGTGTGTGTGTGAACGAGAACTTGATAACAAACCCCCTTCAGACCCTTTGACCTGAGGCTGAACAACTGCTGCCACATTCTCCTCTACAGCACCGTGGGTGAGGAGGCCACATGTGAGATTATTAAAACCAGTCCCCGGTTCTGTTCGGCAACAAGCTCCTCCACAGACCGCCAGCATTCTGATACCATCAGTCACGTCGAGTCGGGTCAGACGGCAACAACAGCCAAAAGCACAAACAGCGAGCGGGCAGGACTCCCAGACTCACAAATGACTTTCCAGCATGTTTCACGGTCCTTTCCATCCTACTTGACCTGGACCCACTTAAGAGAGCGCGTGTGTGTGTGTGAGTGTGAGTGTGAGTGTGAGTGTGTGTGTGTGTGTGTGTGTGTGTGTGTGTGTGTGTGGGAGTGAATGTGAGCGAGTGGATCTCTAAGGGCAGGAAACAAAATACATAATCTCTAGTTGAGGGAGGAACAGCCAGCAGTTGGAGGTGAAGTCAGACTGCAGCAGTATCTGTGTCTGAACACTGTGGTTGTTTCTTTGCACTATTTAACGTCACTATAGAAATGAGCTCAAATGTGAGAAAGGATTATAGATTTACCTTCCTACACGGTTATCTCCTCAACTGTTGTTCACAATGAGAGAGTTGTGGTCTTAATCGTGTCCAACAACCAAACCAAACTGAAGTGGAATCTCATCAAAGGGGGGTCCTTGATCTAATATATATAAAACATATATATATATATATATACACAGTATATGTGTGTGTATTAGTGATGGGTATGGTTAGGATTGTATCAATACTAGTACTCCTGTCGATACTGCTTATCAGTTTGGTTCCTTAGCAGTTCTTTTTGATTATTTTGTGAGAAAAAAAGACAATTAATTCAGAAAATAATCGATATTACTTTAATATTTCCGTATGTAAACAAAGTCTTTCTTGAGCAGCAATACAAGGAGTTCCAAAATCTTTAAAGAACGTTCGCAGCTAAACAATGAACTAAGCTTTTAGCTATTACCCTGTTCTGATGATCAAACTCTGCATGGCATGGCTAACGTTACATGCAGTGGACGAGGATGGACGGCTGCTCCACCAACAGTCCAAAACTGAGCATTTCTGCATATTATATGTGTATATGTGTATATATACAGTATATATACACACACGGAACTGAAGTATATAATATATAAGTAAGATAAAGTTCGTAGATAAAGTGAAAATATTCTAAATGAAACTAAGTTTAAGTGTGCACGACAGCAGTACATTTCTTTGCAAACGTTGTTTCACATATAAAAAGCATTTTCAGATTTAACCGGCTCTGTGTGAACGCGACTCTGATAGCATTACCAGAAGGAAACACTACACACACACACACACACACACACACACACGCGTGCAATGATGTCAGCCAAGAGCCCACTTATGTGAGAACATTTCAGGGAAATGTTGGCCAGGCCTGTAAAGTGACTTGCATTTATTATGAATGAAAGCATCTGTCTGCCTCTTCCCTTCACACACATACAGACAGAAAGAAGAGAGAAACAGCGGAGGACCACAAACTGTGTCCGTACGGAATCCGCTCAATTAACTTGGACGCGCCGCTCCGTCTCTCTGTGACGAAAGCTCACCAACGATCCCGTGCAGATTGCCTCTATGTGGGTCAAGAGACGCGCTGCACATTTGCATGAGAAACAGATGAAGCACCTGTCTGGTGCTGCGAGTTACTGCCGACGGATGAGAGGAATTCTGCCCCATCTCTCTTCTGTCCTGCACATAAAAGGAAAGTCCATCCCCTGTGAAGGATAACGCTTCCACAAAATCTGAAGCAATATGTTCAGATGAAACTCTGCCACGGTCACTAGATTTGATCAAATCAACATTTAAATTAAAATGTTTTGCATGTCTATTCATTTTGTTTAAGTTGCAGATACAGATCAGGCTGCACTAATCAGTGTTTCATTCAGCGCCAGGAGAGACAGGTGACAAATGTAAAACATCTGTGTGTGTGTGTGTGTGTGTGTGTGTGTGTGTAGTCGGAGGAGCTCGGCCCTCACAGAGAGCAGAGGAGCTGTGCGCTGCAGCGTTATAACAAATGACACCACAACATTAAAAAAGTACCGATGAAAGAATAGGAGCTTAATCCTCACAATCACAACGATTCGTGGCGTCAGAGCATTACACACATTGATGAAAACATACATCATATTTCATTCATGCCAATAAATCCCTCTAAGTCCTACGCACTGTTCCTTTAAGTCCAAAGTTATTATAAAACGATAGATACTATCATTTTTCAAAATTCAAAACATGTTTTTATCGGTCAAAAACAACGGTTTGTGATGAGTTATATTCATTTTAAAAAGTTGATTTAGTAAAAAAAAAAGACTAACTTATCTAATCCAATGAATCACAAAATTGAGATTTTGTTCACTTCATACAATCTTCAATTATAAATAAAAATAAAGACATTCAGTACAGCCCTGCTAACCACACAACATGAAACTAAACCAGGCCACACCATGTGACCTGCATTTCGACTCCTTCATCTACCTAAACAAATGACTACCACTGCACCGCCAAATTACACAAAAACCAACGCTGGAGAAGAACACCGTTCATTCACACGTTGCCCCAGTTATGACTCTGACAGGCCGATCTGTTCTGCCTGCTATGTATATCTCAGTCTGAAGCACAGCGATGGTGAAGCTATGGAAAGGGGGATTTAAAAGAAGTGACATCACATCTGGCAGCGCACGGTGTTCTGTTGCCGTACAACACTGAACAGACTCTAAAACAGGTCCGTGTAACCGGCAGTGGCCTTGGCGTTTCATGCGGTTCATTTAACGGGCTCAGAATCAATCCGCTGCAGCCCGAGGACGAACATTGGAGCCATTACAGGCACGAAGTGTTTATGACGCGTCTTTAACGCCGGATGAGGGGATGTATCTGATTGGCACTGATGTCAGAGCTACGTTTCCTCCTGAGATAAGCAAAAGAAATGTGTGTGGAATTTTTTTTCAGCTTTTAAAATTTCAAAAGCGGGAGACATTTTCCATCTGTAAATACCCACGTGTGTGATGTGCTTGATGAATCTTCCACATGGATGTCAAATCCTCAGATGACCTCCACATAAATGTGCCAAAATACTGTTGGCTTCCATCAGTCTGGCCATCTCTGCTGCTTCTTAACAACTGCCTCATAAAAAGACATTAAAAGGCTCCGTCTGTTTTCAACATTCCCAGATCTTACTTCTCGGCTGGTACAAACTCAAATAGTTGGTGTCACAACCGCCTCAGTTTGTAACCGGGTAGCAACATGTGGTTCTGAAACGTGAAGCCAATGCGAAAGTGCCTTATACTTGTATTCTCTCTACTGACCAGCAGGGGGCGACTCCTCCGATTACAAAAAGAAGTCCGATTGTATAGAAGTCTATGAGAAAATGACTCTACTTCTCTCTTGATTTATTACCTCAGTAAACATTGTAAACATGAGTTTATGGTCTCACTCTCTAGTTTCAAGTCTTCTTCAATACAGCATGATGTTCATTTAGTAAATGATGGTCCATTTAGAGTCAAATAGACCATAAAGCAGAGTATGCTTAAGGGCGGGGCTACCTTGTGATTGACAGGTCGCTACTGCTACCAGAGTCGTATACTGTGTCTCTGCGTTATTCCTCCACAGTCCAAATATGGTTACTTCTGTTCACTGGTTGCACAAAAAAACAAGATGGCGACGTCCAAAATCCAAGATACCGAACTCAAGGCTTCAAATCCATCACGACAACAACATACCCTTATTCTCTACAGTCAATGGTTCTTACTAAACCCCTGAGACATCTGCACATGCATTACGTGGACAGGATTGGCAACAAGTCAGCACATCCTAATTTGCCATAAATATTTTTTAACATTTACACATAAAATGCAACGCTTATTTTTGCTCCATTCTGGTATAAAGAGAAAGTCGCAAAATTTGCGACTTTTTTTTGCGACAATGTAGCCATTCTAGGGGCAAATATTACAGTATAGTTATTCCAATAAACATCCTTCTTCAAAGTGTGATCCCTGCTGCCTTCCTAAGCTTTATGTTACACCATGACATCCACTCTCTGCATCTTTTTCGGGGGTTTGTTTGCTCCTCTAATTGTTGACTTTACTTAAAACTGTCTGTTGTGAAATGCATGCAAAAATACCAGCTGTTCTACTGTATCTAGTTAATATGTACATGAAAAGAAACATCAGTGGCATAAAGCTGCAGCGGATTATAGCCCCTGAATGCAACCGAACATGACACTAATCTAGGATATTACTAGACACCTAAATCCACGATAGACCACCTTACCCGTCATGTCAGCTGAATTTCATTTTTTTGGCTGTGTCTAATCACTGCATTGGGGAAAAAAAGCGCACACATCGTGATACACTGTTGAATGGTCATCACTGGGTAACTGTCCTTCGATGGCTCAGATCCAGAGAATACCAAAACGAAACTAGTTGCTGGAGAAGCTCGTTGGTTACTAATAGCTATTACCACTGACAAAGAGGCACGGCAACCATTATCGAGATGGTTGACCATTCATTTGGATGAAGGAGATGAAGACGCCTCCGATAGGGTTTCTGACCCCCCCTCTGGTTTTCATGAGGGTTCGGGTCAGTTTTGTTTTCCATGAACTGTGGAAAGCCCTTTGACACTGTAACCGTGAACAAGGGCTCTAAATAAACTAGGAATGTTGCTTTAATTCGTCACCCATCCGTACATGGACACGGCTGACACAGAGGCCCTTTATTAAAAATGTATCGTCTGGGGATGTGACGTGCCTACCGTATTTCTTTTTGACAGTTTTGTTCTACACCACCGATTACAAATTCATGTTGGAGGACACACTGACAACTTGGAGGAACTTGAACGGCAAATAATGACAATTACTGCGATCACAAAGGTCGGAGCTTCCACAAGCGACAGCTCAAAGGACATCAGAGTCGTCACAGGCCTCTGTCCTCGTGGGCTTGACCTACGCACTGAATCTCCATCATCCCAGGCAGCAAGGAGTATACATTTGAGGTATTCCAAAAAAAAGTTCTCTCGGAACTGTATGCTTCAAAGCTGTCAAACAAAGTCCAGTCCCTCAAGAGCAAACTTCTGGTTTGAAATGAGAGCGTGTGGTACACTTTTAAGTAGGCCGACACTCTCAGCGCTGCACAATGTTCAGCTGCTGCAGCTTAAGAAGTGACAAGTCTGTCAGTTAGTATGGATTTTGACTCTACCACACGAACACCAGCGAAACTTCTATTGTGGTCGTTTTTTTTATTCTAATTAAGTAGTTTAAACTGAAAAATAATATTTAAGGTTTTCAACCGACTACACAAAACTCAACTTTGGTCCGCTTAAATGGTTTGACCAATGCACCTGATTTGTTATCCCGGACAGCTCATGTTTAAGTGTTAAAGTTTGAGGTCCAGTTGCTTGAGAGCAAATGAGCTGCTTGACATGAGACAATAGTCATAATGCACGGTTATGGTTGTGTTGAAATACTTCTAAAACTTGACCTAAAGATTGTGACAGTGAAGGGTTCTTTACCTTAATGTTGGAGAACCACAGGTCGTTCTCGTGCAGCGTGGCCATGTAGATGCAGCACAGCAGGCCCAGACCAACAGACACGGACCAACCGACCGACGTCCAGATTATTGCCCCCCATGACCAATCACCTGCAGGGACATTAACGTGTCAGTAAGTCGCCGCTGCCGAGTGAAAGCTTACAAACCTTTGTTTGAAGCGAATGACGGCTCAATTCCATTCAGCTGCTTTAGTTTCAGGGTCCTGGTAATGTGGATGACGGCTCAGGGCCGACATCCAGAAATGAAAAGTGAAAAAGTGTCGGAGTGAAAAGCCGGCTATCATATAGAGGAGGAGGGGGGGGGGCACACACACAACATCCCTCATTGTCAGTCTCTTCTGGAGGGCATTCCTAGTGTTGCACCAGAAAAAACATAGACTGTATATAAGAGGTGAATGTAGCCATGTCACCGGCATCACTTGGGCAGAATTAGTCAAACTAATTTATGATGGAAGCATTTAGTGCCGCGCTGAGTCAACATGACAACAGGTGTGTTGTTGTCATGGGGAGGTTCAGTGGATACTAGAGAAATACAGGGAACTCATAATATGAATGGCATTCATTTCAATCATTTAAAATTGAAATGCAAAAACAAACAAAAAAGGCATTTATGCCTGATGTCTTCTGAGGACGCAGCCCAAGCAGACACGTGACTGCTGTATGCATTGGTGCACAGAAGTTGGACAGCGGCAGACTTCAACCTAGAAGAGTGCGCGGAGAAAAAGGACGATGGCATTTCATTAAAAAAAACACCTTTTTCCGCAGTTGGCTCACTCACCGTGCAGGATCTTCTCCGGGTGGTGGTCGGTGCAACAGTTGGACTGCTGGGACTGACACTCTGCACCGAGAGGGGGCTCCTTCCCCCTGCTGCCCTTCCTCTGACGCAGGGCTGTCATGTCGAAACACTGCACAACCAGACACGGGGAGTTGGGGGCGGAGGGGGGGTTGTGTCTGATTACACACACAGATATGATGAACACAGATACCCAGTGACGACACACACACACACACACACACACAGACGCGCGCGCAGGCACCTCAACGCGCAAACAGCGCGTGCACCGCTACAATGTGAGCCAAAGACCACCGCACCGCTGTTGTGTTTTGCGTCACTGTCTGTAGCCGTTCATTCGGCTCGATGGACGGGGTGCACAGGCCTGCTGTACAGCGGCATTTCCTACCCACGTCGAACAACGTGAAAACATTAGGTCCCGTCTATCGACACCGACAGCACCCGGAACACCGGCAAACTACATTCATACTAACGTCGCCGTATTTAAGCCGGACGGTAGGCTAGCCAAACATAGCAGCAGTAACGTTAGTTATTTCATAAGGGTTGTTAGCAGTTATGCGAATATTACCAACACGTTAGGTATAGGTCAGGTTTCAACTCCTATTGTGTAGCACTTGTGTAGCCTCATTGAGATTAATGTGCATTTTTTTTTTTTTTTTTTGCATTAAGGCGCGCGCTAATGTTATGGACGCCAGATTTTCTTTTTGTCTTGACAGCAACAAAGACGAATACGATTTGCGCCAACGGTACATTTATAAGCCTCACCCTCCTCTACAGCAGCGGCTGGTAGGATGGTCCAACGGCTCTCCTCTACCTCCCCTCCCTCTCTCTATCTCCCTCGCTCTTTCATTTTCCTCTCCTCTTTTTTTTCCCTCCCGTTAGAATTCATCGGTCAGCTTCATGCCGCACTGGGACAATACCGGAACACAAGAGAGGCTGCCTTCAAAATAAAAGCGTAAGGCTCATCACCGTTTTAAGCAGAACATGCGCTGGAGGAGAGACGGACGTAAAGTCTCTGGATGTGTTGACGTCTAGAGGAGATGAGAAAGATGTAGATACATGCTATACTGGAGGATAGCTGGTGCAGCAGAAAGTGAATCAAAGGACAAAGAGAACAAAAATCAAGAATTGTTACATCTATCCTTGATTTCATTAGAAAAGGCCAGTCAGAATTAATATCAAGTATCCCACAACCCAAGAATGTGTTTATGGATTTAACTGTAAATATGCCCTCTTAAGTAATGGGAACATTCGTGAAGCTGCTTTAAAGAAATGTTTTATATTTTCATTGAATCAAATGTTACATGTAATGTTGGATAAATCACATGGGATTAGTATGTAAGAGTGACCAACACTCTTACATACACATCGATTTGTTCCAAATGACTTCATATCATTGTTTTCTGGTTAAATTGCTTGTAAGTGCTTTTTAAATAATGATAGTTTTAAATAACAACATATTGAGGTCCCGGGGGACCTGAGTTAAAAGCACCCAGTTGCAGCCTATGCAGTTTTAATAGATAGAAGAGATAGATGAGTCCTAAATTAAAGTATCGCACCATATCAGCACTGTTAGAGGGGTATAGTGGCAGTCTGTGATTTTGAAGGAGACAGATGCAGATGCAGCAGACACAGTTTCCTCATGCGCTCAGTCTATTTTTGTTTTACAAATATGCAAATTAAATTAATAATAACAATATGTTTTCATTCAGATGACATTATATATAACTTTAAATGTTTAGAGAAGAAATGAGTCAACATGTTCCTATGATGGTTGTATCTGTCTCATGCACAAGCCGTGTAACTAATATAGGTTTATTATAACCTCAACATTGTTCCTGCTCTGAGGATGGCTTTCACTGACATTTGTGGACTTCAACCCTTCATCAGGTACTTAAAACCTAAAGGGACAGTTCACCCCAAAATCAAAATATTTTTCCTCTCACCGTTATGGCACTCGGCTTGCGGTGCTCAAAGTGCCAAAACAATACATTTGAAAAACTCAACAGCAATGTCTCTTTCCAGAAATCAAGACCCAATTCCATTACATGAAACTGCTCAGGACCGTAACCGGGTCATGATCTCTGGAATAAGACATTGCTGCTGAGTTATTCAAATGTATTTTTTTGGCGCTTTGAGCAACACAAGCCGAGTGCGATATAGTTCCACTATACTGATATTCGATATCTCAGAAACCCACACCAAAGCAATCTACACTGATAAATAGCACTACAGGTAAGAGAAAAACATGTATTTCGGGGTAAACTGCCCCTAAACGTTTATAACAAACACCATATATGTACAGACATGAAATTTGACCTCTTCATTTAACCCATCCTAACTTTAGGAGCAGTGAGGAGCAACTTGTGTTTTAGTGTAGGCCAACCCTGGAAGCTAGCATCGCACTGGCTCCCTCAACAAATACCCAATGGGACTTTTCCACTGGATTTCAGATCATTGCAGAAAAAAGCTCTGTGGGAAAACGCAAATTGATGATACCTAAAAGATTTGTTCGGCGAGATAATCCTCACAAATGAACACCACTTTTATGATTTTTGAAGTGTGAATGCAATTACCAGAAAGAAAAAGCCAACAATAGGCTATAAACGAACACGGTCGCGTGAGAATACAAAACGAGGCTGTGAAGGCGGACTAGTCGGTGTGATGACGTTTTCATCCAACCAAAAACCCATTGACTTAGAGACGAGGGAACCGTCAGTGCAAAAATGCTGAGTCATTTATGGGTTTTAGGACTCATGCCTGCACCAATCTATTAGGTACTTGAGGAAAACCTTTCCATTGGGCACATTATTGACCTTTCTGTTGCAAGACTAAATACATTCTTTATCATATTTGACAACGAAACATAATAGCTGTTGTGCAACTCACTGAGGGATGTAGAGGCATTCATCTCTGTAAAATAAAGCTGTAATGGTTATTTGATTGTATTCCATTTTTAAGAAAGCTACAGTATCCGCTGCTTGTAAAAGGCTTAAAGGAGCATTGGGAGATGTTGTGGAATGAAGTCTACTTGTGCATGCACAAGCCTAAGTGAACAAAAGACATTTTCTATATCTGTTATCAATGAAAGGATTAACTTTCTTATCAACAGAAAAAGAAAACCTCATGACAAGTCTTGAGAGAAGCCCATCTTCCACCTTGAAAAACCCATAATACAAAGTATTGGAGAGTGGGAATGTATTACTCATAAGGACTAACAATCACCAAGGGGACTTCTATGAAGTCTGGTCTAATTTTTTTTTATGTATATAAACAAACATAACAGACCGAATGAAAATGTGCTCTTCATTCATGCTATATTTCGGTGAATTAATTCCACGAAAAATGATGTAAACACAAAGAAGCAGCATTAGTGCAACAATAACTGTAAACAAATATATATATATACAGTATATATATTTGGTGTATTTTTCCATTGGAACACCTCATGTTGTTAAGCTGTCATTTGGTCAGTCCCCCCGAGCTTTCTGTGTAGGATTTATAGTACAGTATATGAGAAGGACCATGTGTTTGGTAACTTATATTAACAATATATTACTATAATATGTATATATATATTATATTGTAGAAGCAGTGGCGGGCCGTCAGGCGGGCCTGCAAAGCCTTCTCTGCTGGCCTAAACAGAATCACAAAAAAAAAATATATATATATTTTTTCTTTTTATGTATTCTAATTTCTAAAAATATTTTTCCCATTATCTAATTTTCTCATTGCACAGCTACTGTCTTCCTCAGTTGCTCTGCTTCCAGTGCAGCTTGTTTTAAGTAGAGCTTTTATCCAATCAGATTTCACCTCTGTGTCTCTAGGTAAGAAGAGAGGCCCCAGGCCTGCAGACTCACAAGTGAATCCGTGTGCAGTTTAAGTGAATGGGGACGATATTGTTGTTTGCCATAGTGTTCAACCAATCAGATCTTTAGTTTGACATGTTGGGCGTATTCTTTGAGTGTCAGCAGCCGCTACCCCCATACTTGCCGGCCTACACCTACGTCATCATTACATATCCATGTGCAGCTCTGCCGCGAAGTGCAGGGTGTGCTGTGATTGGTCAGTGGGCGAGCACGTGACTATCGTGAAACGAAACTTAACAGCAGAGTACCACACACCGTGACACAGGGGACTGAGATGAGGAAAGACATTGCAGAGCAGTACTTTTAACGTTTGGGTTGTGAAAGTAAAATCATAAGACGGTCTCCTAAAGAGACGAATGGGCCGCGGCTTATCATTAAGGGATGATGGTGGGTCCCACAGCCAGACCAGCTGAGAACCACTGTCCTACATGAGCACAGAAAACATTATATTTTCCTGAATTTAAGCTTCTGCATTTTCCAAATGCTCTAGCATTATTCAAATGTATTGTAAGCCTCGTACCGAACGGTTTAATGTGAGTACGTACATAGGTACAGCCTTAGAAACGAATAATAGCTGTGGCGCCATCATGTGGTTATAAGGTGGTATTTCAGCTGCATGACAGTAGTGAAGGCCTGGGTATAAAATGCACGGCCCGCCACTGTGTAGAAGTATTATCGTATTATTGTATTGTATCAGAATTTTAATGTTCTGCTGTTCAATTTAACGATTGCACCCTTTGCCCTAGTTTGCATAGGTTTGTGAATTGGGAGCATTTTTTGTCATTTTCCTTTGTCATAATAATAATAATACATTTTATTAGTATAGCGCTTTAAAAGGTACTCAAAGACACTTTACATGGTAAAAACAGAAACAATAAAAGCAATTACAATATAAATGACACAACAGTAAGAAACCAAAAATCAGATTTAAATAGGTGAGTTTTAAGTGCAGTTTTGAAGGTGGCGAGTGACGGAGAATGTCTGAGGTGCTGGGGGAGGGAGTTCCAGAGGGAGAGCGGCAGCAACAGAGAAGGCCCTGTCCCCCCCAGGTCCGATGCTTGGACAGAGTAGGGGGGGTAAGGAGGTTGGCAATGGCAGATCTGAGGTTGCGGTTGGGAGTGTGTCGATGCAGGAGGTCCGAAAGGTATGAAGGGGCGAGGTTGTGAAGGGCTTTGTATGTGATGAGGACAATCTTGAACTGGATTATTTGCTGTATGGGGAGCCAGTGGAGGTTTTGACGGACTGAGGTGATGTGATCTCTAGTGCGGGAGTGGGAGAGCAGACGGGCAGCTGAGTTCTGGATGAGAGGGAGGGGCGTAGACGGGCGATGTTTTTGATATGAAAGAAGGCGTTTTTTGTGGTTTGATTGATGTTCGCAAGAGAGGGTTTGATCAAAAATGATACCAAGGTTACGGACATGTGCGGAAGCAGGGACAGTGGCGCCATCGATGCAGAGGGAGAAGTTGTGGCGGGATTTGTTTAGTGATTTGGGGCCGATGATGAGGATTTCAGATTTGTTGCTGTTGAGTTTTAGAAAGTTGGCTTGCATCCAGGTTTTTATATCAGTGAGGCAGTTGGTGATGGTGGAGTGGGTGATGGGGGTGATGGATTTGGTGGAGATGTAGAGCTGGGTGTCGTCAGCGTAGCAGTGGAAATGGAAACCATGCTGGCGTATGATGTCGCCAAGGGGGAGCAAGTAGAGGATGAAGAGGCTCTAATAAGTCTCTTAAATCGCTCCAGCTGATCCAGAATGCTGCAGCTCATGTATTACCAAAAAATAAGAAAAGAGATCATATTACTCCTGTATTAGCTTCTCTGCACTGCAAAATCAAGAATTGAATTTAGAATCCTTCTCCTCACTTACAAAGCCCTAATTGGTCAGGCACCATCATATCTTAAAGAGCTTATAGTACCATATTACCCCACTAGAGAGCTGCACTCCCTAAATTCAGGGTTATTTGTGGTTCCTAGAGTCTTAAAAAGTAGGATGGGAGCCAGAGCCTTCAGTTATCAAGCTCCTCTTCTGTGGAACCAGCTTCCCGTTTCAGTCCGGGGGGCAGACACACTCACCACATTTAAGAGTAGGCTTAAGTAAGACTTTCCTCTTTGATTACGCTTATAGTTATATATAGGGCTAGCTCAGGTGTGGACCACTAATCACTCCACGGACAGTTTATAATGTCTTACCTGTAGAGGGAACTAAAGGAAGTCTAAGAAAAAAAAAAAAAAACTCAGTTTGGGCTCGGAGACAACTCACTTTAATGGAAAGCCTGCATTAAAAACTTGGGGCATAGAGGTTAGAGGACAAGAGTCTCTATTGAGTTGCATTATGTAAAGGCTGCAGCTTTATTGAACACATATACTGTATATCATCCAGCTGCAGGTTTTTAACTTCATGAGTGCAGGACTAAATCTTTGGAGTAGGACTTTAAAGGTAGACTCCATCTGTGTTCTTTTTTTGGGGTTTTCAAATGGAAATTCAAATAGCAGAAAGCAGTGACCCAAGTCACCAAAGTAAGCTAATCAGTAAGGTTATGATTAATATGAAGGCTAGCACTAACTGAGTCATTGTTAGCTTTGGAAATAGGAATTAGTTTCGGATTTCTTTGAAGTGGGTTTGTATGTATATTGAAAGGTAAAATGACTGTTCTTGTGAATGGAGTCTTGTGGCTTAGAAGAGAGCGGTATAACTTCACACCCCCGTCGGAAATGGCTGTTTGACAGCAGGGTAAACCAATGGTTGGACAGGAGCAGCAGGAAAATGTATTATAGCCACATATAGAAAGGCCCACCTAGAAATATCAGTTAAGTGTTGGTTATATTTAGAACATTTTCACCGCTTTACCCTGCCACCACTCAGCGGTTGCCGGCGGAGAACTGAAGCCATAATCTGTGCTCTCTTAACAGCCACAGGACTCCTTGGACAGAAACGGTACCTTGCAGCACACAGGAGTTGCTGGTCTACAGCTGCCTTGATCGGTTAGTTTGTTTGGTTGTTGTTGTGCGACTTTCGGATCGAAACTTACGTGGCGTACTGCTTCTCCAGGCGAAGAAGAATGATATAAAAACCTAACAATAATAGAACGAAGCAACGGACCTACCCTTTAATTAGCTACACTAATGGTTGCCAAACCTTTTTCTTGTTTCATAAAAGTAAGTTGTTCTATAATGTCAAATAAAAAGATGTTTTTTTTCTCCAAATAGCATTTGCACAGTTCCTTTACCATAAAAGAGTAAGTAGTCTGATTCAAATGAAATGAAGAATAACAACATTGATAGAGACCAGAAATCCTGCTATAAAAATGTAAAAAAGACAGTAGCCAGTGTTCATGGGTTCATTTGTAAGAGCCATCATACATGACTGACCTGGAACACTACGTTGATGCATTCTGCTGTGGTAGGAGACATAATGATTATTTCAATGGCTCAGTTTACAATTTACAATATATATGTATATATTCTTACATCTAGAGGTATCTATCTTGCTGATAGTTTTGCTTTTGCTTTTTTATCCCATAAGTGTGCCAATTGTCCCTTACTTCTACACATCCATATAAACGCAACCCTCCCCACTACGCAGAGAAATCAGACGCCGGGTCCTGATGAGCACCCTAGAGACAGCAAACAGGTCAAGTGGGAGGATGCTCAGGGCATTCAGATGGAAAGGAGAGTGTGTATTTGGGAGGGGATGACATGAAAGACCTGGAGATTATCAAAAGAGATTTAGGAAAATAAATTGGCTTGACTCTTGCTGGAGTGAAGGATTACTGGAGAAGAAAACTGATTGTTTAATGGCCATACTCTCTGACTCTGTCCCCTTCAGGTCTTGGATCATTTCCTCGTGGCCACACTTACGCCCAGTCCGAATTTGACCTTAATTCCCTCCTCCCTTCTTTCATTTCTCTAAGTCTCGTCATCCCGAGCCAGGGAGTGCGACTGCAGGAAGATGGCCCATTAAAGATAACGCTCGGCTCTCCCAGTGTGCCCAATTGGCGTCCCTTTAGCCGGCGTGGGATCAAAACTCACAGTAGCACAAAACAAGGTTGATAGAGCGAGGGAATCTTGGAATGAACCATTAAGTTGAAAAGTAAACCTTTGTCCCTTGAACTGATTCTAGAGTATCTCCAACTACTCTTCATCCTCCGTTCTTACTTTGCCTCATTTCATGTTTTCTTTTTCTTTTTCTTGATCTCCACTTTCATGGTGGGCCCTTAAAAGGTTTAAGTAGAAAACTCAATCCTGTAAAGAAAATAATAGACTGGGAGGATTTTTTCTCTGCTCGTGCAGTCCGGGTTTCACGTCAAAGCCAAAGGGATTACATGTTTGTGTATGTGGGTATGTATGTTTGTGCATGTTTGTGAAGTAATGGGAGGTAGTCGCTCGGGGTTGTTACTGCACTGCTGCACCTTGAGTTATTGTATTTCACATTAAACTATAAAAGAAGCAAGAATATAAAGACTTGTGTTTGCTTTGAATACAGTCAGGGATGTACAGCTCTACTGATTTCTAAATTTATATTGAAGGCTTAATCATTCATTATCTATTCCAGCATATTTGCACTGTTGCACTACTGTATTTTAAGTATATATATCAGTTTATATATACATGTGTGTGTATATATATATACGTATATATGTATCTAAATAACAAAATGTAATAATAAATAAATGTTTGTGTTTACTCTTGCCTAGCTATGTTATCGTTGTTTTTAAGCTGTATTTTTATTTATGTACACTGAGTCCTGATATGCGTACTCATACCTGGCCAATAAAGCTGATTCTCATTCTTTAGTGTTTCATAACTGCCCATAAGTAATGCCACTCCAAGCATCCAAGGACAAGACTGCACAGGTGTCTGAGGTGAAGTAGAGTCAATGATGGGTGGGAAACGCTGAAAGTCTTTCCTTCAATAAAACCGGCTTGATCCGGTTGAAGTAAAGTCGACGTGCAATGTATTGCTTTTGCCTGCTTTCAAATTTAGCATTTTGAAGGGAGGACATTGAACATGTTTTGGTGTACAGGTGAGCAGGGAAGGTCAGGTGATGAGGAATGGCTGGAACACGGGGTTACTGCAGGGCAGGGGGAATGGTAGGGTCTGAAACTGAGTTAGTACAACGCAGGGGAATAAAGTAGTCAATAGCCGTGTTTCCATCCACATGTCTTCATACAATTCTTTGAAACGTCACATTAGAAAAGCTGTATGGAAACGGCAAAATTCAATAAAACTCAATTGCAGAAAAAGGGGTTTTACACTCGCTTGAGGTGGTTGTTGCCTTTTCTAAATAAGAGGTCATCTGCTAAATAGAATATAGAAATGGTTTTGCCAAATAAATTGTGACACAAACATTCAACTCAAATGACTGATCAGCTGTTGTTGCTGTCAGTGTCTTCTTTGATATTCCCATAACCTGGTTGTCTTTGTCTCCGGACAGCATGAAACATGGCCAATAGTAGCATACATGAAAGAACGATTCAAACTTGACCCCTTCGAAAGACCTCTCTTCATTTTTTGCAAGTTTAGATGCAAGTCAGACGGCCAAGCCGACTGGTTTAGTTTGCGGTTGACAACCTCTACAGCTTCTACTCTGTTATGGCGAATGACAGACATGCGTAGCCTATAGCGCCAACCTCTGACCAAACTACGCCCACGAGTATATTTGCTCTAAAACAGTTCATGGAAATGCGCCTAATTCGTATTTCGCTTTTTGCGACATTTCAAAAGTTAAAGATTTCTGAATTCTGTTTCACACCAATAGGAACAATCGCCCTAGGAAGGAGTTTTTAATATAATAACCACTCCAGCGGATACATATTCTCTTAGCCCATAGCCCACATACTTCCACATGTCACCTGGACAATATAGAAAATGACTTAGAGGACGGTACTGTGGGTGCACTTCGTGTTGGATAGAAGGTAATTAGACACACGGGAGCAAATGATAAGCAGAAGCTATTGTTCGAGATGTATTCTTATGCTTTAATGCATTTATTGCATCTCTGCAAGTCTGTCTTGTTTGTTTTCTCGTTCTTATCTTTACTTAAGTAGCTTTTGACTTGTTTGAAAAAGAAAAAAAAACTAACAGTGTCAATGATGCTAAAAGCGCTGACAGTGCAAACGACGACAAAAGTGCTGACAAAATGGGGTAATGGCAGGTAATACAAGATGACCAGAGAGAGAGAAACAGAAGTCAATATAATAAAAACGCATACTAGAAAATCATAAACAGTAAACCCAGATGAGGAATGTCAGGAAAGCTTTAATGTAACATGTCGCTTTATATACATAACGTACAGTAGGTGGATATATGCACAGTATAGGCTTGTATACATGTCAGTTTACAGTATATTCAAATGTCTATTTGCTAGTAAGTAAAAAGTACATATTAACAAAAACCGGTGCAGACAGCTTGGTGAGCTTACATTTTGTTTTACATCGCTGCTTGTTTCTGAGTTGGAATGGAGTATGTTGTACGACGCTTTTACAGCCAATTGCTGTCTAAATGGGACCTAATTGTGGATTGTATTCATTCAATCACACAATACTGACAATTTGTATCATTTTATTATCTAAAATGTTTTATTCCTATATTCTTTGTCTGACTGGAGTTTCTGTGCTCTAAACTCAATAGATTAATGCTTTCCAACTAATTGAATTCAACTTTAACCTTGCTAACAGCCAGTTGAGTGCATTGAGATGCTCTCTGGATTACTTTAACAACAAAGGCCTCGTCCAAAGATACCAATCTAACCTCACTCCTGTGGTAATGTGTACAGAAATAGCAAGGAGAAGACGCAATTTTCAGCGCCTCAACTTCAACACACTTCCAGATCAATTCATGAGGCTTTGACTGACATTTAAACTTCTCTCAGGACTTCAACCGAACCTTCGACTCCTTTAACCACTTTCACCCGAAATGACACTTCAACTTCACTCAGCACCACCGCATGTTGTCGTGACAACGTACTCTTGCATGCCTTCAATGGGGAATGGAGAATCCGAAAATGGAGTAGGTCCTTGATGTAATAGATGCTGTTTGATGTGCAGCGTTTAGCCTGTTGATGATTATACGTTTGTGTTTGTACTTTTGATCTGGGTTCAACTGGATGTCTGTATATGTCTTCTCTGCTCTGTGGAAGTACATCGAGTGGTATGAGAGCTGGAGTCAAGATTCATTAGAAGTGCCAAAATACAAATAATAAATATAAAATGTATATAAAAGAAAGAATATATATAAAACATTCATATTTTTCCATCATCTCACAAACACGGCCAGAGACAAAAAGCAGTCATTTATTTCTCAGTCTTTATTACCAAAAATACAATGGCAAAGTGGTGACAGAATACTGCCTATGATGTTCTAAAAATAAATAAACATAAAGCAAGTGTCACACTGCTGTCCCAAACAATTCCACGTTAAACCTCAGTACAAAATTGAATATGAGCAAAAAGAAGAAAAGGCTGATCAGGACACATGTCACAGCTTCTCCACCTCCTTTGGTTTACAGTTTACTGCGTTTACCTTAAAACCACCAACTCTCTGAAACAGACGAAGGAGATAAGAACGGAGCCAAAATACAATCTATTTTTTTGTCTTTTTTTTTTTTTTTTTTTACAAGATCATTAAAAAATAGATGTTTTCTTTTAAAAAAGCCGTTTTCAAGGTTCTGCAGTATTGATCTAGAATATGTACAAACTAACAGTAGGAAAGTATTTGAGCTCATTCATAGGTTAAAACAGCTAGCAAGTAGAACATAAAGAGCCGTTTCACATACTTGGTTTATTGTTGTTGCCGTGTCCCCAAAACTGAAGAAAACAGAAATGTGGATTTGCTTCTCTGGAAAACATACTGAAGTGTGATGATGCCCACAATAAATCCACTTCAACACCACTGGCTGTGCCCAAATCGAAATTCGGATCAATTGAATGAAATATGCGACTGAAGTTTTGGCAAAACAGAATTCTACTTTCAACACATATGACACCTTCAACCAAAAGGCACAATACATGATTTGCCAACAAATGAACTAACACGGCACAAAGTTAGAGTTCTGGATTCAAACTGACTGAAGGAAATGTAACTGTGCTCTGAAAGTGCTGCCCGTGTTGCCACACTTTTGCAATTTGTGAAATTAAAAGGAACTTACATTCATTCCAACACATTTCCACGTTGTTTTTTGTTGTCTTTACTTTTTTCACATTCTAAAGAAGTATCTGAAATGATGGTGTTTTACTTACATTATCATGAGCTACGTTGGAGGACTGGCTGACACTGCGGTGCTTGGTTTGCCATCAACGTTATTGTGTTATTCCCAATTAACATTATGCTGTACGGTCACAGAGTGCAGTGAAGTTATTACTTCTTCCTGTAGCTTTGGCCTTTAATAGAACCGTATGCATCAAAGTCTGGTGGTAGAATATATGTTTCATATTTTCAACAACTCTCATGAAAAGACCAAAAACCAAACAAAGAACGTGTCCTATTAATGTCCAGTAGTTCTCACATACTGGTGCCGGACAGACTCACTACCACACCAACAGTGTATTGATGCCCGGCTGGAAATAGTCCCCAACAAATACACTATTTACAGCTCGCTTGAGCAACATTTGCCAAAAACCTACATTGCCAAACTGTTATTAGAAATGTCAGCTTTAAAAAAAAAAAGAATTTAATTATATATTTATGACAAAGTTATGTCTTCCGTTCTATTCAGTGAGATTGGGCTGGTGCCATAGACGGGGTAGGGAGGCTGACATTGTCAGGTGGACTAATGCACCATTGGTTTGGGTCGTTTCATGGGATTGGTGGACGATAAAAATATATTGGAAGCCATTTATTTGCTAACCCGCCACAAAGCACCACAGGGCAGGACACACAGTTTACACTTCATCTGTACCAAAAAAGAAACCAAGGTGTGCAACCCGACAGACTGCAAAAGAAAACGGTGATCGCCCCGTCGATGAGACCGGAGGAGCACTGAAGTCCCACTTTCATTTTGTTTTAAATTTAGACGCCTCCCCAACTGCTTTGATTCTGACACTTGGCGTTGTAAATTAAAAATGCAGACAATAATTACCTGCTATGATGATGAGAATTCCCGGCCAGGTCTTTTAGATTGATATTTAATTTAGTTTGATCCACTACGCCACACACACGGTGGAGAAGGGGGGGGGCATGGGTTATTGATATTCCATTTCATCTTCATTTGACACACTGATGACTGCAGGATACATTAGATGGGTTGAGATGAGGTTTAAAAGAATAACACTCATCTTGAATCTACGCTAAATTTTCTGTGAATTTCCAAACCCAGCGATTGTGTCCCGACATGTTTGACATGTTTCAACATTAAAGGGACATCTTGGATTGAGTCAGTAGTGTATTACCTACAGTAGATGGTGGTCAACATGCCCCCAGAAACAGACGGGAGCAAAGCAATGTACTGCTGGGGCAACACCTGTATAAGACACCTAACAATATCAAATATCAGTAGAGGTCTACGCTAGATTTAGAAATATGTTCATGCTTTCCCTTACTGTCACACAGCCTTTTCTGACGGGGAGCTAAAGCTGCCATCTACGCTTATCCAGACTCCAGATACAAACCTCACAGAACATGAGTTGATGATGTACCGCTGCCTCGATCGGTCAGCTTGTCTGCGTTATTGTGTGACTTTGGTGTTCTGCAGGGTATTATTACTTCTTTTGTCAATGGAGTCCGGTGGCTTTGAAGAGAGCATAGATGGATAGAGCGGCTTCAGTTTCCCATCACAAAGGGCTGTCGGACAGCAAGGTAAAGCGGTGACAACATTCTAAATGTAGCACCGATTAAACTGCTAATATTTTTTGGGTGGAGCTCTTTTTTTGGTGGCCAACCCCGAGACATATTTTGGTTGTTCCTAGCATGCACCTGGGTGACTAGACCGTCAGCTTTGTGCCAGTGAACCTTTAGGGTTACACCCCCCCCCCCCCCACAGCGAGACCATCCATCACAGTTAACAGGAAGCCCGCATTGATCAAAGTGTCCGTTTCACCCTCATTACACTGTGCTGAGTTGAGTGTTTCCATATCAGAGCTGCAGTAATAACATTACACTCCTGCTTCCAGTCGATCACACGAGAGCACACGGCAGGACTGGGTGCCAATAAACCTCAAAGAAACGTGTCGCCGTCTCAACTTTGTTTATTTTCACATCCGTGTCTTCATATTTCAGGCATGTTGGTTAGCTGGGACAGCAGTCATTCCATGTTTGTGTTTGACACTAGAAAGTCTGTATTTTAAAAACACTGACAGAAAAGAGCAAACGGTTGTTATAAAAAAAAACGGTATTATATACATCATGAACAGACTTTACCCTTTAATGCCAACTCTTGAAATGAGCCGAGCACCACAATCACGAGTGAGAACACATGCCTGCTTTGAAACATCGAGGCGCCGCTCATTTGAAATCACTACTTACGCCAGCTTCCCTTTTGATCATCCCTAAGATCCAACCCCTCTGTCGCCCGACAACCAATCAACTTTGCTCTGGTCAACTTCCAACTCCCTCCTTTGAGAACTACACCCGTCTCCCCTCAGACGCTCATCTTTATGATCCGACAAGTATAATGATACTCACTCGTACGAGAGAAACGCAAAGAATAATTATTAATAACATTTGCCGTTTTTTTTAACTTGGCATTAACGGAAACATGCATACAAAAAGAAAATAAACTGATAAATATTAAAATCATATTCAAGCTGCGATACAAGCCTTTAGGCATCGGTGAGTTTGCACGTGTACCTCCTGAACTAGGCTACAGCCGCCGCCGACCAAATACATTAAATATTACAGTAGCAATGAAAGAGCTGCCTTATGGTCAAAATATATGAATTAGATTTGTTTTTGTTTCCATTTCTGGTGAGGGATCGTGTGGTTTTCGTGAGGTATGAACTTGTCCCCGCGTATTGAAAAATAAACTTGGGTTGGAGCTCGGACTGAGACACATTTTGTGTCCTCTTTAATGTCAACTTATTTGACACAAACTGATTTTATTCATTTTCTTCTTTTAAACATTCCTTTTAAAAAGGAATATGCCGCTCAGAAAACTTTCACATTTCATAATCCCCGTCAACACCCGTTCAAGGTGTTTTGCGTTGGACAGCAGCCTCACGCCTTCGACACCACAACATTCTGACATGTTTACGCCTCGATATCCATCGCAAAGCACCTTGAGGTAAAGAAACGTAATGAAGTACTTTAGTGAGCAGCAGCTCAATGTGAGATTGCAGTGTCGTCAGTATTAATATAAGGGGGGGGGGGGGGTCTCACTCTGCTGTTTGTGCTTCTGTTTGCTGCTGCTGCTCCTTGTTGAGGATGATGCTGATTATGTCCCCCTCGTGCTCCTTCATGTGCTCCATCAGCCGCTCTTTGCTGGTGGACTCGAAGCCGCAGATGCAGCAGCAGAACAGGAGCACGCAGTATTCCAGGCCGGGGCCCAGAGCGGGGGCCTGGCCGGGGCGCTGAGGCTGTGCGGGGTCCTTCCCCTGTGAGGTGTCCGTGAGCAGGCCCGCCGAGCTGTCCACGGCCACGCTGGGGGCCGGCGTTGCCGGCGGCTCCACTGGGCCCTGTACTCTGTCCTTTGAGGGCGGAGCCACCGCGGGGCGCTCTGCCGACGACTCCAGCACCGCAGACAACTTCTGAGGAGCTCTGAGGGAAAAATGACGCAACAAGAACACAACAACAAGAAGATTCAAATCTTAGGGTAGTGGTGGCACAGTGAAAATGTAAAGTTGCCTCAGTACTATTTTATCTGTTGGATGTAGAGAGTTACTGCACATAATGGACTATCCCTACGATGCAGTGTGTATTTGTGAGACAGCTTCGTCACGCTTTATCTTTCAAAACACAAACTAATGAGCAGAGTGAGGAATGAACTCCTGTTCAAGTACAACCTTTGCAATTAGCTGAATGTCTTCAGAAAACTCAAGAACAAATGTTTAACCGTTAGTATCCATTTGCTCAATAGTTATAACAAAGACAGTTAATAGAAGGAAAGACATTTGCACATTCAATGCATTTAACATTTTTTCTTTTCTTCATCTACTATAGTTTGGGACAGGGGCGTAAAGTGGGGGGGCTGGTGCCTGGCAGCTAAGTACATTAATGTAACTGCATGGGTTGACCAGGTTAGAGGGTTCTCTGTACAATTCATGAGCAATAGTTCTCAGAGAATATCTTTTATATCCACGCAATCCCCAATCAAATCAATATTGCATGGGATATCTAATCGGCACCTTGTGGATTGATTCAGGAAGTCAGTGGCGATACCCAGCGCTACGGAAATTAGTTTTTAGCTAAATATGTTAAAAAACAAACTCTACTTGAAGCTGATTTTAGGACTTTTTTAGAGCCTGCTAGTGCCAGTGTTGAAGAAACCCAACGATTTGTATTCATTAAAGGGCACACAAATGAAGTTCAATATTTAATGACCTGTACAACTGACATAACATACTTCATTTAAAGCTGCACTAGGCTACAAATGGTGGCATTTACAGTTCGGGCTTTCACTGTAAGAAACATTACAACATTAAGTGTGCATATTGTAGCTTTAGCTGTAATCAAGCTCTGGAGCCCTTGTAATATGAAAGTGCTTCTTACTAAGTGTTTTCCAGGACCAGTGGATATATATATACACACTGTGGATATTTGCAAATACAGAAATGAAACCTGAAAGAACTGCACGTGGGTTGATGTATTTACCGGCTGCTCTGGGAGATGGCCTCGTTAATGGCTTTGTTAACTTGCTCGTAGTTGTAATTCTGGTCTCCGGCGTGCTTCCACATGTGGGATTTGAGGGACGGGGGATGACTGCACACATAGCCACACAGAGAGCACCTGGAGGAAGAAGAACAACGGAGAGAAGATGAGCACCAGAGTGATTTAACGCTCGCCGTAACCTTCTCCTACTTTATATATCGAGAGGAAGCGTCCCGACTCAGAACTCCGCAGGGTACACTGGGCTTGAGAGATGGGGACAAAGAGTGGAGCGAGGACATAGGATTCAAGGTTTCAGAGATGGAGATAAAATGTTCCTAATAGTTTAGCCTAGCCTTCTGCTAACCTCCTCAGCCGTCACAGCTGATGCATAGCAGGCTGAACTGAGTAATCGAGAGGAATGTTGCTAATCGTCTTAACAAGTTGAGAGAGAATGAATTTGAAAGAGATGGCCGGCTGTTATTTTCTGCATCCGGTGTTGCATGAAAGAGTGGTGGAAATAGCCAGCTAATTAGCAGACGGCTGGCTACTGAGCTAGCTTGCTAACTCCACCACGCTTTCGCGCAACACTGACAGTAAATGATCTGAAATAGGCTGTCACTTATGTGCTTTAGCATTTAATAAGCATTAACTTGTTGAACTTAACTCTTTTAGCTAGCTACCTGGCTACTTCCACCGTGCTTTCACGCTACGCTGGCTACAGAAAATGAGCAGCAGCTTTGGGAGGAGAGCAGACAGGAGCTCTGGAGACGAGTGAGCTAACTAGCCAGCTCTGGAAGTGGACAAGCTAGCGAGCTAACTAGCCATCTGTCCTCTCCTGAACTCCCGTCTGAAGTGGTCTGCCAGGCTCACACAGTACCGCTGCTGAATGTTAACTTTCACTGTCCCGGAGAGTGAGTGAGTGTACATATTGAGAGAAAAGAAACTTTCTACGGCAACTATGAAATAAAACAAGCCGACGAAACTTGCTAGCAAGTGTCAACGTGTTCAGAGAAATATTCTGCCTCCACCTACAAATGGACCAAGAGAAAAGGGCGTTTATACGTTTACTCTGTAAGACCAGTGTCAATATAGAATGGACCAGAACTAAAAAGGTTACAACACATCACTGTTTCTTTGGTTTCGACCAAATGAACCAAGCTACAGCTCAAGTTCCCCTAGTATATATAGCAATAGTGCAGTACTGAGTAAAGAAGGGCATTGTCTGCATGGAAACCTGGGCATTCTAGGCTTGAAGGTACTGACGACGGTATAATACGGAACAAGCAGGTGGAAATCAGCTATCAGTGCCTTGCTCCAGGTTGAGGATATTTAACATAATGAGGACAAAGTACTCCCCCCCCCGCCCCCCATTCACTTTCTCCCCCCTCCAACCACTAACTTTGCCCATTTCTCAACTTTCCAGGCTGTTGGCACCATGAGACACAAACGTGGCCTCACACCAGCTTCTTTTGGCCAGGTGCAGCTCTTCGTTCTCCCCTCAGAGGTCCAGCAGTCTTTCTTATCACTTCTGTGTGTGAGGGATTGGTGTTTGAGGTTTTCTCACCTGTACTGCTCCAGCAGCTGCACGGCCTGGTGCTCCTGAGGGTGCCTCCTCATGTGGCTCTTTAAACTGTTCATGTTGGTGGTGGCAAAATCACAGCTACAGCACCTGGCAGGTGGGGGGGAAAAAATGAATGGCGAGAGATGAGAGAAACACTTTTGAGGTCATCGTTTTGCTTGTTTACACTTGTAGCCTGAAGGGAGGTGGAGGATTTACAGCAAAACGGAGAGGAAATTGGCACTTTAGGAAAAAGACGAAATCACAACATTTTCCACTTTGTTGCGCTTCAGATGTTGCGGTCGGAAGACAGGACTGGCTTTTTAGCTGCTCGGAGGCAAATACCGCACGAGGACAGCAGACTGAGGAAACACTCAACTGGCTGCATTAAAATGAAGTCAGACAAAACTAAGTGTTGCACTTCATCATGTGAGGTTTACTGGGTCCAGAGGATTGAAAAGATGGATTTGACCAACCAAGAAGACTTCACAGCGTATTACTTCTCATCCAACTTAGTTATTGCAGACACACTGCGTTTCTTCAAATAATAATATACAGAACATAAAGATAGTTCGGGCCACTAATGTAGCCTAAAATATACCACGATATGGTCAATAACATTAGACATGTCCGGTCTTTAAGCGCAGTACACAAATAACTCAGCTGTGAACTAAAGTAGACACAATGTTCAAGCCTGGCTAGTAAAGACATCAGCTCAACGTGTTAGTGGTCAGCTGAATGAGGGGAACCCAACTACTATCAGAAACCTACCTCGGGCTGAGCAATATATAAATATATTACATCAATATTGTGATATGAGGCAAGATATCATCTTAGATTTTGGAAATTGTAATATCGTCACATCTGTTCCATTAGTGTCCTTTACCCACATTACTGATGATTATTAAAAAATACTTTATCAAAGCATTACTCGACACAATTGTAGAAATATCACCATTGAGGTATTTGGTGGTAAACATTGTGATACTTTCTTGATAGTGCCCAGCCTTAAATCTGCCCACAGCTAAGTGTTGAAAGTAGGTGCCAAGTGTTGGTGGAGATAAAACTGGGATTGCAACTAGAATATAAAAAGGTACAGTGCCCTCCAGAAGTGTTGCCTCCCTTAGAGCGACTGTGAGCAACACAGGCTGCCGTTTATCCTCTCGGTCTTTCACTCGAGACAACATTCTCAAAAGTCTCCTTTTCATTGAAGTAAGATTATTGAAAGAAAAATGTTTGACATTAAAGACATTTTTTTCTCCAAAACACGTGTGCCACAGAAATGATTACAATCGAACCAAAGTATATTTCCAGACACATTTTACATTTTTAAGATCCCCTTTTGGATTAGGAACTCTTAAGAGAGTCAACCATGAATAACTGTCTCACTGGGAGTGAAACACGAGGTCACACGGGCCAAGTTCCCTTCGTCGTTCATCACTGCGTGATAGACCCGAGAACACAGTGACTGACGTAAGGTTGTTCAGCTGCACAAATCGAGGGGATAAAAAGAAATCTCTGAACGGTTGAAAAACACCCATTTCCACAGTGAGAGCAATAATTAAGAAGTTTAAAGTGACAGGAGATGTTAAAGAATCCGTGGACCTTGTTTTTCTTCCAAAGGGTCTCATTTACAGCGGGGTCATTACAGGTAGAATGATGCCTCTTGCACTTATAGATCCTCTTTATCATAAACAGTCCAACCAGCAGTGTTATTTGTGCTTGTACTAGTGAGCCATAACTATAAGCGCATTTTAATTATAAAATATTTAAACCAACTCAAACCTCAAATCAAATCTCGCTGAATATTTCATCAGCGCTGTCTTCAGAGGAGAGACCGAACTACCGACCCTCGTGGTCATCTGATGAAATGATCATCATCTGTAAGAGAACAACAGAGCAATCTGAGCTTTCATTAAGTGTTAGTTACTGACCAGCGGCTCACTTCTATGCACCAACATTCATGAGGTGCTTTGCTTTGACCGTTTATGGTTGAATGTGGACACGTAGAGGGCGGGATGTGAGGCCGAACCAGCTGCGCACATTTAAAAGGTAGATTTGGGATTTATAAAAAGGAAATAGCTCACTGGCACGGGCTACGCAAGGTTTTATAAATCGCAATATTTTTCAGCGTACGTACATTTCCTCCTTTGTACGTACGCAAACGTTTAGTGTGGAATCAGCGCACTGTTTTATGAATGAGACCCCTGAACATTTTGCGAGGATACATGGGGTTATGGACTCCATCAAATGAAAACCTAACAGCCTCGGCCAGGAAGCTTCAAATGGGCAGCGACACCTCAAAAATCATCTTACAAATGGTTCACGGACTGCAGAGTCAAAGGTTCGGCCACGGCCATCACAGTCCTCCGACCTAAACACCCGTGGAATGTCTGCGAGACGCCGACCTCACAATCTGAAGGATCTGGAGAGACTGTGTGGAAAGAATCCAGATCCCTGCGGCATGTGTTCACCGACCTCATCGCGCGTTATACGAGAGGATTCAGAGCCGCTTTGGATGGCAAAGGGAGGCTGCACAACATATTCAAATAGAGCAGTGGCAATAATAAAATGGTTGTTTCATGATAAGAATTGAATGATTCTTTCAACTGTGTTACTTCGAATGTAAAGTTCACCATAAAATGTTGCAAATTGGGCCCTTAGACTCTAATTGCAGTAATTGCACAGCGTGACACACCGGCACACGGCGGGCGCACGTGCTCACAATGATGTAAGGAGCAGCAGCACCGCTTGAAATGCGGCAGCACATTTTTGGTGAGACCGTCACACACCAGAGAGGCTGTGCTGTCTGCAAGCGCCTCAGACGGCGACACTTTTGTTGTTTTTCTTGCCGTGCTGGCTCTGTGCTGCATCTGAAAGAAAAAGGGCGACTATGGAGGGGGAAGTGCTAACTTTCAGCTTTAATTTGAGGCGGTTTAAATATAGATTGGGTGAAGAACATCCGCCCTGTCAAAACAACAGAAACTGTCCGGTAACACCCACACACCACGCTGACTTTCTGACAGATTGGACATTTCTAGTCAGATGTAACTGCATCTTCTGCATTACAGTTTCAATAAACTCCAAAGTATAGCTGATGTCAAACACTTAAAGCATAACATCCTCGTCAAAGCACAAGGACACAATAGCAACAGCGCTAGCACAATGAACTACGTGTCCTTCAGCCATAAGACGTTATTCAGCCATTTACAGCTGCTTTCTTTATTGCCTAAGTTTGAATGTTCGCCTGTTTTCACCCATCTTATATCTGGATATTTCAAAACTCTTCTTTTGCTCTCATACCATTAGCTTACAGGACTGTTCACCCCTCTGGTTAGAAACAGCAATTAGATGCCATCTGACCTTATCAAAGCAGAGAGATATCTCGTTTTGTGTGTGTGTGTGTGTTGTATGCACATTTGACCTTAGAGCACAGGCGACACTGTTACGGTAGCTGACAGAAACACACGTATGTGTTCCCACCTCAGGCAGCTCTGTGTTGACACAAACACAAGGTGTGTGCGTGTGTTGGAAAGTGTGACTGTGGCTACACTGTGAAGATCACCGTGCTGGTCTGAGCATCATCGGGCATGTACTGCCATCTAGTGGTCCTTTCTAAAAGATGACTCTCTGCATCTTTGCATCTTTGTCTGGCAGCTACTTGGTTCACTCCCTCTGTATGAAAACCTGAAACCTGAAAATGCAACATTCACCGACCACTAACACCACTACAGGGCACACATGGGAAGCAATCAAACTGGACTCGAAAACATATAGTGTCAACATTTTAATTCAAGTTTTACTTCTAAAATGTAGGAATAAAGGACAGAAAATCTGTGAATCTAGCGTCCCGTTAAGGCAACATACTGTGTGCTAAATAATTAACACAGAAGTCTGTAACATCCAATTTGCAACGGCTGTGACATATGCAATCAGTCCCCCCCCAAAAAATGCAATTAGTCTCCAGATTGGTGTCTGCTTCATTATGTCATTAAAGCTGAATGTCATATGCAATGTAAAAAAACACAATATAACTGCAATAACAAATTATGTTTGCTGTAGAAAAACAAAACCCAAAACTTTTTAAAAAGGTAAGTACGGTAATAAAGTATTAAATCAACAGCACACGCAGCCCGAGTATATTATTAAATACAATAAATGGTATTTGCAAAGTGTCTTGTGTGACATTTATGGGGACTATTTTTAAATCATGTTCACTTTGATTATAATAAAAATCATACAAAATAATTCTAACACAAATAAATGTCGTAATGAACAAAAGCTCATGTTCTATAGCTGCTTTACTCTCAATGAAAAGCAGAAAATCCACAAACTGAAACTCTTCTTTTAACGCCACTGGAACTGAATTCAGGCTCATCAGTCAAACAAGCAAGTGTTGAAACGGCCCGAGAGCTAACATGGGCAGCTTTCACAAACTTACTCAGTTAGTGAAGCCTGTGCTCTTCATAAATGATTTATCATTTACATGGTTTACTTCTTTGGCACAGAATGCGAGTAGAAGCAGCTGTGCACAGATGACTCAACTTCTGGGTTGATTTTTCAGTAAAAGGGCAGCGCACACAACACTCATTATCTAGCTCGTAAAAAATGGAATTAATTGTCACCAAAGGCTGTAAATGACTTCTACATCGTCATTTTATTTATGTTCTTCAACCACATTTCATCATCACATCATTTATTTCCTGGTTCAGACTAAATTTTTTAAGCCAGTTTGGTTCTGATTGGTCGGTGGGTAAAAAAAGCTTTTTCCGGTCAGAACTGGTTTGATTTTGTACCAACTGGCTGAAACTGCATTTCGTCACAATGACACATTCTGGCAAACTAAAAAGAAGCCGCCATCAGCAACCTGTGCTGATGGGAGCGGATCTGACTGTATCCTCTCAGGCTTCACGACACGCCCACTTTACTACGCGACACGCCCATTGTACTACGCGACACGCCCACTGTACTACGCTACACGCCCACTGTACTACGCTACACGCCCACTGTACTACGCTACACGCCCACTGTACTACGCTACACGCCCACTGTACTACGCTACACGCCCACTGTACTACGCTACACGCCCACTGTACTACACTACACGCCCACTGTACTACGCTACACGCCCACTGTACTACACTACACGCCCACTGTACTACGCTACACGCCCACTGTACTACGCTACACGCCCACTGTACTACGCTACACGCCCACTGTACTACGCTACACGCCCACTGTACTACACTACACGCCCACTGTACTACGCTACACGCCCACTGTACTACGCTACACGCCCACTGTACTACGCTACACGCCCACTGTACTACGCTACACGCCCACTGTACTACGCTACACGCCCACTGTACTACGCTACACGCCCACTGTACTACGCTACACGCCCACTACGCGACACAATATGATAGAGAAGAAACGCAAATCTAAATCTGTAACTTAAAGATGTTGTTATTGAAACAAATACAAACTTCTAATGGACCCAAATCCTACACCGGTAGCTTATAGTTGTTGGACGAAAACACTGAGAAAAGTAAGAAAAATGATTATATAATAAGAAAAAGTCAGTCACAAGAACCTGTGGACCTGTGTTTAGTGAATCAGTGAGTGGTATGAGTACTGATAGTGTTTGTTTCTTTTTACAACTCACCGATAAGGCTTGTCGGAGTTATGAATCCGACGGTGGTTCCTGACCCCAACATACGTGGAGCTGGTGTAGTCGCACACGTCGCACTTATACACCTTCTGCAAACCACATTCTGTAACAGAGCACAAACAATCTTCTGAAAACACTGACAGATATCATATGGCACTATGTGGCCCGGAGTCATTGTCATATCCTGTAACAATCTATCTTTCAACCCGAACACATAAAGAGGTCCTAAAAACACGCCTTACCTTCATCTGTTACCCGCTCGGCTTCCTCCACCATGGCCACGGTTTCAGTGACTGGTGTGAGGGCTGCCATGTCCCCGCTGAAGCTGTGCTGCTCCCTTTCATGGTTTCTTAACTGACTCTAAGGAAAGAAAACACACACACTATAAGAATGACAATACATGCAGTTCACATTTGATGTTTTTCTACTTTGATTTCTATAGCAACTAGCTAAATGCACACTTAAGAGGCTGCTCATTTCTCTGTGGTTGCATAATGGTTCACGCCTGTATTTAAAGGAGTCATGTGTGGCCTCTGTGTAATAGAAAATACATTTAAAGGCACAGTACACATGGAGGTATTGACAAAAAGATGAGAACGTATCGTCTTCTAGTGAAAGCATGGCACAGCGGAGGAAAACCTTGTATTGTATTCCATCATATACATTGATCTTGATTATTGTAAAGAGTTTGCCTTCACGATGATTAACATGTGGTGAATTATTGCGAAGGAGAATTCGGCTTCTTGTAAGTTTTAGCCCGGCCAGGCTGTAAATAGCTATCAATATATAAAACCAGCCCTTTCCCTGCTGGTCAGAACGTTTGTAGTTTATCACAACTTATCTTTATTATTTATTTATCGACACCTTCACTGTAAGGTTTATCAAGACATGAAACAATGATGGTTAATGTAGTTTTACTTTAAATGCACTCTTATTCAACGAGAAAAACAGGCTTATTGTAAGAGGGGGATGTTTTTTATTTATCTCATGTCTTATCGCCTATTGGTTTTAAATCAAATGATAAAATAAAGCTTGTAAATGTCATAAATAACTCTGAAATAATGAAACATGTAAATCAGGGGGCAGTTTAACACCGTCCTAGACAAATTCACAAGTTTGGGTTTTATAATTGCGAGACCACTGGGCCAGTTTTGGAACAGAAAATAAAACAATTGGAGGAAATTATAGATTTTTTGAACGCCTTGCCTATCTCAGTGGTGGAACGCATGAATGCAATAGCAGTAGGGCTGCAACAACGAATCGATAAAATCGATAAAATTCGATTATTAAAAGAGTTGGCAACGAATTTCATTATCGATTCGTTGTGTCGCGCGATTATTACGCCACTCAATAAGTCGTGGAGATGTTTGAGTATAAAAAAAAAAAGTTGAGTTGAGAG
The DNA here is from genome assembly GCA_032191485.1 of Leptoclinus maculatus. Taxonomy (NCBI): domain Eukaryota; kingdom Metazoa; phylum Chordata; class Actinopteri; order Perciformes; family Stichaeidae; genus Leptoclinus; species Leptoclinus maculatus. Next base: position 44,923,220 of record JAVDOI010000001.1, on the reverse strand, counting down.
CAGAGCAGAGGTAGAGGAAAGACCACCGGAGAGACCCGTAACGCTGTTTGGCGGTGCGCGATCCGTAGGCGGGGCGTATCCGGTGTGCATGGCCGAACCGAGTGCGACAGTACGGCGGATCAGCCGCCCCGGAGTCGACTGCTATCAGGGACGTAACGTCCCTCCAGTAGCTCTTCTGGTGCTGGTGTTTACTCGTTATCCAGTTTGACAAGTTAGCGTTAACAGTAGTAAAGCAGGACTAAAGACACGTTTTTATTCACTCGCCTTTTTTGGCCCATTCATTTTTCAATCTGTTGTCATGTATATATATTCTGTGCTTTGTCCCATATCGGTTATTGTTGACAAATATATTTGTGTGTGTTGCACTTTAAAACATTTTTTATAGCACTTGGTCATCTTAAGCTGTGTTTAAATGTGGTGTATAAATTAACTTAACTTGCACTTACTACAATGATGGTAATAATTTAATGAATAAGCTTCAAGTGAACTTGAGTGTGTGTGAGTGTGAGTTTGTGAGTGTGTGCGTTTGTGAGTGTGTGCGTTTGTGAGTGTGAGAGTTTGTGAGTGTGTGCGTCTGTGAGTGTGAGAGTTTGTGAGTGTGTGCGTCTGTGAGTGTGAGAGTTTGTGAGTGTGTGCGTCTGTGAGTGTAGTGTAGAGAACAAGTTCTGACGTTCAAACAAATCCTGTTAAGTTTTCTGATTTGTATTTTTCTTTATTTTTTATAAATGATTTATTGTTCTGACAGCTCAGGTCCCTTTAAACAAAAATATACATATTTTTGTGCACTTTATTTAAAAAAACCCCGATATAATTGGCAGATGTAAAGCATAAAGCATACTGTTTTTGAATAAAGGGTTGGAAATTAATGCATTTTTTTTTTTTTATCCGATTCATTGATTAATCGTAAAAATAATCAACAGATTAATCGATTATTAAAATAATCGTTAGTTGCAGCCCTAAATAGCAGTGGTGGAACTCACGGTTCGGATCAGAACAAAAAAGCTAATCTAACTTTTACAGATCCCTGATCACATCTCTGCTGCCGATTAAATTTGATGATCATTGATGATCCATATCGGCAGATACAGATCACTTTGTTTGATTATAGCAGCTGGTCTACAAGGATCCAGACAATTTTTTTGCCCACGTCCCAAAAAAAGTCAGTTAACCATCAAAGATGATTTGTTATAGTCATCTGTAGTGTTTTTTATCTTCAGAAAAACACACAATTGAAATGATTTGGAAATAAAAGATTGTATTTTCATTGATTGAAAGAAATCTTGTCATTAGTAGTTTTAATGATGCATAGAGCCAATATAAACGTCATAATTCATCTCTAATATCTATTTATGTTGTTCTGAAAACATCTCCTTTAAAACAACCAGATTGAATCAAGTTTCTCAACAACACTACATTTTACGAGATTACATTTGAACACATCATGATAACGATATCATTTACCTTCACCCAATACTCATGTTCACTGAACAGAGCCTGAACGCATCATAATGCAAGTAAACATTAGCGGTGCCGTGGACCATACCAGCTCTCCTCCGGTCAATTTAAACACGGATTGGTTGGATAACGATTGTCAGTAAAACTGTATTTCACACTGTGATGGCTAACGTTAAACTGTGTAATTAATCCCCGAACCATATGAGGGGGAGGGGGGGGGTCACAGATCGACAGTGGTCCATTACACCACCAGTCTTTAGACATTACTCAGTCCATTCCAGTGAGCAGCAATCAATCGCATTTCAACTAGAAACTAGACTGTTTTTTATTTGGTCTGGTAAGGTACCTACAATTTCTCGGAAGCCTTAAAGTAAAGACAGGAGTGAAGGCCAACTTAGTCTCCACATGTGTAAACTGCAGTATCCGGCTGTCTATTTAAATATGTGGGCTGTCTGCCGTGGTGGTCCTCCTGACAGTAGCCTGGAAGAGACGCCCCTCATGACTACACATCGAGCACCTTTCCTGCAAGCCTTCATATCTCCCAGCACAAAGGCAAAAAAAAAGACCTACACGGGAATAACCCCATTATCCAGAACTCCTTAACAGTTTGGTCTCAGGTGATGCAGCTGTTAAAATATACCTAGACCCCCCTTCATGCATCCGGGTCTGGAGGACCCGGTCTTCACAACTTGGAGGGAGAAGGGAATCATCTTTCTGGGACATTTCTATATAAATGATCATCTCGTCTATTTCCAGCAACTCCAGCAGGAATTTCAGCTTCCCAATTTATCTTTCCTCCATTTTCTACAACTGCAACACAGGACTCGTGTCTCACAGCCAGAGCAGAAACCTCACCATGCTGCTTCTGGTAGTCTCTTGACTATTAAACCATATCCTAAAAGGTGCCGTGTCATATTTTTCACAACATCTTTCAGCACATCATCAAATGTCGTTGACACAACTAAAAGTTGAGCATGGATTGTCCTTCTCTCCCACTAGCCTATAGAAGAAAACTAACGCTGCAGTTGTGGAAGCATTTGATATGTGGCTGAAGTAATCAGGAAGTAGAGAACATCTAGAGACAATAAGATGCACTATGTCAAACAGAGAGGGACTCTTTCACAAAATCTGGCAACCTGTTGGTTTTTGATTTTCTATAGCCGTCATTTCCAGTATATGTGTTGTTTGTGTTTTGCTGTATTTCTATATCGCTCGATCAATCAATAAAAAAAAAAAAAGACGATAGGACTAAGGATTATTTTCTTAATTCATTGCATTGTCCATAGAAATAAGTGTAAAATGCTCAGAATAATATTTTTTGAAACCAGGGTCACACATTCAAACGGCCCAAACCTCATTATTCAGTTTACTGTCAAACATGAAGCAGCACATTCTCACACTTGAGAAGCTGGAACCAGAGAATGTTTGGCATTTGAACTCAGAAATTCTGTTTTTAGAAAAAAATAATGAGGCCGTGCACAAAAGAAAGGACAATTAGTAGGAGGCCAGTTGATGGAAGCTGTGACAGTGGTACGAGGGAGCCCCGAGGAAACAAAAGTGTTGGACTGCCAGTGTTATATTTACTGGAAAATACATAAGGAGTGTCCCTCTGAAAACTGTGCGTATTATAATATACAATTCAAATAATCAGATTCCTGGATCACATATAAAAGAACAAGACTAAACGCTGCATTGCCGTGTCCTCACCTTGTAGTGGAAGGCGTCTGGACACTGCTTGCACTGGTACATCCTGGTCTTACAGTGGTGGATCATGTGGCTCTCCAGGTCCTTGCTGTCCGAGGCGATGTGCTCACAGATGGGACACTGGTACGGCTGCCTCTGCCTGTGCACCCGCAGGTGCTGTTTGATGTATCCCTTATTGCCGCTGCTGTAGCGGCACAGGCGGCACCGGTACGGCCGCTCGCTGCCGGGGATGTAGTCCACCAGGCCGCCGTCGGCGGACGCAACCAACCCGTCCATTCCCGGGATGCCACACATGTAGCCCCCGGCTCCGTTCCCCGTGACCACTTCTCCGTTTTGGAACTGCGCGTTGTCCTGAAGCTCTTTTAAGATGTCCTCATCCGAGGCGTTCTGGTCCGAGCGCTCTCGGAGCCTCTCGATGACGGTGAGCAGAGACAGGCTGATGCCGGCTTTGGTAGCGGGGCCCTCCTCGTCCCCCTCCTCCAGGCACAGGGACCCCAAATCTTCCTCTCTGCCCCCTCCGTGAAGCTCCAAGTCCAGCAGAGCTGCTGTTGTCTCTGCGTCGGAAGCCATCTGCCCAGCATCTACGAGCTTCTGGCCGGAGTTGGGGCTCTGTGCCTGGGCTGTGATGGTCTTCAGACTTACCTTGGTGCTGGAAGTGGGGAGCTCGGAGGTCCTCATGGGCATAGCGATCAGGACCTCAGCCGCCAGAGAGTGCAGGCGGAGGGACTCAGAATGTGTCCTCTTGCGACTGGCCGGGGGAATGTTCTCATCCCGTGGAGAGTCGCTACACACAGAGGGTTTAACGTCAGATCCTAATGGCTGTCCGGCGGCGGCGGGGACCGACTCACCCTCTGCAGCTCCCGCACGGCCCCGCTCTTCCTCCCCTGCACCCGCTAAGTTCTTGTCCCTGTCCACGTCCGGGCTGAGAAGAAGCGGGTTCGTCGCCATGACCGAATCCTCGGCCGAGGGGAGGCGTTCTACGATCACGTTGATGTGGCCGGCGCTGTTGGGACCGCTGTTGATGATCTTCTGAGCTGACGACAGTAAGCTGTCCGTCACGGAGGTGCCGATCTCCACCTCGGACTCCGCCTCCGTCGTCACCTGCACCTCCACCATGGGCTCCTCTGAGGTCATGTCTTTGATGGGGTACACCCTCTCCTCCTCTGTCTTCAGGCTTACGTCGAGATCAGAAACCGGATGATTCAGCGCATCCCGTTTGCTCTCGGCGGCCATCGGCACGCAGAGCTGGAGCTTGAAGGCGGCGGGCAGCTTTTGCAGGCTTTTGTCTTGAAGGACCGGGGAGAGAACGACTATTTCCTCCCTGGTCGCCGCGTTGGCTGCGGCCGGGGCCTCTCTGCTCGCGACGGCCCCGTCTTCGTCCTCGAAGATGGGGTAGGAGCAGTCGACCAGGCCGGCGTGCTTCCAGGCGTGGGTCTTGAGCATCCGCTGCTGGCTGCACACATAGCTGCAGATCAGGCAGCGGTACAAGCCGTACTCCTCGTAGCTGTACCACTTCTTCTGCGGCAGCTCCCTGGAACCGTCCGGCGAGCTTCTGATCGCCTCGGTTGCCACGCCGCCGCTCCAGTCGCCGTCCTGCTTCCTCAGAACCTCGTCCTTAGCGGTGTCGAAGTGCAGCCTGACGTGGGCCTCCAGCTGGCCCTGGTCCCTGGAGGTGAAGCGACACTCGGAGCACATGAGGATGAGGTCGCTGTGGTGCTCGTTGTGCTGCTTCAGGTGCTCTTTCAGCAGCGGCAGTGTTTGGGAGAGATAGGGACACAGGCTGCACTGATAGCACGTCACCGTCCGCTTGTGGTCGCTGCTGTCGGGGTCGCTGGCTGCCTCCGTTGCCGCGGAGGCGATGCTGTTGTTGTTGCTGTCACCAGGCACAGGCGGAGAAAGAGTCGCGCCACCGTCCAATCGCACCTCATCTGCGCTCTCCCGCTCCTTCTTAATTTTCTTAAAGGGGGATCCTCCTCTGCTCCCCCTCCTCCCCCCCTCCTCCTCCTCACCTCTTCCTCCTCCTCCCCCCGCAGAGGGGGCTCTCTTCTGTCCCGCCAAGGTGCAGCGGCGCTGGGGCCGCTTCTCCACGATTTTGCTGAGCTTCTCGATCACCTGGATGAGCGAGTCTGCGGCCTGTTTCTGCTGAAAACTGTGGGAGGCGTCCCCCTCGACGTCTCGCCGGGTTCGGCTTTGAGAGAGGGATCCCAGTGCTGACGCAGCGGAGGAGGAAGAGGAGGCGGTGGAGGAGTGGGGGATGAGTACAGCTACATTGCTGACCTCCTCCATGACCTGGCAGACAGCAGGGAAGAAGGGAAAAACTGGTTGGTGCCATGTGGTACATTAGATTTAAACAGCTGTGGTCCCTCATTAATAATATAGATAAAGATATTTATAAATACAATATCGAAATGTTCCTCCAACATTTTATGTCAGGCCGACACTTAAACTCACACAAACTCCACTTCTGCATTAACTGAATGATCAGTGCAGCAGCACTAATAATTTCAGACGTTGTCAATATCATGCATCTCTAGAAGCCACTTAAAACACTATTTGTGACTCAAAGTAAAAGTCAACAGAAACCTTTGTCTCAATTCCAAAATGTGTATCTAAACAGGGTCAGCAACAGTCAAAACTTTGCCATTCATTATTCCTATTTAAAAAGATGTGGAGTAGTGGTGGCGTTTTGAAAAACTTTGATGATATTTATTGATTATTCTGTATTACTGTAAATATAAATAATGTAGCCTACAGCCTGACTGAACACTCAGGCTGGGCGATAAGTCGACCATCACAATATTTGCCTTGGTGCTTTATTTACACAATTGCATTTTTGATAAGTAATCATTAGCAAAGTGGTTATAATGACTAAGCGGGTGAAGGCAAATAATAAAACAGCTACAGTCTGGTGAGTTCAGAAAAAGACGTCACTTTTCTGTAATGCACCCTTCAAACACAAATGATACATTAGGATATTACGACATCCATAATCTAAGATGATATCCAGTATGCTGTACGGCTAATCCAGGTTATGTCTTTAAGATAAGGAGAAAAGATTGCATACAGATGTTGCACCTGCAACTGTAAGCTTAGAAATCAGCAGTGAAACTAGTGCTAATGTAGGTTTTATGTATTCTGAGGGCTGAGCATGTGGTTTAGTGTTTCCCAGTTTAAATGTTATCTCGGCAACTGTGACCACTGGTTCTATCAGTTCAATTTCCAATCCCCCCCCCCTCAAGACAACTATCAACATCTGTTTGAGCATGCTGTCACTTCTCCACCACAGTGTTTACTGAGGGGATTGATTGTCTGTGTAGAGCCCCAATCTCAATGCTAAGTGTGATATCTTAACTCATTCATGATTAGCCCTGTCAAACAACTTCACCATGTGCATCTGTTTACAAACTAAGCTGGAGGGAAATGGTCACAACTCCTGTGGCTTTTTTTATCTCTGCATATCCAAAACTTTCCTCTCTCTGACCACAAATCGCCTTCCTCTTTCTCCTACTTCCGCTTCTGTGCATGACTACATCAAAACAGCAGGAGACACATATTTGGAGGAGAGCTACCACACGTGCAAGGATTATTGGCTGTCATCCAGCTTGATTTCTGGATTCTGTGGAGTGGAGCTACAGGGAAACTGGCCTGGTGTTATTAACACTGGAAGCGAGGATAAACTCCAGCCAGCAATAATGGCCTTCTTCTATTAGAAATGTCGTAACCGAGCAAATGGAAATCTGCCAAATAGGCCACCTATGGTCAGATCACTTCACTGGCACAGATAAAGAAGCTCGGCCGGTGGTCAGTGTGGCCTCTCTTCAGACCGCCGTGTGCTTTAACCAGTCTCAGACGAGCACCTGTTATGTCAGGGTCTAAAAATATTTCATCCACTTTCACTCCCCTGTAGAATGAAGTTGAACACAGCAAACGTCAGACAGCCACTTGTCCAAATGCACTAGCTAACGTTAGCTAACGTGCTGCAGCTGCTACGACATTAAAAGAGACGTTCACAAAACGGGGAAAAAAACGAAATTTGAGTAAGAGGCAGCACTGTTAGCTTCACTGTTAGCTTCACAGCTTGCTGCCTGCTATTCAAACACACACACACATACACATGCACATACACACATATATACACACACACACACACGAGTCCCACACAGTGCTAGCAGTTATCCACACATGAATGTGCAAGGACATTTTAATTATCATTTCGGTTAATGTGTGACGGAGGAGCGCGTGGCTGCAATTTGAATGAAGACGTACTCACTGACACGGAAAGGCTCGACGCTCTTTGTCCTCAACACATAAAACCGGCTTTGTTTTATTCGTTAGCCATAAAAAAAAGTGGCCTCCCTGTAGCTCTCTCTCTCTCCCACATTGCAAAATGGCGAGGATGGAATATCAGTCACGTGACTTGGAGTTTGGGTCAGGTGACCGACGCGGACCGATGATTGACGGTTTGCCTGATGCTGCCTTCAGGTACTGCTCGTAAAAACATCGCGTCTCATTTTTGACCGGCGTGTCATCGCTTTTAGGGGTTTAAATTACATTTTATAAATACATTGACCAATATCACCATCGCAAACAAAAATTAAAAGAAGCAAGGATGTACAAAGCATTTGTGCTCTAAATTATTTACACAATTTCAAACATTCGGACTATAGTTGTCTTTGTTCAGCTACATAGGGTAGCCTATATTCATTTTCAAAAGTAATGTGGATTTTAATGGTTTTAGTAAAAGTGTCTCATATAAGGACAGTCTGTAGATTTGTTCAATATAGTTTAATATTTCATAAGGGCAACCCCTAAACATGTCTAGGCTTTAGACAAGTTTAATGATTAAAATAAGCTAATTATATAAAAAAAAGCCTAATTGATAAATATCTCTGACTTGTTTTGAGATTTGAATAGATATGATAAAAAAAAGATCAATTAAGAGAACAAAAATTGGAAAATACAAAGCTATGGTAAATGAAGGACATAGAGAGGTAACTAAGCACACTTTTCTCAGTCATTATAAACTTAATTAAAGGGCCAGAAAAAAAAGACCCTTTCAATGAACCTAGAGGTGAATTAATTCATTTTAGTTTACACACTTGAACTGAAATTTCCACCAACAACGATGATAGATAAGACTGTGATAGCATCATATTACTTTTACGTAATATTGTATAAAATATGGTGATAAATTAAGCCACGATAAATTTGTCCATCATTCACGTATATATATATCTGTAATATTTTGGTTTAGGAGGAAAACTTACTGCATCACAAAAAGATTTGTTATCTGTCCACTAGCTTAATCTATTCCTATTACATTTCCACTACAAAGCTACAATGTTACACCAAAACTGCAAATTAGGAAACTCGAGTTGTTGCAACCCTCCATCTTATCTGTTTTTCTACACTGACAAATGTGAGAGAAGAAAGTTCAGTGGGAAGCACAGCCCTTTTTGTCTCAAAATGGAAATAACATTATTATATGTAATTATGTATTTTCCTGTATAGATTACAGTAATACACAAGAAGGCAAAAAGGGAGCAGAGACATGTTTCTCTTTTAACTACTATATGATCATTAACTACTGATCATTAACCATTAACCACCAACGGTCAATGGTCAGTCCATTTATTTCCACCTGATCCAGACTGGAATGATGTAGCAGGAAGCAATCAACAAAATGTTGAGAAATCTCTGATGGTGATATTTGTTGAAGATTGTGCACAGGTGTGTGGTAAGGTAAGCACTACAGACAGAGATACAGCTGGAATATGAAACTGTGGAAAAATATCACAGCAATCATTTACCACAGAGCAGCTGATATAAAGAGCTGCTCTCTTTGTGGCAAAAACATTGTGTTTTCATGCACCGGTCAATTTTGAGATTTTGGGCTATTTTGCTTCCATGTCTCCTTTCAGACTAGTGGAGAGAAAACATCCACAATTTATTGTGGATTGGTTTATTTTATTACTTTGTCTATTTGCGTCTGTAGCTTTCTCCTAAATTCACCAAAAGTTGTCATTAGATAATGCCTAATTTGCATATTAAACATACCATTGCAGAAAATTTGTAATACAAATAATTGTTGTCTTAATGTAAGTAATCAACTGGAGAGGTTTCATGGTGATATCTATTATATTTGTATTGCTTTACCCTATTCACCTGCAGTGTTTTCAAAATGTATGTAATTGTTCAATAGATGTGTTTCAAGGCTGGTTTTTTTCTCAGACTCTGTATTCTGAAGGTTTTTACTGAGGGGTTTGTTTATATATCGTTCAAAGCCTGATTTATACAACATTCTATTCCTAAAAACATGGGGATAGGGGATTTTTTGTAATGGTTGTTGACAGAATTTTATGATTTGGAGTGATACAAAGAGACATCCCAGATCCTTTTACTATACATGTCAACAAAATAAAACAACAATTTTTGAGGCTGGCTTTATCAAATGTTCAAATTTCTGTTATAGAAATGAATGCAAAATAGCACACATTTAATTAGATAGTTTCTAAACATAACATTTCAGAAAACTAGTAAAACAAAAAAATATCTGTTTAATGTAAGTAATCATCTGGGGAGGTTTCATGTTGAATCTGGTAGTACATTTATTTTTATCCTATTGGGTTCACGGAGGACTGTGAACTCTACTGTGCATCTATTTAACGTATATGCCATAAAAAGTTAAGAAACTGAAAAGAAATTTGGAAAATAAATATAAATATGAGCTGTCTAGGTGAAAACACATCACACTATGAAAGACGTTGAGGAAACTGTTTCTGAAGAGAGAAACTGTTACTGTACAAAACATTTAAATAAAGGCTAATATCAAATGAGTGAAATACAGCAGCAGTGTGTGTGTGTGTGTGTGTGTTCAATGAGGTCCAGAGGTTTCGGAGAGGATTTTCTCACTTTTACATGACGATACAATATCAACCCTTCACAGTGCACTATGGCACTTTTCTGATGTAAGAGGATGTCTAGCATTGACATCACTTCATAATCAGTTCAGCCATTTATTTTATAGGATGACGCTTATTCACCCTTTTACAGTAAATCATCATCATCTAAATCCCGTAGCATAGAGAAGAAATATCCAAAGAATGCCTCGAAAGACTTAAAGTGTTTGTGGGTTTTGGCGGCATCTAGCGGTGAGGTTGCAGACTGCTACTACCTGACACTTCCTCCGGGTGCCAAGCGTGTAGAAGAACTATGGTGGCCGACGCGAAAAACGTGAAAACACAAATGGCCCTCTCTAGAACCGGTGTTTGGTTTGTCCACTCTGGGCTACTGTAGAAACCACGAGGCCGGCTCCGTGAAGAGGATCTGCTCCCTATGTAGATTTAAATCCCTTGTAATGTAAAACATTACGTTAATTTCAAGCAATGATACAGTAAAGAAAACACATTTATTAATATTATATTCAATTTCTGCCAACAAATCTTTGTAAATGCTACACAATGTTCCTTTATGAAGACAAGGAAGACCATGAAAACAAATGCTTTTGTAAGGGGAATTGATTATTATTATTTTTTTTTTGTATGATTATCACAAACCATTTTACCAGAAAAGGCATGAAAGTAGCTACATCTCTGAGGATGTTTCTGCATAGATTCTAGAAATAAAAACTGAAAGGTGACTCTTTTATTGTCCACATGAAAAGTAAAACACTTATTAAATAGATACAGTTCTTCTAACTGACTTTGTAGTTGTCTGTCGTGCTCATGGTGATGTTGTGGTTGTTAATGATGGGTGTTGTTTTTTCACAGAAAGGTTGAATAGTGTTTTAAACTGGTATATGTCAAATATTTGATGATCATATTCTCAAAATTGGCAGATAGAGCTTCATGACTCACAGCTAATTATTTATGTATTGTAAATAGATTCATTTGAAATGTACAGTAAACAATGCAGCTGTGCAGATGTTTAGAGAGAGACTTGAAACACAAAACCTCTGAATACCACACACACGCGCACACACACACACACACACACACACACACACACACACACACACACACACACACACACACACACACACACACACACACACACACACACACACACACACACACACACACACACACACACACAATGTAATTCAGGCCCAATTGGAGGTAAAACAAGCTTGTGCTGAAAATGACATCTTTCATTGTTGGCTATGTCCATTCATATGTGATTTTTTATGAACTGTAATCCCTTCCACCTTCTATTACCCCCGCTGCCTCTCCGTCAAAGGCACACCGAGGCGGCTCTCTAATCTGAAGTGACAGCCCATATACTCTCACTCACACATTACAGCGTAGCCTCGGGCAACGGAGCCTGCTCCTCTCAAAAATGTTGGAACCAGGTTATTTCTATTGAAGTATTAAAGTAATACTTCAGTTTAAGCTATTATTTCAGGGTTTTATTATTATGTTTTTTCTCCCCCAACTGCAGGGCTGAGTAGGGATTGATTGAATGTGAATGAGGGAGAGAGAGAGAGGACACACTGTGGAGCTGGAAATGTGGAGATGTGGAGAAGGAGAAGCAAACATGCTTTCAACTGCATCTCACAGTCTTCTTCAGCAGATGTGAGTTTGCTCAGTTGTATGTGAATACGCAAATTGTTAAGTTCCAGACCGAACTGCATCCGCTGAAGAAGACCATGAGATGCGGAGGAGGTAAGTGGACTTTGACTTAGGCATCTTTTTTATAACTTGTAAATAATTCATTGAATTCAAATGGTTCTCCAGAGATGTGTGCACGTCCATAAAGCTAGAGATATCCTATAATATTAGTCTCTTGTGTGGATAAAGCACCAAAAACACAGTTTTCCCATAATGCAGCTCAATAACATTTTCATTAGAACCTCCTTGACCCCGTGCCTCCCTCGACATTCAAGCTCCATGCCTCCGTTATTGTAAAGACTTTCTGTTATAAATCTGTAGTTTCCAAGGCCACGCTGAGGTCATCCGAAATGACTTCATCGGGGGTTTCCTTCCTTCACAAAGCTCATGGTACATAAATGTTTATTCCTAGTGCTGTATTATACTGTAATTTAAGATAAACATCGGAGAAAAATGAAATGGATGCATCTCCTCAGTGCGTAAAGGCCTCTCTTAAATACTTCTAACTGTTATCTGCTACATCTCGAAGATTTCTCGTCAACTTCAAATGTTCGTGACTAGATGAGCATCACTTGATGTCATCAGATTTGATTGACGGTGGCATTTTGATTCAAATATTGCTGGATTCTGATTGGTGCAGAGACATACGTGACGTTGTGTTTTGGCGACGGAAGCCTGCCCTATTTGAAAATGAAATACAGAAATACCTCAGTTGAAATAAACAGAAACGAGACGGACACCATGATGGACGTCAGGAAGCTGATTGAGAGAATGTGTCTTCAGGGCCTGTCCATTTCAAATGGCGAGAAGAATTCTCTCAAACTGTTCGGATGTGCTGCCAACAGCTTTGTTCAATGGCTCTCACCTCACTTTTGTTGAACTCTGTTGTCTTTCAACGCAGAGTTTACCACTACCACACAGAAAGCACCAATGAAGACAAACCCTGCTGTGTTGGCTTATACCTTTCGGTAATGTGCAGGTTATGAAATCTGGAACTGCAGCTCTCAGAATTACTGTAAACAAACAATAATCTGAAATGCTCAGCTCAAATGAAACACTCATCATGTCCAGACAAAACCAAAGAAAGCAAACTCATTTGGTGGCTCAGACCTCCTCCTCTACTCACTGTCTTTCCTTCGTGCTGTTCCAGAGACCACCACAAGGTGGCAGTAGTGACCTTCTGGTGGGTGACAGAGACAGACGCACAGAGAATCTGAACTGAACCAAATTGTTATTGAGGGTTTTTATATCAAAGCTGATAACACTAATATTAGTGTGCATTTTTTTTCTTTTATTAATATCAATCATCCGTTTTGGAATATTAACCTTGAGCGATGCCCTTAGTCAACATGATCTTTATTTCCTAAACATACCAGTGAAACACATTTGAAACGCACTTCATTGAAGGAAATAGAGTCATAAAATTGAGAGAAGAGAAAAATGAGGAACGTTAAATAGAGGGAGATCAGTTATTAGATTTGATCATCACGTAAAATGTAAATGTTTTTCTGCAGAGACAGAGAATAAAAAGTAAAAAAAAGAGTAAATGTTACAAAGAAAGGATGAGGAAAATGCGCGGAGTCGATGAAGAAGGAGAGAAAGTGAGAGGGGGGGGGGGGGGTGAAGAGAGAGGTCAGACTGTGGATTTTGTTCTTCTCTTATATTATGCGATGATGGACTGAGGGCTCAGAGGAGGTAGAGAAAGAGGGAGAGAGAAGGAAGAGTGTATGAAGGAGGGAGAGAGAAAGAAAGAGAGGAGGGGGGAGGTATTATTTTTGTGGCAAATTGATGCGATCCATCTGAGCCATGTGACTCCTGCAGCACACTCCCCGAGTGACCAGCGCCGTGCCACACCCAAGGGCAACTGGAATTGCATTGTGGGCCCCCCCACTTTTTTTTTCCCCCCACTGCTTTTCTTTTTTCTTTTAAGGCAATAAGAGACGATGTATGTCCTCCATTTTGCCACGGGAGTGAGCAAACAAAACGACAGCCTGTAGTTATATGTATCGCAGTCCTTCTCCCCCCCCCTAAAATATATATATATTCCGCTAACACGCGCGCCCTCTGAGAGGCGGACATGTGGCTGGCTTTCTTCTCCCGGTCGTTTCCCTTTTGGAGTCGCCGCTTTATTGTGCTCGCTGATCCGATTTCCCTTCCTCTCCGGTGTGATTTCTCTCTCCATTGCCCGGGCCAATCTTACAGCCTCGGTTCGACCTGGAGAAGAAAAATAGCGTGACCTCTACACCAAAAACACCGGCACTAAGAGCAGCAGCAGCAACAACAACACGGCATAATAATACTTTCACATGAGGACTGGGGAATAATGCGTCTTCATGATCTATCTGGGCCATATCAAACATATGAATCATGTTGTTAGGGAGGAATTGGGGGAGACCGGTGTGTTTGCAAAGGTGTGTGCGTCATGAATGGTGGTGCTACTGTTTGAACTAAGAAGTGCTCTCTAGTGCTCTGTTCAGTTCACTTCTCAGATAGCCGATTAACCAACAGTGAGCGTTTTGTGTGTGTATCAAATCCTGATACATCTCATTCGTCTGAGCCAAAGAGCTCCACTGGTGTCCAAAAACTATTGAAAACACATCAATGTCCCTCATACACACCCTGCTGCTGGAAATACTCACGGGAGCACCACATGTGTGTTATGCTCTTGAAAATAGTCCCCGACAGATGCAATGTGTCTACTAATGTTTGAGTGAAGTTTGATAAAAACTACAGTGTCCAGGTTGTTTAGGAAATGAGTGAGCCTTTGAAAAACAGAAAAGAAAAGAAATAGCTTTGTATAAACTTTTAAAGATTGGTGTCTTGAGGGGGAATCAAGGGGCTTGAGTCAGGAAGAAGACTATAACACATTGTTGTTGTTTTTTTTTTTTTTTTTTTTTTACAATAAAATAAAAATAACATCAGCATAGTTCTTTTTATTGAGGGGGTGGCTAAACAATATGTACCTTTATGATAAAATCATGAGCATGACACAGTCACAGTATTATACTTCATATCTTTTAAATTAGAAAATGACATAAAAAGCTAAATAACGCACAGAATGGGTAGAAACTGTAACAATGGGTGAATGTATGGCAGCAAAATCTAAAACTGGATTCATAAAACAAAATAAAATCATCATCTTTACTTCAAGTTGAAGGTGTTTAGTTGACTTTAGGCCTGTGTGTCCATGAAAGAAAAGAAAAAGAAGTGGAAAGTGAGTAAAATAAAAAAAACAAAGACTCCACCTTCAGAGTAACTCGACTGTACAGTAACTCCATTCAAAGTTACTCTCCCAGCCCTCTGTCCCTGGCTCGCCTCCAACAAAACAAATGCAACATCATCACGAGGTGTTGTCCGCTATCGGTGAGGAGGAGCAGAGCAGAAGACACACTCGTTCGTTCCCCTCTCGGGGGAAATGGAGGCGAGACACATCTATTTATCGCCTCTCCTCTCTTGCTTCTAATTCAAATTTGAAGTTTTTCAGACGAGAAGAGGAGAAAAGTCAGAGGCTGGAGCGACATTAGCGACATTACGGCGCCTGTTTTCCCTCAGCCGGGGAAATTAATTACTTATTGATCAAGAGAGCGGGTGAATAAAATGAAGCGAATTAATAAATAAGTGAACAGATAGCGGAGAGCGGCCCATATGTGGGCTACTGGTTCACATTTGCAAACATCATGGTTGGCAGATTCCATTTGTTTTCCATTCCATTACTACCAAAACAGGGCCCTATACGCACTTAAGAGCTCATTTGTTAAAATCGGATACTTTTGAAAGGAAATCTGAGGACAGCTCTTATATAAAACCCTCAATGTTTACATGTTCTTAGACTTTTGAAATATCCTGCAGTACTAGTATTGAAATCCACGTTTAAAGGGGCCATTAAAAAAATGAGTTCCCCTCCTTTTAATGATTGCTTGTTTTGAATTATACGAACAGTTAAATGGCAATAATTCCTTTTAATAAACGCTCCCGCTGCTGGAAAGTTGTGCGCTGATTGGAACCTCCCTTAAAACTTGCAAAGTACATATCATCAAGCCTTGGTCCGGGATGGTCCGGCTAATAAACAATTATTTATAACTAATTATTGCCTAATGTATCAAATTAACAACATGCGGCATGTGAGATTTACGCTCTGCGCTCGCCACATTTATTACACTTACTTAAGGTATGCAGCGACACACATTTGGTGTAAAACACGTCTTTTTTTTTTGGTGTGTTTTATAGACGCTGCTTTATGGCGGGATACGTGAGATTAACAGTGTGAAGTGTGTTTTTGTTTGGTTGATTCATGGACACCATAAAGTCCTGTTTATTGGGCCTGGCGCAAATAATTAAATGGTGGAGTTTTTTTAAGTGCAATATTCACCTAATGTAAAAAAAGGAACGGGTGGAGATATTACCTCGTAAAGTCGGAGTTATCTCCAAAGTCAAGGAGTCAAAATATTTACATCGATAAATCCGTCCTCAACACCTCGCAGCTAAAGGGGGGGGGGGGGGGGGGGGGCATCGCCCAACCAGTTGGCTTTTGTGGCGGCAAGACCGAGATGGATGTTGGCGGGAGACGCTGCAGTTGTTTTTCACCGCTTCTAATTGCCTTTTTACCCTCCAGTATCTAGAGTTTAGGACAAAGAGGAAAAGTTATACCAACTACACAAACACGCACACACACACACACACACACACACACACACACACACACACACACACACACACACACACACAAAACAACAACAAAAAAAGTGTGATTCAATTTGTTTCATTCAGCAACACACAACCTCCTGGCTACCAACATGCATGTGCGCTATTCCACGTACAAATATGCACGCACGAGAACACACACACACACACACACACACACACACACACACACACACACACACACACACGGTGGGCATGCACAGAGGCACACCGTCAAAGAAACATTCAGCCATCTAGGTCAAAAGCAGCAAAGACTGAACCAGAGTCAGATTGATTCCTTAAGATATTCATAGTAATCTTAAAATTCCTGCTTGTTGGGTAATAAGACACTTTATCATCACACGCGGCGACAAGGTGCATTAGTCTTGACCTGCCACAGGGGCGGGAAAAAAAGGGGAAAAAAAGACACAAAAACGGATGCAGTTTGATCCCCATAACAACCGGCGTATTGATTATAACAACGTGTGGCGGGGCTGATGTGTCCCAACGCCGATGCCGCTCCTAGAGAGAGAGAGAGAGAGAAAGGTGAAGAGGAAGAAGGGCAGAAGAGTCCCGAAAAGAGGGAGGACAGCTGTGTTTGTGTGTGTTTGCCACTTGTGTGTCTTTGTCCTCTCTCTCTCTCTCTCTCTCTCTCCAGTCCAGGCAGGGACTCCCAGAGGAAGATAAATATCCGCTTCGCAGAAATTCAATAGACGTTCAGACACTCAACAGTCAAAGCAGACAAACTTTTTTTTTTTACTTTAGTGTATCTTTAGAAGTTAAGTGAACACAGAGAAAGTGTTTGAGGCCCCACTTACACCGAAGTCGTCCCGGTGTCCCCAGTGGACTGACGGTCCATGCTGGGTTTGGATAGTCCGCCACAGTGAGTTTGGTGCAACATTTTTCCTAGAAGTCAGGTTGTTATGTTATTTCTAGTGGCGGTTCTAGACCATTTTAAATGTGTGTGTGTGTGTGTGTGTGTGTGTGGGGGGGGGGGGATACATGCACGATTTGACGGGCACCAAAAATATTAAGCATGACTATTACATGGTATTATTATTGGACCTACTTTCTACCAAAGAAACAATCCCTGAATGAAAATACATGTCTGTGGATTACTGCGATATCCATGCTGTAAATTATCTCTTTGTTTTTACGTAACATCCATAACATAATTAACATAACATAAACAATAGCAATAAACTAAATAATACGCATTCACTGCCAACGTTTATTTTATCACTGCTATTAATAATTAAAGAAATGTCCCCTCTTTGGGGATAAACGTGGGGTGAAGAAAGTAGTTTGTAAAATATGTTCCACTGTTAGAGGGGTTCAGGCTTAATGTACAGTGGCACTGTCATGCAAAGTAACAAAACATATGATTTATTCCAGGACAAAAAGGTCTGCCACTAAAGTCAATACAATCCATGTAAGATCCTCAGCAGCAGTGTGCTCACTGCTGCCACTGGTGGAGGAGAAATATATAGAAATGACACGAACAATATAATCCTTTATATCGCTGCAATAGCACTGGGATCAGGGCTTTGGGTGGGGGCCGGATGAGATCATGCACAAAGCAGTTCACGACAGCCATTTTAATATTCTCATTTTCGATATCTGCACATGGCAACTTCCACAGAGTGAAAGATCGGGGTTAGGGTTACCATAATAACATAAAGGTAGTAGCAAGCTCAGCCTCCACATTCTAACTTTCTGCCTCTATACATGAAGGGCCGACTGCTTCCTACAGTGATGCTGAGTTCTGCCTCTGGACGCAAATCTTCTGAGTTTGTCTGACTTTACTGTTAATTTATTCTAATTACATATTCCAAAATGAGAACTTTGGATTCATGTTCATCCATTTGTATTACTTATTGTGTTCCTTTCAATGAGCTGTGCTTTTATTGAAGATAATGTGTCGGTCGTTGGAAGTATGATATAACTTTGCAAAGATAGACCCTTCAGTCTCCCTTCTGTCAATAAAAAATACACAATTATATTTATATATATATTTTTTATTCAACCAAGAAAGCATTGTAGAGGTTAAACATCACATTTCCAAGTTCCCAAAATAGGCAGCAATAACAGTAAGTTACAGACAAACAACATAAACCCAAGTACAAATCACAAGATTAGAATCCAACAAAATAAAATCATAAATAAACCATCACATCAAAAAAATGACGTCGGTGAAAAAACTCAAAATGGCACCTCAAAAACAACAGAAGCAAAGAGCGTGGATAATGTCAGTGGTAGTCTCACTATTGAACAGGTGTGCTGGTATCTTGCTGTGTGCTTTTGTCCTACTGACAGACATAAACAATAAAAGGATCAGAGGTTCTGTAGATTGACAAAATGTGGAATCAATGGAAGAACAAGATGTGATTGATATCATTTGTAAAATACACTGCGTTAAAGCTAACCGACCCAGCAATAGCAGGCTACCGAGAATTTCTGTGTGTGCACGTCCGTGCTCACACACATGTATGTGCATCTGTTTACACACACACACACCAGCCGCAGTGCCTGAGCTACGGCCTAATAGGATAATGAATTCAGTGTGTAGAGGCGGTGTAAGGACCTGTGGTGTGTGTTGGCGTGAGCGTGCAGGGCAGCAGTGGGGGTTAATACAACATGATAAATATTTGATTTCTGCTGGGGCCGGTCCCCACCTACAGAATGGGAAATGGCTGTAATGCGATTCAGAACAGATTGTCCTCTGGGAGGGCCCTTTGTGTGTTTTGCTCGCTACGTGTGTGTGTGTGTGTGTTTGTGTGTGTGTGTGTCTGCGAGCATAAAGGCCCTGTGACTGCATGTGTATGGCCAGGGGAAATAAAGGAACAAATCGGCTTACAAATCACCACGGCACCGAGGCACCGCGGCGAGCAATGGCCCCTGTCTGACTATCACCCACCAGCAATGACCCCGAACACAGCGATCAAGTTGATATGGGCTCTGACGTGACATTATGTACGGGTTCAGGAGGAGGGAGCACCGTGCCGCCGACTGGGGCGCACTAGTTGCACTAAATGATTTGTGTTCGTATGAAGAAGAGAGAATATCCCGAGCGGGATGAGGCAGCAACTGTAATGACGAGTTTGAATCATAATACTCTCCTTGGAATATGCCGCTTGGGATCTAAATAATCGAACATTTTGAAATACAGCACATGGTTTAGCGCTCCAAAATGGGACCATATCAACAACAGATTTGATTCATTAACTCAATGGTTTATAAATACAGAGAGGATGTGGTTTATTTCCCAAAAAATAAATAATGTGGTAACCTTTTTTATCATCTAACTGTCTACCTGGATTACACAACCTAATCGCTCCTAAACAAATATATGCTTATATATACGACCAAACCGCAATAGCAAATGTGTTTTCAAGGAAACGCAACACCATTTATTTTTGTTTATCAACACAATAACAAACTTTTTTTACTGAATGTATCTATAAAGTCCCGAAATATTCATGCAGAACAAATCTGAAAAACACTGAAGAACGTATTTGTTTTTCCAACAATATCCGCTTGTGGCATCTAAAGCAGGATTAGCATTCGGAATCTCAAAGCAAAGCTCGTGGTCTTGTGCTAACTATTGAAAGAGTCAAGGATGACATGACAGGAAACCCACAATAATGTGCTAACCGTGACTAAACCGTGACCTAACCTTCCCCTTGCACTTTAAATAACTGTTTTTGGCCACTTGGGGGCAGCATAACAAGCTGTAAACACATCTCTGACGTGATAGCGTTTTATGAGTGTGTCCTTCGTGTATCTGGAGAACTGTTCATCCGATCCCCTTTATACTCGGTGGGCGTACTGCTGGGGACCCGCGGTGTCAAATTTGGTGCAATATGGACACGCGACATGTCCAATATTAATAAACCAATAAACAAGCGGGGGCGGTGCTTCAGGGCTCTGCAGACTGAGTCTAGCACGTCGTCCACATGTCTTGCTGCTGGATGTTGGATATACTAATGCTACAATTAAAATCTTCCTTACTGCCCTGGCCAGTCAGTCCCCCCTCGGCGTCTCATATTGACGCACCAAGCTTTCATCTAACTCCAATGTAAACCCAGCCCCGTCATTATTACACGCTCAGAACAACTGGCATAGTATAAACCTTCGTAACCACACTCTGGATGCATCATCCTAAAATCTCTCCCTGAAATGTATATGCTTTTCTGGAACGTCTACCAGTTCACGGACCGGAAAAAAACAAAACAATGAACATAATCCACAACCCTCTTAAATACAGGCAGTGTGACTGCAATGGGGACTGCACTGCCTATACCAGGGGTGGGCAATTCATTTTCTTTATCAAGGGGCCACATGAAACAGGGACTGCTGTGGAGGGCCGGACCAATAGACTGAACTCAATCCTGCTCAGTATTATTCCACCTCTTTATAAGAAGCAGTACGTTGTATGGGTTTGATAAGCTGCGAGTGGTAAGAGTAAATATTATGATCAGTGGTGGAATATAACTAGTATATTTGCTTAAGTACGAATTCAAGGTACTTTACTTGAGTATTTCTATTTTCTTCCACTCCACTACATCTCAGAGGGAAATATTGTACTTTTTACTCCACTACATTTGTCTGGCAGCTTTAGTTACTTTGCACATTATAATTTGTCAAACCTTTCCTAACGACCCAAACTAAACAACAGAATATAGGAGTTAAAATAAGCTCCACCTTAAACATCTGCAGCAGGAATAATGATCCAGACAAATGTACATTTGTAATATCCATATATAATAGTAAAACACTGACAGGGTTGACTGACATGTTTCTGCAACATTTGTACTTTTTTTGTAGTCCAATTACCTCATTTTTTCAATTCAGTGGAGAAATCTAGTCTGTTGGGCTTGAACGAGTGCACTGAAGTCAGGTTGAATGTCTGAGGTGGAGATGTGAAGGACAGCTGACAGGTGATCGTCAGTGAGAGAGCATCTGGATTTGATACATACTGTATGTTTGTTCACATATGTAGGTCGATCCAAAGAGAACCAACATCTTCTGAGCATGTTGCTTTTGCAGCTTAGCTAGCAAAGCCTCAGAGGTCCGTGTCCGCTCTGCATCAGTCAACTTTTAGTATTTCTCCGTGTGTTTCGTCTCTTAAAGGAGATTCAAATTGTAATCCTTAAACACTGCGATCTGTTCTCCACAAACTAAGCACACGGCTTTACCTTTGACTTCAGTAAATAAATACTTAGAAGTCCATGTTTTGCTAAAAACTACACTTTGTGTCAATCTTTTCTTTTTTCTAAGGGGTTAACAGTTAACTCACATCTCCTGTAAACTCAGTTCACCAACACACTGCAGTGACGCTGCTGCTCGCACATTCACGAACGTTCTAACGTACGGAAATTTAGAACAAAAAAAACAGTTATACTTATTTACGTTTTATTCCTAATTTCCCAGTGACGTCTAGCGGGCTGGTCAGCGACAGCCAAAGGGCCGGGTATGACCCCGGGGGCCAAACAATGCCCAGGTCTGGCCTAGATTGATCACCCTGTGTGCATCTGATCTCTTTTTGAAGATTCCGGATTTAACTCTAAGTTTATTGCATTTTATTCAGGGGTAGAAATGGTCAGATTGAGTTTAATGTGACTGGAGCTTGAGATCACATCATTTTGACTCCTGATTGTAAGTTTGTAAGCAAATCAAGAAGAGAGTTTTTTTCTTTAATAGTTTGTCATTACCTGCATTTAACCAGCACCCCTATACTTAATATTTACCCCTATACTTAATATTTACATACATTAGTTTCTACTTTACTTTTTATTTATTTAATTGTGTACTTTCTGTGTTTTTCTCCTCTGTACATACACCACCTAGTGTTGCTGTTCCTCAGGATTCTCCCCTTTTCACCCGTTACAGGTATATTCTGAGGGGTCGTCTTTATCCATATTGATGGAGGGACAAACTTGTAATTGTGGGCTGTATAACTGATTTGGATAGTATTTTTTTGAATATTCTGCAGTGCAGTAGTTCCCAAGCTCTTTTCCTTGAAGCCTCCTCTGCTTGTATCTAAGAAAAGCTGAGCCCCCCTCCCCCGAGTTTCTGACGTCATCACCCTAAAGAAATTACAAATCCTCAAACTAAGTTCTCAATTTGAAAAAAGTGATTCAGTATAATAAATGAGTTAGTCTCTTTTGATCAAATCAACTTTCTTTAGTGAATATAACTTGTCAATTTCATCTTAAGTCGGTAACAGTCCTACGCAGCCACCACTGGAATCAAATTCTACAAATAGCATGAAGTACAATACTAATAATATTAGAGTAGCCATTGTAAATGAATGTTCTTTATGATTCACCTGGTTAAATAAAGATTAAATGCACAAATGCTGGCATTTAAAAGAATCTGCCTTACTAAGTATCCATTTTATATCCAGACTTTTATATAAATTAGCCAGTAAGTGTGTTATTATGATTTGGGTTATATATGTGCAAATCTTATTTTGACAACCTAAGAGCAGACAAAGCCCCTGTGATCACCAGGTTAGGAACGATGTATCAATATATAACAGTTATTGTGTCCAAACGCTCTGCTGGCCAGCGAAGGCCTCGCTGTATTCAGGTCACTGATCTGTCTCTCGAAAAGACTGAAACAGATGTTTACTCCTTTAACAACCCTGGACACACTGTCCAAACAAACACATCTACACAGATCTAACCCCGCCCCCCCCCCAACACACAATCATGTTGTGATAAAGAAAAAAAAAAAGCCCTCAAACTCAATACTGCAGGGAACGACCGGTCTGTGTGATATATTTATAGACAAGTGTGCCACACAATCAAGAAACATTTTGTCCTCAAGTGGGGGAAATATGGTTTTGGTGATATTGGGTGGCACGGGAGAGACGGTAATGATTGATTATAGCCAGACAGAACTCTTGTTGCTAATTTAATCATCGCTGAAAAATGACAAGAGCAGTTCTGCAACAAACACACACACACACACACACACACACACACACACACACACACACACACACACACACACACACACACACACACACACACACACACACACACACACACACACACACACACACACACACACACACACACTCCAACCCAGCCACACTCCCACTCCCTTGTCTTTTCTTTTCCTGTTGTGCAATTGTCAGAGCAAATTAATGCAATTAACGTGGCCTTGGGCGGAAAGTGAGGGGTTTTGAGTTTGTCACGCTGCAATTCTGTTATCTAGAGATGAAAAAAGAAAAACACACTAACACACACACGCAATCTTGTTTCTTCTGCTCGGACTATCCCCCCCCCGTCTTTCAAAGGAGCTATCCGTTTCCCGCGTGTGTGCGGCGCTGTCACCGCGTCCCCTCTCATTTGGGATGAGACGGAGACGTTGGCGTCAGCCCCAATGAAATCACTGTTAATGTGTCCTAATGAGTCAGGCGCGCTGACGCACACGCCGGCCACTTGGATTTGTGTCTAGACGCACTGCGCTCGCTGGAGGAGAATGCACGTGCACACACGAGCGTGCACACACACACACACACACACACACACACACACACACACACACACACACGCACACAAGCGGTTGTAATTGCAACAAGCTTGATGACAGGTGTGATAACTCGATAAACTCCATCCCTCCAACACGGCGTGTGGATAATCCTTACGCACTTTGGATAACTATTACAACCTTACAAAGTGAATATTGAACGCATTTATTTGTTCTTTTTTATCTCCCTTTCTTAACAGCCGACACAGTCTGCACGGCTGTGTATCCAATGGCAACCTGAACCTTGACCTTGAGCGTTATTGCGATGCGACACTTGTAAGAAACGTCCTCGCCTCTATTCTCATAATTGTCCTTGTAAATGTCAATATTTGACATTTACCAGGTGACATACAGTCAATATTTTCCACTTCACAGTTTTATATTGCACGTGATATACAACATGCACATAGCTTAAACTGAAGACGCTAAGTGCATGAGCTCTGAGGTGGTGGGGATTTTATCACGCCGAGGCGTGATTCTCCTCCCAGCTCGCTCTCGCTGATGTTGGCAGTGACCCCAGACATGCAGAGCTGACCCTATTAGCGTTGTTTATGACATGTTTAAGACTAGTAAACAGAGTAGCAAACACTCCATTAGGCTTCAGAGGAAAAAGAGCTCATCACCTCTGCAGCCACTGGCTTTTTAACCAGAGCTCTGTGTGTGTGTGTGTGTGTGTGTGTGTCTGTGTATTCCCTGTGTGTGGCCTGTTTGTCGAGCGTCGGAAGAGTATTTCTTCCACCGTGTTCGGCCCATCCTGCTCAGACCAATTTGTCCGTCCAGCCGTCTGTGATTTAGTATCAGCAATAAGAGCTTCAGAATGTGTGTTGCTGTTCTTTTTTTTTAAACTGGTCATTGTGCAGAAACGTGAAATATGCATTTGATATTTGAAAGCAGGAGGATGGAGCCACACAGGTGGGCAGGTCAGGGGCTCGGGCTTTTTATGTTGCAGGCCAGATGACAATTCTTGAATGGATGGTCCAATAAGACGGTATGATTATGTGTCGCGAGTTCAAATGCTGAGGAAATATGGGGCCCATATTCAGACCAGGTTGGGACTGTTAATCAGACCTCACCGACCGTTTCCCAACAACTGTTTACTCAGTCTTCTGGGCACAAAAATGAAAGTGAAAGATTTTCCACCGGATGGTTTTAGGACAGAAATTAATTGTGATTTTTGGGAACGCTTGTAAATGACGAAAGCGTCTGTGATTTATCTCATTCGTTTTCGGCAGCGTGTCTATGGAAATGGCGTTGTTGATCAGTCTAACGGTCCAATCTGTAATGCCTTGATAACTATCGAATGCCAATACCGTTGGTCCATATATTCATGGTGTCCAGAGGAGGAATCCTCATGACTTTGGTGATTTTTCATCTCGAGCCTCCAGAAGGTCAAAGCCTTCACTTTACCAATGAAACATCTCAATATTTACTCGATGGGTTGTCACCATAGGAAGAATTTTAATAACTTTAGTGACCATCAAACTTAGCGCCATCACTGGGTCCAAATTTAAATTTCTCCAAAACTTAAGCTTATGACCAAATAAGCTAAAAACATTCCAGTCAGCCTGGGCTCAAAGCACCACTGTGTGCATTAAATGGTGACCCAACAAAAACACTCAAACAATCTATACAATATATAGAAACTGCTTTATTATTAATGCAGTAACACAATATAAAATAACATTTAGCTACATTGTTAGATCATTTTGTATTTACTTCATGCCTTCATGCTTTTTCGCAAAAACCTAGATTAAATTTCCCCAAACAACAACATGCAGAGAAAGTGGCAAAAAAAGATCTTCCTGTCAGGCTGGACATGACCCTAACACCCTCCACCTATAACATGGTAGGTTAGCCTGTATGCAAGCAGAAACCAGAACAAAACAAAAGTCCCACCAAGAGCCGTAAATGTAATAACTGCAGGGGGAGGAGCAACATGCACATTCAGTATTGGTTCTGTTAGTCAAATTATCTCAAATGTAATCAGCTTGGTCCATCGTACTGGATGATGACATCATTTGACAAAAATTCTAAAATGAAGTGAGCTAAAGCAAAGACAGCCATGGTAAAGGTTATGTTTTTGTCCTTGCAGTCCATTTTCTTGCTAACCAACGTTAGTTCAAAGACTTATTTGAGAGGGAGGCTTAAAGACTAATTCTATGAATGTATTTGACATAGTGTGCACAATAGGAACAGTTGAAAAAAAGATGTGCTATATGGTGATGTCATTCTTTTAAATGTAGTGTGCTTGTTTGACCCAGCCGTTCTCACTGTTTAATGCCACGTCACTAGCTTTGTGCGTTACATGTTCACGTGGATGTGTTTAATTTGCGTGCCCACCATGAAATTCGAATTGACTTTTCGTTGGCGACGTCTCCATGCTCACCGCCACGTAATGCATTGTCAACAGGTCGTGGCCATTCCATGTATTTCTGTGAGACCGGGCTGGCTGTAGACGAATATCCTCCCGATGCAGTCGTGGCGCTGGAGTTGGTGGCTGAAGATCCGGATGCAATCCGGATGACTTCTGATGAGCTCACTGGATGAGCCCACCGGGAAGACCGGTCAGCCGGAGGTCACTGGCAGCTATCAGCAGCAGAGAGAAAGGAACAGTTTTGAGGGTTGACAGCAACAAGATGATTGGCTCGCAGACGTCCTGGTTGGCAAAAATTGGATTGATTGAACTGAAAGAGTGAACACTTTCAGTCACATGGACTTGCTCTAAGCCGCATTTATCTGTAGATATAAGTTTATCTTGCTGTCCCACATCTTCATCAGTTGAAACAGGTTCAGCTGGATTTCACAGGAAGATACAAGATCAGCGTTGCCTGGCCGTAATTGTGTTTTTTTGCAAATATGCAAAGGCAGCAGGGCTGAATGTCACCCGGGGTAATAATAAAGACAAATCCATCTGAACCAAATCAGTCTGGAGATTCAGCCCTGCTGCTAATTAGAGCCAGGGTTATTACCGACTGGAAGAACAGTCCTTTTAATTAAATCTTTAGCTTTAATAATGATGTTTAACTTGTCACGAGGACGGTGATGTTTTTTAAAGGACAGCCAGAGCTCGTTTAATTGGGGCGAACTCGGAAGTGAACAGCAACGGTGTGGCAAAATGTTATTTTTTATTTACAATGGAAAAGGAAGACGTCATGTGTGATCGACCTCGAGGTAAATCACAGATATAAGCAGCAGCATAGATATAGCGCTGGTTGGGTTTTTATCGATACAATTATGTCTTTGTGCATGTGCAACGAAGCCAAAGAATTTTTAATTTTTACTTTTTTAAATAAATCTGTGCCTTTGCTTGAATCCAAGCCCGTGGTTTGCTGGTCATCAACGTTATTGCTTTGGTTCACCGTTCTCATCAGCTTCGGTTTCAGCAGCAGCAGGTTGCTGTTGTCAGTGATAAACCCACTCTGCTCTACCAGGCCGGCACCAAACAGCAGACAGCTGGTGAACACAGCGGAGCATTTAGCAGCTGTAGAGCACCATATCTTTTTCACGAGTTGGTGGAGACCTAATCAGAGCTAAAAGCAGCGTGAATATTGGACCTGTATTCATCTGTATCGCCAGACACATAACTCCGTTTTTGCTGGACGTCTAAAATAGGCAACCGTTTGCTAACAAGTACACCATATCGACATAAATGGCAACCAGAAGTGAAACAAGAGGGTGGAGCTAATTAATATTGAACTCAGAGCAAGGCATTTTTAGGCAACATTAAATGAACTGAAAACCCTCTGTGAAAACGGTTAAAGTTCTAAGACGAAAGTGTGACAACTCCTACACCGGACAACGCTGTGGTAGTGACCTGTCAATCACAAGGTAGCCCCGCCCTAAAGCATACTCTACTTTATGGTCTATTTGACTCTAAATGGACCATAATTTACAAAAATGAACAACATGCTGTATTGAAGAAGACTTGAAAATAGTGATTGAGATCATAAACTCATGTTTACAATGTTTACTGAGGTAATAAATCGTGTGAGAAGTAGAGTCACTTTCTCATAGACTTCTATAGAATCAGAGGAGTCGCCCCCTGATGGACATTAGAAAGAATGCAAGTTGAGTCACTTCAGCATATTGGCTTCACTTTTCCGACCCGGAGGTTACCGCTCGGTTTAAGGTGCTAGTTACTTCAACATGCTTTATATGCAGAGCTAAATACACAGAGATAATACTGTTATCATAGTAGGAATGATAGGAAAGAATTCAATCTGTAGGCTTTCCAGCTAGATCTTGTACAAGCACTCCCGTTCTATTTTCCTAAACCTACCACCTCAGTGGTTTTGTTGCCTAAACCTAAAAGTTCCTGTTAGTACTGAAGTTTACTTTGAAAAAGACACTTTGCAGCATATAACAGCAGAAAAGTGTATGATGTCATGCCGACCACCACTGACCAAGCAGCGGTATTAGACGGTATTGGGAGGTATTATCTTCCCCCATAGCAAAACAACCAGTGTAGCTTTCTTTTTTTTACATTAAATGATGAATCATTTGTTCGTCTTCACAGATATTTCCACACTGATGCTACAATTTTTCAATTAAATCATCACATTTCACCATTTGTCATTAAGATTTGGTAGAAAATGTTGTAAAATATAACAAAATTGAGTCAGATTCGTTCAACCACTGATCTGAATAACCATGAGGTTCAGACAGCAAACAACAAACGTGCTCTTCTATACTGGTTCATGTGTGCCGTATATCCATACTGATGGAATCACAACTCATTTGTGTGATTCAGAGAAAACACGTTGGCCTATATTCCAAACAAACACACAAACATGTCCATACATATCTGTGTGCTGCTCATTAAAGTGAACATGTTAGTGGGATTAGGATCCTGTGTTTGTGCCCGAACAGTGTGTGTGTGTGTGTGTGTGTGTGTGTGTGTGTGTGGCTTGCTGGCTGCCGGAGGCAACAGCTCTAAAGTGTGTGAAATGACAGAGTAGCCAACGGTAGGCCCTTGGCTAGGAAGCAGCATTGAGGAGAGTGTGTGTGTGTGTGTGTTTATGGATGTGTTGTGTGTCACATACATATCAGACATATGTCAAATTCACTGACACATCTGCTGATGTGAGTGACACTGAGCCTGCGGGCCCTCTCCATCCGTTCCCTCACCTCCCCCCCCACCGTATTTCCCCCCTGACGTGGAACAGTCCTCCATTTGGGCTGCTGGGTAATGAGGCAAAGCGATGAGACGGAGGGAGGCTACAAGGTTCAGTCAGGTGTCAAACTTACTGGAGGCCTTAACGACAGCACACGAGGTGATAGTACAACAAATACAGCGTGTGTTTGTTTTATACAAGCAATGATTTCAAGTGGTATTAGTGGAAACTCATTTTCTGTGTTTTTTCTTCTCTGATTCCTTCCTTTTTTTCTTCCTTCATCACTCATTTCCTTCATATGTTTTTCACAATCATGCACACATACATATATATATATATATTTTTCCTTCCTCATTGTCTCTCCTTCTCACTTCATTCTTTCCTCCCCAGTCGTTCGGTTAACTTCATTATCCCACTCTGCCTCTATTCCTCGCTTCCTCCACTGCACAATAAGATATTTTTTTAAGATCAGGCAAGGAGTGATGTTAATTCATTCTTTTTTGTTCTCTTTGTTGCTTTCTTTAACATCCTATAGATGGTGCTGTTGCCCACGACAGGAAAGTCCTCAGTGATATTCACAGCCCTCTTTCTCTTTTGTTGAAGGGAAAACCTCTCTTTTCCTTATCTTCTGTTACTGTTCCTTTGATTGCTGGATGTGCCTCAAACAAGGATTAAACAAATGATCCAATGCTGATGATGCTTCCTGCTCTCACCGACAACAACTATAAAAAATGCAACTCTGCTCTAAATGACCCACATGTGGGCTGAAGATCCAAAAGTAACACGATATTCTCTTTGTGAGATCGAGTGATTCAAGTTGAGCTTTCTTTTTCAGAAACACAGATTTTAAAGCAATTCTTGTCAATATTGTAACTGCAGTCATAAACCAACAGGCCCAAATGCATTTTTTTTAACTTTATTCTGCATTGATGTCACTGGTTACAGCCTTTTGTTTTTTATTTGTAAAACTGCTCAAGCTGTACAGTTAAATGATCAATAATTTCCACATATTGTATTTTCAGTTTTTCCTTGAAACGTTGTGTTACTGTACAACATGCGCTTCCATTACTTCAAAAAAACAACAAGAAAAATGCAACGATGAGTAAAATGGAACAGATGGTGGATCTTGAAAAATAGTTCCTGAATCCCCATCTGTCATCTGTCGTCATTTGGATGTACTTTGGTCTCAGAGGACGGACATTCTCTTTCAGGTTTTCCTTATTGTTGTAGCTGCATTCAAAAGAAATAAAGTGGATCCTCACTTGGGTGAAGTTTGGTTATTAGGGACCACAATAAGAGCTGCATGTATCTCCAAATGTAGTGTTTTCCTTTTCCTTTCAGATAAACTGAAGTGTTCCTTCGTGAGAAGTTCCTCATACTTCTTAAGCTAAATAGACTATTTAAAACCCCACTGGTTTATCTGAACAGCAAAGCTGGAAACATGGCTGCTTTCGTTAAAAGTTAATATGTGCACGTTTTTTACCAGACAGCGACGCACTTTTACTTACAAAGAATCTGCACTGAGAAGAAGGGAAAAGTTGTGTATTTCCTGTAGTGAAAGTGTACAATCATAAAAATGAAGACATACTATCACGATTAGAACATTTAGCAGAGTTACAGGTGCAACTCTCAACACCGAGCAACAGATTAACAGAGGCGGGGCACATGTCTCATGTCACTATCTATTAAAAAAAAAAGAATGGAAACATACTTTTACTGGATGAATGAAGGAATCAATCTAACAAGTGTATTTCCTGTCCAAACCACGTCGCCATCCGAACCCCTAGTCATTTCTATGCAGTGCGTGGAGCCGCGGTAACCGTTTCACCTGCCCGCTTTAGTGGACGGATAAGAGGCGCTTGCATATTCATAAGAGCAGATAAGAGCTACCCATGCAGCTCCCTTTAATTGAGAATGATGGAGAGGGATGGAGGGACGTCGGAGTGCAGGAGAGGAGGGTGGAGGAGGATGGGGAACGATAACCCGGCGCTTGCCTTGATGCATTAATTGAGGGTATTAGAAGGAGGGATGGATGGACTGGGAGGTGGTGGCGGTGGGCGGGTGGTGGCGGCATACCACGGAAATGCCAGCAGTGCCAATAAATCACTCCCCGCCGGTGATTGACTCTGCAAATGTAGTCTGGGGAAGTTGGAGGGGAATCAATCAAGGCACTCCCAAAACTTTTTCAACCCTCTCAGTTCTGTCCGGCGGATAAAAGGTTATCATCACAACTGAGCGGGACGGGCCACGACCTAGAGACACTTGGACTTGATGTAGCTTTTCAAGGACAATTTATTTTCTATTGGTCAGCAGTATTTGGATTAAACATCTAAAATCGTTATAGTTTTGGCCAATATTCCTGTCGGTGAGGCTTCCTATTTCATAAAAGATATAGAAAAATGAGAGAACGTTCCTTGAGCTTAAAGAGACACTCTGGTAATCTAGCATTACGCTTCCTTAATGTCAAGAGAGGTTTAGACAAGAATGGCCAAAATCAACGCAGCAGAGGTTGAGATATCACAACTTTTAGTCTCAAGTAAGAGGTCAAGCCCACAGAACACTGGATCCTGCATTTCCCACAATGCAATATAATAGCATCTTTCATTACAAACCCTGTACTACAGCTCACATGCATGCAAACATATATTACTGATGCAAAGACATCATGTTTGTAAAGAATGAATTATGACTAGGAAACAATATTGCATTACATACTGTTAATACAGAAAAATATTAAAAATACAAAATAATATATATATAGATAGTGATGTCACTTTGCAGCATTTGCAACATTGCAAGCATATTTAAAGGGGACATATCATGAAAAACTCCCTTTTTCATGCATTTGGGTGTCTGGCGTGTCGACCAACCCTCCAGCTTTCAGATCAGAAAACATGTGATTCAACAAGCCAATCAGATGAGGCTCCACTTCCCATGTCACATGCAGACTCATTAGAATATATCGCCCCAACAGCTGAGTAACTTCACCCACGGATTGAGAACTACCTTTGCAAAGGTTGCGCCATATTTGTCTTCCAACCCAATCAGAGCAGACTGGGCTTAAAGAGACAGGCGCAGAAAACGGAGCGTTCCGGGCAGAGGGTGAATACAAGTACATTCAGACAGACAGTGTGAGAAAAATAAAGTGTTTTTTTGAACATTAAAGCATGTCAACATGTTCAAGTAGAAACCCCAAATACAAGTATGAACCTGAGAATGTGCATCATATGTCCCCTTTAAAATGCAACAACCCACAGATGAAGAATGTTTTTCAGGTCGCAGACGTACAGTAGGTCCCGTTTTATAGCCATGATGCTATTATGGGATGTTGGGTTGTTAAGGGAACTCAGTCTCTTTGACCTGCTTTACCAGAGGTGGCCTCCGTGTCTCTGACTGTGTCTCCACCACCAGTACCACTGCTGCTCCGCTTCAACCACCGTGTGTGTGTGTCTCATTGTGTTTTTTGTGCTAGTTGGAGTGATGTGATGAGTGCTTTTTCTGATACTGTGTTTGTCCATTTATTGTTTGCACACGACTTTGTCTGTGTCTGTGTGTGTGTGTGTGAATATGCCTGGCTGTTTGTGTATTTGTGTGTTTTTTTTGTGTTGACCCACCAAAGTTCCTATATCCACTGTGTGTGTGTCCATGAATCCAGTAAGTGTCCATCTCTACTACTGTATACTAGCGTGCATGAGAGTACATACCTAGATATAGTGTCTGCCTCTGCAAATGTGCGTGATTGTGTGTGTGTGTGTGTCAGAGATGCCATTGTTTGGCCTCTGGAGGTTTCATTAAGGCCCAGTGTCCAGAGGTAAAAAGTCATTCATCTCCCCTGTTGTGAAGAGGCAGCTCTGGGCTCCGTCCCCCACCTCCTCCCTCTTCTCTGGCCTCCCATCTCTTCTTCCTCTTCCTCTCCTTTCATTTTTTCCTATATCCTCAGCCACTCTTCCTCTGCCTTTCTCTTTTCATCTCCTCCTTTTCTGTTTTCTTCCATCAAGAAATAAAAAAATAAATCAAGTCTTGTGCATCTAAAGAAAAGAAATAATAGTAAAAAAAAAAAAAGTATAGCAGAGGGAGCGAGACAAGTGTTTGATGTCTTTCAGACGGACCGGCCTGTCTAATGAGTCCTTCACCAATCCGCTATGAGATCAGCTCGTCTATTTCATTTTTTTTGGCTCTTTTTTGCCTCCATGCACATTAATTAGAGCTGTCAAAACTTAAGTCTCTCCCTCTGTCTCTCTCTTTCCCTTTTTATTTTGCTCCTTCAAGTGGCTGAATGGGATACCGTTAATTAAAAAGATATCAGATCATAGAGGCCCCCTGAGCGCTAGCAAACCGCCTGGGCTCTCGCTTCCCCCGACAAGTCGAGACATCGGGTTTTTTCATGTCCCTACACACTCCAAAGAAATCCTGGTCCCTTTTGTCCGCAAGTTAGAGCGATGGATTGAAGTTCATAGGGTGGGAGACGGGAGGGTGTGTACGTTCGAGTGTGTGTTGAAGTGCTGTGTTGATAAAAGCATCTTTTTTTTTTGGTATTTAATTTTGTCTCAGCTTTATGAAAGCGTGGACTTCTCTTCTGATGAGGACTTCTGAAGGTTCACTGTTTTAAGTGGAATATCTTTGCTGACAGAGCAAAGTGCTGAATGAAAGACACTGAGAGCACTACCTTCTCCTTTGTATGTGTGTGTGTGTGTGTGCGTGCGCACATGTGTGGGAGAATAGAAGTTTGTGTTAACGGGTGTGTATACACGCGGAGACATCCGTTGAACAAAAAAGAGAAAAGTAGATCAGTGACTTCTCATGTGTTACTTTTACTACAACCAAGAAGTGGCACGTTATTATGAATCCCACTGCTCTTCTTGGCATGACCCGCCCTGAGCAGCATTCAAGCAATAGGATTGGCCAGACGTCCGTGCTGATTTGCCCCTGACCAATGGGCTGTCCTGGCCCTAACCACTCAGGCTGCTCTCATCCAGCATTCGTAGCTATACCTGAGAAACATAATGCTCCGTAATTCGCAGTTATTAAAAAATAAATTTTGTTCAATATTCATGTAATCATGATCGAGGAAGTTTACCACAAAATAACACACAAAGGAGGGTTGGAAGGGAGATCGTGGGTTCCCCGTGTGAAACAAGAAGTCAATGTTGATTTATTTGTCACGTAACTTTTTTTGGTTATTTCAACTCAAACAATGATCTTCTCCTAATGCTAATTAAATATTTCAAACCCAACTGAATAGTTTCCTGTGAGGACAGAAGTTTATTTTGGAAGGACCGCATGAATGTAACAAGAAATTGACACGTGTTGCTGACTGTCGCGGGAAAACGTACAAAAAAGGGGCCGTAACTTATCACACGAAAACCGTTGTATGAGGATACGTCAAACTACTAGAGGTCAATGACAAACCTCAGCCAGTCGTCTCCGCCTCAACTCGGCTACGCAGGGCGGGTCTTGCCTAGAAGAGCAGTGGGATTCATAATTGCGCAGAAGTGGCACGGTAAAATGAATTCATGAACTTATAGAGCTAGTTTGTGAGGTAATGTGGCCGGCAAGGTAGTAGCTAACTGCTTGGTAACATGGCCACACAACGGCCTTTTAAGTTAGCAATGGTAAATGTTAATCGGGCCCATTCCATAGAAATGAGCGGACCTGAAATTTGCTGTTACGAGTGCTGCAGCAATCCGTTTGTAGCTGTCTGCATCTCTGCATATGACTAATACATGTATGTTAGGAACTTGTCATTGGTTGCCACTGTTATTGATGTTGATGTATGGTTTTCATACATTCACTGACACACACATACAGTACTGTTGTGTTGCGAGATCAGTAATTTGTAGTTAATCATTTGGGCTGAAGGGGGATGAGGATGGGTGAGAGAGAGAGAGAGAGAGAGGGCCCTCCCTGCCTTCTCAACAGCATAGTGGCGGTGGAGAAGCGCAGAGACAAATGATGCACACATATACATACACACACACACTCTCCATGCAGAAACCTAATTAATTTTGTGCAGTGTTTCAGAATTGATTGTGGTCATTCCTGGTTGCAATTTTTCATCTGGTTTTCGAGGGCTTCCTTCTTTCTGTCATTCTCACCCGTCTGTATTCCTCTTAAGTGTGAGTGTTTGTTACCATGTATCGGAAAATGTACTTGCATTTATTACAGAATGCAGAACTTTATTGAATATGTATTTTTTTTTTCATCCGTAAAATACAGTCCCTTCCTGCTAATCCGGGATTTTCACATCTCAAGTTTAGTGAAACTGCTGCCTTCCATCACGTGATTTTGAGGATAAACACATGTCCGTACGGAACGTTATTAGGCCTTACCGCTGAAACCCTCTGGATACAGCATTTATTTGTCTTTATTTACATTCACATGGGAAATGTTTCAGATCACACGTGATATTTCTCACATGATAAAGATGACATTTCACATGTGCTTTTTTCCACAAGGGTGGGTTGAAAGCAATGTAGCCATGCAACAAAGTCACATTTTCAAACAAATTGAAAGCTGCTATAATTATATTAAAAAAACCTATGACAATCGTGTCATCAAGGCAGTATGAATTGCACAACTACCATGTTTGGTAATCAGTATTGATAGAAATCTCAGAATCAAAGCACACTTTTCTGCATCTCTATTTTAAAAGGCTGTGCCACTTTAAGAAAACCCGTTAGCCCTTAGAAATGAAGGAAATTAATGAATCTGATTATGGCTTTGTCTAATAGTTTATGCATCACAATTTCCTGTTTTTAATCACTACAGTAGGAGTGTGCAGCCCAAGGGCACTGTTTTAATTCTTTTTGTGTTACCAGCAAAAGCAAGGGGGAAAAAATTATAAGATTAATAATTGTTTTGCCAGGATCTAATAACAAGCAATAAAAACCAGCCAACCAGAATGCTGCCACCATACCCAATCTGGGTGCTATTATCAGAAACCCTCTCTTCATGTGCAATTTCTTTTTTCTTCTTCTTTTTGAATCTTTTCATTCGTTTTTTTCGTCACTGATAATATTGCATGTTTTTTTTCCAATTCTGATAAATATTTGAATTTGCTTATGGAAGGGGCTAATGCTGTCACATGAATAGAGAATGCTCTTCATGCCTCATTATGATTTACTCTAGCCAATGACAGACAGACATGCTGATAGAATATTTACAGCCTCCCGAGGAGACATTTAGCGGGAACACATCACAGCTGATGTGCACCTGCTATTTAAAACTTTATGTATGAGTGTGCCTGCAGGTGTGGGTGTGTGTATGTGAACCTGCCTGTGCGTGTGTGTCTAAGTGTGTCTAAGTGTGTCTAAGTGCAACAGAAAGACAGAGTGACAAGAGTGGCTCGCTCACATGGCACCATATTGGAGCTGACATTCTATCAGTAACACAGACATAAATGCTCCCTCTCTCTCTTACTTCCTCAATTCCTCGTACTCGTGCTCTTTCCCTCGGTCCACTACATTCCCATCATCTCCCTCCCTCCTCCCCTCCTTTGTCTTAGCCCTTCATTTAAAGTAGGACACTTACAGCACTGCTATCTACCAGCGAACTTCACCACATCAGTTACGTGTTGCTAAAATCCAGCAAAACTGCGGCGTTAAAACACACATTCCACCCCACACTCAAGAGCACGGGGCATTCAAATATTATTCACATCAGAGGGAACAGTATTAACCATATCATAAAAACGACACCATAGACAAATTAACACAGTAGTAACGCTACTGCAGATTTAAAAACAAAAGCAGTTCACTTACCAAAGCTGCTGTTCACTTAAAGACAAAGTCCATCCTCCTTACTTTGATTACAAAGAGTTCAATGACGCGGTTGTACAGAACATCGGTGCGGTTCAGTTCCAGCAAGAGGTCCTTCTCGATTGCCATGGACGCAAGTGATGACAGTCGAGCCTCCCCAGTTGTATTTCTTGAATATGTTTTAATGCGTTTGAGGGCCGAAAATGTTGGCTCGACAGAGGCAGCAGATATTGGGATTGTCACCGCACATGTCACGCTAGCCCACTGACCAATCAAGCCGCGTGTTAATGATGACGTACTTGTAGGCCAGCTAGAAGGCTGGAAGCAGTGCAACAGGGGAATACAGTAGCTATGCAATGAGATAATAAGCTAATGGAAAAAAATATTTTGAATATATGTAGTGTATTTATGAAAAATAATTGAATTCTAAAATAGCTATAACTTTGTGATTCTGTCGCCCTGACGGCCCACCACTGGCTTCAGGTGTGCAGTTTCAGACGCAGTTGGACTGTTCGACAAGCACTTTATCTCAAACAAATGGAGGCTTTACTACACATTTTCTGGCCCTAAAGGAGAGATTGCATTCTCGCTGTATATCCACAATTAATACTTATATATTAGGTATTTTTATTCAGTTCCAAGACAATCCAGTCAAACAACACTGGCATATTTTATCTTTTTACTATTACTACATACTGCAGCTGACCCGAAGTATGTACTGTTGCATTCAATTGGGACACATTGCTTTCATAATATTGCACCTTGCACGTTGACCCTCTTGCTCATATACCTGCTGTGGAAAGGATTGTGGGTCAGAATAGCCAAAAAAGCATACTTACTTGCACACTGCAAATTGTGAGGGGATGGAGCAGGACATCACGGTATTTTTGGCACACTGTATTTGACATACTATGTATTGGGACATACTAAATATTTTTCTGGTTTACTATATAGCATGGTAGTATGGGTATTGGAACGCACAGTAAGACTCTACAGACATGGAGAGTCTCAAAGTTGAGTTTACATAGTTCTAAATTACTTACTTCATGTTCAGAGTTCACAATTTTGAATTTTTAACAACGTTCACAATCCCACAGTCACGACAAATGTATAATAATTTATTTTAGATTGTTTATATGTTTGTTTTTTAGCCCTATATTTTAACAATTTTATGTCTTAGATTCTCATTTTGCTTTTACTTGACTGATTTAAAAAAAAAAACAGCAAGTGGCAAAGCATCCTCGCGAGGGAGTATTTCTGCTCCGCATGCAAAAATGTGGTCCTGCGAGCATGGGGCTGTAATGAGCGCAAGCCTGACCCTCCCTACGTGCTCGCGACTACTTACTCGCTCATCAAGCAGACTTATAAGACTCAGCAGGTAGGGACTGAATAGACAGTTGCTGATGCCTCCCCTCTTTTGCCATGCCAGCCACACAGTGCGTGAGCATCGTTAATTGTCTCGAGAATTTACAACGCTCACGTTCATTAGTTTACAAACAGATATTATTCCGCTCACCGTTTACCAAAAAACATGTTCACAGTGCTCTTGTGGCATGTCCATGCAGAACACTGAATGCTAGCATGTTATATATAGCAGGTGTAATGTTTACCATCTTCACTGTGTCGGTTTAGCGTACTCACATGCTAACATTTGCTAATTAGCACTAAACACAAAGTGCAGAAGAAGTTGATGGGAATGACATAAGTTTTGCAGGTAGTTGGTCACAAACCAAAGTATGAATGACCAGACGATGGCGCTGGATAAAAAGTCAGATCAAAGCTATTATAATTCATCCTCTGAGGACCATGAATGTCTGAACCAAATGTAACAGCAATCCATCCAATAGTTGTCATGATATTTCAATAAAGAACTGAAAAGTCAACCTCATGGTGGCAGTAAAGCTGGAGGAGCACCAAAGTCATTGTAATGTACCCTCTAGGGACCATGAACATCTCTTATAAATTCCATGGCAATCCATCTTATATTTATTTTAATATTTTTCTCTTATCCACCATTGTCAACCTTATGGTGGTACTGGAGAAAAATCCGGGGTTCACCAAAGTCAGTAGGATTCATCCTCTGGGCACCATGCATCTCTAGAATGTCAAAATTGTATCGCAGTGGATCTCATAGTTCTAAGTCTGGACCAAAGTGGTGGACTGACGGACCAATAGACAGACATTGCAAAGCCCCCAGAGCTATGCAGCTAGAAATGATTGATGTAAGACTTTTCTGATTTGCCACCTTTATGGCAGTGGTGGGCTGTCAGGGCCAGCTAAGCCTTCTCTGCTGGCCTAAACAGAATCACAAAGTTATAGCTATTTTATAATTGAATCATTTTTCACAAATACACTACATGTATTATAAGTTTTTTCCCCATTAGCTTATTTTCTCATTGCACAGCTCCTGTCTTCCTCTGTTGCTCTGCTTCCAGCCTGCAGCGCTGCTTCCAGCACAGCTTGTTTTAAGGAGAGCTTTTATCCAATCAGATTCAGCCCCTATTTCTCTATGTGACTTTTGTCAAACAGAAAGCTAGCTAGCAGATCTTAGTATTTAGTAAGAGTTCAGGTTGAAACATATGTAAGAGAAGTTATGACATTTTTAGCGTTTTGCTTGGTGTAGATTCTTTTTTTTTTTTACCTAGCTTTGTTTTTTTAACACTCAATGGCTGAAGGAGGAGGAGAAATGGATTTGGGAGTTACTGACTTTGTTAACAAAGAAAGGAGGATGGACTTTGTCTTTAAGTGAAGGCAGCTGTGGTAAGTGAACTGCTTTTGTTTTTTACATCTGCAGTAGCGTTACTACTGTGTTCATTTGTCTATCGTGTCGTTTTTATGAATAATATGAATGGCTCGTGCTCTAGCGCTACAGTGTTGATTTGTTGCTTTGTTGTCATAAATATATGTGACTGGTTCTTGTGAGTTTGTTCTTGTCATTGTGTTAATTACATTGATTCTGACTTGTCCGTTAATGACGAAGCATCCCGTCATCGCGGGGTTAGGTTCGGACATTCGATTCTCTGTTTGAATCAGTAGGGAACAGCTAACTGCTGTTGTGGTTTCCCCGCTAAGCTAGTTTAGCTTAGCCTCCCTGAAGACACCTGCGGTGCCTCAGCTGTTTTTTGTTATTGTTCCGGGTTCAAAAGGTCACACAGCCTGTTGTCTCCTACATGAGCGCAGTCCACCGAAAACATTATATTTCACACAATTTAAGCTTCTGCATTTTCCAAATGCACTAGTATTATTCAAACGTATTGTTCGGTTCGTAAGCCTCGTACCGAACGGTTTAATACGAATACGTGTATTGTTACACCCCTAGAAACAAATAACCGTAGCTGTGGACAGCACAGTAGGACAGCACAGTAGGACAGCACAGAAGGCCCAGGTATAAAATGCACGGCCCGCCACTGCTTTATGGTTAACGTTTGGAAAGTTCAGTCATGTAAGAGAACTTTCAAACACAATACCTTTTAGTTTCCTGTTCACACTGGCTTTTTTTTTTCTTTTTTTTTTTACAAATAACGTCCTTCAAATCCATTTCTACTGTTTCATGTTCTGGCCACAAAATGTTGCAGTGGCAACAGTACTCAATTTCAAGACCTCCCAACAAAAAGTCTTCCAGAAGGGTTGAATACCTGAAAGGCCTCCTGTTCTCCTGCTTTCCACAGTGTGGTGGGTGTTCCAGCGCGGCGGCAGTGAGGTCCATCTGGAAATGCTCAGAGCGTCTCGTCTCATAGCTGCTGCCATCACCTCTCACAGTATTTCACTGTTTTATGGACACGACCGGCTCTGGAGCTCACCGTCTCCCTTTGGAGCTTCTTTGGAAACATCAGCCAGCATTTTATTTACAACCTCTGAGGCCGGGCCTGCTCCCCACTGAGGTGTGTGTGTCGTGAATATTCAGGAATATCAGCTGACAGATTTCAAGAGAAGTAGGAATGCATTGTGTGGTTGCTGTGTCCATGGATCTGTGCGCACAGTTTACTAGTGTCAGAGGGCCCACTGTGGCCACAGTTTTCTGAAGCTTTGTATTTCACACTAGAGCTTTTTCATGATCCAAGCATTTGACCTCTACCAGGCGTGATAATTTTCAGGAAGATTATTACATTTTGACAAGGCAATATTGTCCCATATTGTCAGTAAACCTGACAAGACATTTCATTTTGTCTGCCTGTGTCATTTGTCTATTTTATTGTCTGAGCATGTTTTATGTTGTAATTAATTCTTCTACAGGTAAGAGGTTCTAGGTCATCCTGTGTGGATGAACTGCTCATGCTAATAAAATTGTGGAAGGTTTTGTACCTGGATTTGTTTTTACCATTTTTACCATTTCCATTACAGCTTCAAAATCATTCATTAATCCTGCACATTTTATGAATATAGGAATTAAATGTATTGAAACAAGCCTTAAACCATGAGGCTACCTGGCTACTGAAGAAGCTACCACTGACCTGACTGGTTCCCAATACACAAAATTTACTGCTCCCTTATGTGGCACTTAAAACCACCTTACTTGGCCTCATAAAAAATAAGTTTCTATACTACAAAAATAGTCAATTATGTTTCAAGGGAAACATTTGCTCCCGGATTATGTTTGCTTTTTACATTTGACACAAATACGTCTCTAATCATAGTCTGCGAAAGTCGCTGTTCATGTCCCATGTGAAACCAAAAGTCAACATTTACTTATTTAGATTTACGTCTGTAGTTGAAATAATGTAACAAACTTACTTATTTTAAGCCAAACCATGATGTTTTTACTGAATCTAACTACCTGTTACGCCCGGTCGAGAGGAACCTGGACGCAGCATAATAATGGGTCTCCCCCTGTCTCCCACTGCCAAGAACGACCATGGCTGCTGCCATACAGTCCATAATATTTATTGATTTACACAGTTACAATATGCGTCGGGGTGAGCTTGGCCCAAAACAATAAACAAAACAATCTTTATTAACATACTACCTTAAGCTGGTGTCACACTATTGCGTATGAGAAAAACGTATGAGTTGCGTATGCAAATTCCCCCAAAAAACTTTCATACGCACAAAAACCCCTTGAAAATACAGAATGTTTCGTATACTTACCATATTGAACCTATGATAAGCGTATGAGTAGCGTATCGCCAGCGAATGGCCAGCGTAAGACCAGCGTATCGGCAGCGTATGACCAGGGACGATATTTACAGGCGTCCATTAGATGATCTACTCTTGTGCACCCAGCAGTGACAGTCTTTAAGAAAAACAAAATAATTTTGAATACTCTTGAATGACAGTACAGTGGAACATGTTTGAGCGAAAACCGTACATGACAACACGATCTAGTTCAACTTTCAACAAGTTATAGAGTATTTACTCAACGGTAAAATCCCATACTATTCCCTGAGAAAAATTGTTTAGGATACACCTGCGGAAGTTGGGTCACTGATGCTATGACACTGTGTGTGCGTGTATTAGTGTGTTAATATACATGAAAATCTACCCGTGTGCATACATCCATGTTGCTGTGTAAACAGAGTTTAGAGTATAGAAGGGCACTTTGTGTGTGTGTGTGTGTGTTTGCATGTTATACAGTATGTGTGGTTATAAGAGTGCGTCTCTCAGTCAGCGACACTTCCTCGTGTGTGTGTGTGTGAGAGACATGCTAGCAGCCCCACTTGGCCAGCTGACAGGCCGCTGTCTGATTATAAAGGCACTTTACTGGTATTAATATTAATGCCACTCCATTTTATTCAGGATGTCTGCCTGCCACTCCGATGAGACTGCACTTTACCGCCTTAAATGGTGTGTGTGTTTGACAGGAGGTGTGTGTTGGAGTGTGTATACATGCA
The DNA here is from genome assembly GCA_032191485.1 of Leptoclinus maculatus. Lineage (NCBI taxonomy): Eukaryota > Metazoa > Chordata > Actinopteri > Perciformes > Stichaeidae > Leptoclinus > Leptoclinus maculatus. Next base: position 44,880,531 of record JAVDOI010000001.1, on the reverse strand, counting down.
TACTGATTCATGTGTGTTCGCCTGTGTCTCTGCAGTTGTCAGAAAGAAAGAATCCTTCTAGTCCATTAGCACCAGGGCAGTTTTAAACTTGCCCCCCCCCCCCTTATATATATATAAAAAAAAAAAGAAATCTTAATTTCTCCTCAGAAGTGTGTGTTTTTGTTCTAAAACAGATGACACAAGCTTTTTGTGACAAAGGGATTGCCCCCATGCAAAGACATGCAAAGTGTGTTGGGAATTATTGAAGTCAGAGGCCTAAGGCTTTTACACAACAGGGGCTTTTTTTTCTTTTGTGCAATTCGTTCGCTGCAGTATATTTTTCGAACTGTTTTTTTTTGTTAAGAGTACAGAATTCAGAACATGGTTGATCTTTCTGAGCTTTCGCACCGCAAATAAAGGCATCAATCAATCACACTGTGCTTAACGGACATATTGAAAACATACTAGTGCACAACAACATGGAGGCGCCGTAGTCCGAACCAAGACGGCAAGCCTTATTTTTCCCTTCAACCTTGACAAAAGCAGCTAGACAGATCCACTCCCTCCGTTCCAACCTTTCACAATAAAAGCCGTAGAAATATACAGTACATTGTGTAGTACGGGAAGAAGTCTTTGGAGACAGCGAGTCCCTCCATTGTCTGGTTCACTTCTTTGTCTCTTTGTGTGGGAGACCCACTCTTCTTGGCTCGGTTTTGGCTTGCTCCACGCTTTATCATCACTCTCACTGTGAGCAGGGTGACAAACCACTGGAGGTTGTTCTTACTTTCTGCCTCTGTTGTAAACAGAAGGAAGGCAGAACGATCGGCAGACTCCGTTAGTGTTTGAGGTTGGTTCATGGTAAGCTCGACTTAGTACACACAAACAGATAGATACAATAACACTGCTGAAAGCTTTACATTATATTTTTTAACATCCCTAGAAGCTGCACGCAGGAACTATTCTTTTCATAACACATCAATAACCACATGACATTAATAAAATGGTGAAAACCCCGAAAAAAGTGAAAAGTTGTTTGCTTTGGTTTGTCTTGTGCATCCTCCTGGCACACTACATTGGACACGTGACTCAGGATTCCAATACATTACAAAGATAACTATCTGTTCTTGTGGGTGCAAGAACACAATGCACCACTTTATTCTATTGTTGGAAAAATTAACTCTTGAGACCGATTGAAAATCATTAATCACAGGACATTTATTCTTTGCAAAGAAGGAACAGAGTTGAAACACATACAGGACATGCATCAAGGCCGCTCGGAGTTCTGACTCTGAGCTTCTGATATTTATACTGAGTAAACAACATGCAATGGGCTGGCACAGGATTGGTTTACAATGAGGTCTTCGTCACAAAAGGTGACACACACACAAAATGGCGTCCACGCCATGTAGTCTGAGAAGAGTGTCTGCAACTTCTGGCACAAAGGTCACTTAGCTCTGCTTCTATCTCAATGCTTCTACAGTTCTTATTATCATTCCAATCCGGGACATGCTGCTCTCTCAGCAGACTAAACATCTGTGGCGAGTAAGTTCACACACACACATATTATAATTAGTAATACAATTCTACATTTCTCTACAAAGCCCCTGAGTAGTAAGAGGTAAGCTCTGATAGAACTACAAAGTCATACATTACATTAAAAACACAGTTTATTAAAAACACACACCCCATACCTTTAAAAGAGTTTATTTTTATGAATTTTACTTCCAATTCTGCTGTCTTGTTGAGGGCCTTAACAGCATGTTCTATCGCATCCCTTACAGAAGGTTGCCTGCATCTCCTTGCAGCCATTGATAATCCTATGATCAAACACAATGCATTTTTAATGGAACCAGATATCCTTTTATAGCTTACACTTTAGAAAAACGATGTATATGTTAAACAGCCACATTTAGACCACTGTCGATCAATAAGATGCTGGTGGTGGTTACAGTTTAGTGCATCTGAGTATTAATAAGTGGTCAATCTATCTATCTAGCAAAAAGGTATCATCCACCTACTGACTGGCAACCAATTTACACACTAACGGTAGGTAAGAAATGACAGGGTCGCTCTTGCATGTGCTTATTGAAATTACCATTGTTATTTAAAAGTCCCCTTTGCCATCCACTTTCACCATTTACTCTATGCACAAAACATGCTCATTTTAGAACAGATGAATCCTCCCTTGAGTCATATTCTTCATACAGTTGATTTGATATTTTATTGAGTTAAGTAACTATACAAACAAAATCAAATTCTTTACCAGATGGGTGCTGCTAAATAACTAGATTAGCCAATTGACCGATAGCTTAGTTAGCTAACGTGACCAAGCATAACGCAGCTCTCCATTGAGAGTAAAATATGTGAAACCTGTTGCTTTATAACTTTTAGACAGAACTACTCCTGCTAATTGCAAGAAATTGTAACGTGGATAAGTCTTGTGAAAATTCACGTTTATTTCAATTTTAATATAAGCTAATTTACCTAGCTCATGTTCAGGTAGCTAGCGCTAAGTGCGTGCTTAACGCGCCATTTAAACGATATATTTGCTCAGTTTACAGAAATAAATCGTAATGTAGGCATTACTTACCTTTTTATTAACACCAGTCAGTATTGCCATTTGCCGAGACCAAAATGCAGAAGTTGAGTGCTTCTTTGTTTTATGTTGGAATATTATTATAATGGATATGTTACTGTACTTACAATAAACATACATTAATATATTATTCAGTGCTGACAGCAATTCCTTTATGCTGTTTATTGATTAATTACCTTAATATTAGCTTTTAGCATTAGCAGCTAATCAAGGCCCTAACCTCAATCGAAGTTGGTTGCTTGCACATGTGCATTAGCCAAGTGTGTGAGCAAAGTGTGTATTGGTGCTATACCATCCTTCGACACTAGTGGCGATACTGAGCTACTTCTTCTAAGCACACCTAAGTTGGTGTATGTTTATTGTGGGGAAACCTCTAAAAACTTCACAGGGCATTTCTTTGACCTTGTTTTCAATTAATTTGATGTAAAATGTATGGGGTCCAGGCTTTTGGTCCCCACCATATTTTTGGACCCCACGGCTTGACTGTGCTTACATGCCTCGGGCCCCACCATGTAATAAACACACACACACACACACACACACACACACACACACACACACACACACACACACACACACACACACACACACACACACACACACACACACACACACACACACACACACACACACACACATGCATCTATCTTGTTTTACTCTTGTTGTTGGTTGTGGTGTAGGTCGTTCCCTCCTCTGTCTGCCATCTGGGAAGTCTCTCTCTCCATCCATTATGGCCGTCCTGGGACAGAAACCCTTCAACACCAGTGTGCCCCGCAATCCCCACATGCATGAACATGTAGCACGCACACACACACACACACACACACACACTTATCAGCAAACACACATGTACACTTCAATCCAAGAAAACACAAACTAATGGCAGCACACTGAACTCAAACATGCACACGGACCAGTAAGTAATGCACACAAAGGAAAATACAGCCAGGCAACACATTTAAACACACAAACAAAGACAAACACACATATGTGCATCTTTTGGATTACCTACTTATGGTACACAGATAATTCACAAACAAAAAAGAAAAACATGGTTGCCAATATATCTTACAGAACTCTCTCTTACACCTGTGGATAACAAAATGTTGGTGTTGTGAAGCGTCCAGATTTTAAGTGCAGTTGTGTTCTTAAACAGGGGGAATAGTGAGGGGAGAGGAATGAGTGTTATGTTTTACACAACGCAAACAAAAATTAGCATTTAGCATTTTTCCACGTGTAAACACACTTTGGGGCGAATTCACAAAAGTATTGAGCGGCTTTTGGGGCTGCTAAACCTGCATAAATAAGACAAAAAGAGGAGAAAGAGAAAACTAATTTCCCCCTAACTGCGTTGCGAAGCAAGCAGTTTTTCGGTGCTCCTGTGCTATTTGCACGTATTTAAATTAGATAACATTTGGTGCAAATCAGTCCAACTAGAGATACTTTATTATTATTTATATTATCTATTTATCCAAGTTATAACATGACATCTGAATCATGAAATATATATATATAAAACCATTTGAACTAATCTGCTTGCATCTTACAATATATCTTACGATAAAATAACCACTTGAACTTTGCAGCACATATATATGAGTGTAACAGCGACTAGCTTAAATGCAACAATGACAGAAGAAACATTCTGGCTCCATGGTGGGACCATGAGGTCTCTGACCGCTAGCTCAGACATCGAGACTCTTTAAACAACACGAAACATGTATCTTCCTGTCATACTAAACAACAGTACCATTGGGACAACTATCAATAATGTATGTTCAGGTTCACAGTGGGAGAGGAATGAAGAGACCAGCACACGGCTCTCGCCTTCTCTCGCCTGTATTGAGTGAGGAAGAGCTGGAGCCAGGAAATCGATCTGCATCACCTACTTGTGCTCCTCTTTTTGCATCACCGGCTGCGTAGTCTTAACACTGACCAGTACTAATACACATCTGCAGCTGAAAATGAAATGACATGTCCTGACATTAGAATACTGTAATGACTGAGTCAAGAATGAAAATGGATTATTCTTATCTGTCACAGATTTTCACACTTTCGTGGGAAAATGAAAAAAAAATGAATACTCTGAGTAGTTCATGGGTAGCTAATGTTAACGATACTTCTGTGTGACTGACTGACTTGTTGCATAACGTTTTTAGCTTTGACTATTATGACCTAATTGACACTCAATGCCCCAGTGACCACTGTTCAGCAACACCTACATTGCATTGCTCTAAATTACAACCCCACTTTGCAATAATCCGCCGCTGACTTGTCTCAGAAATCATAATCTATATTTCTCACTTCTGATCATATATCTGAATTTTGCACCCGATTTGTACCTAGTGATTTTTAGGAAAAAACATGGCATGGATTTTTGGCTTCACAGTGGTTGATAAAAGGAATTCTGTGAAATGTAGGCAACAGAAAACATTATATAATCACAGCAGCTCAAGGTAAATTGAGTACCAGAACAGTAATTAATCAAACTTGATCGTGAAATAACATTTGTGAAGCTCAGATGGATGGTATGAGTCAATGTAATACTAACTGGTGATAACCCTGAACATTACAAACCTGTTGCGCAAGTGAGGACCAACCAAAGGTCCTGTGTTTGAAGGACTTCCCCATCTCTTGCGTCTGTCTGTCCTCGTGCAGACCTCCACCACCAGCTCTCCATTCTGTTCCTTCCCCATCTGCAGCAGTGAGCTGGAGACGGAGAGAGAAGGAGGAAAGCCAGGCGAGGATGATGACGACGGCAGGCTGAAGCTCAGTGCAAAGCTCCGGGTTATCAAACTCATTAATCTACATGCCATAGTCCCTGGATGAATAATTGTGCGTTGAATTTATCTTCCAGTGTGATAGCTACAGCCCAGCTCTCACCGCGCCACAACCGACACCGCATTGTGTCCCGGCCTTGTAATTATTACACGCTTTGTCTTTGCTCGGGGTGGAGGCGGGTGGAAGGTGGGTGGTTGGGCTGGAAAACAGAAACACAGTCCCACCTCTTCTTTTGCAGCTTTTCATAAGGAATCATCTCACCACCCCTCCTTTTGATGCTTAATATCCCCCCCTCCCTCCTTCCTGCCCTCAACCATGCTGTCACATAGAAGAAACATGACAGGAAACAAAAGGGCCCCAATGTAAAGCTTGACAAAACAGGCATTTTATAATCTTTGTGTGCATGTGTAAATATATTTAACATCCTGAGGAGGCGTTTGCATTTACACAAAGAATACACATGATGGATTTATAAAAGGACTATGTCTATTTTTGGCAAAAACAACTCCTTTCATAGACAAGGTTGTGATCCATTTTTAAAATACAAATATTTTGATATTATCTCCAAATTGAGTTACATTTTCTGTACATTTTCTCTCCCCAACATGATGGTTTAAATAATGTTTGGAAGCCTTCTCCACACGGCCGAGAATATAACTGTAGTGGAAATATAATAAACCCCTTTATTTAAAAAAAAAAAATATATATATTTTCTTAGCTTCTTTGTGTAACATCAATCACAAGCAAACGTGTGGGGAATTGTATCCCCTGTCCGTGTGGTAGGTCTTTGGTGCCCGATGTGAATGTCCTCCTTGATTGTCCACTGACTCCTGGTCAATGACCTTTGACCCCTTCTCAAACAAAGTTAGTGATTAGCTGGGTTGAACATAGTGGAGTATTTTTCAGCAAAAGCGACAGATATTTCTCCGAAGAGTAGGTGGAGACCAAAAACATAGCTACAAGGAGAGGCTTAAACGCGTCAGGAATGAATGTTGCTCCGTGTCTACTGGATGTGTCAATCGGCAACTTAAAGCTGTGGTCGGCAACGGACAAATCAGCAAGAATAAGCTATGTTTTAAAAGTATCCAACCAATGATAGCAGCTAGCAGCACGAGCTCCAAAAGTCACTCAAGTTGGCAACTCCCCCCAAACTCTCCCAAATCTATCATAATGAACGTAAAAAATGAACATGGCTAGTGTTAGCACTCACAGCTAGCAGCTTGTGGAGGACTCCAGTGACGCGCAATGCAATTTAATTTATTGATTTAGATGTAAAGATCATTTGAACATCTTTAACAAACATACTTCTAAAATACATTACCTTCATTAGCTTTAAAAAGTGGTCATATGTTCACAGCTGCTTGGCGCTGCCCCTAGTGGCTATAAGTACATTTTTGCCTCACACAGACGCACGGTTTGTCTGCACGTTCATGCATGTGATACATCACAGCTTCACAGTTTCACCACAGATACACACACCCCACCGCACACAGCAACATGTGTAAACATCTCAAAGCTGCTTGTTGGTTCTTTTGTCTTTTTGATCTGAGGTGTAGTTCTCCCGATGAAATAAGAGCAGGGAACATGAAAGAACAAACAACAGGCTTGTTGGCAACGGCGGGTGAACACGGTAAACAGGCTGTGTGTATTTCCAGCTCTTAATGCTCTTTATCTTCAAACAACCCTTTGCCACCCTCTCCGAGTGTGTGTGTGTGTGTGTGTGTATGTGTGTGAACAATCCAGGATTCTTTTGGCTGTCACACAGAAGACTTCGGGAATGATTGTGTGTGATCCAAAGCATGATCAGCATTGTGATATATACTTGTTTTTTTCTCTAGACTACAGAGGTACAAACCCCTAATTCTCATGACATTTGAAAAAATACCATTGGCCAGATTTGTACCCACAATGCAGCGGTATATGTGTAGTATTCATCTTCTGGAGGAACAACTGACAACAACTTCTGACTCACCTGGAATATAATAAGTATTTTATTCTTGCTTTTACTAGTTGTCTTTATAGCTGTACTTAGGCTTGCCTCACTTGTGAGTGCTTTGTGAGTTTCTGCTTGTCTGAGGAAGGTGTGATTTAGTCTCACCTGGTGAATTGCTTTACTAATTGCCAGGGAGGAGCCTGCACTCCTGGCAGACAATGAGCAATCAGTAGATTGCTGTCCTTAAGCACTGCTGGAGGTTGGAAGCGTCAGGCAAACAAAGGCAACAGGGCAACTTTTTCAAGCTAAGACTTCTCGAGCGTGTACTTACGGGGTTTCTATTTGTCTACCATGTGTTTGCCTCCTATTTCTGTCCGTTCCTCTGCCCGGTGGTCACATAGACCAGTGATTTTTAACCGCTGTGCCGCGGCACACCGGTGTGCCGTGAGAGATCGTCAGGTGTGCCGTGGGAAAATGTCCAATTTCACTTAATGAGTAAAAAAAAAATATTATTTAGTTGTTGGAAATACTTTGCCATTGTTGAGCATCTGAGCTGCAATATAGTGGCTGACTAAGTAATAAATACTCTTCCATGCCAGTGGGTGGCAGTAGGTAGCGCAATAATGACCTTGTTAATTTAGGACAGTAGAATGAAATGACGCGCGGGAGAGGTTGCGGTGACAAGACGAACAGCGACGGAGAAATATTTGAAAAGGAAAAATGCAGACTCTGAACTGGGCCCTGGACAGTAGTAAGGATCAACACATTTAGAGACTAATATAGACGAAAAGTGTCGATGTTAGCTGGCTTTTTGTGCAACATAACGAAGCATCTCACTGCGCTAAACCTCCAGCTTCAGGGACGGGGACGTATGATAACAGACATGTGTGATGCAGTAAAAGTCTCCACCGCTGTGTTCCCGACTGTGCATTTTGCTGATAAACTGGGTGCACTTGGCACGGAGTGCACTCGGCGATTTGCCGACTTTGCAGCTCAGAAATTTAAATTTGAACTGCAATCCGTATGCAGTTGACGTGGAAAGAGCACCTGTGGAGCTGATAGACCTCCAGTGTAATGACACTCAAGGCAAAGTATGACTGAGGGCGCTGCACAGTTTCTAAGCTTCACCCCCGAAACGATGCCTTAACTCCGCCTACATGCTGCTCAAATGCTCTGCATGTTTGGAAGCACATACCTGTATGAGCAGCTTTTCTCTGTGATGAAGATGAACAAAAACCCACACAGGAGTCGTCTCACTGATACACACCTTTACTCCATCTTGAGGGTTTCCACAGAACCTAACCCCAGATATTAATGAACTGGCAGCCAAGAAAAGATGCCAAACATCTGGCTGTGGCACATATGCATAAAATAATGTAGCCTACCTAAACATGTATTCTTTTTGCACTTTGTCCAATATCCCTTCTATCCTGTTTATTAAATGGTGACTCTATTTGGCGCTCAACATAGTCCCAATTTTTTATTTTGTCCCTCCCTGGGATTGAGTTTGACACCCCTGGCATATATGCTGTATTATGCTAAAAGGTGTCATTTTGTAAGGTTTTTGGTTGTTGGTGTGCCGCGGGATCTTTTTAATGTAAAAAGTGTGCCGCGGCTCAGAAAAGGTTGAAAAACACTGACGTAGACATTGTCACTGGGGTCACTGGGGTCACTGGGGTCACCCCAGTAACCTCATCTATCCTACTCTCTCAGCTCATGGCAAACAAGTGGTGGCAGGGTTTTTTTGGAATTGCCAGTCAGCAGTGCCGAAAGCTGAGTTCATCTCAGGCTACGCTTCCTTGCTCTCCCTCAACTTTCTTGCTCTAACTGAGACCTGGATCACACCAGAAAACACCACCACACCCGCAGCTCTGTCAGATGTGTACTCTTTCTCTCACACTCCCAGAGCTGCGAGGCGAGGTGGTGGTACTGGCCTGCTAATTTCCCCAAAATGGAAATACTCTCTTGTCTCTGTTCCACAGTTCTCCCCATCCTCTTTTGAATTTCATGCTGTTACTGTCACTTATCCAGTCAAGCTCACCATTGCTGTTGTGTATCGCCCACCAGGGCCTCTTGGTGAATTCCTGGAAGAGCTCGACACATTAGTCTCGCACTTCCATGACGATGGCTCCGCACTCATCCTGCTCGGCGACTTCAACATCCAGACTGATAAGTTAGAACCTCTTCTTTCCTTCCTCTCCTCCTTTGACCTTTACCACTCCTCCTACCCACAAGGCCGGCAACCAGCTGGATCTTATCTTCACTAGACACTGTTCTACTGCTAACCTCTCCGTCACTCCCCTCCAGCTCTCTGACCACTATTTCATGTCTTTCTCCCTCTCCCTCTCCTCTCCCCCCTTACTTCCGCCACCAACCCACATGGTTTCTACCCATAGTCATCTTCGCTCCCTCTCCCTGGCTTATCTTTCCTCTTCTGTTACCTCTGCTCTCCCTGACCCTGAATCCTTCTCTCTCATATCCCCTGATACTGCTACTGATCTTCTCCTCTGCACCCTTTCCTCTTCTTTGGACAACCTCTGTCCCTTCACCTCCAGGCCTGCACGGCCAACCCCACCTGCCCCATGGCTGTCGGACTCAGTGCGTACTGATAGACGGGGCCTAAGAGAGGCTGAGCGTAAATGGAGAAAAGGCAAACTCCCGGAGGACCTTCTTAACTTCCAATCTCTTCTTTCCACTTTTTCCTCCTCTCTATCTACTGCTAAAGCTGCTTTCTTCCGCTCTAAAATCCTAACCTCTGCTTCCAATCCTAAAAAACTCGAAACTTTCTCTTCACTCCTCCAACCCCCACCCCCTCCTCCTACTTCCTCCCTTCTCCCTGACGATTTCGACAACTTCTTTGACAAGAAGGTAAACGATAACAGATCCTCCTTCTCTCAGCCCCCTGTCCCTGTCCACCCTCTCCCTCCCTCTCTCAGTGTCCCTGTCCACCCTCTCCTTCTATACCCTGTCCAGCCCTTCCCCCACAGCTCTCCCTCCCCTCTCCATGCCCCATCTTATCCTACCTTGCTCCCCTCTCCCCTAACGAGGTCCTCAACCTTGTTACATCTAACCGCCCCACCACGTGCTCTCTTGACCCGATCCCCTCCCCTCTTCTTCAGTCTATTGCGACTGAACTCCTTCCTTTCCTCACCCACCTCATCAACACATCTCTTGTTTCAGGATGATTTCCCACGGCTTTTAAGACTGCCAGAGTCACCCCCCTTCTGAAGAAACTTGACCCCTCTGATGTCAAGAACTTCAGACCGGTTTCTCTTCTATCCTTTCTATCCAAAACACTTGAACGTGCTGTCTTTAATCAACTGTCTTCCTATCTTCACCAGAACAGCCTCTTGGACCCCCACCAGTCCGGGTTCAAAGTAGGTCACTCGACTGAGACAGCCCTCCTTCCGGTGACAGAGTCGCTTCACGCCGCGAGAGCTAACTCTCTCTCCTCTGTCCTGATTCTCCTGGACCTGTCTGTGGCGTTTGACACTGTGAACCAGCAGATCCTCCTCTCCACCCTCGAGGGGATGGGCATCTCAGGCTCTGCACTCTCCCTGTTTGCATCCTACCTGACAGGTCGATCCTACCAGGTGACATGGAGGGGGGCCGTGTCGGAACCACGCATGCTGACTACAGGGGTTCCACAAGGTTCAGTTCTGGGCCCCCTTCTCTTCTCGCTCTACACAACATCTCTGGGTTCTGTTATTCGCTCGCATGACTTCTCTTACCATTTTTATGCCGATGACACCCAGCTGGTATTGTCATTTCCCCCCGGTGACACTCAAGTGGAGGCACGCATCGCTGCGTGCTTGGCTGACATCTCGAAGTGGATGATGACACACCACCTCAAGCTCAACCTGGACAAAACCGAGCTACTGTTCCTCCCGGGAAAAGGTTGCCCGCACGAGACCTGTCTATCACCATTGATGATGATACCGTGGTGACGCCAACTCGGACTGCGAGGAACCTGGGTCACCCTGGATGACCAACTGTCATTCTCAGCAAACATTGCATCGGTTAGACACTCCTGCAGATTCCTGCTCTACAACATCAGGAGGATTCGCCCCTTCCTAACTGACGAGACGGCGCAGGTGCTAATCCAGGCTTTTGTCATCTCCCGCCTGGACTACTGCAACTCTCTACTTGCCGGAGCCCCGGCGTCGACCATCAGACCTCAGGAGCTTGTCCAGAAAGCTGCAGCTCGCCTGGTGTTCAATCGCCCCAAGTTCTCCCACACAACTTCCCTTCTCCGTTCTCTACACTGGCTCCCTGTAAGAGCTCGCATCCAGTTTAAGACTCTGGTGCTAGCCTACAGGGCAGTGAAAGGAACAGCTCCTTCCTATCTCCAGGCCATGGTCAAGCCCTACACCCCCGCCCGACCACTTCGCTCTGCTGCTTCGGGGCGATTGGTTGCCCCGTCGCTCAGAGGTCCCTGCGGCCGATCGACCCGGTCACGGCTTTTTTCTGTCCTGACCCCACAGTGGTGGAATGAACTCCCCACTGACGTCAGGACAGCAGAGTCGCTGCCCATCTTTCGGCGCAGGCTAAAAACTCACCTCTTCAAGAAGTACTACCCTGAGCCTACCACTTATTGTATTCATACTAGTTTGCTGCACTTATTGTATTTGTTTGTTTCTACACTGTACATTTGCTCAGGTTTATGCTCTTAGATGCTTGTTTAAAAAAGGAGATGCACTTATCACTTCTGGTGACTAGTAGTTCTCTTGAATACCTATGTTGAATACACTTATTGTAAGTCGCTTTGGATAAAAGCATCTGCTAAATGACTGTAATGTAATGTAATATGTGCCTTAGCCTGCTGAATTAATTAGGTGCTTCCGATGGAGATTTTTCCTCCACCAACGCGAGTTGCATTTCCATCCATCTGTCAATTTGTTTACGATGTGTCACACAAAATTGGGTTTTGGGTTAATGTCGAACATGTTTCACGATGATCAAAACAAAGAAATGCATTTATGCTCTTTCAAATATTCAAATGTGCCAACATTGCAGCCGTAACAGTTTAGAGTGAGATGTTCTGCATAGTGAGACTTTCCTCAGGCAAGTTTTGCTTATCTAACTTTATTCTTTGACATACATTTAGCTTCAGTCCAAAACTGACCCAATTTTTATGTTTTCTCAACAAGTGACCCCTTGTGCTTATGTGACTGACTTTTCCCTCAAAAAAAAGAAGGCAGATGTGTGAGGTTGTTATAGCACCGGAAAAAAATCCTAAGCATATTCCCTGTCCAAACCAAAAGTCAAAACACAATATTCAATCAGTTATCCACCAATCTATTGTCTTATTCAGACTATCGCAGGGCTGACAGATACAGAGACCAGTCATCCTCACACATCATTAACCTAGAACAGAAAATACAAACTCCACACAGAAGGCCCGCCCAGCACAGGAACCGAACCCTGGCCCCTCCGAAGTTATTGTTGTGATCTTACAGGGCTTTCTGCCTGGAATGATGAATGTACTCTGCAAAGCAACTACTCTTAAAAGTAGGCCTGCAACTTCTCAGATAAAATCACTCGAGTACGAGTAGTATACTTAAACAACGGTTTGTATGATATCCTACTAAAAGTTACTCCTCCTCCTTTTTAATGCGCTTTCCTACGAAAGCCATTAACACATGTCAACATTCCACTCATTACGTGCATACAGTCACAAGAAACAACTCGGCAACAAAACTACTTAGTTAGGTTCAGGAAAAGATCGTTGTTTGGATTGAAATAACTACGCAAGTGCCGTAAGTACCCAAGTAACGTTGCATACTCCTCAATGTGAAACATTGGGGAATGAACAGTGGTCTCCTGAGTAACCCATCCACCACCAAACCGACCCCTTCTGTGCAGGCTTTTGCGGTCTTTGTACTTCGTCGTTCTAGATTACGTGGAGATTGTACTGAATGATTTGGGTGGATATCTACGAATTACGGCACGTTCATTTTAGTAGGTTTAGCTACAAATGCTAGATGAGACCAGCCTAAATGGGGACAAGGTACTACCCCCCACTGCCAACAGTCAACATTGGCTTCTTTTAAACATGACTATAAGTGGTCACTAACCTTAATCAAGTAGTTCTAATTGGCTAAAGGTAACCCAGGAAATGCTCATTTGTGTTTTTTGGATGGCCATGACAAATGGCTTATTCTACAGTTTAGGTTTGGAAACTTGTTCATTTTCACTGTAGTTTATTACTAGATTTCATCATAATGGTCAACAATTGTTGGTCAACTTCAAACAGTCTCAATTCATTCACTGAGTTACTTAATGTTTTTATTAATAATTCATATTCATTATTTCAATTTCGATCAAAATCATCTTTAATAGTCAGTTGGTAAATTGACAGAGTTGTGAATGGAAACTCAACTGTATGTGTGTGTGTGTGTGGGGGGGGCATATCATTGTGTGGTTTGGAGGCTCTATCAGAGTGCATGTGTTTGTGACATTGTGTGTGTGTGTGACATTGTGTGTGTGTGTGTGTGTGTGTGTGTGTACAGCAACCTGAAGCCAGCTTGTCCTTGAGACAACCTCAGATGGCAGATCTGACTCAAAGACAGCATTGTGTTTAATTTGTTTTTTACCTGCTGGAAGGTCATCAAGCCCGGAACAAGTTCGGTGGGAGGTTTGGGCGGGTGGGGGTCGGGGGATGACCATTCTCTCTGATTATAAGAGCCTAAACAGACTCTCGACCCAATGTCGCATTTATCATTTTCAAACAGCTAATATCTTCAGACAAAACGGTAAAGGATGGCGACCCTACCCCGCCGTTGCAGCGGTGGACCGAGGGGAGGTAGGAGGGAGACAGGGAAGACACGGGTCAACCTTCAGATGCCCCAGGCATTGTCCATAGAGAGAGGGAGAGAGACAGACAGAGGGAGAGAGAGGGGTGATGTATTTTAAAAAGCTCTCCTGACCTGTAGGCACCCAGTCCAATGTTTGCTTAAATGGACAAGCCATAGTTTTAGAATGTGCTTTGTGTAGCAGATTTTGAAATGCGCTATTACATTTCAAAGGACACACATGTTCATCACACACACACACACACACACACACACACACACACACACACACACACACACACACACACACACACACATGCGTAGGTCCACACAAACACACACTTATTGAAGCTGCATAGGGCATCGGTGTCAGCCTGAAGGTTTCTGGCAAGGTCCTCTGGGTAATTCCCATTCACCTTGTCCAGGGTCTGTATGAACAGAGAAGTGTGTGTATTGTGTGTGTGTGTGTGTGCGTGTGTTTGGACACTTATTTTGCTGTATCTGCGTGTGATCTGACTCATTTTTATGAGACAGAAGTACGGAAAACAAAAAGGAAGTTTTGGAGGTCACAAACAAATCGTAGTCTCTACCTTGTGCTGTGTGTGTGTGTGCGTAACTGCATCCTTGTTTGTTTGCACCTGTGTATGTGTACGCACTCCAATATAGTAGCAAATTGAAGAGAGCGTGCTGTTGTGACTACAGGTATTTGTGGAGACTGTCTATATGCAAATGCTAAAAAGATGTGAACATAATGACCCGGCATTGAGAAAGACCCGGGCTCTTTGGCTGTTTAGAATGAGGTGGGAGCAATAAGACAAACCTCATGCGGCTGCAGTGGAGAATGCTGGGAAAGGAGTATCTGGCAAGTCCAAATGCCCATTTCGTGGTTGTTTCTGTGTGGACACACACGGTATGTAAGGGCTAGACAAAGTAAGAGAAACACTCGATAATATATAAAAAACAAAAAGTGAATGGTTTTAAAAAACAATTTAAACCCTCTGGGCAGCTGTTAGTTGCAGTTCATTTTATTGAGGCCTATAAAAATACTAAGCAATGTCGGATCCGGCCAGAGGTAAGTCATCTTGGTGGCCTTCAATGATCCACCTACTGAAAATCAGTGCATGCACAATGTTGCTGGGAAATCAAACCCAGAGGACAAACAATAAGCTGACACAGGTTCTGTTAAAAATCATATGAATTTGGTATTTTCTCACATAAAAACAAGCAAAGTGTTCATGACGGCACCGAAAAAAAAGACATTTTGAAATAATCTCTTCTTGTACATTTTAATCAGGAGAGACTAAATTAAAGAGCGGCACTTTTTTAATGGTGGCTGTCACTAAATGAGCATGTCTTCTTTTCTGTGAGGTTTGCTTGATTGAGTGTTCTGAGCCGGAGAACTCTCTGAACTGCAAAAACTTGTCATGAAATGCTTATTTCAACTCAGCCCATTTCCACCCACCTTTTGCCAGTCTAGTATGCGTTTGCCCTAGCTTTCCAGCCTTTGTTTTGCCTGACTGACCCACAGTATGATTATTCTCTGCCTAACCCCTTTGGATAAATATGCCAGTTCTGACTGCTCTGCTAGTTTAACGTGAACTTTCATGTTAATCTGACTGCCTTTGTGTCGTGCTTTTGGGTTAGAGCGTGCCGATTCTCTGCGCCATTACTGTTGTAGTACTGAAATAAAGCGGGAATTGTTAGATGCTGAAAATTGTCTCTCCGAAGCAAAGTGTTCTGTGACTTAAGCTTGATTTATGCTTGACCCGTTCGAGAGGGATCGCAAATGTCCACAAAGCCTAAGTGACATCGCACCATCACACAGGACCTTTTTGGGGGGGGTCATTTTCCAGAACTATGCAGACGCGGATGGGCATAAACCATGATAAAACCCTGCTATAGACCTGAGTTTTTATATACACTGTCCCCTACAGTTTGGGAGAATATTGATTTGCAGTGAGGAGTAACCTGCTTGGAGTATAAAAGACTCAAACGTTTCCTCCTCACCATTTCCCTTCAGCTCATGTCTGTTTGTAAAGTATAACTGTGGCTTGAGATGGGAGGCTGTCAAAGAGAATGTGCCAGTGATGGAGATGGACAGGAGAATATTATACAGCAGGTGATTTACACTGTTTCGGGCAACAGAGTACCTCCGGACAGGGATTTGCATAAAGTCAGTTGAGTATGAGTGAGAAAACTTTTTGAAAACTCCAAGCATAAAGTTTCCAAAGTATGCCAATAAAATGTCCAGGCCAGGCCCAGTCACCATGAGCTGTGGAGAAGCAAACTATCTGTACATGACTCATACAACAGGCCTGGGAATTTTGTTCTTGCCTAAGAGGAAATTCTAAAGTGGTAATTGCAGCAAGTTCTCTTAAATCATGCCGACTTGCCCCCCAAAGAATAAATCTGTTCATACAAGTGGTTCCACTGATCCTTCAGCTGTAAAGATCTAGATGGATGTGACCTGCAGCAGCACTCTGTATGAGCTCATTTTTATCAGAATGAGTAGCGAAGTGGGAGTAAAGTGTCTCCCACAGGATTATGCGAGACTGTGGTGGGTTAGCCCGGCAAGGACCAGCCAGCAACCAGGAAGAGGTCCCAGTAGGGGATCCTCCCGCTCTGGTGGGCGGCCGTCTCTGGAGTGGAGAAATGTTTTTGTTTCGTTGTGAAACTGTTGCGGGCTGGATGTCCGATCACTTAGATTTCATTTGAATCAGGCTACACATTATGATTGGATATAGGTCCAACATGTCTGACGCCATAGATATAACCACTTTATTACGTATCACCTGAAAGCGGGGGGGACGAAAAGTCTTATTGTCCCCCTTTTTCTGGCGCCAATGACTGGAGGTGAGAAAGTGAAGGATGCATGGGTCAATCAAACACTGAAATGAGAGCTGACAGCTGCCCAGAATGGACTCGCTGTAGATTACCAGCAACAACATGACACAACTTTGACAAAAGATTACGTAAAGTTTACAATAAAAGATCATCTTTTCAAGAATCTTAGGAAATGGCTCCCTATGCCTGGTAAACAAATTGACAGCAGTGACTAATAATACTAAATCATGGAAGCTGTGAGGTATTATCAACTTAATCTTGATCATCTGGATCAATTCAAACTTCTGGCAATGCAGAACATTGATCAGAGCAAACTACTGAATGATGGCTGCCCGTTACAGATCCACCAGCATGTGTGTGTCTAATAGCTCGACGTGGACACATTTGGTCTGGCTAAAGGAAACAGTCTTTCTATTTCCCATCTGGATGTGTGACTCACTCTGGTGCTCATTGTGCTCTGGGCTCCGGCTTTGTTGCTTCCTCATGCAGGTTGAATGCATCCCTGCATTGGACACAGCTGGCGTGCAAATGGCCATAAATAACAGCTTTGCTTAATGTGGCTTTGAAACTAACATTAGAGTGATGACCGCTTTTAAATTGGACGCTGCTGCTCAGATAGTATGCGGTGGGAATCTTTGTCACGATTCCATTCAGAATGGATTTTTGATTTAATACTGATTGTAAATTCAGTAAATAAAAAAACTATTTCCTGGCTCTTGGTCCAGTGTGCCAAACAATTTGCTTTCTTTAATCAACTGACTGGCTTTGGTGTTTTAAAGGGTTAGTTTTGACTCATCAAAGTCACACAATAACACAAACTAACTAACAGATTGATGCAGTGGTGGCTTTCTGTATTCTGTGGAGTTAAATTACTGTTCTCTTTGAAGAGAGCGATACAACAGCTTCAGTTCCCCGTCTGACACCAGGTAAATATTATTCGCTACTTATAGTGGACACTTGATTTTCTTTAGGTGCACCTTTCTTTTAGCTGTCAAAAATAGGTTTCGCTGCTGATCCTGTTCACAGTAGTACATTACTTTGCTTCTGTGCTGGTATCCTGTCTGTTTCTCCAAAGTGGGAGGGTGCCAACCGCCATCTACTGTAGGTAATACTGACGCTACTGACGCTTGCTAAAACGGGAGTTGGATGCTCCATTCCGCTACTGTCTATCTCTGTGTGATGGTGTAAAAAGTATTTACAAAGTACAACATCTTCATGTTGTAAAGCTGATTACACTCTTTGGGTGACGCCCTTTTTTGGTATTTGTCATCGTAACGTTATTGATAATGCACAAAAATCCGTGTTTGGAATATGGGAATGGATTTTGAATTCTAAAAGAGAAAAGTTGTGATTCTAACAGTCTGTGAATTGATTTATTTTTCCCTCCAATCCTGGTAATTTTCTTGCAGTAGCTTTAAGATGAACACCATGTAAGTTGCAATTTCTGTGTATTTTTTTCCCCCAAAGAAATAACTGCAGTACTTCCTGTCATCATAAAATCATAAAACACATCCTAATAATTTCCTGAGATGCTAAGGTAGTTCTGCAGAGAGGCCTTCAGGCCGGATCAGGGGTGTCATATGTTCACAGACTGTTAAGCTGAACATAGCTTAACCATAAATTGATCATTTGAACATCAAATGTAAAATGATTCATTAAGTGGCTATTGAGATGAGGAGTGGACATATATAGCTTGTAAAAATATGGTGTTTCTGGTATTTTGTCCTTGCTCATACACATGCCCACTCCTGTCTGTAAATGGGATTTTATGATTGCAATTGTGCTTCTGTCTGCATGTGTTTGTGTCCGTATCCACTGTACCTCCTGTCTCATTTGCCCTGTCTTGTGTATTCCACATCCCCACAGTGTGTGTGCATGTCTTTGTGCCTCGTTGCATCAGCGTGGACCGCTGGAAACAGGCTCATCACTGCCGGGTAAGAGGACGCGGCGGCGGTGGTGGGGAGCCGACAGAAGGTGGGGCAACGGAGGAACGGGGAATGTGGATGCAATCCTAAGTGTTAGTGATGGACTAGACAATGGAAGGTGATGTAGGATTTAAATCAACTTTTTTTTTCTCCCTCGGAGCACTTGGAGGCTGATGGGAGAGGAAATGGCTCTGTGATGCTATCCGCCGCAATCCCTGCTGGTCGAGAAGCCCCGTCTGTGTGTCTGCTTGTGTCTTTCAGCTTCTCTTTTTCTTTTTGTGGTGTGTCGGGAGACCACGGATTAGAAACGTTTAACCAGAAGGTTGACGATTGGATCCTCACCCAAAGACTTAATGAGTAATGCTCCTCCCTTTACAACTAGTTAAGGTGCTTTTGAGTGAAACGCTGACACGGTGTTAATATGATGGCAAGGACCAAGCAGCCACCATCACCTTTCCCCGGCTAAACAGCATGTACACCTGTTAGTCTTCATGTCCGTCTGTGAGCTGGGCTCTCAATGAAGCTAATCTTAGTAAAATCCTCCCCCTTCTGTTCCACTGCTCTCTCTTTCCCTTCTTTCCCTCCCTCCCTCTCACGCTTACACTGTAAAGTAGAAGCTATCTCCAAATTTCTGCAGTATACATCATCCTGCTGTACACTGCAGTTTTAAGTCAGTTATGAATGCTACCCAGCAGAGCGGAGGTGGTGCCGTGTATAGTAGTTGCACACAAGATGATGTCTTCATGCTTCTCGACTTCATCTCTGGAAAGGAAAGTAGAGTCTCAACCGCATTCTGAGCTGATTGTACGGGAACTTATTTATCCGTTTTACGATGTAACGATGGGTTACATAAAACAGCGGCAGACACTGTAAATGTGGAATGGGTTTGTGTGTCTTTGACCCCCACTTACAACTGGCATTAACATGCAATCTGTATCTAAATGCAGTATATGGATTATGCTATTCGATTATGGGCCTTTGCATTTAAACCTGTTATTAATTCAAGTGTTCTTTTTTTTCCGATTCTGCGACCGCACCTCGACGTGCAAACTCTTCCTGTTATAGCTATTGATTAGTTTGCGAGTGGGCGGGAAGATGCTTCAAGTAGTGGAAATATTTGTAAGATCTTGCTTTGACGAGCAGCGTGTGTGTGTGAGAAAGATGGTCCCATGATGTGTTTATAATTAAACGACGTGCTGCAGCAGCAAATGCTGACCAGTAGGATCGTGGCGTATGAATGTGTGAGTGTGTGTGTGTGTGTGTGTGTTGGGGGGGAGCAGAGAGAGGATGATAGATGACTTGGCCACTTGCAATATCTCCATACCAGAGGGAGCTATGTGACATTAAATATGGTCACATATGATTATTAATGTAGGACATATTAATAACCAGGAACATGCTAGCAATACGGATGAAGCTGCAGCCACACATCCCTGCTCCCCCGAACAAACACCCACAATGAGTCACAAATGAAACATATAACTTATGAGCTGCCAGGTGAGAATCCGAGCATAATCCGCATTATGTTCAACGCCAATGTCTTGTAGCTACATTCTATTCCGCCAACATTGTTTGGATTATTTTTTCTTCAATATCTGAATAGCCTTCTTGCAAAAAATGTAAAATAAATATGTATACATTTGGCTTGAAGTAAATTAAAAGTGACTGTGCCGGACTTTCCACAAAATGTCAGTGGGTAGTGGTGCTGAAGCTAATGTTGAGGTGCCCTTGAGCAATGTTCTCTAATGTGAGCGGTGGCCAGTAGAAGACCGGTTTGCTCGGCAGCATCATGAATTTGGGGAGACTTTGTGAGACTCAAGTCAAAATAACTTTTATTTGCAGCAGACAGAGACAACGTGTCTATGCATGAGAATGCACACACACACACACACACACACACACACACACACACACACACACACACACACACACACACACACACACACACACACACACACACACACACACACACACACACACACACACATAAAGTCAGACACACAGCTGTTTATACTGTAAGCACACAGATCTGAGTAACCCTTGCTGAGGCTTGATCCTCTCTCCCCATAGGAACTTGTCTGGCTTTACCCTCAGCCCGCCTGAGCTCCTCATCGAAAATGACACACATGGCTCAGAGCTTGCTCTCGTTCTCTGCCACGCACACACACTCAAGCGCTTAAGCACCTTTCTCTGTGTGTGTGTTTGTGTGGCTGCTCAGAGTCGTGGCAGAGTTGGGTTGTGACAGCTGAGTCTCAGGAGAGGTTGTGCAGATCAGGGCTGAGCTGAGAACCAGGGGCCCGGATGTATTAGAGGGGGAATTACACGACAGCAGCCCCACGTGAGAGCCTTATCTCCTGGCTGCTGCCTCTCCCACAGCCCCTTCCCCCTGGAGCCCTCGGGGGAGGATACATATCTGTCCGACTTACCCCGTGACTGTCTGTCTGCCTTACCCACAGACTGTCTGTCTCTGACTTACTGACTTAAGCCCTCTGTATGCTTTACAATTTTGTCTGTCTCAGATGAGTTTACAGTGTTGAGAAAAACCTGGTGAAATTTCTGTTCAAATTGAGACCGCAAGGCAAGTGTCTGATGATGTCGTGATTGTAAAATAATGATCTTATCCACAGGTCAGCAGCTTGGTAACCACTCCTGATCAACATAGTATGTATGAGTCCAGATCAAATATCAAGATTGACCATGACCGCTCCTTAACCTTGGTTACTACTGTAACCATTAACAAGTACCTATTTATACCCAAAGTGTAATTTCTCTCACCCTAATAAAGTGCTTTTGGTGCCTAAATATAACCAAACCTTAATCATGGCACTGTCACATCAAATGCACGGCCAAATCATGTTGCCCTGCCAATAGAGGCGTCACAATTGTATGTGTAATACTAATGGGCAGTTACAGACTGTATATAAGAAGTGGACTTAGTCATCGTGATGTCATGGTTTGTGGACTGCTGTTTTGAAGCCTCGAGTTCGACGATTTCGCCGTCGCCATCTTGGAATACGACCGTCGCCAATGAACAGAAGTTACTATATTTGGACTGAGCACCATAATTTACTAAATGAACATCATGCAAGACCTAAAACTAGAGATTGAGACCATAAACTCATGTTTACAATGTTTACTGAGGTAATAAATCAAGTGAAAAGTAAGGTAATTTTCAAAAACTGAAGGGCGGGAATCAGAGAAAAAGTCGCAATTACAAATCAATCTGCTACTTGATCAGCGTGGACAGTGCGGACAGCGCCATGGATTTATCTATACACAGCACAGTTAGGTAACTGAGAGGCCATGAATTCTAACTCGCACAAACCTGATTCAGATAAAAGATCAATGAGTCAGGCAGACTACACTAACATGTACAACTAAACAACCCCTCTGCTCCTGCGCTCTCTCTGCTACTGAGGGATGGAGGGGGGGGGGTGGCATCCCGCCTCAAATGAACTACCGCATGGTGCCGTGTGATCTATTTCCAACACGCCTTTGTAGGAGATACTGTGTAGAAGGACTAATCAAAACTAACAAGTCTGATGTGCAGAGGTTTCTGGAGACGTTGCGCAACAGTCTGATGCTAGCTGATGAAAATCTATCCAGTGGATCGGTCTGGAGACGCCTCACAGGATTGCAGTGCGCCACTAGATTGCCATCGCCAAACCCTCCACCCCCCCTCTCCTCCCACTGGGGAGGATGGCAAGTCACCTAGCAAACTATAAACTAAATATATTACTGTCTAAATGTTTTTCTCTTTTTCTGTCTGACTCTATAACAGCAAAAACAACATGGAGGAAAACTCTGAACACTTCTTTTAGTCACTTCTTGAAAATCAGTCACCATGGATCTATTGTTTAAAATCTTGTAGTGGTTCAGGCTTCACCCACTGACTAACTTCCTGTTTGGATAACTTATTGTCTCTGTCTCTTTCTGTCCGTCTGTCTGCCAGGAGACTGTTAAATCAGTGGTGATACAGTAAGACTGAGCTGTTTACACCAGGGTTAACGATGAGGATACGTGTGTGTGTGTGTGTGTGTGTGTGTGTGTGTGTGGATGACGTGGGAATGCACACACACTCGCAGCACTCATATCATTCATTCATCCCACTAGAGTGCTTAGTGTTTCACCTTGTGTTAGCTGGCAGATGGTGATGCTATGGGCAATCACACTGCTTTATGAGAGAGAGAGAGAGAGAGAGAGAGAGAGAGAGAGACTAAGCTGCAGAATGACAATGCATTCATTGTAGGAGCGAGCTAGGAAAAGAAAGTCATATTCAAAATCCCCAAAAAACAATAGCATTTGTTGCTTTCACAACCAAACTTTAAATAAAAACGTCCAGCACTCTCGGAGCAACATTGGAATACATTTGAAGTTGAGTGTTTCTGTCCAATATTGACAATATAAGATCTTTTAGCTCTGTTTTGGTCCGATCATCTCTTGAGGGAAATATCCAGCTCTGTAGCTGCTAAATGCTCCACTATGTTCTCTAGCTATTCACTAACTTTGTATGTGGTGTGTCTGCTGGTTTGAGCTTTTCCCTTACAATCTGCGGCTCGAAACGAAGTGGATGAAAAGTGATGAGACTCAAGCAAAACGATGAAGTTGCAGGCCGTTAAACCACAGAGGTGAAAGATGCTAAAATGTTCCATAGAGCTGAGGAGTACTGCAGAATCAGGTGATAGTTTGTCACAACGATTTACTCCTTTTGCATCCCACACTCCTTTGATCTACGGTTAATAACAACATATCGATTAGTGCAACTTCAACTCAGGGCTTTAAACTCACAGTTTTCATCATCTTTTCACCTTAGTATGCAACTTAGGTCATGTGATTGAACGTGAACCTTCTCCAGTTGAAAGCTCTGGACAAAGCAAGTACGTGAACCTTGAGTTTAGATTACAATGTCAAGACTGGCAAATACCTTTTCAAAAATGTATGTGATGATAAACAAAAACATTTAATTTTGCCGTAATATAACGCACTTAAAACTACGTTATATTACAACATTTTTCTTGCATGTATTCTAAATGTGTATTGCAATTATATTTACATGCTTTCCAAATTATTAGTCAATCATTTGTAAGAAGATGCTTTAGAGAGCAGTAATTGTTTATTTTTGAAATGGTAAATATAGTATAAATATGTTCGCCATGATTCATCAGAAAATATGGTTCCACCAATCTTTTGTGTCTTTTAAAAAAAAAAAAATAATCAATATAATGGAAAACTAAAAAGAATATATTTTGTTTGGTACATGCAATAATTAAGAAACCCGGTTGAAAAATATGGCCAGTGAGTTATGGCCAATGTGCTGCTCACCGCCGAACCTTACAGAGTTTTTCACGCTGGTTTATCCAGCAAGACCGAATACCAGAATTTGTTGTTGATACAGTAGCAAACCAAAAAGTAGTAGACAATAGTAATTATTTTTATGGAGCAAGGTGAGTTGAGTATGTGACCTGACTCATCTCTTTGACAGTTAATTATCGCGCCACCATCAGGCCGATTGAGGTCATATTTCTTGTAAAGCATTTGCACATCATTTCCAGTCATGGGGGACAGTTTCATGTCTCTCACTCGTTTCAGCTCACAGCATAAGACAAGAAACACTTATAAGCAACAATGAAAGTCAAAAAAACAAACAAACCCAACAACAACGTATTTTGTTATTTTTATATAAATTTAGGAAAAACTCAGCTAATCTGCTCCATCAGGTCTGCCTGATTGATGCACAGAAGGAACCATTTCTCCAGCTGTGAGCCAACCACCTCAAACTAGTGACAAGAACATAGAAAAAAAAGAAACTTAACCAAGGAGAAAGTAACCAAAAAGTAACCTTTTATTTCAAACTCAGCAGAAAAAAAGATGTAGAATCATATCACATATGGTAAGAAGCCGATTGAGAAATAAGTTTCTTTCTTCTTCTCCAACAGATTAAATTTCTCTTTAGTTTTGTGTGTGTGTGTGTAAATCTGCTGGTCTCTGTGTGAGTGTATAGAAGTCTATTTGTGTGTGTATTTGAGTATATTTTTGGGGCACGGTGTATGTTGCTATTTCATGACAGGGGCGACAGATGAGTTCCCAAGTCCTGTGGGTCCTGTGCTTTAGTGGCTGGCATACTTCCTACTGCAACATGACAATGGAGCCTCCGCGGATAAATAAGCGTCTCGTCTGCCTGGAAACAAGAGCTCTGGAAAGTGGCCCAGATTCCTACACACATGGACCCTGATTGGTCCAGAACAGGTCCACTTTTACTTTCTCGCAGGTGCGACATCTTTTTATTCATTTGAGAGGACAAACCTGTGTGACATGCTGTGTCTACGCGCATGTGTGTGTGTGTGTGTGTATGTCAGTCTACAGGGACTTAGATAGAAACACACAGGTGTAATTTGATGGGACATCTTAAACATGAGGATGCAAAAAAATGGATTTTGTTAGTATTTTGGTTTGTGCGCAGAGGACAATGGAATGAAATCTGAAACAAGGAATATGTTTAAAATCCCAAATACACTGGATTTATGTGTATTTAACTCCCTCAAACTGTTGAACCCCTTCTGTCAATTAATGAATTGTCATTCAACTTTTTTTTTTTTTTTTACAATATAACATATACAGTATATATTTCCTGATCTTGTCCCACATTCTTCCTTTTCAAGGTTGAATGATCCCTTAATTTTCCTCTAGCGCCATCAATAGCGTCATAGCATCAATAATTCACTTTGTCCAATATTTTAGTTTATTTTGATTAGTGCAAATGTTACGCTAAACTGCTAAACTAAGAGGGGGAACACGGTTAACATTAAACTTGCTTAGCGTCACTGTGAGCATGCCAGCGTTGCCATTTAGCTGGAAGCACTGCTGTGTACAGCCTCACAGAGCCGCTGGCATGGCCTGTAGTCTCGTTAAGAGACAGGGTTGCAGCAGACAACTATTTTAACAATGATCAATAACCCTTTGCCCAGTAGTTGTAGGTGCCTAAACTTAACTAGACATTAACCCGAGGTGTGACGAATCATAGTCACAAGTCATTTTTGAAATAATCATGCGGGTTGTTTTGTGTCCTATTTAGTTTTTTTAGAACAGGGTGTCTTAGTTGTTTTAATCCCATCCATCAAGGTGACATCTGAATCCAGAATTGAAACACCACCAGAAGTTCCTATCTATTTGGGGTGATAGTAGAATTTGCTCAATTATTGGGCAACATGATTTAAAATAAATGAACGTGCTCCGGCCAGCTGTCTGGTTGAGAAAACCCCCATGCATGCTCAATGAAATGCGTTCTTTGACCGCTTGCCAAGTCTACACCCGAAACTTCATCGCTATTTTGGCAACATTCAGAGCAAAAAAAAAACGTGCGAAAACCCAGCCGTTACGGTCTTCGGAGCCCTCAATCATACCGATTTACCATACGTCTCTATTTCCTAGGCAGAGGATGGCGTTGAGCATTATTCAATAGGCGGCTTCGATATCAACTGAGTCGTCTGGTGCTCAGGGTCAGGGATGATATGCGCCATCTCTGACATGATGAATGTGTTTTTCTCCCCCTGCTCACACCTTCTCAAAGAGAAACATAATAACAAAAGTTTTCCTCCAAACTGGGAGAATAAACTTTTTTCTTCCTTTCTTTAACCCCCCCCCCCCACCCACCAGCTCCTGTCCTCTTTCTCTTAAGACAGAGAGAGAGAGGGAACACAGGGTGATTTTGGGGGGGGGGGGGGGCTCTGATTGCTATGCATTGTTTAGTTTCTTTCATTAATGCTGGGTGCCAGTCGAGGGCTACAGATGAACAATAGCTGGGGCCCCAGGCGTGGATCAATAGCAGATTGCTGATAGTGCCCCGTCCATTCTCCCCACCAGATTACATGATAAATGGGTCGGTCCATACACAGTGACAGGCCCAGGGCTAGTAGGGCCCAGGTAAGGCCCTGCGTCTACTGGATACCACATCCTCTGTGTGTGTGTGTGTGACAGAGTGCATGTGTGGGTCGGAATACAAGGGTGTATTTTCAATCTTTGGGTGTTTATGTGGGAGCATGTGTGTGTAGATGGGTGCTCACACAAGAGTGCTGTTTTATATACTTGTGAGGGTGACCACTGAATGATATTCTATGTGAGTGTGTGTTGTCTGTGAGTGAGAGAGTATGTGAATTGATATAGATGATGCAGCTGCTGCCGCTGTTGATTAAGGTTTTATTTTGGTGTCGTGCATGCAAATATGGCCAAGCTGCAATGGGCTCACAAGACACCACAAATTACCATGCAATACACCAGACCCAGAATGAAACTCATACACTTTAAATGATGACACAAAATGTCCCAAAATAAAGGATGCCAAACATGTTGCATAATCACGTACTTTCATATTTGTAATACTTACCTAAAAAAAAAATCTGTCCATCTGATGTGACCCAAATTGAAGACAATTTCCGGCCGTTATTTTTCGGATTGTGTACCTTGAAGTGGCAACATAACAGCGAGACGGTTCGAAATGTGAGCCCCGCATTTGAGAAGAACCATTCTGATATCAACCATGGACATAATAATTCATATTTTGTCGGCATACTATTATGCTTACAATGAAAATGCCAACATGCTAATGTTATGCAGGTGTATATGTAATGTATTCTTAGTTTAGAATTGTTTTCATGCCAACGTGTGCCGATTATCGTTAAACTCGGACTAAAGAGTCTGAAGGGAGTGACATACGTTTTGTAGGTGTTTGATCATAAGCTGATCTGAGGACGAGGCTGGATGAAAAGTCAAAGGATCAAGTGGATGTGTGTACAACGTTTTAATCCATCTCACTCTTTAGGATTAGACTGTGGCTCATCCTTCAATCAGAGGATCGGCGGTCCGATCCCCGGCTCCACTAGTCCAAGTAGGATTCATCCTCTGGGGAACAGGAATATTTGTACAAAAAAACATCTTACTGACTGAAGGACAGACAGACGGACCGACAGACTGGTCGACTGACTGACACTCAAAATTCCCAGTGCTACAATAGGCTGTGACAAACCAACAGCTGTTCCACTTTAATCACTGAAACACTTTAACTACTTAAAACCGATGCCAGCCCCGGTGCACCTTTGTGGACTTGTAAACAGCTGTTTATAAGAACACATCTTCTCATTTAACTGCTAACCTGGTCTGAAGGACCAATATCTGAGTTTGGCTTTTACGGACATGGCAGCAGCTGCTCTGAGACGGAAACAATAAAGTGATCCGCCCATCGTTGTTACAATACGCTGACATGTAGAGTAGCTGTCATCACGCGTGATGTTGCTTGTTGCGGCTGAATTACGTCGTACAAGGTGAAAACGGGAGCAAAGCTTTTTATTCAGTGATATTTGTTTCATCTAAAAAGGATCAGTTTCCACTTCTTCAAAATCACACACACTTTCCTCTTTAATGTTTTTAAAATCTGCCAAACTCAGCTGCTAGAGGAAGAATTCCTGTTCTTTGTTGAGCAGCTGAAGAGCTTTGTCTTGATTCAGGGCCATATTTGGACGTAAGCATAATACGTGCTTCATTTAGATTTTTTTTTTTAAACACACTGAACATGGAGAAAAGCTTGCTTTTGTTTTTCCGTTACACCACAAAAAAACTATGAATAAAGCTCTTTAGCCTATGGAGAGGTGTGTGATTTACATATCAATGTATTCATCAATGAGTCAAAATGAAATGACTCAAATAATTTCCGTCATCTCTCTGAATAACCAACACAGTGGATGTTTTCACAACTGGAAGTGCGAGCAGTCCTGTCTTTGTTTATGATGCAAGTACGTATTTGCGAAAGTGGATGTGTGTTCCTGCATGTGTGTATGCATGTGTGTGTGTATGTATGTGTGTGTGCATGTGTGTATGTATGTGTGTGTGTGTGACACAGGTCAGGCACCGAAACAATGACTCCCCTATAATGGACACAGAGAGGACCGGGGCAGATATAAGGCTCCAAATTGGCAATTTACTGTAGCTACAGTAGGACACAGTGTCAGCTGGGCCTCAGTATAATAGGGGTTAAAAACCTTAAGTGGAGCGAAGAGCAGCGCGTCGCTCTGTGCTGAACCACGACACGAGTTAAGGCAAACATACATATTGATCCTGTGTTTCCAACTACGCCGTTTCCAATTATTCCCTCTCCCCCGGCAGCACATTTTTTTTCCCCTCGGTCACATGTTCAAAACAAATGCTTGGATATTTACCCCCCCCCCCCCCCCCCCCCTTAAGCCACGCAATCCGTCACGGCATTTTATGATTTGTGTGATATTTTCCAGAAAATTGATGGGAGGGGAAACAAAGTGAAAGTTGCAATAATTCAAGGTCCTTTCGTAAAGCCGGGGAGCACCGGTGGCTAGTTAATCTACTCATTGACACGTTGTCCTCTGGTGCGGCTGAAGGACGGTCTTTAGACTAATGACCGCACATATGGCGCGTTGCCCATTTAAAAGAGAAAACAAACACCTCCTGGCCATGGAACTGTGTGAGCGCGCGGCACACCGGTGTGTGGAGACAGGAAGCCCACGCGTGCAAACCGGAGCGCAGACAGACGCACACACTCGTCCGTCGCCGTCTCTTCTCCGGGACACACAAAGTCGCACACGTAGAAACAGGAAGTGATGGATGCAGGGATACTTAAGTAATTACTGACATTTTTATGTACATATGTATCAGTTTGGATTGATGTAAAACAATAACGACTGAACTCAAAGTTGGCCTCTTTTCATTCACTACACATAATAAGAAGTTAAAGATGACGTTAGGACACAATGTAATGATGGCGGCTGTACAAGATAAACACCAAAGGGAGCATCTGACAGCACCCTAACCCCCCACCCACCACCACCCAACTTACAGTTTCTCATTTCTCTTTGTCCTATTGTTCTTCATTTTTTTTCTGTCCTCTTTTTATGGGGACGAGGCGAGCAGACAGGCCAATACTTTAAAAGGTGTGTGATTAGGTGTCTGCTGTCCTCTGTGACGCTGTGGACGATGTGATTGATGGAGGTTGGAAGTTCAAGACGGATGAAGTGCTTGAGGGCTTTGGGATTTTTACAAAAATAAACTCCTTTTTTAGGACGGTTGATGTGACATGATGAGGGATTAAAGTGTGTATTCAGGTTCTTGTCCTCCAAAGAGAGGACATCGTGATCGTTGGTAAAAATTGTTGGTATTGTACGTTTTCTAGAAACCAAAGGGAGATGTTGAATGTGGATGTTTCTGAACCAAAAATGCATTTCGTAAATAGGTAACAACCGTAACCTTAGTGGACTTTTCCTGCATAACAAGCCTGACCACGTTAGGTAACAAATGCAAAATCAAGGTTTCATTTTGGTTTCACACGGGACATGGAGAACGGTCTGGTGGGTGAAAGTCCTGTGTTGTATATTTAAATTTCTTATCATACCATGAAACTTTAATACCACGTACCTTTCAAATTTAACGGTCGCTCGATATACTACATCACTTGGTTTAAGCATCTTTCGTTGTACTATGTCACTTGTTCTAACCAAACGCAAAAACGTCAACATTCAACGTATCCGTTGTTGCAGAAATGTACAATGCTTTTTTTTTACCAGCGACTAGGCTGATCGTTGCCACTTAGCTTCATACCAGTATTTACAATAACAGTAATATTCCATAAATGAAATATTGATATTTTTACTAAACATACATTTTAATATTGTGTAAATAATCCAGTCATTTTATATATACAGTTACGTTTATAGACTCTCTCCACCTCCCTACACTCAAATTATGAGCCAAAAAAACAGACGAAACACAAAAAAACTGATTAAAGAGAATTTTGACTGATTAGTTAATAATAATAATTTTCTCTACATATCGTGATATCATTGTCTTGAATTATTTTGCCCATGATAATCGTGTAGTGAAACTATGAGATCGTGATAGCCCTGATTTGGGGTAAAAGTTGCTTTTTGGGTAATAAACTTAATGTTGCGATGCAAAGTCCTCATAGTCAAAATGTTGGCTTGTAAGAGTAGCGGTTGCAACATCAGTCACTCCACTATAACATATGAAGTGATAATCTAAGGTGTATTTAGCAGAAGTATGTGTCCACTCCCTGCAGGCTGTGTGCTGCTGGGATCATTCACACTGACAGTCCCTGTATGCGGCTTCTATACACCTTCAACACAATTACACAAACCCTGCTGTACAGTTGCTAAACCTTCACCCGCTGCTGCATGCCTTGTCGGTGCTCATGACGTTAGTGTGCCGAGACATGATGTATAAATCCATGCGTACGAACACTCCCATAATGTTACTCTCTTTAAAGTAAAAACCCTGTCCTCTGGCATTTTATCGTAGTATAGTATTCTTGACATTTAGCTCAACTGACATCTCATTTAGAGCGTGATCAACAGGTCAATTGATTAGAATGTCAGCCTGGAGAGAACAGTGACTGGCTAACACAGCTTTAGTGATCAGTGCAACACATTTCCCTCCATGGAAACACAGAGAAGCATATCTTTGAAGTTACTTATATCAAACTTTAATATAAAATACTCCATTGTGATGTGATTCTGCTATGAACAAGCTAAAAGGTCCCCCCCAAAACCCAAATGGGTGTCTCAGGGAGGAGACACATGGCGACTGAGCACCAAGAAGGTTTTTCAAGCAGCACTGGCACACAGGACCCAGGTGTTGCCAGTGTTGCAGATGAGCACAAGTGTTGCCATTTCGCTGATTACCCTCTGCCACGCCCACCTCCAGTTCTTACAAAGAAAGCAGCCTTCGGCAAACCAACCCATTAGCACCAATGACAACATGAGGAAAACCTACAGTGGGTACAGAAAGTATTCAGACCCCTTTACATTTTTCACTCTTTGTTTCATTGCAGCCATTTGCTAAAATCAAAAAAGTTCATTTTATTTCTCATTAATGTACACGCAGCACCCCATCTTGACAGAAAAAAACAGAAATGTAGAAATTTCTGCAAATTTAATAAAAAAGAAAAACTGAAATATCACATGGTCATAAGTATTCAGACCCTTTGCTCAGTATTGAGTAGAAGCACCCTTTTGAGCTAGTACAGCCATGAGTCTTCTTGGGAATGATGCAACAAGTTTTTCACACCTGGATTTGGGGATCCTCTGCCATTCTTCCTTGCAGATCCTCTCCAGTTCCGTCAGGTTGGATGGTGAACGTTGGTGGACAGCCATTTTCAGGTCTCTCCAGAGATGCTCAATTGGGTTTAGGTCAGGGCTCTGGCTGGGCCAGTCAAAAATGGTCACAGAGTTGTTCCGAAGCCACTCCTTTGTTATTTTAGCTGTGTGCTTAGGGTCATTGTCTTGTTGGAAGGTGAACCTTCGGCCCAGTCTGAGGTCCAGAGCACTCTGGAAGAGGTTTTCTTCCAGGATATCTCTGTACTTGGCCGCATTCATCTTTCCTTCAATTGCAACCAGTCGTCCTGTCCCTGCAGCTGAAAAACACCCCCATAGCCTGATGCTGCCACCACCATGTTTCACTGTTGGGATTGTATTGGGCAGGTGATGAGCAGTGCCTGGTTTTCTCCACACATACCGCTTAGAATTAACGCCAAAAAGTTCAATCTTGGTCTCATCAGACCAGAGAATCTTATTTCTCATAGTCTGGGAGTCCTTCATGTGTTTTTTGGCAAACTCTATGCGGGCTATCATATGTCTTGCAGTTAGGAGAGGCTTCCGTCGGGCCACTCTGCCATAAAGCCCCGACTGGTGGAGGGCTGCAGATAGTTGACTTTGTGGAACTTTCTCCCATCTCCCTACTGCATCTCTGGAGCTCAGCCACAGTGATCTTTGGGTTCTTCTTTACCTCTCTCACCAAGGCTCTTCTCCCACGATTGCTCAGTTTGGCTGGACGGGCAGGTCTAGGAAGAGTTCTGGTCGTCCCAAACTTCTTCCATTTAAGGATTATGGAGGCCACTGTGCTCTTAGGAACCTTGAGTGCTGCAGAAATTCTTTTGTAACCTTGGCCAGATCTGTGCCTTGCCACAATTCTGTCTCTGAGCTCCTTGGGCAGTTCCTTCGACCTCATGATTCTCATTTGCTCTGACATGCACTGTGAGCTGTAAGGTCTTATATAGACAGGTATGTGCCTTTCCTAATCAAGTCCAATCAGTTTAATTAAACACAACTGGACTTTAATGAAGGAGTAGAACCATCTCAAGGAGGATCAGAAGAAATGGACAGCATGTGAGTTAAATATGAGTGTCACAGCAAAGGGTCTGAATACTTATGACCATGTGATATTTCAGTTTTTCTTTTTTAATAAATTTGCAGAAATTTCTACATTTCTGTTTTTTTCTGTCAAGATGGGGTGCTGCGTGTACATTAATGAGAAATAAAATGAACTTTTTTGATTTCAGCAAATGGCTGCAATGAAACAAAGAGTGAAAAATGTAAAGGGGTCTGAATACTTTCCGTACCCACTGTATATGAGAAACAGTGTTGGAGGGGAGCAAGTTGCTATGAGGCACATCTATCCGCTGCGGTAGTCTTGCTCTCACTGTGGTGTGGAGACCCATCATGCGGTGATCAGCCGCTATTACTGGCCTGGAATGGAGGCTGACATAGGCAAATGGGTAAGTCAGAAGAAGAAATGTACCTCCGTTTTTACATGAAGGCCTATTTAAGTTAGTAGCTCTGATTCTTTTCATTTCCTCCCATCAGTTAGTCTTTCATATTATAAGTAGGCTACAACAAAACATTCAGGCTTCCACATGTGGCTCAAGGTGTACTCCAGATATAAATGTTAAATAAAAGACTCTGGAAGAAAGTCTGCAAATTCTATTTTACCACCCCAATAAAATCTTCTGCGACACACCTGTGTTTGGGAATGACTGACTGAATGAGCCCTTCAGGGAGCGGGTCCTCTTCATGCTTCTGTTCATGTTTCTGCCACCAGGCATGGTCGTTTTAATTATTATTTAATGATTGGCAGGGAGTTCAGATACCCCTCTGATGTGCAAAAGAAGTACCAGATAAGTGGCTCGGTTTGTTTTGGAGTCAAAATCATAGATATTATGTGTCTGGCTAACAATATGACAAAAACAATGGCAAATATTGACCTAATCCCACCATTCACAGAGCCAGAGGACAGCATTCTAGCCAAGCTAAGGAAAGTTGGCAACTCCCCATTTGGCTTGGAATATCTTATAACAGACAACCTCACAGAACTCTTACATATCTAGGAAGCAAATGTATCTTCTTTCACATCGAATGCACTTCATGTTCACTGTGGTTCTGCTGGGTGTGTTTAGAAGGGCCCAACATGGATGAGGACTTTTTGTGTCTGGCCTGCTCATCACCAGATTAAAAGGGTCATCCTCTTTG
Organism: Leptoclinus maculatus; assembly: GCA_032191485.1. Lineage (NCBI taxonomy): Eukaryota > Metazoa > Chordata > Actinopteri > Perciformes > Stichaeidae > Leptoclinus > Leptoclinus maculatus. The sequence goes on along the minus strand of JAVDOI010000001.1, from coordinate 44,846,344 downwards.
TTCCTGTCTCCACCTGACACTGAGTCCATCACCCAGGAACTCAAGTCGGAGCAGAAAGAAGGCTCAGCAGAGGATGTAATTCCTAGAAAGAAGCAGAGAGAAGTTCAACCTGCCGAAGTCAACGGTGGTGCACTTCTACAACGCCGTCATTGAGTAGTAATCTCACCCCCATCACCATCTGGTACTCCGCTGCCACTGCCGGGAATGGGAGCCGCATGCAGCGTTATCCTCGGCTGTAACCTGTCGTCACATTCCAGCTCTGATTCATATTCCAGGAAGAATTGGCCAGTTTTCACTCAATATTCATGCATCTAAGATGTGTTGTTTGCAATTATCTGAGACCTATTTGATTTTGGTCTGTCCTTAGTAAAATTAACTTTACTTTTTTGATGTCTGTGTTCTTGGCTGGGTCATAAGCAGTGGAGGGACCTCAATTCTATGCGTTTTTGGTTACAAATATTTTTTACTGTGCAGCTGATGCGGGGTCTTTAAATTTCACTATTTCCACGGGATTCCATCAACAAACATTTGCTTCATTGATTTGTAGAACTATAATTACGTTTTGAATTAACGGTTTTAAAACATCGGCGTTTTTATGTTGGAAACCAGTAAAATACCAAAATTGTCACAAGTGCATGGACAGTGGATCAGGCTGCCTCCTCTTTTTAAGAGACTGGCTGGCTGTATGAGTTGTTTTATGCTACACCTCCAGCAAAACAACATGGTGATAAATCCCCATCTTTAACTAAGTTGCTCTTATGCCTAAACCTTAACCATAGAGTTGTCATATCATATAACAGATTTATATTCTAACAGCTTTGTAGGGCACTGAGAAATGATGTCATCCTGCTGATAAACGCTTTTATTTTTTCATTCAATTTGGATGACCGGTGGAACTTTCTGTATCCACTTAAGGTTACAGGTGGTATTCCAAATATGGCACGGGGCACACAGAGATAACAGACACATTGACAGGTTTAAAAATGGGTGAAATATTTCTTCAAAGATATTATTAAAAATTCCCGCATTGGGACAAAATGCAACCACCATAGCAAAAATGCTCCAGCTCACCAGTGTTTGAAAACTCTGGACCGGTTGCTCTGAGGCGACAGGGCCAAACAATGACTTTGCCAATATTAATGATCTAATAAATAAGAATGAATACATTTGATAGAACAACAGAAAAAATGGAACGTATGTGGGCACTGTGGGTACACTTGAACAAAGTCTGTTTAGTGAGTTTAGAAATGAACATTTTAACAAGCCCTACACTGCATCCTCTCTGCGTTTAATATTGATACTAATTCACATAACTCCCCGGCATGTAGCAGACTTAAGACATCTGCTGCCGACAGAGAGAGAGAGAGAAAGATCATTGGCACTGTAGGTGGAACGCTTTGATCACCACTCTTCAACAAAACGCAGATCCCTGACACACACTCTCGCAGACGCACACACTCCCACAACCTGAAGAGCCACAGAGCGAGGGGAGAAATGGGAGTGAAGGAGTGGGAATGATGATGAGAGAAGGTGAAAGACTGCAGGCCACGAGAATAATCCTCTTGTCTTTAATTAAAACTTCCTAATGATCAGAGGGAGGACGACAGACTGGAGGTGGGGGGGAGACGGAGAGATAAAGGGCAAGGGAGAGATGAAAAGTCATTTTTTTCTTCCTTTTTTTTTACTTTCTTCCCTCAGACCAAGTCCCTTATCTCTGCCCATCAGCTCTACTCTCACACGCACTGGTTCAGCTGACATTTGCCAGTCATTTAACTGTAAGCACATGAAACAGCGTACAGATGCTTGGAGACGGTTGTTCTCAAGCATGTCACAGAGCCTCGAGCAGACTCTCATTAGGCTGGACCCCCATCTGAGAAGACTTTGCAGCGTGGATGAGCAGATATCTGTTCTTAGGGAAACTGTCTGTCTTTCACAGGGACATCATAGCGATTAAAGTCCCCGTGTTGAGCATCATTTTGAATTTCTCGCTTTTTTAATATCTTTTTTAAACCGCCATGGTCACATTATTCATACATAAGCCATGCTTATGATTCAATCACACTTGAGTCGGGGGACTTAAAGCCATAGTACATGAGACTGGTTGGGTTCGCCATTTCCTTCTGTTGTGTTCTCAGGTGTACAGTCTAAAAGTTGTTGCCCCGTTGGACTAGATCTCAGCCATTTATCATAACCGGTAGAACTAATGGCCAAAGCCTCAAACATAAAACCTAAGTTGTCTAAACTCCAGTCTTCCTTTAGGGAAATGCATGTGAAGGACTCGTGAATATCACAATGTTGAAAATGTTAGCATTAAACTAATATCTATAGGAAATTACCTGCACGTGAATGCCAATATCTGTAGACAACAGGACAAGATTTCGGTATCGGAAGCTTTCTTGTTTCCATTTGTAGTTCGAGTAGTATTGACCAATCGCGCAAGTGTGGGCTTTGGTTGTATGCAGATAAACATCCGTGTGGAGAACAAAAAAGGCGGAACGCATTGGCCTTAAACTGAATCTGGAGGTGGTCTGAGTATGTCAGAGCAATGTCAGTCGGGCCACAGGCAAAGACAAGGATCTAGGTGTGCTGACCCCTGGCATTGTAGACTACTGTAGTTCTAGCGATGGGGAATGTCACCTCTGGCAGGGAAGGAACCGTAGCGAGTGCAGGGAGGGTGGAGCGGTACCAACTAGTAGGGCTCACCTCTGCATGGCATTGGTTATAGAACCAAACTCCTTCAGGGGGGCTTGACTCTCTCTTTTTTTGGAGTTGCTAAAGGTGAGATGCGCTGGGTGGGTGTGGTGGTACTCATAAGCCTCCGGTTGAGCACCACAGTGTTGAAGTTCTCCAAGGAGACCAAGAGGGTCGCCTCTATGCGACTGCAAGTCGCTGGCAGAAAAGGTTCTGACTGCAACTGGTGCCTATGCAGTCTCTCAGGTTTTACTCAGTGTATGATATCAGGTGATTGGTATTTGGTATGCTTCAACAACTGTGTGAACCCAGCTTTCAAATATGAAAGAAATAGAAACGTGTGATAGAATTTATTAATTCTTTAGAAAGAGAGTTTAACAGAGAAAAGAATCAAGCGAGAGAGATTCAGCGGTGGCACCTGTAAAGCTTTTGTGCAAGCGACATCGGACACTGCACCCCCTTTACCAGAAGACTATAAAGGCTCTTGGTCGTTTTGCTCTCTGTTTGGTATCCAGCCAACTTTGAGAGAGAAACTCTGAATTCAACAACATCTGCAGCAAAAGCTGCCACCACTGCTCCATCACCCCCAGCCGAGTGGGGATGTGCAAAGATGTTGCTGCCTGCTGAGAGGGCTTAACTTATGTACGTGAGTATGTTTTGCACATGACGTAAATCAACTATGTTGGAGAAGTTGACTCTAATTTGGCTGCCGTTGGTGTTTGTTGGAATGCAAAATCTGATATACTACAACCAAGAACTGGACCCCATCTTTACAAGGCTTGGCAATAATTTTGACCCTGGTTTATTTTTTCTCCATAATAAATGCATTAAGGAATCTGACCACATTCGGAGGTGATGTAATATGACTCTTTGCAAAGACATACATTTTCCCTTTCACTTGAGCTCTTCCTCCATCACACAATGTACATTTATGTAATAAGCTGCTGCTTCAGTAAATCAGAGAGGCTGATTTCATCCAAACCGCATGAAAGGCACAGTTCAGCCGTGTGCTGTGTTTCATAAGAGCAAACCCGGCCCTGAGTGGCAGCACTTTTGCATAAATCCCCTTTGAAGGTTAATGCTCTTTACCTCTAATCAGCCCCTCCACTGTACTTCATGAAAAGAGTCACAAATATGTTTCACATTCACTGTAGAAGGCTTTATAACGAGCAATGGGACTAATACAGTGAGTGAATGTACACCTACAGCACATCTTAAGGCAACAGCAAGAGCTTAAACTGTGGGAACAATGTATGAGTCAAAGCTGAGAGCATTAAGTAGTTTTCGAGGTGGAGGAGGACTGGCTGGCAAACACAAAGCTCATATCCCACGGGGTAATTTATTAGAGGACCCCGCCACTTGTTCATTTTGTAAAGGCTTTTCCAGAGGCAAACATTACTTTCATTCTCCTGACACTGGCGTCGGCATAGAAGTGTGTGTGCGAGAGCGAGAGAGGAGGAGAGAGAGAGAGAGAGAGAGAGCGCTCACATACTCAATATTCAGCCTGCAGATGAGTTCTGTTTTGCTCTCAGATTAAACATTGGGGGGGAGTCCCAGGTCAGTTACTTATGACACGCACTGTTCCATCCCTCACCATGCACACACACACACACACACACAGAGACTTGCACGAGACAGAACAATGTCCAATCCCCCGATGCAACTATTTATAAATATCAAAACGGGGAAGTCTGGCTTCTTTGCTATCAAGTCCACGATAGCGTGCGAGGGTAATATGTTTTCAGCGGTGGCAGATGAGAAATGTGCTTATGACAATGATGAAACAAGATAGCAGTGGTGATGGAATAGCCATATCCCTGTGGTGGTTTGTCTTGTTGCATTGTAATCGCACCTTGCCGAAAGTGTGCACACTAATACCAGAACTTGTGTGATGATATTGGATCAGTACTCCCTCCGAACTTAACTTAACAGACACATATACATATATACGTACCTTGTGATTGTCTGGTTTGGGTGTTCTCCTATTAGAACTTTAACTATTTCATTGTCTGTTTTGAATGTTAATGGTTACATTGGTCGCTCTATTCAGCATTTGGTAGTGCTCAGCACCGCCCTCCACACCTCGTGACGACCAAAATGTCAAACTTGAGGCTTTGAAACGGCAGCTCACAAACAAATGGGTGCGTCGCAACGGCTATGTCCACACATGTGCACGCTCGAAACCCGACACACAGACCTCATGGCTTCCTTCTAGTTGCCGTACTGGTATCCAAGAAGAGGGAGAGACGATGTCCTGCTTTGATTCAGGGTTCTCACAAAAGGCCCCATAGCCCACATCAGACGGGAAGACAGGCGATCTTTGCGGCTCTGGCTGGCGAATAATCATCTCTCGCACTCACTATTCCTATTTGTAAATACATGTTTTGCAGTTTGAATAATGAAAACTGCTGGGCATTAGTAAGCTTTAAAAGACAGTTTAGGAAAGACAATTGCCCTGTCATTTAACAGACCCCTTAAATGCCCTGAAAGCCTTTCAGGGAGGTCTCGGGCCCCCCGAGACCTCCTGTATTTGGCTCTGCAGTTCACCCTCAGCTCTAAAGGAGCGTTTTTGGTTTCTTTTAACTTGTTGTTGTGGTCTCAAGGGTCTGCAGCAATCAGCATCAATTCCAAACGCGGTAGGCAGCTGCTTTCAGTACCTGATAGCATTGAATAATGTTGCTTTAATCCTAGATGGAGATAAGAGAGATTATGGCCGTTGGAAGTTGCTTTTGATCACCATCAGTGGTTGTTTGTGTCATGATGACTGATGAATACATTTTTTTTTATATTTTAAAGGTTTAAAATTGTCCCTGATTGCTAACTCTGTCCTACATTTTATCCCTCCGTGGAACAGTCAAAGCACAGCCGGCTGTATTTCCTTATTGTGTATCAGCAGCAGCAGTGTGTGTGTTTTGCTGCATGACGACTGTGTTGGCTAATGTATTGTTTACTGACCCCTCTCTCCTTCGCCCTGTCTCCACCAGTCACGGTTGACAGGTGACATTTAGTGGCAGGAGAAGACCTATGTGGCTGACCATCTTGTTCTATATCGGTGTGTGTGTGTGTGTGTGTGTGTGTGTGTGCCAGACTCGGTGTATTCCCAGCCAGTCGGGTCACTCAGAGTATTACATGTGGCCTGCAGGGGCAATGGGCAGAGGAAATGAAGGGCTATTAGGGTGGAGAGAGGGAGAGAGTGAAAAGACTGGCAGAAGGTATAGATAGAGAGAGAGAGAGAGAGAGAGAGAGAGAGAGAGAGAGAGAGAGAGAGAGAGGGAGGGAGAGAGAGAGAGGGAGGGAGGGAGAGAGACAGACAGACATTTAAGCTAGAGGCTATGTGACAGTGGAGACTATCCAATAATGATTATGTGTTCCTATCCATCTAACCATGGCGGCAACCACAGCCCGCTGTTAGGCCTTGCGACGCTCAATATCATATTAAACATAGTGTTACACCCAAAACAAATAATAATAACAGTCTCTGCAATAGTAAAGGGCAAGTTTAAATTCACCGACGAAGAGTTGAATCACTCGGTTATGGGTAATCTTTCTTTGTAGTGCTGCAAAAATAGTTCTCCCAAGAGAGGAGAGAGAGAGAGAGAGAGAGAGAGGGAGGGAGAGGTTTTTTTCCCCCGCACAGACACATTTGCATGATGAGAAAGCACCACTCATATTCATCTTAGTAAAGTCACAGTAAATGACTCCAACAGCATTATCATCTGTTTTACGCAGGTGTGTGGCCGGGGAAAATCACTCACTTCAATCAAAAAAAAAAAAAACTGCAGCTCGCTCTGCGAGGAGCCTCATTTTTTACCATCACACCGGAGGACACAGGAATTAGAAGAGAGAGAGAGAGAGAGAGAGAGAGAGAGACGTCGAGGCTGGGGGGAGGGACATAATAACTTTATTTTCTCTGAGGTTTACAGAGGCCGTTTCACCCACGCGGCTGCAGGACGGTTCGTATCAGTGTGTGTTTGCGGATCGCTTCCGACATTTGTGGCGTCGTGAAAATCACCCCGACGGTCTTCATCAAAACCCGAAACTGCCGGATGCTCAACCTGGTGGAAAGTTTAAAATTTTTTATTGTCACAACGGAGGGGAGCGAGACCGCCGTCCCACTGACGGGCAGCACGTGACCGCACGTTGAGCAGGCTTCTGAAGATGACCCATTGAGGGATCAGACACCTTGAGGTTGATACTCAATCAGAGGGAAAGGCAAGATAAATGATTGAATAACACATTAGTATAGGCGGTTATATGGTGGTTATATCTTTGCGTTTGGCTTTATTTATTTCGGTTACTTGTTAGTTATCAGTTTAGTGTGTGGTTAGTGGGTTTACACTGGAGTTACTTGAAAGCCCTGTGCGTCTCATGCTGATGCTAAAGGGTTGCCCACGTTTCACCCGTTGAATGATTTTACTGGTGAGGATTTTACAATTTAAGAGTAGCTACTAATCTCTTTTACTTATCTTAAAGAAAAAAAATCATATTTAAAAAAAATGTGAATTCAGTTGATTTGTTGTGCTCGACCCAGCTAGACATCAAAGTTGTGTGCCTTATTTTTCCATTGGTTATCTAACTTTGAAGGAATCTGTCTGCCTGTCTGTCTGCCTGCCTGCCTGTCTGTCTGTGTGTGTGTTACATTACATTACATTACATTACATTACATTACAGTCAGACGCTTTTATCCAAAGCGACTAACAATAAGTGTATTCAACATAGGTAGAGAACTACTAGTCACCAGAAATCATAAGTGCATCTCCTTTTTTAATTAAACAAGCATCTAAGGGCATAAACCAGAGCAAAAGTACAGTGCAGAAACAAACAAATACAATAATTGCAACAAACTAATGAGTACAATAAGTGCAACAAACTAGTATGAATACAATAAGTGCTGAGTGGAAGTCTCAGGGTAGTACTTCTTGAAGAGGTGAGTTTTCAGCCTGCGCCGAAAGATGGGCAGCGACTCTGCTGTCCTGACGTCAGTGGGGAGTTCATTCCACCACTGTGGGGCCAGGACAGAAAACAGCCGTGACCGGGTTGATCGGGCGCAGGGACCTCTGAGCGACGGGGCAACCAATCGCCCCAAAGCAGCAGAGCGAGGGCGGGGGTGTAGGGCTTGACCATGGCCTGGAGATGGGAAGGAGCTGTTCCTTTCACTGCCCTGTAGGCTAGCACCAGAGTCTTAAACTGGATGCGAGCTCTTACAGGTCGCCAGTGTAGAGAACGGAGAAGGGAAGTTGTGTGGGAGAACTTGGGGCGATTGAACACCAGGCGAGCTGCAGCTTTCTGGACAAGCTCCAGAGGTCTGATGGCCGACGCCGGGGCTCCGGCAAGTAGAGAGTTGCAGTAGTCCAGGCGGGAGATGACAAGAGCCTGGATGAGCACCTGCGCCGTCTCGTCAGTGAGGAAGGGGCGAATCCTCCTGATGTTGTAGAGCAGGAATCTGCAGGAGCGTGTAACCGATGAAATGTTTGCTGAGAACGGCAGTTGGTCATCCAGGGTCACACCCAGGTTCCTCGCAGTCCGAGTTGGCATCACCACGGTATTGTCAATGGTGATGGACAGGTCTCGGTGTGGGCAACCTTTCCCCGGGAGGAACAGTAGCTCGGTTTTGCCCAGGTTCAGCTTCAGGTGGTGTGTCGTCATCCACTTTGAGATGTCAGCCAAGCACGCAGCGATGCGTGCCTCCACTTGAGTGTCACCGGGGGGAAATGACAAGACCAGCTGGGTGTCATCGGCATAACAATGGTAAGAGAAGTCATGCGAACGAATAACAGAACCCAGAGATGTTGTGTAGAGCGAGAAGAGAAGGGGGCCCAGGACTGAACCTTGTGGAACCCCTGTAGTCAGCATGCGTGGTTCCGACACGGCCCCCCTCCATGTCACCTGGTAGGATCGACCTGTCAGGTAGGATGCAAACAGGGAGAGTACAGAGCCTGAGACGCCCATCCCCTCAAGGGTGGAGAGGAGGATCTGCTGGTTCAGTGTCAAACGCCGCAGACAGGTCCAGGAGTATCAGGACAGAGGAGAGAGAGTTAGCTCTCGAGGCGTGAAGCGACTCTGTCACCGGAAGGAGGGCTGTCTCAGTTGAGTGACCCACTTTGAACCCGGACTGGTGGGGGTCCAAGAGGCTGTTCTGGTGGAGATAGGAAGACAGTTGATTAAAGACAGCACGTTCAAGTGTTTTGGATAGAAAGGGTAGAAGATAAACCGGTCTGAAGTTCTTGAGGGGTCAAGTGATGGTTTCTTCAGAAGGGGGGTGACTCTGGCAGTCTTGAAAGCCTTGGGAAAGCATCTTGAAACAAGAGATGTGTTGATGAGGTGGGTGAGGAAAGAAAGGAGTTCAGTCGCAATAGACTGAAGAAGAGGGGAGGGGATCGGGTCAAGAGAGCACGTGGTGGGGCGGTTAGATGTAACAAGTTTGAGGACCTCGTTAGGGGAGAGGGGAGCCAGATAGGGTAAGATGGGGCATGGAGAGGGGAGGGAGAGCTGTGGGGGAAGAGCTGGACAGGGTAGAGAGGGAGAGGGTGGACAGGGACACTGAGAGAGGTGAAGGGACAGAGGTTGTCCAAAGAAGAAGAAAGGGTGCCGAGGAGAAGATCAGTAGCAGTATCAGGGGATAGGAGAGAGAAGGATTCAGGGTCAGGGAGAGCAGAGGTAACAGAAGAGGAAAGATCAGCGGGGGAGAGGGAGCGAAGATGACTACGGGTAGAAACCATGTGGGTAGGTGGAGGAAGTAAGGGGCGAGAGGAGAGGGAGAGGGAGTAGGACATGAAATAGTGGTCAGAGAGCTGGAGGGGAGTGACGGAGAGGTTAGCAGTAGAACAGTGTCTAGTGAAGATAAGATCCAGCTGGTTGCCGGCCTTGTGGGTAGGAGGAGAAGAGGAGTGTTAAAGGTCAAAGGAGGAGAGGAAGGAAAGAAGAGGTTCTAACTTATCAGTCTGGATGTTGAAGTCGCCGAGCAGGATGAGTGCGGAGCCATCGTCATGGAAGTGCGAGACTAATGTGTCGAGCTCTTCCAGGAACTCACCAAGAGGCCCTGGTGGGCGATACACAACAGCAATGGTGAGCTTGACTGGATAAGTGACACTAACAGCATGAAATTCGAAAGAGAGTTCTTCACATTTCTCCAGAATCTGATCTACTTCACACTTAGCTTTTGTATTGCTGGGGAACCCGTTGAAGTGCTTTGTTGAATTTGGTTCATCTTGGAAACATGATACGTTCAATATCAATACACTTTTAATAAAACACGTCAACAGCGCTCCTGTTTAGCAGCAGTGCTTTACATGCTGCGGCTCATTCACTGCAGTTTGTTTTGTTGCTGGATGCTTGATACACTAACAGTTCCCTGCAACACGTTGGCCCTCTCCGAATGGGCCGACTCTGAACAGCCACGTGTAACAAACGGGCCTTTGCAACCGCTGCAAGTAGCAACAGGCCTGTTGAAATACTGCATATCCCAGCAGCAGCTCTTTATTACTAACTCCTCAACTAAAGCAGCTTGGTCAGTGGGTCTACGCTTCAAACTATGACGCTCGAGGTTCCTGTCTATAGCTTCCGTTACATGCATATATTATCTTTTCAAAATAAAACTTCCATGTTGACAGAAAAACAACTTTAACTTTTTTAAGATCTTAGTTTGGGTTGAAAATAAGTACGTTTGTTATGTTGTTAAGTCGGCTATAAGTACAAAAATACATATATACAAATACAACATTGACTTTTGGTTTCACATGGATTCCTGCGAGAAAATTCCTGTGTTTGCTGACCCATCCATCCACTCTGACCCCTTCCCTATGAGGACTACATTACCTGACCTCCTCCTTTACTCCCGCATTAACACCTAAGACCACATAGAGCGGCATAGTTTGAAGCGTGGGGCCACTGACCAAGCTGCCGTATTTGGAGACATCACCTCTTTCTGCCATAAAAATTTACGAAATCCTTTAAACATCATCAGTATGTGTATGTGTACACTCTTGGTTGCTATGCGCCAGGTGTGTGTGTGTATGTGTGTGTGTGTGTGTGTGTGTGTGTGTGGCTGAGTGGTTACAACCGTTTAAATTGGCAGTTCTCCCAGGAAGCTCCATAATAGATGCACCTTTACACCCGTACGGTGTTGCAGTTAAACACTCGGTTATGTATTCCTTCACTGCCGGTCCGTCCGTGCGTGCGTGTGGTTAACGGCTGTGGTTGTCCTGTGACTCTATATTGCCTGGCTTTTGCAAAGACGGTGCACAACAGACAGAGACAGGGCCAAATCATGCTCTGCTTTGGCAAAAAATAAAAATAAAGCCAAAGAATAATGCATTTCATAAATATTTATACCTGTTTTCTGATTTCATATTCATCTACAGTGCAGAAGGGAGGCTGTGTGTGTGTGTGTGTGTGTGTGTGTGTGTCTGAGTGTATAGGCAGTCATCCTCGTGTCATGCTTTTCAATCCCAGCAGGACACTGCCCCCTCCCATCTGCGGCGTTTGAAACTTCAGAGTAACACGGTGGTCGGATTCACACAGATGCACATAATCTAACTCAGAATGTATTTTTACAGATGGTTAATGTGGCTGAAGTACACGTGTAAAAATGTCCATCACTTTTTTGTAAAAACACGTGTAATATTTGAGTATAGGCAGATGTGAATGACATTCCCTAAACTGCAGCTCGTCCTGCCTAACCAGATTAAACAACAGTCTTTGTGAACGCACCCTTTAATCTCATCAGAAATCTCACCATAATGAAACGCAACACATATCTAGAATGTCTGTGATTTGTTATTAGCTGTAAAGTGCCCCCCCCCCCCAAAAAAAGCTGCTTTTATTGTTCTGTTGACTTATTACTGAAGCGCTGTTTTCTTCAAATCACCCTCCTGACCAAATCCAATGATTGTCATCTCGCGTCAGATTTTTGCGAGCGGTAACCGAATAGAGGGAGCGTCGCCCGGGAATATATCTCCTCTAATCGCGCTCTCCGTTTTTGGCTTCACTTTGCTCGACAAGTTTTTCTTTTTGTTCTTTTGTTGTTCTTTTTTTTTTGGAGCAAACACACAGAAACGTTGCAGTCGAAGCAAAGTACAAAGAGCGGTCTATTGCAAGTGTGCAATGCAATCACCCTGATGAAACGTAATTGCGTTTTAACGTGATAGAGCAATATCCCTGCCCATAACTCCCTTTAACTCTTGCTTTTGACGTGCCACTGAAAACATATTACTGCATGAGATGCGAGCCGGTACCAATTCTGTCTTTGGCTTTTTTTCTCTTTTTGCAATAAAACAGTTGAAGCTCTTACCCTCCTTCAATCTTTCTTCATGCTCTCCTCATCCCTCCCCACTTCTTTATTCTCTTCATTGTACCTCCTTCTCCTCTCTGTGGTGGAGGGGAAGGAAGGAAGGAAGGAAGGAAGAAGTGGTAACACGTAGCACGTCTTCATTAAAGTGTCACTCCCCATTATTTTCGTGCTATCTCAATTAGCAGCAGGTTTAATAAAGGCCCTCTTCTCTCTCTCGCGCTCTCTTTCTGCAACTCTGTCCGTCTCCAACTCTTTTCTCTTTAACTCTGCAATCAGAGTGAATGATGGAGTCGCTGCTCGGGAGCTCATGGGCAGAATGGGAGGACTCGGAAAACATGGGGTGAGGAAGAAACAAAGGGGCGCTGAATACATGAGATCAAAAAAAAAAATAGAAGTAGAGAGGAGGTGGATCTGCACCAGTTTTCTACCGAGCATCCCTTTCTCCTCTGAGAGCAATTAGACACTGCCGGCAGTGGCTGGTCCCCAGACTGATCTGCAGCTTCTGCTCTATGTGTGTGTGTGTGTGTGTGTGTGTGTGTGTGAGAGCGAATGTCCAGTTTTCAGCGACACCACAGCAGCTCAAAGTGCTCTTTGTGAGTTCAGCAGGAATGAGGGAATGTTTCTACAGGTCAGACCAGGAGAAGAGCGATAAATAACGATAATGTATTTGGTATGTTGTCAATTTTTATAAATACATCAGAGCATGGCGGTTGATGTGGCGGGAATAAAGGAAGAAGTCAGGACTTTCACACTGGAGACCGCTGTTCATGTTCCATGTGCAACCAAAGTTTTATTTTAAGTGATGTAATGTATTATATATATATATATATATATATATATATATATATATATAATACGTAACCAATACATCAGAAACAAGTTGTTCTCACTTTAAACTCGTCAAATACGGCAGCTTATCTTTTTCAAAATAAACTCTTCACAGGAAACAACTTGGTGTAGTTTAACCTGATTAGGTTGGGAAAAAGATTGTTGTTTGGGTTAAAATAAGTATGCATGTATTAAATGCGTTACATAAAGTATGTTACATAACACGTTATGTCCACCGCGCAATGTAATGCAATGTAATGCAATGTAATGCAATGTAATGAAATTTACAAACACTATCTAACTTAAAATAAGTCAGTGTTGTCCAATGTCTAATGGATAAAAGTCCTGTGTTTTTTGACCCGTCCATCCACCCAAACTCCTACCTACACAGACGTTCCGCTTTCCATACTGCATCACGTGACTTACTCCTTTTCTCTCGCCATAATAACGACGTAGCGCACAGGGCCGTCCAAGCTCCCATATTTGGTGACTTGGGAGTGAGAACGGGCTGTCAGAAGACAGCATTTCTGGCTTAGTTTACGTGTCTGTCTGGTTTAAATTTTACCTGGTTGTTGTAGCCATTCTCTGTTGTTATTATGCTAGATTCAGACAATTTAATCATTAGAAACTGTGATAAGACTACACTGTGATAAGACTACATTTGTAATTTAGGTCAGTTAAAGGTTCACAATGGTGTTTTACAGTCCAGCCCCACTGTAACAGATTCACACTTCTACATTTGATCCAAAACACTTGGAAAAACATATTCAAATCGTATGCGCCTATAATGATGGGAGAAAAAAAAAAGGACAAAATCCAACCCTCCATTAACCTCCACTTCATTTGACTCCATATCCTCCACTGGTAAACATGCACAAACAGTACAGACACAATCATTCTGCTTATTGACACAGAACAATATGCACATACTCATGGACACACTCAAATGCAACCAGAGGACACAGATACATAAATACAGACACACTAACACTCACACTCAGCTTCAGACGCTGCCTCGGATCCACACGTAAACACAAACATACACAACTTTTTTTTTCCTGTACCGGATTGATTAATACGGAGAGCTATATCAGTGCTGCCATCTCACATTTAGGTTTCCATGGCTTCGGTTTAAGGACGCTAACTGAGAGTGCATACATTTACACCCTCTATCCCCAAACTCTTCTCTCTCTCACACACACACACACACACACACACACACACACACACACACACACACACACACACACACACACACACACACACACACACACACACACACACACATGGTAGTGATGACCAGTGACAGGAGTGGGTGGTTGGTCAGGGGCTGATCTGTGTGTAATTGGGGGGATATTACAGCAGCCATCTCACTTAGCCTCTGGGAGACTGATCTATATTCACTCTGCAACTCATATTCACATGGCTTCCTGCACACACACACATTCACGCACACACACATATGCAGGCATTAAACTGCATTCTTCCATGCAGAATCTCCAGACCCAAGGACAGGCAATATCTCAGACAGAAGCAGAGCAACACGGAGGTCCTCCATTGATGCACCATCAAACCGCATGTAGAGGCAGTTTTTAAGTGCGTCTGAATTTTGCCACACCTTGTTTAATTGAGGCCCAATAAATTTAGGCTTGATTGACAAAACATTTATTGTCTTTAATATTGCATGTTGCCTGCTTTTTTTTGTCCAATTACAATACAAATAAACATAAATAAATACATTATAAGTACAGAGACTTGGACATAGATGCTCGAAATATGACAATAGATGCATAGAGTGAATAGACAAGTCTAGTACACTCGGATAGGCAGCTTCCCTTTGATTTGCTTTTTCATCCTGACCAATGAAATCAAAGTCTGAGTGTATATCAAGCGATTAAATAAGTTGTACCTTTTCAATGTTTGCTGCAGCACTGCAGCCCTCATCCACCCTTTATGGGTAAAGTTATATAAGCCGTATTACATTAAAAATAGATAAAGGGTGAGGCTGGTGAGGTCTCTAACTCCTGTGTCATCTTAAAGGAGCTGCAGGAAGCGTTTCATCTTGGCACAACTGTCATTGTCAAATTGAATAAATCATTAAATTGGCGATCGTTGCCTCCCGACCTTTTTCTTTGTGTAAAGCCATCCTCAAATCCCGCCCTTCTACCGTGTATTGGAAATTACTGTGAAGTGCAGCGTTTTTTTTTTGCAGCTTTCAAAGACTCTTAAAAAGACGTGCAATGCAGACAGTGGTAGAAAAAGTATTGATATTTACTCTAGTAAAACAATTAAGTTCATATTTCAAGGAAAAGTCAAGCATTCAGAAGCATTTAATGAAGTTAAAGTACAGAAGTATAATCAGCGAAATGTACTGGAGGTATCTAAAGTAAAAGTACTCATTGCGAAGAATGGCACATGTTGGTGTGTGGTATTTGACATATACAACTTGGATTAGTATTACTGACTCATTAACATGTTGTACATGAGCTGGTCCAACCAACTTCATAGATAAACTATAAGTTAGATGTGTGGATAAGTGACAATACACGCTGTCAACGTGTACTATATACAAATAAATCACTAAACATACAATAGACAGAAATATCAATATTTTTGTACTTTCCTGTAGTTTATTTATAAAAGTGCATCAGAATTGAAATCTTATCGAAAGTTACAGTACTCGAGTAAATGTACTAAGTTACTACAGTGTTTTTTAAATTTCTAGTTAAATCGGTTCAAACGCTTCCGTAAGTTCCCGTTTGTTGAACGCGGGTGTCACAGGTTTTAAAAAAACGACCGATGAGCGCCACTCTTTGCATTTAACAAGAACAACAGCGGCGAGCGAGAGAGCGAGGCGATCTCCTCGGTGCCCCGGAGAGCTCCATGCTAATTCTTCCAGGGCACGGTACCATTAGCATAGGGAGGCCGACACCAACCGCTTCAGGCTACGTATAACACCCTAACGACCACTCGGCTGTTACTTTGAATCAAGGGTATTAGTTTTGTCTCTGATAAAAAACAGCCATGATGGCTGAGCCCACTTCCACTGTTGGACAGAGGGTTTTTTTTTTTCATTACAGTGTTTTGTGGAAAATAAAGAAACATGTGATTTATCTTCTACTGCTACTGAGAGTCAACATCCCGTCTTCTCTCCTCCCATCTCGCCCTCTCTCTCCGATTCTTCCCTCCTCTTTGTGTCTTTAACGTTGCTCTCCTCCTCCTCCTCCTCCTCCCCCCCCGTCCTCTCGCACTTTTATTAAAAACGCACTTACGACATAAATCAAAGGAATCCAGTGGTGGTTATAGAATAATTGCAATGAGCGTGCAGCATTTTTCCAGCAGCGCCTTTCGGAGCTTATTAAAAGCAACAACTTGAGATGCGTTTGTCAATATATTACAGCAAAGCTTCCATGTTACCACACACAGCTGTGTCTCTTTGTGTTCATGAACATGCACGGACTTCTCACTGCAAACACGTGAAATGAATGTGCCCAGAATATTCTCTTATTTTAAGAAATGTGCGACCCGCCAGTATAGACTCAATATTTCAATAATTGACTCCTGAACATGATATTTCAGGCGGTTAAACAGCCCTGCCAAGCTCCCTGATATGAATTCAGTACTCCTGGAGCGCAACAGTTCACATGCACACGACAACAGGCCGCCTCTACATCAAGATGTTAAAGACTTTGCTGCCACTCAAGCAACACATTATTTAGAAATTTCCTTTGATTTCATGCAAATAATGGACGGGGACGGAGCGGATCAAAAATTAATAAGGGGACTTTGGGAAGCACGATGAATTATTGAGCGCCGGCCTGATTAATTCTTAATAGCCATTGTCAAAAAATCACCGTCTTCTAGTGCCGTTAATTCTCATCAAACCGACGCTGCTCCGACACACGGCCGCTGCAGCACTTCCTCCTCCCCTCTGCAGCCGTTTCCTATTCGACTTCTCTGACCTGCTGCAGTTAGATATTTGTGTCACTAAACAATTCAAGGCAAGTCGTTTCTTTTACTGTGTCAAGTGTTACACCCCCCCCCCCCAAAAAAAGAAAAACAACACAATTGTATTAATTATTTTGTAAATAAAGGATATGAAGAGAGATGCTTTGCTGTCTTTATTTCCTCCATTGGGGATTGTGACGGCCATGTCTGCAATGCATCATAAACAATACTTTATGGATTATAATCCGCTAATAGCAATGCAAAATTATAGATATAAGGGACTGTAAATATTCATAATGCTTACAACGATAATCATGACACGTAATAAAGCATTTTAGAACCACTTTAAAGGTCTGGTGTCATTCATAATTGCCGGTCAGTCACTGACATTTGTTTTTGCAAGGATCATAGTGTGTTGTAATTCTTACAGTTGTAATACATTATAATCTTTGTTTACAATATCACCATGTGATATACGCAGTGTAAACATAAACACACATTATAAGCATGTTTATGATGCATTACAGACATGGGCTTGGAATAAAAAAGGCCAGTGAGTGACCAGCAATTATGTTAAGTATGATGACACTTGACCTTATAAGTCATTATGAAATGCTTTATAATACGTTCTGATTATTGTTAGAAATCATGAATATTTACGAGTGCTTATATCTATGGTTATACAGTGCTATAAGCAGATTATATTGCATTATACGTGTTTATAATGTATATCAATAGATTATGGGGTTCACAGAGAGTGCCACCGAATCTAGTGAAGCATGAAGCCGGACACACTCTTGTAACCTCTCTCAACCTATCATAAGGACACTTGTCCATTGCTTCCAGGAGGACTCGTTCTAATAGCACAGAAACACAGTAATGTAGCGCAGGAGGCAAAGCTGTGATGTGCATTGCTGAGGTATTAAGTTCCTGTTTTATTTCCTTATAAAAATGTCCTTTCCAGAATTGTCAGAAGTCTCTGTAAATGCGATGATACTAGCCATCCTTTTTATCTTTCTATCCCCGACTCCTTGTAAAATAATCTTTGATGAATAAGGAACTAAAAAGGCTCACAAATTGGAGTTGCTCCTTCCCCAGTGAATGTTGGTTAAACACAATGCCAGTCAGCAGCAAAAACCCATGTGGAGAGAGAGGACAGGCATTCCAACGAACAAATATATGAAGAAAAATGCTAATGTTGCTCTCACTGTACATGCAACTAAATAGCTGAAGTCTCTGCTTCTTGCGCACCCTAATCAAAATACAGCATCTCATTTCGACCATCAATTTCAAAACATGTTGCCATGAATTATAGATAACAGATATCAATATGTTAATGAGTACACAACATATGGTTAGCTGCTATGATTATGGATTTACACCAGTAGGGGGAGGAGTGTGCAAGGAAACAGATCTCGGTGTTATGAAAGCAACAATCCAGTCGAGGGATGGAGCCTCTCTGTCCGTGTACTACAAGGCAAAGTTACATGTTCCTGCTCACATGCACTGACATTTACCACCGAAGGCTACATTAGGACTTCCAGAGGAACAGTATCAAACTTGTTCACCGGAAGGAATCTCTTTCTCTTCAATTAAGGAGGCTTCTCTTTTGCGTGTGTGTTGTGAAAACACAGAGGTGGATACTGATTTTAAAATATAATGGGCAAATGCGAGATGACATAAAACAGTAGGTGAGCTGGAAGGAACGGTATTTCAGCTATAGTACACTGTCACACTCCCCAGATGTGCTTCTTGGATCCTACCTAATGTCTCTTTTACATATAAATAAGCTGATTTATTTCATAGGGCTGTAACCAGGATCTTAGATCCACTGGGGTCATGAGTTCCCGGGACACTGTCAAACAAATTTGATCAGAAACCAAAATAAGTTTTACATTTTTTATAACCTTTTTTGTTTTTCATAGTTTTAACATATTAATTATGTTAACTATTCAGTTTTAATTTTCATGAATTAACTTGATACAATAAACGTTGTTTCTACACACTGCCAGGGTTTAAGCCTCAATTGATTTTTTTAAATTACATATATTTGTTGGCTGAAAAGTAGTCAAATTTAAATATTGTAAATTCCCTGCATGTTATAAAAACGTATTCACACGTATTCACAAAAATCTAATAAAACATAAATAACAATGACTAAAATATTCAGATGTGTTCTCAATAGTCTCAGACCTGTTTTTCTTCTGCAGACATTACAATAATAACTATTGATTTGTTTTGAGTTCATATTGATATATCTCTTTAATAGTGCAGCTGGCCAGTGTCTCTGCTAAGTTGCTTGACATATTTACATTTCCTTTTTACGTCAGTTCATCAACACGATCTCGATCTCGACTGATCAAGTCGACGCTGGTATCATTTTCATGAGAACGACCACCAACTCAAAACGATGAACTGTGAATCCTCTCCTCCATTAGCCGACACAGAAACCAGTTAGCTCGTGTGCGCTTAAGCAAAGAGTTCAGCTGAAGTTTTGGAGTGAGCTCCGGCCTCTGGCAGGAAATGTCACATTTAGCACTGCTCGCTTCCTGGCCAGCTGTGAAGCTCCAGAGATGCATTATGTGCTCGCTTCTGCTCTGTCGAATATGTGTGTGTGTGTGTGTGTGTGTGTGTGTGTGTGTGTGTGTGTGGGCCCCGCCGCTGACTGGCACGGCCTATCTTCCTCTGCATATTCAACAGCTCTTATGAATATCAAAGCCACTTGATTGCATTGTGATTATTCGCCAGAACCCCGCTCGCTCGCTCGCTCTCCCCTCTCTCTTCCTCCGTCTGCCCTCTGTCCTCCATTACTAGTCAGAACACAGCGCCGGCGTTGTAGCATCGCATGCCCGATCTGACACCGTTCCTTTTACGGGTTCAACAGCTTGCTTGTCGTACAGCAAAGTAATTAGTACTGCACGCTCGTATTAATTAACAAAGAGCGTTATCACTTTATTAATCCATATTAGGAGAGGTGGAGGAGGAGGAGAGGGAGGGCGCAGTCAGCGTTAGTGTAAGGAACGCTCTCTGTGGGAGTCTTCTCCGGCTTTGTAGTCCCATTGTCTGTGACCCTTGGCGCCTTCGCAACATCCCAACACCAGTGGCGTGCCGCCGCCTCAAACTGTCCATGAAAACCTTTTAATGCAAATAATGTCTGTGGTGTAAACAAACAGGGGTGGCAGGATTGTGTGTGTGTGTGTGTGTGTGTGTAGGGGGGGGGACAGGGACAGGGGGGGACAGGTGCCATGGTGTGAAGGCGCGCTAAACGATGTGATAGTGGGGGAATTAATTACCATGGCGCTAATTGGAAGCAATAATTTGTGTGATTAGCGGGCCGCTTAAGAAGTGAGACACATCCACCGCCTGTACACACAAGCGGAGGGGCATGGGCCACACCCACACACACACACGCACACACACACACACCCACACACACCCACACACAAGCACACACACACACACACAAACACACACACCCACACACACCCACACACAAGCACACACACACACACACACACACACACACCCACACACACCCACACACAAGCACACACACACACACACAAACACACACACACACACACCAAATAAGATGGCGGTCATACATGAATCTGTAGTCCTGAACTCCCAAGTAAATTGTTTGAGGTGCCGACAAGTGTGGACACAAGTTTCCGCACTTTCCACTTTTCCCTCTGTTCGTCCTCCTTTACAGACGAGATCTCCCTGCGATGAGGCATCTCCAAAAGGTTTTATTTGAAAACGCTGATGTGGCATGGGCTAATTAACAAAGCGCCCCCCCCGCCCCATCCCCACCCTCTTTGTTACCTCTTTTTTTTCTCCCTTTCTATCTCTCTCTCTCTCTCTTAATATCAGAGGCTATACAAACCTCAAAGCATGGAGAGGATCTTTCCACACACAGCACTTCTAAATGTAGACTACAATTAAAACAAGATCCCTATATCAAATACCCCCCTCATTAGTTTCCTTTAATTCCTATTGCCCGCAATCAAAGTGCATAATTAATTTCTGCCAATTCAGGATATAATATGGTTCTATTTCTCTGTTTGGTAGAATAAAGCTCTGTGTAGTTCACTCCACTGCTTTTTTTTGTTTTTCTCTCTCCACACAAGTGGAACCCAGTCATCCCTTGTATCGGTGACCCGGTGGTAACGGTGAAACTCTGTAATATCTGCCCACCTCAACACATTTCCTTGAACTTCCCCGTTATTTAAATCCCCCCTCTTTGATGACACTACCATTGACGTTATGTTCCCATAAAGCGCCCCGGGCAGTAGATGCAGCATGAAATCGTGTTGCCCTGTAGCTATATAATTGTCCTGACTTTATTACTGCCCCAGCGGACTTTGCTGTAACAATAACTATTACATATTGTCATGTTTCTCTGTGCTGCAGTCACACAGAGGGCTCGCTCTCGTTCACTTCACCTGGCTTTCATTACTCTTTCCACCGGTACTGTCCAGCCTCACCATACTCATTACATTAGGCTGCTATGCTGCAAAATAAAGTCATACACTTGCCATTAGTAGTGTGCAGTCTCTGACGGGTTTCCAAGGGGGTGTCAGTGTCAGATGCACATGGGGGGTAGAAAACGAACCACATTGACTGACAGATTATGTTGGGATCAACACTGTTTTTGTGCCATAAACTGCACAAAATCAAAAACAAAGTGTGGAAATTGTTCAACAGGACACCTCTCTTTCAGCTCAGAGTTCAGAATTAGCTTTCAGAATGTAATGATCTGTTGATAAGATAACACAGCCTCGGGGTGTGTAGCATACAACACGTTTTCACTCCCAACTCGTCAACTCAACTTGGTCAGTGGCCCTAAACCTCAAACCATGGCGCTCTACGAACCCTTCTAACATCAGTCAATTTCTGCTTGTTACATGCAAACGCCGTCTTTTCAAAATTAGCTTCTGCATTCACAGGCAACAACTTGGTTTGGGCAAAAAATAAGTACGTTAGTTGCGTAGTTAGGTAAGCTGCAGTATTTGACGAGTTGTGAGCGAAAATGGGCTGCAGCAGGCAAACAGCAGGAATTTCCTATATGCTAAAATTACATATTTTTTGCTTACATTACTGCACTAGTGTGAGGGAAGAATTTACCTGATGTAATCACTCTTAGCTTTATCACTGCAACTAGCTGCCATTTCCATGTGTCTTGTTAGCTATGGTAGCAAAAGCCTACAGATATCTGTCAAAGTGTGGTGTGTGGGAAAGACGTATTTAGAGATGCAAAACATCCACATGCAAATATACCTCTGAACAGTCATGTAAATTGCTTTGTTTCTCATTACCATAAATGTCTATATATAAAATATCAAGGCCAAGTATCATGGCAGTCGCAAAATTGTTACCAAAAGCAATCAAATGGTTCATAGAAACGAATCAATCCTTTCATTTTTTGTCCGAACTAAACGAAACACAAGTGTTCCTCTATAAGAAACCTTGCTTGCATTTTGTGACAATTTCACAAACTGCCACGAGACTGTGTTGCATGTCATGACATTGTAGCGGTGAGTTTTCTACCCCCCTCTGCTGCATGAGCATCCTGGATGTGAGTAAAAGGGGCAAATGCATTTATTAATCTTGGTAAATGTGACATAGTAAAGATCTATGAAACATTTGGTAATGGATATATCACATGATCTACAACATGCGTGTGAAAAATGGACATAATACTATCGTCGGTACCGTATATCGTGTTGACACCTATCCGTTTGCAGCGGGCTGATTGATTTTCTGGTCATATATTTTTTAAGCATGTTCCCTGATGAAACGTTGAGCAAGCGGCAGATGTTTTAAAAGACGGATATCACAGAGCTGTTATCTGATTCCTTCTGATGAATTAGAGCCGGGTCCCTCCGGTGCTCAAAGGGAGTCCACTCCGCATGAATTATTACCAAATATAAATTCAGCTATTAGTCCTCTTTCCTGAACATCTGAACATGGAAAATGTGGAATTAGAAATTAATACCTCTGAATATCATGGCAGGGTTTTTGAGACCAGGGGATTCATTTTCACGTTCTCCTCTCTCTCTCTTTTTTTGTATTCTGACTGAGTTTCTGACACATTTATGTGTTAAGTTGGGCTCAAGCAGTTCTATTACCATACAGATTATCCATTGTGAGCTTTGGCGTACCGCAGAAAAGAATTAGCATTCTGTAGAGAGAAAGGAATATACAGAGGCAAAAGAAAAATGGAATGAAAAAGGGATTATGTGTATCCTGCTTCCCTCCTGTTTATGTCTCTAATCTTTACTTGGGTCAATGTTTTATCCAAATTGATTTATTCAAGCTAAATGCTCATGTTCTTGCTATGCAGGATGGTTTGCCTGCCTATCTGTGTGCAGTTAAACTGTTTCCTCCTTATCTACACACTGGCATGTGGTACAAGGTGATGACTTCATATGCTGTAACAACAGGAAAGAATCAACAAAGACTTCCCTGACTTTTCTCTTTTGTCTATGATTTATATACACTGTACACTTGCACTCATGTAACCAAACATGGCAAACATGTTTATACCAATACCGAATGGCCAAACTCTCCACCCAGCCCCTTCCCACTCCCAACTCGTCAAATACGGCAGCTTGGTCGGTGGGCCTACTCGTCAAACTAGGGAATTCTATCTGGCCGTAGTTATGGCGGGAAAGAAGGAGGAAGTCAGGTTCATGGGATGGACAGTTGGGTCCAAAACACAGGACTTTCACCCAGGAGACTGCTGTTCCTGTTCCGTATGTAACGTACACATATATATATATATATATATTTTGTAGAAACAGGACTAAACCTTAAGCTTCTGAAATAATCAATAACGTTACGCTGGTGTTCCTTGTGCGTAAATGGCGTCTCTCAGCTGTCTCAGCTTTCTGTTCTGTTTACATTTTAGAGAACGTAAATAGAATTTCCCTCATCGATGATGTATTAGTTAATCCACCAGCAACCCATACGCTCTTAATCAGAATGTGATTTTTATGACCAGACCCCTGGATTAACCGGTGGCCACGGATATAACTACTATTTCTAACTGATAAAGATAGCCGTTATATACTGTATTTAATTGTGTAAAGCACTACAACTATGCAAAGGGTACACCAGTGTCTTCCAGAAGCCTCCTTGCTTCTCGCCTCCTTGTCTCCTCCAGGTGTATTTAAGGGATTGGAAGATCCTCAATTGTGGAGGAGGAAGCGATTCCCGGGTCAAGTGTGGAGGGAGGACGCAAGGAAGAGTAAGTTAGCATATTGAATAGCACCCCTGGAGCTCTGTGACCTTACAAGGAAGTTGATCTTATATGCTAATACTTATGTCCCTGTCATGTGAACACACCCCTAAGCAGTGTTGCCAGGACCATAAATATTGTCATGCCCAAAGCCTGCATAAACCTGCCCACCAGAATAGTTGAAACTGGCATTGCACCTCTTTTTTTCATTTTTTATATGAAATCTAAATAGATCCCGATTCCAGCTATACCGACGCAGATTGACTCATGGCAGCGCTGTACTTTCCCTCAGACAGAGTGAGCGTTGCGCGCTCTTGTTGCCAGATAATGGAAGTCAATATACATTCCTAAGACATTTGCAATGTTGCTTTTCTATTGAAACCAAACCTTTTTTGGCAAGAACTCACCCAAAACTTCACTTTGTACCTGTATCTCTGACAGAAAAATCTTCTCCCTACCACTATACATCAAACATACCTTTCAGTTGGTAATACCATACCGGCCTCACCCCTGTCCTTTCTCTCCTGTCCTGACCACCTCCTTTACTGTACTTTCTTGTTCCAGTCCTCTCTCTCTCTCTCTCTCTCTCTCTCTCTCTCTCTCTTTCTGTCTGACTTTACAGAGGAGAAGTCATGAGGGAGGATCCCATCTGAAGGTTCAGCCAAATGTTAGCAACAGAGGGAGGTGATGTTACTGAAGAAGAGCAGTCGCTCCCTCACTCTTTGTCAAACACTTCTCTCTCCCCCCGGCCTTCTCCTCCTCCTCCTCCTCCTCCTCCTCCTCCTCCTCCTCCTCTTCAGTTTATCATTCCTCCACTGCAGCCGACGCTCGCTGTCTGACTTCGTGAGACTGGCGGGGCCAATAACGGTGGAGTAGTCCGATACCATCGGCTGCTGGAGGGAGCGGAGGCATCCGAGAGGTTGTCTAGCAAAACCCAAACACCTGTATGCTGTCATTTGTTTGATTGTTATCCCTCACCCCTCCATCCCTCTCCCCCCGCCGCCTCCCTTTCCATCATTCACCTCGCTCTGATCTTCCTGCCTGTCTGTCAGAGGGGATCTGCCAAGATTTCTGCAGCCTGGAGAGGTGTGTGCGCACACTTTGTCTGTATGTCTTAGTACAGTGCATGTGTGTGTGTGTGTGTATGTGTGTGTGTGTGTGTGTGTGTGTGTGTATGTGTGTATGTGTGTGTGTGTGTGTGTGTGTATGTGTGTGTGCGTGTGTGTGTGTGTGCTCTCTTTGACGAAGCAAACGGGGAGGTGATTTATAAGGCTGAGAGAATGCCTCTTCAAAAATTTGGCAGGGGTTGAAAGAAATAGAGCCCCGGGTCTGGAGAGAGCATGTCCCGGAGGCCTCTGTCACGTCTCCCTACTGCTTCCCTCTCCTCTTTCTCCTTTTTTTTTTGTCCTCTCCCTTTTGTTTTTTCGAAAGGGAGAAAATTATATAAACGTATGGGGATATTAGGAGTGGGAAAAGGTGGGGGTTATTGGAACAGTTGTTACTGTTGTAATGTGGCCAAAAAAGTCTGTCTTGCCTGTTACCTACACCTCAGAGCTTCACATTACCAAGGGTGTTAGATGAAACACTTCCAGACATCCAGAATGTCAAGTTTTCCACAAAACATCAGTCCTATAAAGAGCAGAAGTCATTCAATGAGTCGTTCTGAGAGTGTGAAAAGCATTTCTGGGTTTATTCCAATTATAAAGGTAGATTAATGCTAAACTTTTGTGATTTCAACAGTTAAAGGGCACACTGCAGCATTTAGGGGAATCTATTGGCAGAAACGGAATATAATGTTAGCATAGAATGAGCCCTTTATACCTACATAGGGAGCGGAGTCCATCGTGTTGCAAGTTACAGTTAGTTGCGATATGCAAACTCACCGTTAGGTGTCGGCAAATCCTAGACACTGGACCTTCTACCAACAATTGATTTATGATTGCATCTCACAATCCAAAGCCTTCAGCCAGTTGTATTAAAACAAAATTTCCCACAACCACTACTTGCTAACATTATACATCTTCATAGCTGTTTCTTCCTCCTTGTAACGCTGTCTCCCTGTACATTCTCATAAGCTGCTACTCAACTGGTCTTTGTCTGTCATTTACGATGACATTTGGAGCAGGGCTCTAGCGATGAGTAGCTCTAGCTTCTGCCTGACCCTGACCCTGACCCTAACGCTATCCCTCAAGAAGCACAGGGTATTTAAAAGAACAATACAGAAACAACAGTTTTGCATCTATATTCTTAATTCTATAAAATCACATTTCTTTGCAAATTAATGTAATCATAATACTCAGCTTACAATCGGCATTACAAATTGAATAGCTATGAAAATAGCTAAGCAACTATAACTGTGTCTGAAGTCCATTTCACAATATATTCCTTGTTTCATTGTAAGTTCCCAAATGGTTAAGCTTGAAATTGGGAAAATATAGGTATTATGCCTAAATCAAATTTTTTCCTCAGAGAATATTTCATTCATGTCTCTCTGTTAGATTTATTAATTTCTGGCAGACATTTTCAACCTCAAGAAACCTGCAACAGTCTGACAACCAGGTTTTTTCTTTTCAGTTATATCCGTGAGATTCATTTAGACCATAACACAAAAAAACAAACACAAGAGGCTTTTTCTGTATTTTCCTTTATGGTTTATGGTCAAGACCACCTGTATCCCCAGGCAACTTCTTCCTTATCCGTCATCCAAACGATGACAAACCCTGGTTAGCCACTACAAAGCATCACTCCGGCTTTGACGGCAGAGATTGAAACAAACAGCCAAAAACAAGAGCCGTTGTTGGTGTTTGACAGTAAGCATAACAGCGCTGCTTGGGGATTTGGGCTCAGTGGCAGGGTGGAAAAATCTTTGGGACATGCGCTGGGGGTGTTGGATGGTGTTCGACATCAGTCAATGCTGTTTGGGGAGTGAGAGTGGGCGGCTGGAGTCATAGATATTAGACAGGCGAGTGTTGTATCTCTGGGGGGATTGAGATCTGACGAGTGGAGGGGGGTTGTTACCAGTTTTTGTCAACGCAGATGAATACAGCTGGTGATCTAAAGCTTGTTTGAATTTGGCAGTGAAGAATGGGAAGCTATAGTCCGGAGGATCCGCCTTCCACCAGTGTCCCTTTATCATCTTATATGAGCCTCGTCGTCTTTGCACACAAAGTAGAATCCTGGCATATGAGATAAATACATCATTTAGATTGAGGTTTGACACATTTAGAGATTTAGGAAGACAGCCAAAGAGAAGTATGTTTCGTCAGGGGTTTTGTGGTTAAGGCAAGAATTGTATCTGAAACTGAACTCAATCACCCCACTGATTTGTTAAGAATGTGTCATCATTTCACTGTCATGAAGTGAGAAGTGTAGTTGGTGCAGATATATAACTACTGGCCTGATTCATTGTTTCCTCCTGTTTAGTCTTACATCTTTTATAAGATGATATTCAAAGATCAGAAAAGCCTCTTTTCCACGTGCGCTGCAACCCTGAACTAATCTAGACATTAGAGGAGGTGTATGTGAGAAAAACTGTTTAACCGAACATTAGAAAGACTTTACCTTGCCAGTTCCCATGTATAAAGTCCATGTAATGTCTATGCCACTGGCCTGAAACTGAAAGAATACAAACATCCAAAGGTGAAGAATAGAAGACGCCGACAAAAATGTCTAACTGTAGAGGTGCTGAATTCGGCAACTCACGTCAGACGCTGAAATAGTCAGGCAAATTCAAGGAACAACAAGAGACTTAGTTGTAAAGCCCCAGTTCCACCGAAAGCCGGACATACTGCGGATGTCCCCGGATACACTACGGATCAGATCCGGGGTCATCCGGGGAACCGTAGTGAAACCGTAGTCAGTCTGGGACGCTCCGTGATGAACCGTAGTAAAACCGTGGCCATCCGTGCTGAACTGTGGGCATCTGCGGCCGTCCGCGGCGTATCCGGGAAGACGAGCGGCTCGTCGGATGTACAACTAACATCTGGGGTGATCCGGGGACATCCGGGAATGGAGAGGGGGGCGGCGTTGATCGTAGCGCATACGGGAAGAAACGTAGTAGGACCGGGAAACATGTCAAATGTGATTTCCTTCCCGGATCACCCCGGTTCACCCCGGATCTCACCTCTTTTTATCCGAGGTGATATGGGGTGATCCGGGGACATCCGTAGTATGTCCGGCTTTCGGTGGAACTGGGGCTTTAATGACCAAATTACGAACTGGCTATGTGACCGTGGTGTTCTTTTGTCATGTCCAGCTGCTGCAACCTCTACCCCGATGCCACACCTCGCCTAAACCAAATGGAGTATAACCAGAAGGTGAGTGTGTCTGAAAAGGACTCCTCTCCTATTCTCTGCTACATGTGTGAAAGGGTAACTCCAAACAATGTACGGACCCCATTCTACACACAACGTCTGAACTTCTCATTCTACACACAATGTCAGGACCTCTCTCATTCTACACACAACGTCTGGACTTCTCATTCTACAGACAACGTCTGGACCTCTTATTCTACAGACAATATCTGGACCTCATTCTACAGACAACATCTGGACTTCTCATTCTACAGACAACGTCTGGACCTCTTATTCTACAGACAACATCTGGACTTCTCATTCTACAGACAATGTCCGGACCTCTTTGTACAGACAATGTCCGGACCTCATTCTACAGACAATGTCCGGACCTCTTTGTACAGACAATGTCCGGACCTCATTCTACAGACAATGTCCGGACCTCTTTGTACAGACAATGTCCGGACCTCATTCTACAGACAATGTCCGGACCTCTTTGTACAGACAATGTCCGGACCTCATTCTATTGACAATGTCTGGACCTCATGTCTTATCCTATATTCTTAGCTTACACATCTGCTGCAGGCTACTCTCTAATAGTGGAGCTGCCAATCCAGACAGTCAACAACAGGCAAGTAGAAAATGCTACCAAATTCACACAATTGTTCTCAGTTATTTTATCTACTGCGTTTTCCAGGTTTTTCATTCATGCTTTTATTATTCATGATCATCAGTTTATTAACCAAATAAACATGACCAACAGTGCATGTACACAATACGTGGTGTGTGCAGAGTTTGTCTTTTGAGGGAACAATTTTACTCTTAACAACTATTTTCTACAGGTACTGTCACAACTAACCCATTTGGTGAAGTTCAAATTGAAGTGAATGGTGTGTTGTGCGCTTAGATTGATTTGTTTAGCCTGGTGTGAAAGACTCTGGTGTAGACTAAACAACCACACTGAGAGTGCTTAAAGAGGTGGGTCTTGTGCAGTGTGGGTCTGGTAAACTTTGGTGCAGTTAGTTTGTGGTGTGAAAGCAGAGTGCATCAAGCATAGGTTATGTGATAGAATATATCTGATTGCATGATTTTTAAAGGAGTTCAAAAAGATGTCTACTGAGCTTGTGTCATTGCATCTACACAGTAATATATCAGGGGTACAGCCTCTGTTATATAACAAATACAAAATGCACATTATTTTTAATTTTCTACCTGCTTTTTAATGCACCTGCCCAATGATCTAAAAATACTCATAATCAGTTATTTCTGAGTGGGCTCTCAGTGACAACAGTGAAGATCAATAAACAACAATTCAATCACCTGAATTTAATTTCCCCATGTGAGTCTATATAGCTCCAATGATGCTGGAAAACAGTCCCCGGAACTGTCCAATCAAGATACTAGTCAGTCCACATGAGTTCATGCTTACAGCTCTCTCTCTCTCTCTCTCTCTCTCTCTCTCTCTCTCTCTCTCTCTCTCTCTCTCTCTCTCTCTCTCTCTCTCTATGTATATACATACATACATATATCCAATTACAGGTTGGAAAGCACCCTTAGACTATATTAAGACATTGACAAGAAATGATAACCTAGAAGTTGGGTTTTGCACATCAGTTACAGTATAGTTGAAAATGGTTGTACGGCATAGTGGAGTTCTCGAGAGGAGAATAGACAAGAATTTACAAAGAATTTAAATAGCGTTGGGGGAAAAAAGGCTAGCAAGCTGAACATTTTATTTCATATCCTGCTGAGAACTCATTCTCAGGTCAGGCATCGTCCTCTGTCTTGCTTTCCTTTCTCACGGAGCTGATTTCAGTTTTAAAACATCTCAGGGTAAAATTAGAACACCCCTGCAGGGTGTACAGGTAGCATGCGGCTCACTTTAGGATGACGTTTGAGTGTTGTACCTGAGCTTTCACACACACACCGTATAAATCATCATCCTTGGGTTGTTAAATGTAAAAATGCAGATGGTGCACTTTCCGTGAGTTTTTCTCTTGTCTAATTTCCCCACTGACCGCCGTGGTAAAATTAGATCCTTTCAAATATATATATGGCAAGAGCTCAAGAGCTGGAATCAAATGGAAAAAAAACATGTCGCCCACACTGAGCAGCACATACTATTTAGCACAGGTTGTGTTTGACTTATAATTCACATTTTTCTTACAGCAAACTAGTGCATTTTTACAGACAATCCAGCTATCTTGTACACTTTAAAGCCGTAGAAGAGCCCAAGAGAGAGGATGTGTTAAATGTAACTGTGTTCCAAGTTCTGCTATCCTTCGCTCGTTGAGTAGATTTATGCATCAGGCATGTTAACAGTGAGAAAGCATGCTGTTCTCTTCCAGCGAGCACCCCCTTATAGACAAACACACACACTCACGCGCACACACACACACACACACACACGCACCAAAACTCAAAACCCCAAAATGGGCCTCTGTGCTTCCCATCTCAGCAACTGAACTCTACTCACTTATAGTCTCTCTCTTACACACACACACACACACACTCACACACAGAAAGACAGATGGAAAGGAAAAATATGGCTATGACTCTTAAAATCAACCACTTTGAAAATAAAACAACGTTGACTCGAAACCAGCACGTTGAGTACAGCCACTGCCGAGAGCACCGAAATCCTGGAGTGTAAATGAAGAAGATGAATGGCACACAGCGCTGTCACTGTCATGGTAGCCTTCCCACAACCCCCTCCCCACCTCCACACAGTATGTTTTATTACAATCAGTACCCATGTCTGCTTGCACTGGGGAAAATGTGCAAGAAATAATGATCTTGGATGGTCTTGGGGGTCTGGATTGAAGTGTTCCTGTAAGAATTCTAGTGGTGTAAGCAATTTATTTCTTAACACATAGTTCATATTGTTTAAGACACCCCATATATCTGCCAAGTGTGATGCGAAATATGGCTTTAATACAGCATCGCACACACTGGGGGACAGGGAAATATTTCTAACCCCTCCACCACCCACCCACCCACCCGCCATCCAAAACTCAGGAGAAACTGAGCTCTAAGAGAAAAAACACACTAAATGACCACACATGTTGGTTTACTCTCCCTGTAAACTCAAAACAAATATCTCATTAATGTGGATGTTTATTTGCACAACAGGGTTATAAGATATACGTAGTATGTTAGAACAAGTAGAAATAGTTTTAAAAAATGTATTATTTATTTAGAAATGTGAGCAGGTTTGCAACAAATGTGACCTAACCTGAGTGTTATTGGCATTTTTATTGTGATACGGTCTCACCTTACTTCTCACCTGTAATAATGGAGTTGTGTTTGTGAATCAATACGGGCAAATACATCGGACTCCTCGGGGCACTCCATTGGCCACATTGGTCAGCCGGCATGACCTGAGCACATGGTCTGTTGACATCAAGAGGGGCGTGGTCTACAACTGTAACAGGGGCGTGGCCTGATTCAGTCGGAAAGGACGTTATCTGTCTTTGTTACCGAGAGCAGTCTCGGTTGTCTCGCATAGCCACAGCTCTGTGACAACACATTCTCACCCCCAACTCGTTATATACCAACACTTGGTCAGCCTATTATGACGCTCTGGGTCCCCGTAGTGTCAGGTTCGTACTCACTTTCTGAGCGCATAGTTTATTTTAGAAATAGTCTTCCAACGTAGATTTACTTACATTTTTAGGATTACCGCAAAACTATCCATAAATTACATAAGCAAAGATAGCAGAACGGGAGGAGACAGTGGCCTGAAACTTGCAACCAATGGCAGGCTTGCACTCATAGTCTACATCCACTGAGTCAAATCGTGGAAGAGGGGCGTGGTCAACTGGCATGGTGACTTGACGACAAAGGGGCAGGCGAGGCTTATGCAGGCCTTGAAGGCCCGTGGTACTTTAATGCAGCCTTAGCAGGTGGAGGGTATAACATATACATCAATTAAACCTTACTTATTTTGTCATTGAAGTGGAACTGCTACTCAAATCTGAATCCCTAGTCCCCCAGGTATCAATCATTACCCCATACAGTGGAACAAACATTACTGACGGAGACCAGTATGGTCCAACGGCACTTTTGCCATTTGATTCTTTGGAATGGGTCCAGGTCATATTCACTTCTGGTTGAACTTTGACACGCACAATGGCAGGGATCTCCAACGTCCAGTGGCCTGTTTGATAGAGAGCTTTGTAATGACCTCTCAGTCAGGAAATTGATATATATATATATATATATATATATATATATATTGGTTGTCTATATTCCTGTTTTATCACTGCACAATAAAAAAATACAAGCAACAGAGAAGAAAAGGTGTTGTTTGGCTGCAGTGAGTGCAAGGACAATGACATCATTTAAAAGACAGTAACATATTTGAAAAAATAACTTTGTGGACTGCAGTTGTCTTCCAGGTTATGTTTACAATACCCACACTATTTCCTCTCCACTATTTGCTTTTAGCCACGCGAGTGAATTTCAGATTTTCGGTCTGACCGCGCCGTAAGTGGTCCGCCATGCACTGGCCACACAATGTGTGTGAGGGATACAAGCACTGATCTGCCATTCCCCAACCAGGGATCTTAGCCACTACAATGTGTGCAAGTTAGTGTGTCACAGAGGAGTGGCCTGTTTCTGGCACGAGGGGTGGGTCTGTTGTGTGTGTGTGTGTGTGTGTGTGTGTGTGTGTTAAGAGAGAGAGAAGGACTCGTGCTCTCAGTCTGAGTCCATGGACTGGGTCAATAGTGAACCCTGCTGTGGCTTCCAAGATGAGCCTCCCTCCAGAGACCAGCAATAGGGAACCACAAGATTGATTTGTAAGTGTGTGTGTGAGTGTGTGTGTGTGTGTGTGTGTGTGTGTGAGTGTGTCTAGAAGCAGGACAGCAGGATGGAGGTGATGGTGGCTTGCACACATTCCATTTAAAAGAATTGAGTTTTAGATATTCACTTCCTTCCCTCGGCTGATTATTGAGCTGTATAAAAATATCCTGCTTGATCTACTTGAGACAATGAAGGAAACTTTTTGCATCACATTATTATTTAGATCAGGCAAGGCTAGTCTTTGCATAAACTACTTAATTTCTTTGTATACAAAAACAAATTGGCAGGTAAAGCCAATTAAATTGTATTATGTAGATCAAGCATTTAATAATGACGTTCTGCCATATTTCTGAAAGAAGATAATCATTTCCACACACCACATCTCCAGTTTCTATAAAGATATTTTTAACATTGTCACAATGTGTGTGGGAGAACATAAGAAGTTGCCTGACACGTTTTTAAGGAAAAAATGAACACTTTTCTAGTTAATTTCATGTCAAGATACTAACTCATATTTTTTTGTCAATATCACACATTCACTTCTTCGACATTTACATCAGAATTATTTTTTTAGTGCATGAGTCATTGCATTGTTAATGGACTCACATCAAAGGGAAAAGCAGGTAGCATCATACCCGCTACATTCTGCTATACCTGCCCCCCCACTACTCATCCTCCCCTCCTTTATTTGAGGAAACTTTTTTTTTTTTTTTTACATTCATTTCTTATCCCTTGTGTAAGAGTCACGGGTTCCGTTATAGACGCCCCGAGGGGGTGTAGCAGGAAGAGAGGGAGGTGAGGGGTGAGAAAGTAGTAAACGGGGGTGTCGGGTGGTGGCTGGTGGGGGGTGGCAAAAGGCTGGGGGAGGGCAGAGTAAACAGGCAGTAATTAAGAGCGGAATATTCGCCATCATTGCAGTTTTCTTCCCGTAAAGGACTGCTTCAGAGGCTTTTTTTTTTCTCTCTTTCTCTACACCCAAGGCTAATTTCCCCACACGTCAGCCACTCTACTCCGCCACTGTAAAGCAGCACAGAGTCACTGTGTGTGTGTGTGTGTGTGTGTGTGTGTGTGTGGGGGGGGGGTTGTATGTGTGTTGCTGGGGCCCTGGGCATCTTTAACGCCAATTAAGAAAAGGGGCAGAGAAACCAACCCCGGCTGAACTAGCAAGCGCTGACAGGGAGGAACTGAGGCAGCAACGAGAGAAGGAGGGACAAATCTGTATGTAGAATCTGGGTTACATTATTATCATTATTAGATATACATATTACCAGAGAAGTCCTTTCAGTCCAGTGTGGTAGGAACTGTTTCAGTACAATGACATTTTATCTTGAATATCTTTATTAACTTGTTTAGGTGCTCTGTGGTTTTGATAAGTTAGGCTTCATTTAAAAGAACATTTGTCTTTTCCTAATGTTGAATAGGTTCGCTTGTTATTCTGTCTTTAAGGAGGACCTTGAAAGAATTGTGTTGATCTGTTGTTCATTTGTGGGTTTCAGAGTCTAATCTAAATGAGTACAATCCTAAGGAAGCCACCGAGAAAGGTTTCGTATGAAGTCTGGCATAAAACTGTAGATGAGGTAAGAAATGTAAGAAGTCAGACGGTCTCATAGGTTTTAAACCAGCCACAGTTCAGGTGCGCTAACTGAAATTGAAAAAGAATTACAGTAAGAACTGTGTTTATATTTATGTTATTATTATTATTATTATTATTATTATTATAAGTGGTATTAGTATTGAGATGACAAGTGTTGGTAATAATGTTCAAATTGACTGCCGGTATTACAGTTTAAGCAACTCAATATACACAACTATTTATATTTATTTATAACCATCTAAGAAGTCGTCATTGGAAAAGGACAGGTGATTAAAAAAATATTGACATATGATTTCTGTGAACAATCTGTCAATCAAACTCTTGTTAAAGCCAGTCGGGAAAAGCCTTCAGTGGCGTTCTGTGCTCTTCTTACAATGAAGGAGTACTTTCCAGTTTCTGATAGAACTGATGCTACTAACAAGAGGAGGGATCATCACACTTTGCATAGTTACACTGGAAGAAATAGACACCAAAATAACACCTGTTTTCTAATATAAACGCAACATGATAAAAGTGTGCTATTGATTTCTTTAAGTGTAAGGTTAAAAGTCACTTGTTTCTACACACACACACACACACACACACACATGCAGAGAGGACTGGTACTGTAACAACAGCAGTGGGATAGTACAGTGTAGCTCCGGCTTTAAGACAAGGGCCGAGGCTGTAATTAGTTTACTGCAGGTTCCCAGGCCCCGCTCATTTGTGTCAGCCACCTAGTAATTCTGGCTGTAATATATCTGCTCGGCCTCGTGAGTGATGGCAACGCGAGGGAGAGAGAGAGACACTGGGAGTAAGAGAGTAAGAGAGAGGACTGATTTGTGATGCTCGGGCAGGCTGCTTGCATTTCTAATACGATCCTGCTACACTTATTTGTCCATCTGATATAAACAACAGAGTAGTGTGGGTGCGGGTGGGGTGTGTGTGTGTGTGTGTGTGTGGAAAGAGGTGAAGTGAGCTCTCGGGAATTACCCAAGCCCAGAAGATATCAGCGGTGGCTTTTCAAAAAATGGTGCTCTAATTTGTGACCAATTATGTGTTTGTTTGGCAAAAATTGGCAATATTTAAATTTTTTTTTGAGTTAGCTGTAAAACATGTTGCCACATGGCACCTATAAGAGAGCGGAACAAGCTGTAAACCCAACTTATTATCATCTTAGACACAGATGGGATCCCTCCCAACAAAAAAATTGCTATATCTTAAGGTCACAAAACTAAAACACGCTAAGTAGCCTAAAAATAAACACGGATAATAATGTGGCCTGATGTCTACGAGATCAGACAACAGATGTGTTGAAGACCAGACAGCTGTTCATGAGAGCGTGGAAAAATAGTCTTTGTGGAATGATGGAAGTAAAAGTGATATTGTGGCTCATTGGTTCAATTTGCGCACATTCGTTGCATTCAGGAAGAAGAGAGAAGAGGAAGAGGAAGAGGAAGAGGAAGAAGAAGCTCCCAGACCCCAGCGGTTCCTATTACATCATTTCTCCTCACGAATTTGCCCTACAGCCTCTGAGAAGCAGCGGCCTTGTAAGACAGAGACGGCTGTTGCAGTATCTTGGCACTCCATGCCAGGTTGTCTCTCTGTAATTGTTTGTAACGTCATGCATGATTTTTGAAAAGGTTAGTGGGCTCTCTCTCTCTCTCTCTCTCTCTCTCTCTCTCTCTCTCTCTCTCTCTCTCTCTCTCTCTCTCTCTCTCTCTCTCTCTCTCTCTCTCTCTCTCTCTCTCTCTGTGTGTGTGTGTGTTTAGATAGCTTGGCTGCAGGGTACAGTCTTAGTGTGTCTTGCTCTTGTCGGTGTAGGAACAGATGCCGGAGGCGAGCCCCTGGGCTGCCCTCAGGGCTTCATATACTCTGGAGATACACACACCTGACATGCAGCCATGCACACACACACACACACACACACACACACACACACACACACACACACACACACACACACACACACACACAC
This sequence comes from Leptoclinus maculatus, assembly GCA_032191485.1. Taxonomy (NCBI): domain Eukaryota; kingdom Metazoa; phylum Chordata; class Actinopteri; order Perciformes; family Stichaeidae; genus Leptoclinus; species Leptoclinus maculatus. The sequence continues at coordinate 44,809,696 of JAVDOI010000001.1, read as the reverse complement.
ACACACACACACACACACACACACACACACACACACACACACACACACACACACACACACACACACACATACACACAGGCAAGCAAACACAAATCTTGTTAACGCCTGTATTTACATAGGACCTTCTGATCAATGCCATGCGGGGTAATGCCGATTCTTTGAGACAGACACACACACACACACACACACACACACACACCAGTGCGCTCATTGTGCAGACAGACACACACTCCGCTTTCTCCACTCTTTTTTTCCCCTTTTTCTTAAGAAAGCTGCACTTAAGCTGCTCCAGGGCGAACTCAGCTGAGGTGTGTGAAGGTAGCTGTTAGCTCTACCTAAACACTTATTACCCGGCATTGTAGGTTGAGTCTAATTACCTGATTGAGTTGCCGACACAGATTTATCCTCCGTCTGTCAGCGCGCTCGGAGCAAGCCACTCATTATCACAGCCAGCCCAGCTTGAGCTGGAGGTCGTGTTTTACTTTCTGCACTCCGAGGTGTCATTATGGCTGTCAGAAAACAGTGAAGTGGGTGACACGCATGCATACGGACTTATGCACTCACACACACACAGACACACACACACACTCTGAAATAGCACCAGGCGCGGGTATGCAAAGTCGAGCCGACGCAGACGCAGATCTGTTTCAGTGCTTTTCCCGTACTTATTGGTCGCCGACATGTTGGTGATTTCTGCTTTAGAATGTGTGCTCAATTTCATTTTGATGGAGAACAAAGAGGAGAAAGGACCATAACAGAAGAAATGCAAATCACATTGGTAGTGCAGTCCTCTTCATCAGCAAACATTTACCAATACCGAGAGAGTAGTACAACTCCAAAAAGGGGTTTGGAGATTTGCTTTAAGTACAAGAAAATGAGCCACTCTACTCTCAATGAACGCGGTGTGATCCTGGAATAGTTTGGAAGCTCATCGGTGCGTAGAAGATCCGTTTTCATGTCATATCAGAGGATTTAAATACAACATGCTGTATGGGAAATATGCAGGATTTTGGAGAGATCTGTGCATGCTCCACAGTAAGGGTGCCAGCAGCCAAGAATGTACCTGTCAAATCTGATTGGTCAAGTCTTGCCTATTGTCGACTGATCTTTACATCATGTTTTTGTTTTTCAGTTTTGCTCATTGATCTGTACATCACACAAAAGAGCTGAAACACAAAATAAACAATTTGCCCTGTTGACTTGGTATTATAATATATTTTATAATAGGACGTCTTCCCTCCATTTTCTCCGGGCCCGGCACCACATGGGGACGTCGCTGTTGGTTGTGTGTAGGTGCGGCGCTTTCTGTAGTTCTGAAACGGAGAGCAGGAGGAGATTGACAGACAGACTGCCTGCTTGAGAGAAAGAATAAGAGAGAGATCTGCTGAGAGACTAATTCATAAAGTCAAAATATATTATGTATTATATATTGCGCTCTGCTAGTGCTACTTTCCTATGCGATTGCTCTGATAACAATAAATCATATCATTTAATTTCATAACAGTATCCTTGTTGCACATGAGTTATTACAGTATTATAGTGCATTACTGTTCCTGGTAATAGCTACTAATAGTGTAAAAAATCAGCCTGATATATAAAATGTCTGTTTGGAACCATTCAAAGTCATATCCATAACGTCCATGGATTTTATAACCTTTGTCCTCTAAGACAAAAACGAGCTGACACACTGGCGCTGGTGTGACTGACATGTGATACATCAGACCTGTCGGCACCAGTACTTGTGGGTTAACACTGTAGACCCTAATGACATTTCCATTGTCATATGCTCCTGCTTTCACCACCCTTCATCACCCTCCCAGACAGTCAGAGCAGTGCGGTTTAAACTGTGTGACATTGCCCCTTGGTGTTAACTCACTCCTAAGTCGAACCATATGCACTCTGTCTGTCGGAGCTCTTTCAAGTGGTGGATGGGATAGGATGGTGTGTGCTGCAGCTTTCTGGTCGGGCTGAAGGCTGGAAATGTGAACTGAAGCGACGGGCAGTGTCCATCGCGCCACAGCAAAGGAATGTCCATATGATTTAGGCTTGATCTGTCTCTTTGTCAACCTTGTAACGCGTCTCCTTTCCTTCCCTCTGTCAACCCAAACACACAACACACATGAGAAATGCATTATTTTCTTCGGACTGGTTGTTATTAGCCTTGCAGCGTGATGTTCATCCATTGCCACTGTAGCACTGCACAGAAACACAAACGTAGCTCTTATTTTGAGGAAAACCCTTTTTTCTTTCTTTTTTTAACAATGTGTATAGAAATGAGGAAAAAAAAGAGGGACAGAGGAGAGGAGAACAAATGAAAGGAGAAAAGAGGAGATAGAGGGTGGAGAGGTGAGGCGATGGGAAGGAATGACGGCGGTGCACGGCGGAGGCACATGTCACACCCTATCAGGCGACAGGACGAGTGAAAGATACAGTATTGCCTCTGCCGTGTTAGGGAAGCGGCGAACACTCCGGCACGCGCACACACACACACACACACACACACACACACACACACGCATGGAGCAGGCCCAGCCAAGCTTATCTGGCTCTCCACGGCTGCGCGGCCTCCATGCAGAGCAGCCGTAGCTGTCGGCAAGAGGCCCCGGATCATTTTGGACAGTATCATTAAATGCCATGTCATTACCCGTTATGGAGTAGTGCTCTCACTCCCTGCCGCTCCCCTGGGACGGGTAAAGCCCATCTGATAGGTATTGAGAAGTGTGTGTTTGCATGCATGTCAGTGCGTGTCTCGCGTTGGTTGCCCTACGTGTTTGTGGGTTTGACGGAGGCGGGCGGAGGCGGGAGGGTACTGTGTCGGCAGTGGAAACAGGTTGGACGGAGGAGGGGGGGGGGGGGGTTGAGGGATGGAATTGGCATTACATTTCCGACGTGGCGCGAGGATTGACTTTGACTGGAGCGCAAGGGGGCTATTAGCTTATCTTTAAGGCCGTGTTTGTCACAGCGGTTGAGGGCAGCTCCGCTAGACAGGCTGGGAGAGAGGGAGGGAGGGGAGAACCGCGCCGAGCCGAGCGTGGGCTGAACGATATGGATAGGTGAAGGCTCCCGGTGGGACTTAGCTGCCTGAGCCGGGCGAGCTGCGCTCGGGGAAGGGGAGTGGAGGAGAGCGGACTAAATTGAAGGTTTATTTATCCAATTCGCTGTCAAGGTCGGCTTGTCGGCGAGCTGTCCTGTGTGTGTTCACAAAATGCCAAAATCCCGATGAATTGTTTAAAAAAAAAAAGAGAGAGGGCGCGCGTCGAGGAGAGAGGTGTGGGGGGGGGGGGGGGGGGAATCAATGACCTTTGGTTGCGTCAAGCTTCAAGCTGCCAGCAGCTCTTAAGGCTGTCCTTACCGGCCATTATGGTTGCCTTTTAAAAACAAGGCAGGGGAGAGAGGAGCTGTCGAGCGAGAGTAGTCCAACATTGACACAAACACACACACACGTGCACGCGCGGAAAGACGTACACCAAGATGCGCACACACATATTACCTGCATTTACTACCTGCTACGGCAATTTCCTCGGATCTTGCACACTGAAACACACCACACACAATAACTTATATTTATCTGTTGTGTTAACTCACAGCAATTCCCTGAAACCACGTTGAGTTGTTTGCGGCGTTCAGCAGAACTGTTTCCGTGGCCTTACATGATATAGTGCCTATATCAGAAGGGCACCTACTTAGCTTTTAAGCTCATTTTACATGATTGGATGGCACAGCGGCTCCAGAAGCCAACCCAAGTGCTGCTCATCAGTGATAATCAGTTTATCCTTTTACATCTCAATGAATAAAAAACGTGAGGCACGGAGCACTGGGGCTGATGGGCCACCCTGGTTCAGCATGACTACCTCCAGGAAATGCAGGTAGGATAGGAAAAAAAAAAGGGCTTTTGATGTAGAGCATTAATCAGTGTGGCTTCAGCTTGAGTTGCTGCTATTACTAGTACTGCTGCTGCTGCTGCTGCAGTGTAACGGCGCTCTCCTTTAGAGGGACCCCCTCGTCGAAGTTTTGGAAGGCCTCTGTCAACGTGAAAAGAACATGACCTTTAAGATCGTATCAGCATGTTTGCTGGTGCATACACAGCCAGGGAAAGGGTTCAGTGGCCCATCAGAAAAGAAAGGAGAGCGAAAAAAATGAGAGAAAAGACAGGGAAAGGAAAGAAAATTGTAATTCACTCAGAGGGGTTGTTTGAAAGAGCAGTTTGCTGACACCAGAGAGTGAGCAGCTTTAATGCCACGGAGGGAAGGAGGAGATGGAGATGAAAATGACCTCCGCGCACACAATGATTTGTTTCCTTGATTGTTTTTTTTTTTTTAACCTTTAAGATCTAATTTGATAATGGAGCTTGAGTCATGCAAATATAACATCTTAAGAGCAATGGGGAAAACAGGTGAACTTCATGTGTTCTTGAAATGTGAATTACTGTATCGGCAATATAATGACTTATTTTGTAACGCTGTTTGTATCATATTTGGTTTTAGGTGTTGCACCAGGTAGATTTAGCAGGTCAGATGTGCTTCTCCGGCCACAGTGGGATACTCTCGAGAGCTCTATCTTCCATATTTACTGTGTGTGTGTGTGTGTGTGTGTGTGTGTGTGTTTATTGAGTCTTATGAAGAGCTGATAGTGATGTGATGGTGGTCATCAGTCACCTCCTACACCCTGTCTACGAGTCTGTGGACTGGCTGCTCACTGTCTGCTCTGTCACACATGAAAACACACAGAGATACACAAATCTGCTCATTGACACCAGTGTCTGCCACCACCACATTGTCCTGGAACTCCATTTAAATGATTGGTTTCCTTTCCAGTTATTATACTACCGTGAATCTATTTTTTCTCTTTATTACTTCAAGGGGTATTAGTTGACGCTTTTAGTTGCTTAGGGGCAGTAGAACATGCTGCAAACAACACTTGACATATTACCACCTTATAGAATTATTTTGGCGATTCCACTAATTACACACACACACACACACACACACACACACAGCAGTGCAGAGCAACATTATCAATCATTTGGAGCTGTGTCTCTGCCCTCTTGATGACGGTAAGCCCAATATTCACTCTCCTTTCAGCTCTGTTTTGGTCTTAACCTCCAACGTTTCTAGAACTATGTGGTTCCTTAGTGGGATACTATGTTTACCAGGTAGTTGCTTACTTTGTCTTTGCACTGTTTGGTGCTAAGCAGGTAGTGCACAGTGAATATGCAGGTGCCTGCTGCGGCTGGAAAAAAAAAAGAAGATTGATGAGAGCCGTTAAAATGAGCAGAAAGAGACTAAAATGCTGCGTAGAACTGAGGGGGACTGCTGAGTCTGGTAATTATTCTCTGTGGGTTTGTCCCATGTGAAGTGGAATATAATAATGTCAAACTAAGAATTGTTGTGTTGTCGTCAGCTTAGAATGAGCCCTTCATATCTACATAGCGAGCAGGTCCTCAATGTCACTATAAATATATTGATTGATCAATGTTGCCATGACTAAGACTATGTTTACGTTGCACTTACAATACTATTTCAATAACTAAAGACAAAAAAAACAGCTTATTTCCCTGGTCTCAAAGTGCTGCAGCTTTTCCAATTTGTGGATTCTGACAGAAAGTTTTTTTTCCAGAAGATCTCATCCTTCCCTTTATGCATGCCCTTTTTATATTGATGGCACAATTGTGTATCGCTTTGTTGTAAATCATGGTGCATTTCATGTTCATGGAATGAGCCTAATTCCAAATCCCTGTTTCCATAATGTAATGCCAGCTGTACAGAGTCCGGGAAAGAAACATCTAGTGTGTAACCCCTCGGCGTCAGAGATTAAGCTGCATTAACACGTTGTTCCTATGGTCTCAGTGGTACATGGTCTGATTACTTAAAGTGCAATGCTACTTTCTTTTCAGTTTTTCACAAAGAAAAGTCTCTGGACATAATGGTTCTTTTTTTCTCGTGAGCTGAATGCATTTCCCTCAAGCATACTGTGATTACAATTTCTATTTTTCCCTCAGCATTCTCTCTTTTTCTCTGTCAGAGTTAAGGAGAGATCACACAATATCTCCTGTGGAAATTTTCCAGGGATAAATATCCCACGGCAGCAACAGCCCTTTGCCTTTCCCCGAACTCCCCCCCCCTATCAGCAATTGGCGCCGGCCAACGCAACACATTGAAAAGAGAAGAAAGAAAAATAAATAAAATGAATAAATGGCGTCTGCTTCCACGAGCCGTGCGTCCCCAAAGCCATTCTGTGATCAAGATCCGTGTCACGTCCTTGCTGTTTACACCACTGGAATCTAACACAAGGGTCCCAGGCCTCATTGTGATAAAAAAGGTGTGAAGCTGAGTGCTATGTGGACAACAGAATTATGTGATCCTCTCCTTCCTGAACGTACACCTTCAGTGGAAAGTACATGATAACGGAGATACTGGCAACTCTTCAACTGAATGACATCTGACAAGAAGCGGTGTTTGGTTGCTCTCGGTATTGGGTTAATATCATGTTTGGCGATAGTTGGGTATTTGAAACCTATTGGCATTAAAAGGGGCCAGTTTGCAGGATTTGGCAGCATCTAGCGCTGAGGTTGCAGACCGCATCCAACTGAAACTTCTCCTGTGTGCTAACCCTGCAGGTGAACCTCAGTGGCCGGCAAAAACATGAATGGCCCTATCTAGTGTCAGTATTTGGTTTGTCCGTTCTGGGCTACTGTAGAAACATGAAAAGGATCCTGCTTTGTTTGTAAATGTGAACGACTTATTTCAAGGTAACAAAAACACAATCAATATTTTCAGGTGATTATACACTAAACAAGACATACGAGATATTAAATGAACAATATATGCCCACAATTACACTTTAAGGGATGAATCCAATTTAAAACTTGGGTCTATCTTTGTGGTTTTGGCCATTGGACCGTAATATTAACATCTTAACATCTTAACAAGTAAGTCGCTGAGATCTGGAAACACTGCAACATCACTAAAAGTCCTATTTCATATTCTGTTTACTGATTAGGAGGGCACTTCGTTCACCGCTTGTTGCTGTCCATTGAGGCGGGGTGCTGAATCAATGTTGCTGTGGTATATTATAAAGGGATGGTAGGGCCTCCAAAAACTCCACAGCCCCAGGGCCCCTAAAGTTATATTCAGACACTTCTGGTCATATTTTACCATTTAGCTGGCTGTTGTTGTTTTTCTCAGGAATGTTGGCTGGCCTTTGGAAGTCAGATATTCAAGGTGTTGTATCGGTAACGTTAGTGCGAATGACTCAATCATCTCTCTTGCTCACTCACTCGCTTGTTTAGTAGACTGTGGACGTGCGCTCGTGGGAACCTAGACCTTTAGTTAAAAGCTAGCCTATAAGCCGGCTGGTGGTTCTTGTGCATGCTATGAATCCTGGCCGTGCCAAAGGCAGAATGAATGAAAACAGAACCAAGTTGAGTGCACTGTGGATGCGTTCATTGTGCAGTACTGTGGCATCAATGTTTCGCTCCTCCCTGTTACTCTGCATGATTCCTGCACTGTCTTGTGAATGCCGCTTTTGTTGCTTTGGTTCCAATTTCAGCGTCTTACTGTCTTTAGTTTGTATTTCTCAAACTGTCTCTTCATTGCTTTTAAAATGTCAATTAAAAAGAACTGCAGTTGGAAATTAGCCCACTAGCTATCACTGGCATATTTACAGAAATGTTGATTAATATGTGTTATCCTTCTAACAAAATCAGAAAGGGTAAAGTATTTAATTGGTCCGTGTGCACTTGCAGAAACTTTTTAGATTTTGTCTCTTGGCAGAGACGTGGACATTCACTAGATCTTAATGGGATGCTTGGAATGTCTTTGCAAAATGGACCACTGTGTCATTTACAGGTGGTAGCTGTTTCCAGTTCTCGTAGCAGCTCACTTAGTGAACTTACTAATATTCCTTATTTTCACTATTGAAGTCGGAGAGCAAATTAGACCAAACGCTACAGAGACGATTATGTGTCTGTTATCTGTAAGAAATAAAGGCAGAGAGACGGCAAACTAAATAAAAGTGTGACTCACCCCCCCCCCCCTCCGACTTGTTCTGCAACACATCTTCCCTAAAACCAAACTGCTCTTCAGGCTGAGGGGAGACTTCCATGAATGTTTAATGACGTTGGGTACAACCGACGCTTTGAAAATGTGCTGCTCTTTTAATTTTTCCTCTCCTTTCCTTTCGTCTTCCCTCTTCGTTAGCTCACCCTATGCTAATGTCTCCGAATGTCTCACAGCGTGTCCTGAAGGGAGACGAGCCCGGTTGTGCGGTTGTGATATTGTGCTCTCACTAATGTGCTCATGCTAAATGAGCAAATGCTAGTTATTCTACCCCCCTTGCTTTATCCCAGCCTTTTACTTTGATTCTATGTATTTCTCTTCTTGCATCACACATTCAGATCACGTCAGTTACAGCCGTCTGTCCCGACTTATTGTTTGTGTTTTGCACTTTTTCAGTTGCATATGTGCAGCTACTTAATCAGACCTAGAAGAAGATCATGAACTCTTTCTGGTCTTGGCCTGTTTTCAGTGCAGTGCGAGACGGGATGTAGAGGCGGAGAGACCTACTTAATCCTCACTACAAGAAACAAGACAATAGAGAGAGAACAACGGAACGAGAGAAAACAACTGCCCACTAAACCGCAGAGGTGACCGATGGCTAACGGTGAAACCTGCACCAGTGTGTGCGGCGATATGGACGGGTCTTGCCTGCGGTGGGCTGTACCATTGTGTTTGCTTGCCTGCGTGCGAGAGGGTCCCGCGGTGTGAAGCCAGTGACCCGAATCCCCAAAGATCAAGAGGTTGACTCGCCTCAGCTTCACCCCAATACATTTAACCTCACCTCCCCTTTGGCCTCTCAACACAGGGCAGGCCGCACTGTGTGTGTCTCTGCACGTATACTCGTACCCGTGTGTGTGTGTCTGTTGCTTCGGTGCTGAAGTGATGGTGAAACCAGGAGGAGGAGGGGTGACTTTAATCCTCTACTTTCCACCCCCAAGGTAAGACTGAGAGGATGAAAGGAGAATTTAGCCAGGGCCCCTGTGTGTGTTGTCTGTCTGTGTGTGTGTGTGTGTGTGTGTGTGTGTGTGTGTGTGTGTGTGTGTGTGTGTGTGTGTGTGTGTGTGTGTGTGTGTGTGTGTGTGTGTGTGTGTGTGTGTGTGTGTGTGTGTGTGTGTCGTGCGCTCGCATTCCGCGTAAATCTCGGGCTCGGCCGTAGAGAATGAATGGGTTTAGTGCTGCGACCGGACAGAAAAATCAATGCTTCATATGAGGAGGCTGCGGGGGTTAGGCCTCCGTGTTCATGTCAACAAGGCTATTGGTTTTCTTAATACTCCAAAGTTGGCGTTTCCCCGCTTCGGGAGGGCCGGTGAGGTGACTTGTGTGGTCAAAGCTTAACAAAGGGATCCTGCCTCCTAGCCTTTTGCTGTACTCCTTGGCCGAGGGAAGCCAAGACAGGATTAATTACCAACTGTGCTGGCTGGATATTAGTTGTTGTTTTCTCCCATTGTCACATGGCACCGCTGGACTGGGGCTATTGGAAGCAGCTTGTGTGCTGCAGAGCACGGGGCTAATGCTGTTAGACGGAGTAACACAGTTAGATGTAATAGTAGTGGGTGATGGTGGTGTGGCAATCTGGCTGCCTCTCTGTACGGCTTTCACAGAATAATCAATGACCAAGATACGGCCAATAGGATTATTTAACAAGACGGACAACCAATCATTTTACTGCACTGAGATCAGTTCAGATTTGGTATAAAATTGAAGAATAAATATGACGTACAAATGTATTGTACTGCACATGCATTTAGGGCTGCAACGGACGCTTTCATTATCAATTCATCTACAAATGTATTTGTCAATTAACCGTTTATTCCATAAAACATCCGAAAAATAGTGACACATACCCTTCCAAGTCCAAGGGGACATTTTCAAATGTCTTGTCTGTCCAAAATATATTAAATTCAGTACAGTATAAGACAAGGACAATATTTACATTTGACAAACTGAATCAATCAAATAGTTTGCGTGAAGGTTATTAATATAGATGCTGATTCATTTTCTGTCGAATCGATTAATTAATGACCAGCGGTGGAAAGTAACACGAGGAATGTACTTGCGTACAATTGGGAGGTATTTGTATTTTAACTGACTGTTTCTATTATATATGATATGAGCTTCTAAACTACAATCCAAAATCCAAAAATATGTAAAATAGTTAAGGCTAGCTCCTCCTCAATATGACCACGATGACATTAAACTGTTAATGTGTCAGTAATAATAAAATAAATATATTATAAAATAATAAAACACTGGCAATAGCCAGTCTGCTGCACAGCAAGATCTTTACTTGTAACAGTATTTTAAGAAGAAGAGTACTTCTTCCACCACTGCCAGTAACTGGTCATAGTGATGGTAAACTGGAAAAAGGGCTGCTTCAAAGTAAAGGAAACCCCAAAATATTGAATGTGTTTTTGCTTGTAATAAATACAAATAAAATCTGCCAATGGAACAGGTGAAAATTAGCTTGGTAGGATCTGTTGAAATAAGATGTAATATTTATATAAGATTAATTAAAATAGATGTTCAAACGAGTTTAGAAAATTCATTTTAATCTATATTTCACAAGCATAAGGAAGTGTTGTGTGTATCTCACTGATACTCACTGGTACTTGTAAGGTGATTGTGTCTGATATTAAGTGTTATAACAAGTAATTAGACCAATATACTTGGTAAGGTTTTGTGTTTTTGCAGTGTATTTTATAGTCTTTTACTCTGCTAAACAAGAAGTATGAAAGAAATAGTCAAGAATATTTCCCTGCTTTTTTTGCTTCTCACATTCCAATCTCTGTTACCCTTAACTACTTCTCTTAGTTCTTTTCCCCCCAGAACCCCTACTGGATTATCACACACACTCACACACAAACAGACCAGTCGTTAGCAACAGTATGCTATAGACAGCAAACCTATAGGGAGGGGTCTGAGGGTCGGCGAAGGCAGGGCCGACCCAACCGTTGAGCATTGCTCACCCAGAGCAATCGGATGAAAACGCAGTGCAGATGTAATTTGTTTTCAATGGCTGTTTCAAAAGAATAATTGTGGTGACACTGGCCGGTCGATAGTATGGATTTTTGTTTTCGAGTGCAGTGTGTGTGTGGCGCTAAGAGAGGGCAGGAAATACAACGCTGCAGACCCAAATACAATAAAAATGGATTGTGCGTGTGTGTGTGTGTTTGTGGGGGTATTTGCAGGTCTGGTAACCATCACTGGGCCCCGGACATCATTGGAAGGATTACTAAATGTGTCCTATGGGCTAGGTGTAGGCTGCTATTCTCTCTCTCTCTCTCTCTCTGGCTCAGTTTGCCTTTCTTTCCCTCTCTCCTTTCAGGGGAAAAAAAAAAACACAGACTTGCCTTCAATAAAGTCACTTAAGATGAAACACAGCTCAGGGAGAGAGGAGGCCTCGGTAAAACTGTGAACGTGAACATGGCAGGACACAGTGTGTGTGTATTGTGTGTGCTTGAGAAGGCCAAACATGTCCATCAATATACATTTCACACTCACCACTATACAAATGGTTTACTCTGCCTAATTAGATGAGTCCTGGTCATTTCTTTATCATTAGGATCAAAAGGACAGAGTCATTTTATTTTGAACAAAAACAATGAAATGAAAATGACAATTTCACTCTGCTTTATACTGTAACCCCACAGAAAGGATTGCATCGCTACATTCACGCTGTATATGTTCAAAGCACTGCAATAAAATATGCATTAATAATATGCATTTCTACCATGTATGTTCATATGCATTCAAACACACTCTGCATCAGTGTTGTAGTACTCGAGTGCTCGCTCCTCTCTCTGTCTCAGCCAAACAGGACTCGGGACTTGATTTCAAGACCGGTCAATACCAAGACTGTGGGGATATCCCTAAACTGCCAGTGCATTGTCTGACTCACCTTTAATGCCTTTTGATTCTCTTGTTTTCTGTAGGGGGTTTTATGGGAATGTGGATCTTTTGGATTAATGTGAGAAGTAACTATATGGTTTGCATGTTCCAAATTTAGTTGTAGGTGTGTCAACTAGTCTGAGGGGTTGAGACCAGGTCTTGGTCTTGGTCTTGACTCGGTCTCGAAACACTCTGGTCTTGGTCTTGAATTGGTCTAAATGCCGCCTCAAAGTCTTGGTCTCGCCTCGGTCTCTATACACCCTGCATTGGTCTTGGTCTTGACTTGGTCTCAACCCCTAAAAGTCTTGGTCACGTCTCAGTCTCAATACACTCTGGTCTTGGTCTTGACTCGGTCTCGCCCTGCTTTGGCCATAACTTGGTCTCGGATTAGGCGGTCTTGACAACAACACTGCTAAAAATAAACACACTTAGGGCCCTGTCACACTATTGCGTATCGTACTAGCGTATGCGAGCGTATGAAAAAGATCACTCATACGCTGGTATACGGTGACAGACGCTAGGGGTACGTTAGGCATAGGTTGTATACGTTTCAAGCACGGTCGCATACGGTGGCATACGGTGGCATACGGCGAGGCATAAAAGTTTATTTAAGCATGCTTAAAAATGTTGTGCGTGTGCGGACGTATGGTTTATACGCTAAGCATACGATCGGCATACGCTGAATACGCGAGAGTTACTTCAGAGGTACGTTACTCATAGGTGGAGTACACTGGTCATACGCTGACACACGCTGGCATGAAGGTGTACCGTACAGCTAGCGTATTGATAGCGCATGAGTCACGTACTTCTAACGTTATGCCTGACGAATGAGTAACGTATTTAACTTACAACTAGCGTTTGATTGGCGTATGGCCAGCGTACTGCCAGCGTATTGAGAAAGTGTATATATATATATACTCCCATTTCGAGCTCTTCTTCAGTTCTTCGTGGACCTACAACGAGAGAGGATGGAGGTAGCTCTTCTCCAACACGCATGCGGAGTTCGTACGCTGGTCATACGCTGGTCTTACGCTGGTCTTACGTTGGCCATTCGCTGTCCATACGCTGGCGATACGCTACTCATACGCTTCTCATAGGTTCAATACGGTAAGTATACCAAACTTTCGGTATTTTCAAGGTGTTTTTGTGCATATGAAAGTTTTTCGGGAAATTTGCATACGCAACTCATACGTTTTTCTCATACGCAATAGTGTGACAGGGCCTTTACATAGCTTTACAGTCATATCAATTATTTTACAATCTATTTTTATTTGTAGAACTTTATTTATGCGTCAATAATAAAGTAAGGAATTTTGGTGTACATGTCTTTGAGTATAGGATGTGCCTTAGCAATCGTTCCGGTAGTTCCTGAATACATTACAAAATGTTTCTTTCCTCCATGAGATTGCCTTTATGATTGAATCTCATCATAACAGTCTCTTTCCTCTGGTTAGTTGATGCACTTTCTAACTTCGGAGTAGGCTAATCTCTCTCTCGTCCCCTACTTTCCCTTTGTCCTTCTCCTCCCTCCCTGATCTTCCCTCGTATGGCCCCTCTATTGCCAGATAATGGGCACTTTGACCATTTGCCAAATCAGACACTGTTTAGCTGGGCGATGGAGTCGGAGCAATTCTAATTCGTCACAGGGGGTGGAGGTGTGCGGGCATGAGTGAGTTCATTGAAGGGGTGGGACTGTGGGACATTAAATGACTGAAGGTAGATTTAGACGGCACAGTGAGGCCAGGTGGAGAGGGACATATACAGTAAAAGGACATTATTCCTATGTAGTCCGAGCCCTCGCCTCTCTACCCCCCTCCCTTTCCTCGCTCTGTCTTCCTGCACTATTCCCTTGCCGCGGGTGGTCACCAGAGACCAGACTGGGGCTGATTTATTCCCCCTCTCCCCTGTCCTCTGCCTGACTGCCTCTGCAATGGAGAAATTTCCTTCCTCTCTCGCTCTCTCTCCACAGCAGCAGCACTGGTACTAAGGCAGGGAAAGCAGGGGAATGAGAATAGGGGGGCTAACATTAGAACGTCTCCCTAATACACTGTCCTACTCTGTCTACCCCCCTCCCGCGGGGTTGCCTCTCACCAACTGTGTCTTCCTCTAAGGCCATCTGTATGTGGTGAGCACATCTAACGCTGCACAGAGTCATATTTTCATTTAAACTATATCTGTAGTGTTGACACTACAAGAACTGGGATTGTGGAATATACTTATTATATTTAACTACTTTGAGATGGGGTTGGATCATTTACCTACCAAGTGGACATCAAAGTATTTACTACATTCATGCTGATAATTAACAGGTCATTATTCATGGGTACCCACACACCAGTACCATATGTACAAAAGGTCCAGCTGCTCATTGTGGAACATCATCAGCTGTCAAAACAACCCAATAAATGAAAATGATTTATGTATAAAAAAAATACACAATCGAGTTAATTTCTTAATTAATATTTCAACGGATTAATGAGATCATTTGGTCGGAACTACTATATCTTAAGCATTTTTCTGATTTACCTGACCTCAGCTTTTATTGATGAATTTTGCCTTAATGTTTCAAGCCAATATAAGGCTCTGAAACAACATCCTAGTTTGTTTTTCAATTATTAACGCTAAATTAATGACAACCCTTAGCTGAATTTCTTTAGTAACAACACGTAACAAGCGTAACAATATTACGCAACAAGTGTAGAGTCAACACTGGCTGTGGCGGTGAGCGCGCAGAATCCTAACCATCGGACCGTCACCTACTACGTCTTCTATGTCGTTTCGGACAAAAGCGTGGCTATGCAAGCCCACAACTTAAGCTACAGGATCTGCAGAGTTCCTGAAGCTCATTCTGTGAGCAAAAAAAAAAAAGCACAGCGCTACACCTGATGATGCTTTAGCTACATCTCAAAGCAGTGAGCCTGAGCGGCATGGTGACACTCATTACGCCAGCCTGCGTTGGGCTAATTGCCTGCGGGACGAAATGATTCTACAGATGCTGACAGGTGAGAGGGTGCTCAACCATGACCGGCAAAATATCTCTCGGGTGGCCAGTCTGTGAGAAGGTTTTAAGTGGGTTTCTGTTCAGATATGATAACAGATATATTTAAATTCCTGCAAGTAAGCACACAAACACGCACTTTCTTTGGCGCGCATGTACATTTCAGTATGGACGACATAATATAAAACAGTTCCCAAACTGCAACGGTGGTGTTGGATGACCCTGATAATGTTGGCTAACTCTCTTCATGCCAAACACGCTCAAACACACCTCTCGAGCTCTGCCGGCCCTCGTCCTCGACCACTCCTGGCTAGTAAGACACTGGCACACACACACATTATTGATTTTCATTTAGATAACTTAACGTTCACAGACGATCCACAGCCCCTCCATCACAGACACCCCAGCCCCGGCTTAGATGTACGAGCTTGCCTCGCTGTAATCTGCCACCATATCTCTTCTCTCTTGCTCTCTTTCTCTGGGTTTTTTTTTCAGATACATTTTTCCTAAACTTAACCAATCCCGAATAAGCGGGATATAAATGGAGAGCCGGTGTTGCATCGATCAATCAGACTTCACACACACGAGCAGCACGGACGCTTTTCCCACCGGCAGTTTTCCCCTTTTTCCGCCCCCAACATCCCATTACCTCCGGGTAGTTGGCCAGTCAAACAGGAATAAAAATTGCACCCCAAACATCATATGTTAGGGCTGATTTGTCGCGCTGGAAGCCTGACAATTCCCAGAGACTTACACAGCCCACACCGGTGCTGGAAATCAGGCCCGTTATGGCAGCCGCGCGTCTATAAAGATTGTTCATTTGGTGGGGAACAGCTACCTGGACAAGTAGAGTGATGCAGAAAGCGTTGTAAATACACAGGGAGATATATGGGCCTGGCTGACCTGGGACTGTACGGCTATGGGCATGAATCCAATGAAACGGTCTCGGTGACGTGTCTTTATGGGGTACGGAGGGCTTTTTCTTGTTAAATAAAAGTGCAACTTGTCATGGACAAACATTATGTCAGTAAGCAAATAAAAGCAGTCAGGACTATAGGAAGTGAAACCAAATGGATCTTAGTCCACACACAGAGCTGAAATGGTAGCAATAGGGAGTGGTTATTTGTAGTGCTTCTTTAAAATTCCACACCAGAAGAGGAAATGCAGGGTCTATTGCACCCCCTCTTCAGGACTCGGAAACGGATGCTCATTTTAAAAAGAGGTTACAGGAATGGTTCGACATTTTGGAAAATAAGGGTTTTCTAACGAAAAGTTAAAGAAAAGATTGATATCACTTTTATAAACAGCCGGGGGAAACGGCCAGCTTGGCTTTGTCGAATGCGTACCAGCATCTCTAAAGCTCATTCATTAATTTGGTTATTATATAGTTTACACCCTGGTATCCTGGTAGGGCAGCAGTAACATGCGATGCGTGGACATCCATTGTCATAAAATCCTATGTCACAGTAACGGCGCACAGATGGGTAAATTCCTACATCTGGCTAGTCGGCGAGCGCTCAAGTTGCCCACTGCATCAAGGCTACAGGGGAGGGTCAGACGTAGGCTACCACTGCGTTTTTTTTACCGTAGCCCCATTGCAAAGCACCAGCTTGAGGAGAGGCAGAAGCTACTTGGTCTGCCGTGTCACAAGCTGAAAACAGACGTCAGCTGCAGGTGGTTTGAGATGGTTGACAGGTTTCTGGAGCAACAGCCTGCAATCCGGCGCCACCTTACTTTCTCTGACCCCTACACTCTGAGAGAAGGAGATGTCTCCAATGCAGAGGATATTATTAAAGCCCTAACGCCAATAATAGATGTCACTACTCTCATATCAGAGGAGAGCACCCCCACAGTGTGCTTGATCGCTGCATTGCATGCTCAACTCATCCAGGATGCAAATGAGAGTATTGGAGAGTCATCGATGGTCCGGAAGACAAAGCAAGCCATCAACGGGGACCTCAGCAACAGTGAGCAGGAGAGAAACACTCTTTGCACAGCCTCTGCTCCTTCATCCGCGTTTTGAGGAACTGCCTTCCATTTCTGAGGAGGAGAAAGTGAAGACGTATGGAAGAGTGATTTTATTCAAAAAAATAATGTAAAGCATGTAAAATGTCACTTTGGGCTTAAGTCCAATGACAAATATTCCATAAATAATACAGAGATTTTAATATTGAATAGGAAAAATCAAGTTGTTTTGGTTAATGATTTTGTTGAAATGTGATTTGGACTGAAGAAGATATTGACATTGTGATTTAACATCGATGGCTGTTGTATTTACCTGTTTTCATGTGTTTACCTACAGCAAGAGATGAGAGTAGAAGAGCAGGAAACCCCAGAGCACAACACAGTGAGGGAACAGGACTCCGCTGATCCCAAAACCACTGAGGAGCAACACCAAGGTCCTTCTGCTCCCAAAATAAGGGCTTCATCTTCTCTGTTAGTCAATCTTCACTGGTGCTAGAGTTCAGCAGCCCATTTCAGCCTACGCCAAGTACTGCAGTACTTCACCTCTGTCTCTTTCTGAGGACCCTCTCAACTGGTGGAGTATGCATGAGGTGATGTTTCCTCTGATTTCCAAAATTCTGAATTGTTTTAAAAGCTGTTTTAGATTTTGGTATTCAGCTAAATGTTCTTTTTGTCTGAGGGGTTCTGTTATCATTGCCCATAACAGGAGGAGCTTTTTATTTTATCAAGTGATTCAGAACATGCTGAAGTCTGTGTTTTTACAACAAGAATACTGCTACAGGGACATTTTTATTCATATTTTTGTTGGTTCCTTTTGCAATGCTCTGAAAAATGTTGAAAAATGCAACCCTGTTGACACATCTCATATTTGTTACTGAAAAACCATCTGTTCTTTAATTATTAATCATTACAAAAATGCTGTGTAGATAGTCGCAGTGTGAAAAAACAAATCATGTATGGAAACAAAACATTTTGATGCATCAAGATGACTCAATGATCATTTTTATAACCTAACCGTCTGAATCGGAATCGAACCGCGAGGAGCCTAGATATTCCCACCTCTACCTTCTAGTATCGGCTCAGCTCGCATGAAACCTCAACCAAGGTGGTACTAAAAAAAGTACCAGGTACTATCCACAACTTATGGCAAAGAAAAAAAGAGTGTGTCAACTAAAGCCATGCAGTGGCCAAAGCCTTTTTTCAGCCGTTCTCTTTCATCTTTTTTTCCCAGCTGTCCCCTGAGGTGAAGGACGCTCGCAGATGAAGACAAGTCATACTGAGGACAGCTCCTGCTGTGCTCAGGCCACCACACCGCACACTGCCTGACTGGCCACTGCTAGTAAGTTAGAACTGTATTCACTCACTCTCACACACACACACACACACACACACACACACACCCTGTAACCTTATGTTCTATCACCACTCGTTGCCATCACCTCCAGGGGACGTTAACTGAGTCAAGCTGGCAGCGGAGGGAGACAGGGGCGAAGTTGAGACGCCGACTCTCAGTCGGTGTCTCGAGAGACAACGCGGGCAAAGGATGTAGACGTGAGCTTGACAGGACAAGGACTGGCACTTTGACACGTATTAAAAAGGTTGAGACTGGACACGTCCAAACAGAGGAAACTGAGAAGGCAGAGGCGCTGAGATGACAGGAGGAGGAGAGTCTGTTTTGTTTTTGACGGACAGGTGAGCTGAACGAACCCTCTTAGTGCCGACCGCTTAACTCTGGCCGTCCTGCTGGGGAGCTGTCCCTACCATTGGAGGACGGATGAGATGAGTGATTTGATTCGGGGAGAAACTAATTGGAACAGGGATGGGGAATGTTTAAGGATTATAGAGTGATGAAGTCAGGCCCAATTTTTAAAAAGGTCCTCGTTCCATTTCTTTGACCAGACAGTGTGTTTTGCAATAAAGAGCTTCATTCAATTGTGTTTGTGAAACATTAAACTTTGGTTTTCTGTCCATATCTCTGTCCAGATAAATGAGCATCTACAACTGTGCTGGAAAAAAAAATGGAGCATATCTTAAATATTTCTTTTAATAAAACAAACACATTTTTGTTACAAAACTTGTCCCATGAGTGACATACAGTATTAGGAGTGTTGCCATCCTGTCGATTCAATAGCTTTTTTTTGTTTTTTTTCTCAAACCAAAAGCATATTTAAAAAGATACTGCAATATGTATATTAAAACATACATTTTCAGAAAACTTATAATACAAAAGAAAATTGTCTCAACGTCGTTAATCAACTGGTGATATCTGTTACAGTCTGAAGAGCCAGCAACTGGGGATGGACCCAAACACAGACAAGGTGGCAACAGAAACGCTGTGATTTAATCAAAACTCTTACAAGCTTGAGTCCAATAGAACAGGCAGGAAACAGCCGGCAAGGACACGGGCAAACAAGTACAGAGCTCCAAACATAAATGAAGACAAACCAGGAAAGAACAAACGAACGGGGCTGGTATATATGGTAACTGACTAATGGCGACGTGGGAACAGGTGAGCTGAAGGTCTAGTGACTGTAGAGCTGATGAGGGTCAGGTGAGACTCAGGGCGGGGCAGACAATCAACAAAGGCGGGAAAACACCCAAAAGGACAAGGAAGTAAAAACCAGACAGGACACAAGGGGAGAGTGAATTTACAAAATAAAAGCAGGAAACACTAAGCCCAAACGAATAACATGAAACAAGGAAAAGAACAAAAAGACTACAAAACGGGAAATCCTCCAGAAACAGATCTTCAAAAGATGCAACACTGTCCAGTCTTCACAGAAAACAAATCAGAGGGCATTCAACTATTTACCTCCACTACTCTTTTATGGATATGTAAATTGTTATGACGCCATAATCTTGCAGACCTGGTGTTTTACTCATTGTCAGCCATTTCCCTAACTTTGAAAAATGATCGACCAATGAGAGCTCATTTAGCTTATCGCTAATACACTTTTATATTCATTTGATAGAAGCACATTGGAACATGTAGCTTGATAATCCACACTCTTTGAATGACTTCCACTGAGAAAGTGAAGTGAAACAAAGTCAAGTTACACAAACTAAGAAATCACAAAACAAATAGATTACTTACTATTTTTATAACGGAGTGAAAAGGAAATTAAACAAAGATGACACGGTCACGTTACAGTCTTACCACCTTCATGCCTTTCAAACATGTTCTCACTTCGTGGCATGTCCCCAAACACGGTGCGGTGTCAGGCACAGGGGTGCCGAAGACATCTTCGGCTCTAATGTTCAATCTCAGGGAATAAGAACCTCAATACGCTTTTAGCGCCGATGTAATATAGTGTAAACAATGTGTTTGTGAGTGTGCACATTGTGTGCATGTGTAGTATTATTCACTGGGCTTCGTATGCGGCACATACTCTTGATGGGCTTTCACACCCTGGTTAACATGCTTTAGCTGACGGCGCGTGTGAGGAAGACCGATAGAGAGTGAGAGGGGGAGAGAAAGCATGTTGTGGTTCGACAGGACTCGCCGGGAAGGGACTCGCCGTATGTACAAAAATGCTGTTGCTGGTGAGAAAGGGGCGTCAGACGGGAAAAGGTTGTCTCACCCGATCATCGTTCACAGTTGTTTTGTGTTGCATGCGCATGCTAAATCTCTGTGTGCTCCTACTTTGATGCAGAATCCACCTGCTTCTAGGTCATGGGGAACCAGAGTCACGACGTCCCGTCCGAGCTAGTCTCACTAGCTTCTGTTACTTATTGCAAAGCCTTTCTTTCATCAGTCTTGTGAAGCATGTTTCTGAGGTTTACTGTCCATATTCTAAGACTAATGGAGGAAGGGGAGGTGGGTCAAACAAACTTCCACTTAGGGACAGTCAAAGTTTAGTGATAACGTTATCTCATGTGACGCTACGCTACTGAGTCACTGACGTTACGTTATGCCTTCAGATCAATAAATGATGTTTGTTTTAACCCAACCAAATGGTTTTGTTGACTTAACAATATTAACCGCCGCCGTTTCACAACGTTCCTTCTGCCCAAAAAACATGCAACAAAACTACTACTACATGGTTATGTTTGTAAAACATCGTGGTTTCGCTTAAAATAAGTTGTTTCGTTATTCAAACAACGTACGTATTAAAATAAGTCAACATTGACACGAACAGCGGACTCCTAGTTGAAAGTCCCGTGTTGACCCACCCACCCCAACTCCTCCCTATGTGGACTTACAGACGAAGACTCGAAACCTTTTTGTGACATAAAAATATGTTCCTCTCGAAACAGGGCTTGTGGGAAATGGTGTTCTTTGAGCTTCGTTGAGACATCCAGGCCCATTTGCTCGACAGAGTGATTTTAGTGCAACATTTTAATAAATTCCTCTTCTGACAAATACAAATGAATCTGCAACACTGAGTAGATCTACATTCTCTGTGATCTCTAAATGGGACATGTTCCGTGTTGTTCAGCAGAACTACATTGTAATTTTAGCAATTCAAATGTTTCCCACAGAAACCTCATCAGAACTCCACTTGTTTGCACACAAAGTTAATATATTTCACCCTCACTGTGCTCAGAACGCTGACACACACACACAAACACACACACACACACACACACACACAGACAAAGAACCGTGGAGGGAGGGGAGCAGGCTAGCTAAAGCCTTAGCATTCCCAGCACGGTGTAATTAAGACTGAGCGCTAACAGACACTCCCGGTTTAACCACATTACTCTTAAAAAATGTTACACAAGCCAGAGACATCTCTGACAGCGCAACATTATCCCCCCAGTTACAATTAATTACCCACACGTCCTCCCCATGCATCCCATTTACATATCTTAACAAAGGCAGGGGGATCTGCCAGGAGGGGAAAATACAGGTTAGTTAGGCATGCCAGGGAGCATGCCGATGTGTATGTGCGCGTGTGTTTGCGTGTGTGTTTGTGTGTGTAAGACTCACACTGAGGTGTGACTGATAAAAAAACAAAATGAATGCAGATCAGCCACTGATACCTGGCTAAGACGGATTGCTGTAGAACATGGGGTCCCTCCAAAACATCACATTTCTTTCCACTTCATTCTTGTTTTTATCACATGTGAATCTCCTTTACTGGTGTTGTATCTTGCTTTGCATCGTGTTTGTAAAAATTGCACAAACTTGTGCTAGTGCAGACGGACTTTTCCTCTTTTCCTCTCCTCTTTTGTCTCCCTTAATTCCTTATTTATTTTTATTTATTCCTTTACCTCTCGTTCCCTTCTGTCTCTCATTTATAATGGGGAGAGGGAGGCTGGAGATAAAAGAGGCGAGCAGGGAGACAGAGTGAGCGGTCACACTCTGTGATGCTATCTTGCTACCCACAACGCATTGCAAGTGGACGCCTGACATGTTCTATACATCTTTCCACTCTGGCGCTCATTAAACAAATGCCCGCTGATATATAGCTCTCAAGAAATGAATTTTTACCTCTGCGGGCTGGGGACCCGCTCTTTCTCAGGCCGTGCCTTCTCCGCGATCTCTTGGGCCCGTGGTTAAAAAACAACAACACACACACACTCACTCACAGACTGCGCATGCACAGGCACATCTAAAATCCCCAAAAAACAGAGATAACAAATGTGGCCGTGAACACACTCAGCATGTACACTTGTTATTTCCTCCCGCAGGGCAGCCGGGGCTGTGTATTTGCTGATATGACCGGTTACTTATAGGAGAGTTGGCCGCATGCACTGTAAAACAATGAAGCAGATACGATTACCCTGATATACAGCGTATATAACGACACGCAGCGCAGACCCATTTTGCGACGGCCAAAAACCGTCCCCACTGGAAGTGTGGATGCACTGCTTTCCCATGATGTCGATAAGGAACAGATAGATTCTGAACCGATTCATTTATTATCCGCGTTATCTCCTGTACTTTTATTCCGGCTCGAGATGTGTTGCAGGCTAAACCCGGTGAAACGCACTTTTCCTACCTTTTTATATGCAGGAGTGGAGTTTGCAGGCCTTTTTAGGCTGGCATAAATCATCGTGACCTGGATTTATGGCATACGTCACAGAAAGTAGTGCTAGTTCTATAAAGATAAGCCCTTTTAAGGGAAACAAAGGATAATGTAATGCTTTTGTGAAAGCTAATTCTGGTACATTTGGTAACTAAATAACTTTCTGTCATGACATTGTCTACAGTTTACTCAAGTTTCTTAACTTTTTTAATATACATATACACACACACACTCTGAGTTTTGAAGAATTGTATTTTTTGTCACTTTTACAAATTGAACAAAAGACTAAGAAACAGCGAGACGCATTTTATACAAACTACCTGTTTCTGGCTGTGATGATCGCACACTGCTATATTGCATTTTACACAATTGTTTACTTTATGATCACTTTCACACAGAGAGATTGTGGTCAGACATGCTCCTTATAAACAGAGGAACACTGTCATTGGTGGAATGTAACAGTGTTGGGTATTTAGGTACACTTTTGCCGTGCCTTTACTTTAATTGAGTATTTCTATTTCATGCTTTTGTGCTACATTTATCTTACAGCTATGGTTACTCTTTTGCAGATTATTTTTAATGCCAGCTTTTAAAATATGATGCATTCAGAAAATCCTCTCAAGTCATTGACGTCTGCAAGTAAACAAATTCCATATAAATAACGTAACTATACTGTATTTCTTTTGGCAGGGGTTGGCTGTGTATTAATGTGTTTGTGAATGACGTAAGGTAGAAAGGCACATATAACTATGCAGTCTATTTGACCAACACAACATTAAAATGCTTTTTACTTATTTTATTACTTCCACAGCAACTACTCTATATAATGTTAGTCATCTATATAGTAGGCTAATGTGACTATGGTAGATAATCCATGTGGAAATGTTTGTTAAACAGCTATAACGGGAGACATTTTGGAAAATAAAGGGAAAAAAACAATGATGATGACACTCCAATTTAAAATGACCTTGCTAAGTCCAATCATTTAGAATGGTGATGCTGAGAACAGTTGAGATGTGGTTCTCATGAACTGTATAACTGTATAACTGAAGGATGAAATGTTCATTTCTATTGGAAATGGATGGGGGTCAATTTTTACCCACCTGAGGAAGATTGGGGTAATGATAGAGAAGCTTTATTTTCTGGACTGAAACATAGTATTCAAGGAAAACAAATCCAATACCGAACATCTATTTTTCAGGAATACATCAAATACGACATTTTTATATTTATATTTTAAATATGACAGGTTTGTCATAAATATATTTAAAGACAAGTCATTTTTGATCAAGGTTAAGCATGATAACTGGTTACAGCCAATGCCACCGTAACATTTCCTCTCCATTCATTCCACACAATCTGCTTTGAAGAATCTCTGTGGCGGAGTTGTCAATAAGTGACGTTGTTGTGACAACTTCTTGTTAGCAGCAATAATAAGAAATGACTTTCGTATTCAAACTCCTCTCTCATTTGTCTGAAGGGGGATCATTACTCTCTGGCGTCTGTATGGAGAGGGTTTAATTAAAGTACTCATGTCATTTTCACCCAGTCAGTGGGTATTCTAACCAGAGCGCGTGGATGGGCTGAGAAATGGAGGCCAGGGCTGGATCTGCCACCTCCACAGTTACCAGTGACAGAGGGCCTTTTCTGAGGCTGATGAAGTTCACTTTAGGGAGTGAATATCTATTTTGGTAACATTCATTCAGTCTTAATATGTATTTTGAATGATATGTAAGAGTATGGTTTGTACAGGTGGGAAATACTTTCTCCAGTGGCCAAAATAAGGACAGCTGATTACATGCTTCGCATATTAAAACCCCACAGATACAACAACCTGTTGACATTTATATGGGAAACATGACAAAGGTGACTAAAACCCAATAATTATGGTCAATAGTTTGCTACAATTGTTCATTGTTGTCTGACTTAAGAACACACCAACCACCTTATCTTTAACCAACTTGTCGAATACCAATGTTTTTGTTTTAGACGCACCACACTTTCAGCTAACTCTAACGTCAACCCATCCGCGTCAGTATTAGACTGTCAGAGCAACTGATGAAGTATGACGAGTGAGATAGTCTGTGTAGCATTGATGGGTCACTTTCATCCAGGCCATCTCTGTTCGAGTCCAGCCAACTACATAACACACCTACTTATTTTAAGTAACGCACATGCTTATTTTACGTAACTAACATACTTACTTATTTTATGGAACAAATGTACTTATTTGAACTCAAACCAAAATCTTTTCTGAAACTTAAAGAAGTTTTGTTGCGTAATTAAACATAAAAACTAATCAAAAATAGGTTGTAGGTTTATTTTGAAAAGACACTGTGCATGTAATGAGTGGAAACAATCCGTTTCCTGTGAACATGTACGTTTATTTTGAAAAGACATGTAAGGAGTGGAAACTGACTGAAACGTCTGTGACAATCAAAGTGCTATTGGAAATCTAAATGTAGTCTTTTTTGTATTAAAAATGGTTCTTGTTACTGTAGTTAAGGCTGCATTTGACATTCTATGGAAACATTTGTAAATTCTTAAGTGTAATTGCACATTATACACTCCTGAATCTAGCTCTGGAGCAACAGTGAGACCATCAGTGAACACTGAAACTCTCCACTTAACCCATAATGATGGAAGTCCTTCAGGTGTTTTCACACTGCATAGGCGGGTTTGTGTTTGCCATGATGATGTTTTGTAGTCTCATTTAGCCTCTTATTAGCAATCACTTTTTTAAGTCAAAATTCACCAGTGGGATAGTTACTGATGTATTTCATACAGTAGAACAAAACCTTAAAATCTCTTTAAAGTTGTGTTAACCACAGACCCTTTTTTTAGTTATCTAACCAAAAACTCATTCACAAAACGGATTGATTTACAAGGAAACCGGAAGTGCAAAAATACTGACTCCTTTCTGGGTTTTAGATAGAAGCAAAATGGCAATGAAGGGGCCAGGGGGGGTGAGGAATGAGGCTGGAGGAGGGACTGACAGTTTAGAACAAAAAAGGCTTGTGTAGTACTTCATGTTTACAACAAGAGTTCAAAAATGTTTCAGTGTCACTCACTTGAAATGATTGAAGTCTTTCTTTTGATTGTTTCTAACATATGACTCTTTCTCCGTTTTCAATTCATATTACTTCCATGCTTTTCTATCTCACTTCACATGTTACTAAGGACAATTCTAAGCACCTATTGTATCCGTTTCTTTTTTGTGGCCAATTTGGCAAAACAGAACATTTATTGTCCACTTCACGCATCACCTTTTAAACTTGTTATTACTACAGGATAACCACCGCTCCACCCGGCACAGGCCACGACAGCTACTTGGCCATGGTTTCCCCAGATGCACGAGGCCATCGGGAGGCGGCCCGCTACTGAGCCCCTAGTCCTGATGGACGCATGTGTTGGGGGAAACCAGGAGCCCGTGGCTGACGTGGCCCCCAGTGGTTTCCAGGCTGCAGACTAACACCACTAGCTTTTTAGATTTGTTTGAGGAGTTGGTTTAAAAAAACATTAATTTGTATTTCTTTATTTTCAAATGCATTGTGTTAAGGAGTATTATTTATATTGTCAAGTGTTGGGACAGTTTTTTGCTCAGGATATTCATTTTAGTCAGACCATTTTAAAAACAAATTTTAAGTTGTGGAAAAATGTCTTCTCCTGGGTCTATGATGGCAGTTACATAAGTCAAAACTCTCTTTGAACATTCCTTTTTTCAGGGTTATGCTCCAAGGACAGAAGTGTGACATAGCAGTTTTTATTCACAGCATTTCATATATATTGATACACAGTATCATAACTACATTGATAAGCACAAACTGTAAAGGATGTGCTGAGCTAAATCGATCAAATAAAAAAAGCAGACTTTCAAAAACAGCTTGGGAGATGTTGGGAACAAACTGGAATAATGACAACTTGCAGCCACACACCTGGAGAACACAGTGCTATTGGCCAGCTGGGCAAATGCGTGGTTGATGGGCAGCTCCAGTGATGGGCAGTTTGATGACCTCCTGGCGAAGGGCTGCAATTTTCTCCACTACAGTGTGCACCAGTCTGCGGAACATTGAAGGCCCAGGACACCACACTGTATGATAAGCAGTGTGCCAACCAGTAATTGACAATCAGTAAATGCTCCTCATGTGACCAGCCTTGTGTGATCTTCAATGGCAGAATCCTCAAAAGGGCATCCATGGACTTAGCTGGGCATTTACTGGCTCTGTGTCCAACTCCATCTACAAAATCAAAGACATAGTTACCTCCCACACCTAGCTTTTCTAAACTGTGATTACAAGTTATCTCACATGATGGATGATGGGTGGGTGGATGGATGGATGAATGGATGATGAGTGGGTGGATGGATGGATGGATGAATGGATGGATGATGGATGGATGGATGAATGGATGGATGATGGGTGGATGGATGGATGAATGGATGATGAATGATGGATGGGTGGATGGATGGTTAGGTCACCCAGAATGTCGCCCTGGATGTACATTACATGGGGCTACTTAGTGTGTTTTCTTTCGATCGGACTCAGACATCCATTTGCACTCATTCATGAAAAAAATAGGCTTGTTTGGAAAGCTTTAGGCGACTCTTTGTTTCTCTTGACAAAACTTGACAAAGACGTGGCGAGTTCAAAGTTTGCATGACCTTTAGAGTCAGAGTAGTCTTTTCATCGTGATATACTTCAAAAATTTGAATATCAATTTTATATTTATCATGTATATCCAGTTCACACAAGAGTGAAATGGTACCCAAAAGATTGTCTTCTTATGTTGAGGGAAATCCATTCTTCCCTTTCGCTCCATCTGAGAGTTAGTGGGCATGCCCGGCCTTGCTTGCCCTTGCATGCATTTGCTCAGTGACTGGCCGCTCTCATTAAAGCCTGCTAATGCACTTGTTAAACAGTCAGCAGAAACGATCGATCACCGCATGTGGCAGAGACAAGGTGTGTGTGTGTGTGTGTGTGTGTGTGTGTGTGTGTGGGGGGGGGGGGTTACGGTGCTTTTCTGGGAGAGGGTGAGCAAAAGTGTGAGGGGAGAAAGAGGGATGGGGTGAGAGAGACAGGCTGTAGAAAGAAAGAGGGAGAAAGAGAGGTGGTATTGGGTGGAGGTGGATGCTGGTCAGTGGAGATGTCGGTGGCCCATTAATCTTGGCCTCTTCCTGCCTAGTTATTGTGTATTTCTTTTGGCCAGAGATTGATTGTAGCAGGGGAAGATGAATTTGCCCGTGGACCTTCTTTTCTCTCTCCCACTCTTTTTTTTTTTTCTCTAACTCCTGATGCTTGGCCAAGGTGATAATGCTCTCTGTCTCCCCCCCCCCCCCCCCATGTGTTTTTCCCTTTCATTTATTTTAGATTACAATCATCATCTATTGCAGGTTGCAGGAAAATGTGTTTGTGTGGCAGAAAGAAATGGAGATCAAGGGTCTGGATGTCACTGCCGCGGGGGGGGGGGGGGGGGGGGGGCTGGAGCGAGTGGAAGGACACTGACCCAGCTGCACCAAAAGTGGTTAGGCATGGGCAACCGCAAACACACACACACACACACACACGCAGACACACACACACACACACACACACACACACGCAGACACATACCTTCCTACACTTAAAATGCCTTTTTCTTATCCCTTTATTTTACAATGTAACAGGTAAAGCAGGACAAGTTATTATGTCCAAACACAGAACTCATTTGTGTGTGAGTGTGTGTGTGTGTGGGCATTTTCATGTGCCCATCCACGAGTAAGCATGGCAGGCTCTTTAGGTCATAAATCATACTTGCTCCAGTACGCAGCATCACAACCATGCACACACAGCACTGTACCGTCCCACACATACTTATTCATAAATGCAAAACATGCTCTCAACCGCCTTCCTCTGCGTCCGACACCGACACACGGAGACGCCGCTTAGCGTTTGTATGCGACGCACCGGGCTTGCAACTAACTCTGATTTGAAACACGCCCGCGTTCTTATTCCAGGCTCAGAGAAACTGACGTAGTTTAGAGTCCAAGATAGTCCACGCCGGGTGGGTGAGTGTGGAGGTGGATGAGTCAAACAAACACAGGACTTTTGACCGGGAGACACTACTACTATTCCCTGTTTCACACCTGGCCTGTATTCCTTCTGTTTCACATACATCATCATAGTGTACTCCATACGGACATAGTTATAGTAATTGAACAAAAAAAATACTATACTCGAACACTACACTCAACACACCATTATTCCCTCTTTTGAACGATATCATTATTTCTCATACGTCCCACTATTTCAGTGTATATGTGTAAAAACAACCACGGTGGTGTGGCCTTAATGCGGCCGTTTACGGCCCAAACAACCTCTGATACCTCTGTGCACTCACGCTGCTGTATTAGTGCCAGATCTGCAGCAGTGCATTCCCCCGTTCTGAATCCTACTTAACCCTGTGACTTTAGCACGGCCAGACATATGCTCCAGACCGCGGGGACTTCCCCCGCGGTCTGGAGCATACACACTCACATACACACAGGTCATGAGGATCAGCCTTCCCTCAACCACCTTCATATTCCCAAATTGGTATTATTGTATAATCAGTGACCGAGTGAGGAGCATGGTGGGAACACTGCAGTCTGGTGGCATCACGATCATCCGGTGTACTGTATCATTCTCCTGCCAGGAAGGCAGAAAGTGGTGCGGGGAGTTTAAGATACTACTTATCTTACTTACCAAAACTGGTTGCATCAAACCATAAACATGTGAATTAAGGTGGCATGAAAAATGTTTTGTGCTCTGTCTGCTTTCTTTCTTAATGGCACAGAGTTGTCAGATGTCCAACTTTGAATGCAACCGTTGTGATTTTTTGAAAACCTCTTACTTGCTTTTATCTGCAGTGCATTTTTCATGGTGAGAAAAATTAACTGTTGATCAATAATTAACACAAAGCCGCAGAAAACTGCATAACCTCCCACACTGCCAAAGAATCTTGAAAAAGAAAAAAGTACTCAGTTTTAAACGCAGGGCTGATGATGGACTATTTCTATTACTATAATAAAAGTGAACTGATTTAATGCTGTCCTCACACTACATAGCAACTGGCTACAAGTCATTTGCAATGGAAGCTAAGCCTAAACTTCTGTCAGTGCTTCAGTGACGCTGTGAAGCGTCACCCAATCGTATGTTTTTGTTTCGTCCTGTCCGCTTCCATCTGAAAAAAATGCCGTTAGCCGTTTTTTTAATGGCATAATAACGGCAACGAGGGCTCGAGCAAACACTTCAATGGCGACTCTGAGACAATGTAGCTGGCCTCGCTTGGCCTTTTTGTTGCTTTTGTCACACATAGTGTGAACATAGCTAAAAGCCGTTGGCATGGGTGTATTCATCAGAGTAATACAACCCCTTCTCACTGCAACGGCTGGGGTGGATGGATGGGTCAAACAAATGAAGACTTTCACCCAGGACACCGCTGTTCCTCTCCCTTGGGAAACCAAGTCCATGTTGACTTATTTAACCTTACTTCTATCACATTACATCCATACTTAACTAACGCCGTGTACACAATTCACGTGAAAAGCCTAATTATTTTACTTAACAAACTTATTTCAACCCAATTCACAACCTTTTCCTAAACCTAACCCAGTAAACATATAAACATATATATATATAAACAAACCTAGATTGGAAGTTTATTTTGAAAATACACTGTATGCATATAACTATGTAAAACTGTAAGTTTCCTGTGAACGAGGAAGTTTATTTAAAAAATGACAGCATGTATGTAACCATAGACTGTATAAAATATGGACGTCGTCTCTGGGACGTCACCCGTAGGTTTCTGAAGAGCAGATGTGAAGCTCAAAGCGGGAGACTCTGGGCAATCTTTACAGCCTAACTCCCAGCTAATACAAAGTGGCCACACCCTCAACTATAGGTCAATTATATACAAATTCTCGTCCCGTACAGTTGGTCAGCTATAGCAGCCAAAACCGTACTTTGTACCAGGCTGTAAACATGATTATTTCTGCTGTAAAGATAGTCGTAACACGGGGGTCCATGGGAGTCCAAAACTGATGCTAGAGGTGAACCTCATAGTTTGAAGCGTAGGGCCACTGACCCAAGCGTCGGTATTTGACGTGCTTGGGTTGAGAACGTGTTAGGTAACAGTGATAAGTGTCAGGTTAGAATGGCCGCGCTGTACACCTGCATGAATAGGAACGAATGCCACACATTGTGAAGCATATCGAAAACAGCTGATGCCAATCAGCCAATACGAGTGTGACTTCAGTCCTCTGTCTGAGCTAATGCTGTGTTTTTTTGTGTGTCAACGACGGTGGTGGAGAGCACCATCTAACACATTGTTCAAAACAACTGTTCAGGGCCAAACCATGTGATTCGTAAAAAAACATTTGTTGACCCCTCGTGCCCTATTACGAAGCATCTGTATTTGTTATGCCTCCCTCTACTCACTTATTTACTTTTTGCCTTTAAATCCGTACCCTGCTGTATTTTTTCAAATTCGTGAACTGGATTTTTAAATTCATGGCGTCGGTGCATCGAAAATTAGTCAAGCTACTCGTTAGTTTAATTGTGAGTTACAGTATGAAGGTCTTGGAACTGTCTTTTTTCTCATACTCAAACACACACTGACACACACCAAAAACAAAACTTTGAAAGTCACATAGGCAGGGAGGAGGCGCACACACTTTTTTACACCTCCGCTATTTTTCCTCTCCTGACATTATTTTGTGTGTGTGTGTGTGTGTGTGTGCGTGTGCGACGTTGACCTTTCTGCAACGTTGCCCCGTATTCACTGGTTGTCAGCACAGTCTCTGTCCCAGGCCATCCGTCTCTGCCACCAGTCAGTCCTCCAACCAATCCTCCACCGTCCCATTAACACACACACACACACACACACACACACACACACACACACACACACACACAGAGCCAGGCATACACGTGCGCATTGTTATGTGTACAGCGCACGTGTTCTCGTGCACGCACGCAAACACACTCCATGCATACACACGTCTTACTCACGTAAACACGCGCTCTCATGCAAACACACACATTCAGACACACACACACACACACAAGCAATCCTCCGTTGTCCCATTAGCCCGGGATGAGGTGCTCTGCTCTGCTTTGAGCCTCCGCTCAGCCTCGGCTAGCCTCGGGGATCATTAAGACCTTGCCTCGCGCGCACACACACACACACACACATGCACATGCAGGAGCTGTTGTAACGGGCTGGAGGAGTCCAGGTGGCCTGTTGTTATTTATAACAAAGGAAACAACACAGCAGAACCGGCTGACATCAGGCCCGTACGGACCTGGGACGAGGGGATGCATGTGTGTGTGTGAGCATTTTTTTCGACTCATTTCTCTATTTGTGAGTGTGTGTGTGTGTGTGTGTGTGTGTGTGTGTGTGTGTGTGTGTGTGTGTGTGTGTGTGTGAGAGGTAGAGGAAGAGAAAGAGAGAAATATCACTGAAGGACAGCTCAAAGTGTCCGTCCAACCCCAAAATGCCCACACCCCAACAGCGGTCTACCAGGACCACCGGACCAGATGTTGGCTCCAGAGCAACAACAAGATTGATTGGTTTAATTGCCGGCACTCTGCTCTCTGGCGTCTGAATACCTAATGTCAACTTTTAAAGGATGTTTGCTCTCTCTCCGTCTCTCTTCTCTCTCTTTTTTCTTTTTTTTCTCCTGTGGCTGACGAGCGTGTCACATTTTCTGATCGGTGGTGTGTGTGTGTACAGTTCAGCCTAACATCTGTTCAACATCTCCCAGTGAAAACGTGGACGTCATTAAAAGCCGTAGCTATCAGTTTGTGTGCGCTGTCCTGTCAGCCTCTCCATTGCTACTTTTTTAAACTCCCCTCCCCTCACTTTGTCCGTCTCCCTCTTACTCTTGTCTCGCTGTCAAACCACTTGACATGAAATATCGCCACTACAGACAGAGGTATGCTAAGTGTGTGGGGTTAACGGATGGAGGCGCATCGCAGTTATTCTATCCTTAACATGTACAGATGTAACATTAGAGGACTGTTTCATCTTTCTCAGACAGGGGAGACACTGCACAAATAGCATATTTTTATGTGATTTAATGTACTCCCTGTGTAAATCAGCCATGGAAAAAATATTGTTTGGGTTGTTTTTCAACAATGGCAAAACATAGAAGTACGAGTGACTAGTATTGAATATAACATTGTTCTAAATGTTTATACTTAGATATCTAAAATGGTAATTTATCAATGTCTTTCAAATTGGCAAATGTTTTTTCTGAAATGGGGTAGTGACAGAGTTGGGGGCGCAGAGAGAAACTCTATTATGATGTCATACAAAATACTTTGCAAATTCATGGTTATTACATTTCAATGGCCAGGAAATGTATATCTAATCATTTTTAAACCATCATTCAACACCATTTTAGAAAGTTTTCCATGTTTTCTTCTGTGTGGGGAAGAGTTTGGGGTGATTTTTACTTTTTGTGAATCTGGAAGGAATGATTCAAAATCAGTTGATTAGGTTTTGTCTGATATAATTCCAGATCTGCCATTTAGTTGTATAAATGACAACATTTGGGTCAATTTAAAAAAAGTGTTCTTGATTTTAAAACGGTGAACACAACTTCACTATTACCCTGTTAAGTGCTTAATAAATGTTTCTAACTGCAATGCAGCTCTCAAAAATGCGTGTAGGATGTGTGGTCTGACTTTTAGTTGGTTATTTTGTGTCCATGCTGAAGTAGATTGGCTGATGGGAATGTCATTAGTTTGGAAGTATTATGACCTGATGAAAAATCAGGGGAATATACAATTAATCTATGAATGTCGATTCCACTCAAAGTCAAAGATGTCAACCTGATAGTGGTGCGAACTGAAAGGCCTGCAGACTACCAAAGTCAGTAGAGTACATCATGAATATCTGTACCAAATGTTGTGCCGGTCCATCTATTAGATGATGATTTCACTAAGTGAAAACCTGCTGTAGATGCTAGAATACAACTCAGGGGATCACCAACTCCATTATGGTTTATCCATTCATGAGCTGACAAGAGTTTTTTACTGAAAATCCCAAAATGTCTGCCTCATGGTGGCACTTGAAGGAAAAGTCACCAAAGTCCTTGGGATTCTTCCTGATGGAACCAAGAGGAAGAGAAGAAGCTCATGGAAAATCCATCCAGTAGCTTTTGGGATATTTTGGTCCGGACCAAAGTGGTAGAGCCACTCTAAGGCAAAGATTTGAGAGGAAACCCTTAGATTTATCTCATGACCCCTTCGAGTGTCTCGACCCTCAGGTTGGGATCCACAGGGCTGCCTGTCGCAGTGGACAATCTCATGAGTCTAGTGTAAAAAAAAAGTGCAATATAACATGTTAGCCAATTTAAATATGTCGTACCAATTAGTGCGACATTTACTTTGGAGGTCCGATTGCACTTGATGTCAGAGTGTACTCTGACATCCCACTGCACTCTCTTCACACACTTTATTTCATCAAGTCACAGACCTCCCTAAGCAGGCATCATGTTGAGACAAAGTCACTAAAATCCACATTCACATCTAACACTAATAACAGCACTACTTCAATACAGTAAGTCATAAGATTGATACAGTATCTCCGCCTAAAACTCGCCTGAGCTTTGGCCGCTAAGGACAGCCTTTGTTAGTGGGAGTTTGTGTGTGTGTGTGTTAGTGTGTGTGTGTGTGTGTGTGTTAGTCTGTGTGTATTAGCAGGAAAGGGTAGGCCAAGGATGGGAGGTGCTTGTCAAGGCCAAAAGCACGTGTTCCCTGCACTGCTCCACCCACCCACCCACCCACTGACACGCACACACACTTAAACACACACACACAACCCACCCCTACCTTCGTCTCTCCCCTCCACATCATGTACCTCTCCACATCTGTCACTCTGGCAAGAGAAAGGAGGAGGGAGGGAGGGATAGAGCAATGGAAGGAGAGGAGGGAGGCACGCAGCAGACAATTAATTGTGTGGCCGGTTGGAGGGGCAGAGAGACTGAGAGAGAGAGAGAGAGAGAGAGAGAGACTGAGAAAAAGAGGAAGGGAGAGAGAGAATAATAAAGTGTCCCGAGTAGGCATTAATCTCCCTCACACTGCAGGCGTGTCAGTGGAGGCTAGCTGGTGACTAATGCCACGTTTTGCATACAGTGGTCACAGACAAGAGCTTCCTCGCCTAGGCTGAAACACACAGCGTTTTTTTTATAACCGCCGCTGTGGCTTTGAAGACAGGCAGACATGTTGGAACATTTTCACGATGTTAATATGAAAACCAGTGGTATTTTATGTTTATGTTGGCATTTATATGCCATTTACACTGAATGCATCCTCATGCAATAGCAGTCAAAAAATGCCTAAACGTGAACACAGCCAAGGATTAGAGAAAGATTGTCGAAGCAGATTTTTACGGACTGAGCAACGGTATTCCAGCTAGACGTATAACCCTGTTTGATGCACTATTGCACTAAAATCAAAGCAGATGAGGCCAAGATGTCACGACCTTTAGTCCAGAGTATGGGTAAAGCTCCAGAAAGCGTCTTTTTGTTTGGAAAAATGCCCACACATTTCAGTGCAGGCGATCTGCTATGATTCAGATCAAATTTCTTGCATCAAGACAAACCCCTCGGGCCCTCGGACCACACAAAACAACACAAAGCACATAACATAGCAGCACCACAATGAGGAGGAAAAGATAAGACATTATGCGAGTCGAATGTATTTCAGCCGGCTAGTTTTTAAGCATGTTACATAGAAATGTAAAGGGCACCGCATGTATCTCTTGCATCAAAACACACACACAACTATTGATTCATGTTGAAGCTACACCTGCAACAACTTGAAGCGTGTTATTGCAAGTAGATGCATGCATTAACACGTGTCAACTCAGAAGGCAGAAATGCCTCAATCTGATCACGTTTGCTCCCTGGAACCAGTCCAGGGAGCAAACGTGATCAGATTGGCCATCCTGGCTGCCGTACTTTGACTACGTCTTCTGTGTGCATGTGATGCAATACTGCTTGAGCCTATTAATAGCTGGAGTAGGATACTTCAATTCTCTGTCTAACGGACCTTCATTCATAATTTCTGATTAATAAATGTATTCTTTTGACAGTAGCCTTATGTTGCCGGGTATTTAGCGTTTCTGGGGCCTATTGCAGGCAAGTTTATTTCATGAAAAAATCACAGCAAACAGACACAGTTAGATACCAACTGGTGGACATAGTGGAGAATAAGTGGCTAAAGAGACAAATGTTTCACTCAGTTATGAGTTGGTGGAGACCAAAAGCAGAGCTAAAAGAGGGTAACTTTAGCTCTTGAACCAAGTGCTCGTAGCAGTCGCTGAGATGTTTCCTCGGCCACACAATCTCATGAACCCACATAAATCGTAGGGTCCGTCCTCTCTCACATATCCCTTCCCTTCATCCTGAGCAAGTGCTGTCTCTCTCTCTCTCTCTCTTTTTTTTCAAGGTTTGTGACCCCTGAATTAGACTTAGATGGGCCAGGTGGGCAGAAACATGACTCCAAATGAATGCTAATGATGCTCAGTGAGTGCCTGATGTGTAGTTAAGCAACTGTTTGCTAGAGTAGAAATGTCCTTCTAGTTCAACTGAAAAGGTACCATCTCAATTATGTGTTCACAACTGGTTTTCACTACTCCTAAGTGGCTAAAGAAAATCTCTTATTGCGGTTGAATGTGCTGCAATAAAAGGAAACATTGTGAAATTTTCAACATTAAAGAAATTCCACTATAAATGATCTCATCTCATTTCATCTCCACCTACTTCAGAGGGTCATAGCAGAGACTTTTCTCCATTCATACGGAGCGGCAACCAGTTAGTGAACTTTATAACTGACAAAACAGAGAGATTTCCTGCTGCTGAACTCAGAGAGTTTATGAAGCGTTGTTTTCTTGGGCAGAGAGAACGTGGCGGGGGGAAGAGGAAATGAAACTAGAGACACTTGATCCCCTCATATGCCCTCTAAAACACACACACACACACACACACACATGCACAAACGCTGTGTAGCTGCACTGATGGTAACTTACGTTTAGAGATTCTTTCCATACAAACACAGAGCCACAGGATGTCTAATAGAAAGGCTTTATCAAGGTGTCTACTCGTCTGTGGTTTGGTGCGTTTCGCGCTGTCAATTGATTTCCCTGGCTGATCAATAGCATGTTAGCCCCTTAACCACCCTCCATACCATCTGTTATAACAGACAGCGCACAGGTGCCATCTTTCCTCACAAACAGAATGTATAAATCAGCATACAGAGAGCTGGAGGACAAAATCGACAGAGAAATCGTACAAGGAGAGAGATTCACAAACAGATGATGACTCCACATCAATGACCGAGAGCGGTGCCCGCCAGGGCCAAAGTGATCCTCCTGAGTTGGAAAGAGCAACCGCACATGTGTCTTCAGGTAGAGGGGGCTAATTAGCAACGTGCGCTAGTATTTACATTTCGGGCTATCTATCATACTAATCGGCCGGTGGATTTATCAGCCGGGGTTGTGATTAATGCGAGGTTAGGCTGGTTAGGGTGTCCTGTGGCTGAAGGTAGATGCAAAACAACAACAACAACAACAACAAGACGAGAGGGATTCTTCTCCCATTGCTCAGTAGGAGAGGACAAGAGTAGACAGAAGGTAAAATTATAATACTTCCTAATCAATCCAAATGTGCATGCAGTGAGAAAAAGAAGAGGACCAGCGGAGAGAAGGGAAAGCAGCGCAGAGAAGCTGCTGTCGACTTACTTTTATGAAGTTTTTTTTCTTTTTCTTTTTGGTGGGGTGAATGGTGGGAAAGCAATATCCTTTAGGCCTTTTAATCATGTGATGACGGGCCCAGGACCTGTCTCCATACGTGTGTGTGTGTGTCTGAACTGTGGCCC
Source organism: Leptoclinus maculatus (assembly GCA_032191485.1). Classification (NCBI taxonomy): domain Eukaryota; kingdom Metazoa; phylum Chordata; class Actinopteri; order Perciformes; family Stichaeidae; genus Leptoclinus; species Leptoclinus maculatus. Next base: position 44,771,907 of record JAVDOI010000001.1, on the reverse strand, counting down.
CATTGATCAAAGCCAGTGCTGGTCTGATGGGATAGAGGGACAGGGCTGGTCCACGGACGCAGCGGCTCCCCGCCGTCCTCCCCGACACCGCTCAGGCCGGCGCGGGGCCATTTGTCAAAGTTTTATCTGATTCTGGAGGTATTGGATCTATCAGTCATCGTGTATGAGAGAGGAGATTGACCTCCTCTATGGGCATTTTTCTAAATTAGACCCAGCTGATATTGGAGCGACATGGCCTGCCATTAGAGGTGACAAAAGCGTCGCGAAACGGCCTCATTAATACCAAAGTGCGGCGCTGTAATTTGATTGCAAGCGAGGCCTTTGGGGAGTGGCGGGGGCAGGTGGGATTTTGAGTTGTGCGAGAGACGTTAGAGGTGTCCCTGGAGTCTAAGTGGTTTCTCCCCTCTCCCTGGGTTTTAGATTGCCTCCTAGACTGACAAAGCACCTGCCAGACATTCATCAACGATCCCATCCATCTGTCCATCAGGTCGGTGGTCCGCTCGGTCGTCAACAGGTAATGCCTGGCGGCCGGGGCCGGCCGCCTGATAATGAAAGATAGGAAAACATCACACACTCTGTCACCCAGCGTTAAGGTCCATATGTATCCCACTTAAGACAAAAACATGCATCTCATGCATTGCTTTCCCTGCGTCCAATCCCGTTCCCCCTCTAACTTTCCCGTTCGCTCACATCCCCCGTTTGACCTGATTCATAATCATTTATCATTTCTAGCGGAGTAAAGTCGGAGATCAACGTTGCTTTGTAATTTTTTAAATCTCATTTCAGGAGAAGAATCTCCGTGTGTGATTTATCTCGGCTAATGCTGCGTTTGGACTAACAAGCAGCCATTTGGGCACGTTCCCACTAAATTGCGCCGACTATGTTTAGTTTGCAGGCAGACAGCACTGGTTAATTGCCACTTAATTAGCTGTTTTACCCGGAATGCTTTGACCCACTAGGGACAGGTCTCTCATTAGAGGCAAAGCATCTGAACTCATCGTGGATTCTTAAAACATACTGCGCTGAAAAACACAATTATCAGCATTTAGACACCGTCGTTGTAGAATAGGTGTTGTTTGGCTTCTTTTTTTTTTCATTGCACAACTTCACAGCTAATACTGCTAGTGGTGACACCGGCTTTCAACTTTTAAAGTTTACTTTCTGCTTTCGCAGATGTGGGCAGGAGATTGTTATTTGTGATGTTTCCTTCCTGCACAGAAGGAATCAGGTGAATCCAGCTTTGAGGAGATCTTTAATTGTGATTTCCGTGACAGCTACTCATTAGAAGTGCAAATAAATGTGACAATGAAACGAGCTGAAGGGAGAAAAAGAGTGGCTGTTTATCCTTAAATTCAGGAGACTTTTGAGTTGATTTCATGGTGGTTGTGTTGTGTGATTATCGGTGATGCTTCGAAGGCCCCAAAGGGCCCCCTCCGGTAACAGTTCGAGCCCAGTGAGCAACCCCTTGCTCTGGCTCAGCACCCCTCCTGGCTCCATCAATATGCCCCCAAGTTTCCACAACAAGCATGCCATTACACTCTGCTATCCGCGGACGTTAGAGATTGAGCGTTGCTGGCAGGAAGACAAGCTGTTTCCTCTCCTCCTGCGTTATCAGTCACACTTCAAACCGGCAAGTCAGACACCCCGGATCTGAAAACTTACAGTCAAAGCTTTTAATTCGGCTCGGTTCGATGCCCCCCCCCCCTCTCTCTTTCCCTCCCTGTCTGCCTGTGAATCTGTTTGCGCCGGCGAAGAGCAAAGAAGCAAGAGACGTGCGGCTTCCACCGCACAGATATCGGCAGAGTGTCATCGGAATGAATGAACCGCTCTTGCATCGCAACTGCCAACTTGTCAGCCGTGAGCTGGGATGCATGACTGACACCCCCCTGATTGGTCGATTTAATATAGAGAGAGACGGAGGGGAAGTAGACGGGCGCCTGCCTTGCCTGAGCTCTGCTCGAGCGGGAGATGGAGGGAGAGGTGTAAGTCCATTTGTCGAAGACATGAAGCGCTAACTCTCTAGGTATGGGCCTGTACGCCTTGTTAGAGAGAGGCAGATTTTTTTTTCTTTTTTTCATGCAGGGTGAGGAAGGGGGGAGCATGGGAGTTAGCATGCAGTTTGTTATCCCTTCAGCTCAGATGTTTCTGACAAATCGACTCAGACAGCCATCAGATGGTCTGGCAGAACAAGACATTCCCCAAAAACCGGTGTCAGACTAAAATACACGGAGGGTAAAGTTCTGAGCAAAGCTCATATGTGATAAACCAAGCTGTCCGCGCCGTCGGTGTAATCTGCTACTCGGACATACCAATGCATGCATGACATCATTGCATGAAAAAGTAATTATCAGAATTGTTGTCTCAAAGGTAACACATTATTCAAAATACACTTTTTCAAGGCTTTTTTAAATATAACTGTGTCTCCATCTAATCTCTTTTCATCCCATCTATCAGGAAATCTGTGTTCCGAATATCCAGTCAGATTTGCCTGTCCATGGGACGTCCTATGCAGCTTTGTTTAACAATGCACCACTTCCAGCTAGGCGACCATCCAAACACATGATATACAGAGTAAATGCCTCACACGGAAATTGTTCTCTTGTTGACCAAGTGGGTTAACTTCTTATGTAACTCAAATGAGGATTCACCTCAAAACTGAAGCACAAGGATGGATCAGAATGTGATGCAACTTCACACTTAGAAAGTGTAAACTTCTATGTTGTAAAAGGATTTATTTTACAGGTTAGCTTATTGAAGTTAGTTTAAGCATGTTGGACGGCCAATGTGCTTCAATTGTACACCCACATACTGAAGAATTGTTGAGTATATTAAACTGAGTTCAGCCTCACCAGTTCAAACAAACACAGGACTTTCAACCAGGAGACCGGTGTTCATGTCCCAAAGTGTTGCTGAGTTATTGTGAAGTTATGTATTTTCCGTACTCATGATTTGCTCTTTACATTTTATTTTGTTAACATACTTATTATAAGCCAAATCATGTGGTTTTCCTAAGTGTCTTTGCAACCTGTCTAGCGAGTGACATACGAGTCACGTGACTAGCTACTCATGTAAGTCTGGTGAGTCATGACACTTGAGAGTCACGTGAATAACAACTGACGTGACAATATATCAATGCTTACTTTTAGTTAGCACAGGACATGAACATGTCTTCTGGGCAAAGTCCTGGGTTTATTTCACCCAATCACCTCCCCTCCCACCTGCCCTGTGTGGACCATCTCGCACTGTATACAACGTCAGCTGCTCTGACCGTCTAATAACGACGCAGGTGGGTTTACATTGAAGTTAGTTGAGAGTGCAACTGACGCAGTATTTGGCGATTTATGTAAGAGACTGGGTTGCGATGGAGTGTCATAGTTTGATGCACTTGGCTACCCAATGTGTTTGAAAATGTGTCAAGTGGTCCAGAACAAGCATCAGTATGTGAACAGTTGCGATGAGAAAGTGTCAGTCCAACACCTTTTGGATGAACTGGAATGCCCACTGCGAACAAGGCCTCATTGGCCAACATCAGTGTCCGACCTCAATGATGCTCTTTGCTTGATGATTTTAAGAACTGGTTGATTCAACATGCACATCTGTCTTACTTTATCAACAGTGTACCACACACATCTCAGTCCATCGTCCTGGATTTGTTGTGGAGAAAAACTGCTATTTGTGCTCCGGCGTTGAGTCATTCCGCTGCTTCCTCTTGGCTGTGTGGGACTCTGGTTCGCCCCGTTTGAGAAACTGCTGTGCGCCTGGATGGTGACAGGCCAAAGCAGAACGCACTCTGTTTCAGCATGTAATTTCATGTTACTGGGAATCTAACATTATTGTTTTTCCCCCCCGCGCTCCAATTTAGAGACAGATCAATATTCAGCTTTGTTTATCAAAGTGACAGCTCCTGGATATTGCATTTTGCATTTTTATGCTTTCCTTTATAAGCGGGTATTAAAACGTAATATATCTGAAGTCTTGGTTTTATGTGCTGACAAAGGGTGGGGAGGCGCTGTTAATGGGGTAAAACAGTTGAGGAATGGCGGCCGCTCCTGTTCGTACACTCATAGTTACAAATATCCATCACACACATCAGCATCAGTGTTCGCCTAATGAAGACGCTCTCTGGGCGAGTGTCGTCAATAACAGACGCAAACAAAAGCACAGAGGAATTCAAGTCGGGGTCGTGCATCGTATGCAAGTGTGCACACATTGGATGTGAGTGGAGTGTGGACGTGCAGTACCTGTGTTCGCGTTTGTGTGTGGTTGTTTTGCGCGTGTGCTCGCGGCCACCCGTGCATACGGGAAAAGTCTCCTCTCGACGCTCGAGTCCCAAATCATGCATTATTTGCAAACCAACCATAAAGAAATGACAGTGGCAACACCATGCATACAAATCAGGGCCCATTAGCCACCTCAGTCTGTCAGTTAGCGCGCCGCATGTGAGGGGAGACATGGCCGAGGGGAGTCGTACACGAGGTCCTGATAAATGCTTCGGCTGATTCCCCTTGTGAGTGATGGAGCACTAACCCTGTTTAGCTTCTTTAATATACTTGTATTAGCATGAATAAATAACAAGTGTGTCCGGATGCTCCAAATATTTGATTGTGCCTCCGTAATAGGATGGCGTCTTCCGTCACGCGGCACCACCGCGACTCTCTTGGTGTCGCAGCCGAGGCGGACTGACATCGATCTTTATCGCCTGCCCCCTAAATCAATTATAAGCCCTCGGATTGAGAGCGCCAGCGAGGGGCGAGTGGGTGATGATGTCTGTGAGGGGTGTGTGTGTGTGTGTGTGTGTGTGTGTGCCATTCCAGCTGTGCCAAGCTGTCTTGTCTTTTGTACCACTGTTTTTACAGTAAAAAGCTCTGATGTGTCATAATGGGTGCTGTAGATGGGGTGGTGGTGGTGGGGGGGGGGAGGGGGTGCCACAAGCTTCTAGCTCACAAATTCAGTTAAAGCTCTACATACTGAAGATCTTACTTCTTTCCTTTCGTAATATCAAAGAAATTGCAGGTCAACCAAGGGGCTCAGAGCAATTGAGGAGATGTTAATGACACAGTTCACCCCGAAAATCAAAGATACCTATTGTTCCTCTCACCTGTAGTGCTGTATATGATTATAGATTGTTTTGGGGTCAGTTGCCATGTGTTGGAGGTATCAGCCCTGGACATGTTTGCCTTCTCTCCTGTAATGATTTACCGGCACTGGTTTACTGCGACCGTGACGCCAAGGGTTGTGACAAAGATTCGGTGTGTGACGAGTTGGAATGAGATCATGTTGGAACTAGAGGGCACTCAGCTTGTGCTGCTCAAAGCGTCAAAAAAGTATCATTAAAAAATAAAAAATATCGATGTCACTCTACCGGAATTATGACCCGGTTACTCAAGATAATCCACAGACCTTGTTGTGAGCAGTTCAATGCAGGAACTATTTCATTTCTAATGAACGATACGCTTCCTTCTGCGTGGTGATACTGTTGGCGGGTGTAGTTTCTACATGAAACTGCTCACAACAAGGTCTGTGGATTATCTTGCGTAACCAGGTCATGATTTCTGGAAAGAAACCTAATATATATTTTTCTGCCATTTATTTGAATACTACAAGCCAAGTGCCATCTAGTCCCATTATATTGGAGAGAAGGCTGATATCGCCAACACTTGGCAACTCACACCATAAAATGATGAGAGGAACAATATGTATTTTTGATTTTGTGGTGAACAGTACCTTCAAAAATTATTTTCAGGGTCATAAAAACTTATTTCTGATCATAAAATGACACTTTGACAGGAGAATTCTGCCTCTCCAAATTTGCAGAGAGGGACTTCATGAATGATTCTCCGTTGTCCTCTGATGCATCAGTGGCTCAGAAGCTACCAGCACATCTAAATCGCACTTTGTCCCCTCTGTCTCTGTTCAGCTGTTCAGACAGATGCCCTGTACACACCTCCCACACACGCAGCATTAAGCCATTTGAACTCTGACCCCTCTCTGACAGGGTTGGTAGAGAGACGGACAGATACACCAAGCTCTATGTTCATTAGCCAAGGCAGCCACCCCGGAGCCTGCTGCAGATTAATAGCAGAGTTGTACTAGCTATTACTAATGTTACAGTTTTAAAAGACAGCGATCCTAAACAGACTCTCGGCAGCCAAAGGCCCCCCACGCACTCTTTGTTGCTGCGAGAGACCATTAGTGTCACCTTGCGAAGAAAAATAGAGAGGGAAAAAGAGAAGGTTAGAGAGAAAGTGCTGTTTGAAAGCATTCTGATTCTTAACTTTGTTTCTGTTGTCATAAACAAATGTTGTAAAGCTGCCATCAAAGATATCTTCCATACTTTCATTCACTCAAATATATACAACGCATAATGTTTGGGGGTCTGAAAAAAAACAACACGATGATATGAATGATAAATAATGACAGAGACCCCACACGTTTCAACACTGAAAGAAGAAAGAAGAAAGGAGAGACGTTTATGTAGTTACATTTTAGTACGTGAAGTAGACGTTGGCAGATTCACAGTTTTAGGTGTCAGGTCAGTGTGATGATCTGCTATCAATCTCCCAAACCCATCGGCTATCTGTCTGGCGACATGTAAGGAGTTATATTTCTGTGGTTCCAGTGTAGAGACTTCCTTTTCTGTGTGCTGCTCATTGTTTACAGTCCGATTAGCTGAGAGTCACATGTACATAGTTGTCTCGACAAGAACGCATAGTGCTTATCAGCTGAAGCAAATTCGTGCACAATTGAAAAACTGGAAAGTGTGATAACTTGCTTCCTGGTAGCTGGTTGATTTAAAGCTGTCTGCATTTTGGTTTGCATTTATTTATTTTTTTAACAAAAAAGCACAGGGACAGGAAGAGAAAAGAGAGACGCCACGGCACAGCCTGGGCTTGACGTGAGCGCGTGCGAAGCTAACGGAGTGTTGAGAATCCCTCTCTTCTCACAGCGCGGGATTGAGACTGACATTTTATATTTTCCATTGAATTACACCTCATCTGAAATTCACTTTGAACAGTTTGAAATCTTAACTTCCTCCTTGGCACGGCATTACATCTTCCCGAAAAAAAAAAAAACTCAGGCAGCAGCGATCATTTTACCCCAACAGTCTTGATCTGTCAATCATGCACGGTGATCTGAAGATGCCACAGTGCGCTGAGTGGAGTAAAATCAAAATGAGGGGAAATAGGATAAAATGTACATCAGTTATTCATCACAAACTAGTTCAACCAAAGTCATATTCTCTCCCCTTTTCTTCCTCGCAGCTATGAGCAAATACTGACACATGTACTTCAAGGCTCCCCACTGCATTTTCAAAGAAGCGATCTGGCTTTATTAAAAATTCATAAGGTCATATTAATTAGAGACGGGGTATTTTTTTCCATTTTTTTCTTTCATGAGAGCGATGAAGAAATCACAAAAAAAAAAAAAAAAAAAGGAGGCCCGGAGGATCGTTTTGATTCGGCTGGCCTCAAAATGAATGAAGAAGGTGAAAGGCACAAGGCTAAAACACGTGCTTTGTTCTGAGGCCGGTCTCTTTGTTCATCAAACCCGCCGCTAATTTGTGCACCCGCCCCCACCTCACACACACACACACACACACACACAAACAGTAGTCCTCAGCCATATTTCTCCTTTATTGTATATTCTTTTTTTAGTTGAGTGGCGCTGATTTGAAATGCTAATTAAACATATTTTTAATGTATTCACTTGGTTCATCAAGGCAGGCTCGTATATCAAAGTGTCCAAAGTTGTATTGATGTTAGATATCAAAGAGGTGATTACTTCGTAAAATCCAGTTTTTTTCTTGCCGTTAATTGTCCTGGTCCTGGTCCTAAAAGCATTTCCGGAGTGATGACACATGCAGCAGACATGTGGGACTGTTTTTGTTTTGTTTTTTGTTCTCCTTTTCCTAAGAACACAGGGACAACAGCTGCTGATAAACAGATAATCCATCTGCCTCCTCATCTCAGATTGTTGAATCCGTTTTTAATTTCCAGTTTTGTCTTTCCATGTTCAAATGTAACACGCGCACATTAGCGAGAGCAATGTACGAGCAAAGCTTGCAAACAAACAAGCAAACAAACATGTGCTTTCCTCTGGTAATCTTGTCACCGCGTTGCACAGCACGTGACTCACACACACACACACACACACACACACACAACACACAGACACAGACATGTACAGCCTGTCCGCAGGTGAAGACTGTGTGTACGTGAAGTGCGTGGATCCACAAATAAAACAAAAGATGCACTATAAAATACATGAAAGGAAATAATTCATTAACAGTCTACTTTACACCCCCCCCCCCCCCCCATTTCCCGCTAATTAGACTCAAAAACAATAAGCATAGCTGCACTTCTATTTCAAACAGCAATGAGAATAATGAGAATAATAACGCTGATGGTAAAATACTCGTAACAGCGCTGCGTTGTTGATATCAAAAGGCACCGGGATGAGGGGGAAAAGAAGAACAATGAGCCATCAGAGGATCCTCTCTTTTATTTTCCTTTTTAATCTTTATGAGTTCTGCATTTGCGATGGTGGCAATGGATTCTCCCCCGCCCCCCCCCTCTCTCTGTGTGTCTGATGTAGCTAATGCCATTAACTCTCCCTGCCACTTTCCAGGTCACTAATTCCTCAGCTCTGAGTTCATTGTGCCCAGACCGCGGTGCTGTCTCCATAACGAGGTTATTTCTGGGTTATTACCTTCCTCCATGATGTGGCACCTGATGGGAGGCGAAAATTGATATAAATCAAAAATGGTCTGCAATGAAAATTGAAATATTTGCTAATTTCTGCTCTCCTCCTTCCTCTAAATCTGCATGTTCAGAATACAAACAAGTTGGACTCCATAATTCCATTCACACCTTGTATTACCATGTATACTCTACTTTATCTGGTATAAGACATCTGAACATGGGCCTTTGCATTTACACATGCTATGAGCCGTTATCCCGATTCTGTATGCATTATGAGCAGACCTTAAAGCTAGAGTAGGTCATGTATTTTAGAAATGTTTTTTGTTGTATTTGTTGAAATTCCCTTTACATCCTGAAAGCAATCAATGAATCACATGCTCTGACGAAGCAAAGAAAACAATCCAGTATCTGTGGCTGTTGCAGGACTGTAACAAGTCTGTCCTACCTGCCTGTATATATACTGTACCTGCGGGCAAGGATATGTTTCCTGTGAACACAGAAGTGTATGTTGAAAAGACACTGCATGTACGTATGTAGCTACGGGAGCTCGACAAGCCGTCCCTGACGGGTCCAAAACTGACGCAAGAGGGGTACAGAGAGCGTCCCTGTTTGAAGCATATGGCCACTGACCAAGCCTTTGTATTTGACGAGTTGGTGGGGGGGGGGGGGAGAACATTTTGCCCTGTAACACCCATGGTTGGCTCTCAGTTATACATCAGCAGGCAGGCTGTGAGTGAGGAGGGGGTGCAAAAGAACAAGTGTCATTTCTCTTCCTCTTTCCTTTTTTTTATTTGCCCTTGCAGTCCCATTTTCAATTATCCTGTTGGGGGGGGGGAAAGCAGAGTCGGATTCCCAGACAATCCCATTTCCAGGAGGGAGGCGAGGTGTGAATGTGAGTGCAAGGGAGCAGAAGAGCGCCCGTCGCAGAGAAAAGGGACTGGCATTTGACTCTGCTGAATAAGCCCAAGGTGTGCAGTCTGCCAGGTTCGAGAGGTTACGGGTGGGAGGGTAAAAGAAGGAGAGGTGCTGTGTTCTGTGTGGTGTGTGTGTGTGTTAATGAGGGATGGGAGTTGTACGGTGAAAAAGCAGCAGGTATAGGAACACAAAGAGAGAGAGAGAGAGAGAGAGAGAGAGAGAAGGAGTGATCTGGGTTTCAGCCGTGCTCATTATGGCCCGTCTCATTGAGAGGTGAAATGAGGCTTACAGACAGACGGCTCGGTGGAGACGGTATCGTCCTTGTCCAAGTGAATCATGACAGAAAGGCTAAAAAAAAAAAAATTCATCAACTCCATTAACAATACTCAAGCACTCTTCAGTGTTCCTTTTGAGTGGCATCCAAATGTCACTGAAAAGGATAAGGCAACATTAAAAGGAAATGTCTTTTTTTTTTTACCCTCTAGCTGACGCTAAGCATGTCCTAGTGACGAGAGAAAAATCGGCAAAAGTACTGTTTGTGGCATTTTATGGATGAATTTATCATTTCTGATGCTGTGATGTGATGTTCTTATCTGCCACTACATTAAAGCGTACATCCTGTCCGGACTCGTACTATGGACGTTGCCGTTAAATCCACGGCAGACACAGCTGCTCTTTTTTTCACACTTTGTGTCTGAATAAAGACATGTGACAGATGTGGCAGCATGTCTACAGTAGATGAAGCAGGTGGTATTCTCAACATCTGTTTCCATGCCTTTTTATTGCATCTTCTTCTTCTTGTCTTTTATTAGTGTTTTCACTTAGATCTTTCTTTATGTGCTAAAATGCACATTACAACAGGTGGAGTCCATATACTGTAAAACTATGTTACATGAGACATCACAGTTTGTTGTATTGTGCAACATAACTACCCCTCTAGCGTCAGTTTTGCATGTTTCAGGCACGGCGTGTCAGTTTTCTGTCGTTACATGTATGGTGTCTCTTAAAAAAAACATACTTTTTAGGTTTACTTAACGCAACAAAGATACTTGGTTCGGTTTTGGAAAGGTTTGTGGTTTGGGTTGTGTTTGTTTGAACCATTCATCCTCACCTTCCACCCCGCCCTATTCTGGCTCTCTCACTCTTTATACAACGTCAGTTGCTCTAATAAGAAGGGTTTGCTTTGGAGTTGGCGCTGCGTCTCATACAGACCTTAAAGGGTGCCTCAGTGAGACGTCATCAAACGCCAAGGTTGCTGACCAACCAGCGGTATTTGACGAGTTGGGAGTAAGAACGGGTTGTATTGTCAGTCCTGCAAGAAGAAGGTATGTGTAAAAAAAATATCATCTTGCCTGCTGCCCATTTACTTGTCCTGTTTTTGATGTGACTTCTCTACTCCCTGGCACTGGCCTGGAAAGCACAAACAGGGCACAGACACACAGATTGATATACATTATATAATACTCATTTAGTCTTATCCAATGTCAGCAAGTTGCTTGAACCCAACCCAGAAAGAAATGTTGCCATTGTATGAATGGCAATGTGGAATGTGGAAATTTCTGAACCAAATGAGTTTCATGAATTAGTTTTAACATCAACCTCGTGTCACGCTTGCAGAGACGCCGAAAAATAAAAATGTCCGGGTTGAAATAAGAGAGACCCTTGAGAAATGTTCTTTTCTACCTTTTGTGAGTGAGATCAGATTGTTATGATCAAAGTATATACGGTATAATCCTATATGTTATCCTGAGACAAAAACAGGAGAAACACAGGTATACTTCACAAACAAAGTGATTTATTAACCGAAAATTAGTCAGATGAATGGATGGGAGGAATCTGTAGTAGTAGTTCAGGGAGTGGATGTGTGACAATGTCCAGCATGTGTGTTGTGCTGTCAAAACAAAAAAAATGATAAACCAAAAGCCACAACAAAGGTATGGGGTGAGAGGAGATCTGCCAACAAATGACTTCTGCTCCTCAAGCTCTCATGCATGGGGCACATCAGGCCCAGGTGTGTCCAATGCCGCTGATTACTCCCCAATCAGGTCTGCAGTTTTGGAGAACGAAAGCACAGACACAGCGGAGGAACAAAATGAGGGGGGGGGGGGGGGGGGCAGTCATGGCCGGCAGAAGCTCAGTAGAGACTTGGGAACCTGGAGAGGTGCCAGTTCAACTCCTGGCCACTACTGCAGTGCGTATGAGCAAGCCACCGAACCCCCAACTGCTCAGGGCGCCATCCTCACAGCAACGCCGCTCTGACATCTCTCCATACATTAATTAATGTGTATCAGTTCCGCTTGTGCATGTGTGCAAATCGGGCCTGTGTGTGTGTGTGTGTGTGTGTGTGTGTGTGTGTGTGTGTGTGTGTGTGTGTGTGTGTGTGTGTGTGTGTAAAATAACAACAGAGTGAAATAAAAATGAATTTCCCCATGAGAGATTAATAAAGTGTGCATATCCACATTTGTCTGACCCTTGACACGCGCTGAGTGTGAGTGCACATTTCTGCATGTACACAAGCTGCTCTTGCAAAAGTTTTGACATGAGCAATGCCTTAAATTGCAAATAATGTGCACAAAAAGTGGGAGAAATCTGAGAGGATTATCGAGAGAAGACGAGACAGTTTTTAGGGGCGACAGACGGACCAATATGTGACTGTGGACCACACCATGTGTTCTCTGACTGCAACATGTACATACCTGTCTGTGTGTCCAACACGGCAACGCATGCCTACCACCGTACTGCACGCATGCTCTCCACCGCATGTGTTGCCTACGTGTGAGAGAGCGCGTGTGTGTGTGCGTTCGCCACTTAGTGTGATTGAGAGCGGAGTGGCGCTGAGATGGCAGCTGGCGAGGCTAATCCCCATACGTGAGGGACGCGGCCCGGCCCCGGTGTCACCCAGACCTGCCAGGCCTGACGGAGGTGCATTCAGCCCGGCCGCTTAGTGTCACTCGTCCCCCGTCACTCAGTCCCATAATCACCCCCATGACTGACAGACAGGCCTTTCCCTTTGATGGTGCAGGGGATTTTAAAAAGGGGAGAGCCAACGAGCTGCGGCGATGATCCGCCACTCTGTGTGTGTGAGTTGGGATGTTTGCACATGTGTGTGCGGGTGGATGCCACCAGGAGGGCTGCTTTTTTTTCCCATAAAGGGTGTAAGATGATGATTCTGATCCAGCTTAATGATGGAGATGAAGATGGTGGTGCTGAAGATGACGCTGATGATTACCTTGAAAGCAAAGTGTGCCAAAGATGTGTGATGCCAAAAAAAAAAGGGATCAGCGGGGCAGCCACTCCGCTGAGGCAAAGCCAGAGGGACCAAAGGAGACAGCGACACAAAGCCACGGATTTACTGTGTGTGTGTGTGTGTGTGTGTGTGTGAGAGAGAGTTTACCAGTGTCACACACTGGCACACGCTTCACATTTGAAGCAGGGAAATCTGGAATACACATGTAATCGCACGATTATGATAATGCACATCATGTGTCATCTTAGTTGATATTCTGCTCGTGACATGGAGTCGTGTTTGAGTAGGTTGCCATCAGCGGCGAGGTTGCTTGTAAAAAATCCTGTCAGACCTCTGACAGTTCAGATTCTTATTGACTCTCGGGATGCTGTGGGATGCGGGTTGTGGGAGAGAGAGAGAGAGAGAGAGAGAGAGAGAGAGAGAGAGAGAGAGGCATGGGTGCGCAGTACTTGCTCCCGTGGATGCTGTTGTCACGTGCAGACAAACTGAGCCGTAGCAACGAACAACTATGACACAAGGCTCTGCTCTCAACTGATCCACGCGGTGAACAACAGGTTTTTGCACTAACTTTGATTTGCTGCAAAGTCATAACTCAGTCGAACTGCGACGCGGACATAAAAACGCAGACTGCCGGAATCGTCGCGACCTAGCAGTTTCCAGCAGTTTCTCTGATGTCCATTAATCTGCTTGGAAATCCCATAAAAAAAGCACTCCTTATAATCATAGCTAATTCCCTAATTCCTCATAATCATCAAAATTACATGTTTTCTTCAGTGTCATAAGTAATCCTGGCGATTGGGGTCCATGTTTGCGGTGCAAACAAACTGCTAGCAGCTCCTGCAGCACGTCCTTCCGCAGTGCAGGTTAATCACACCGTAAAGCTTAGCTGCATCGAGGGTTCCTTTAAACCAGAGGAAGAGCGGCTCTCTCCACCTGTTAAACAATACAGAGCCGTCCTCTAGAAAGGGGATTGACTTTGTTTCCAAGGACGCAAAACAAACTGCTCCATTAAAAACACAGCACACTCATTTAAAAAACAAAAGATGTTCACATCATCTGTAGTCGACAGAACATCCCCACAATTATCAGCTGTCTCTCTGCTTCTTCGGTCTTGTCTTATCATCATGGTTGCTCTGTGTCTGTAAAACATAACAATGCATTCCATCCAAACAGAAATCAAATAAAGGTTTGTCACAAAATAACAACGACCTGACAGCGATCCACTAAAGAACCCATTATCCTTATTAAAGTAAAACAATAGATTTATGTCTATTAGTTTCGCATTTTCACAACTCCGCAAAAGGCCCATGAGCATGTGGAGCATCAGTCGACAAAATAAAATGTCTGCATTGTACTATTCTGAAATCCCCGGATACTTTGACTCTTGATGTTTCTGAACCAAAAATACTTTTAAAAACAACATTTCTACAAAACACGTATTTCAAAGTTATTGTGTTTTAACCGCTTGTGGCACTTTTGCCGTTTTTAAAACTGCATTCTCAGTTATGTTTAGGTTTAGGCAACAAAACTACTTGGTTAGGTTTAGTAAAAGATCATAGTTTGGGTTAAATTCATTACATTCTTTTGGTTTCTCCTGGGTGAAAGTCGTGTGTTTGACCAATCCATCCACCCCAACCTTTCTCCTAATGTGGACTTCCATGGACTTCTTTTAAACTAATATGTAATACATCAAATACAAACACAATCTGGGAGATAATACGTTACCTCGAAACAGACAAGGCTGCGTGGAGTACATCCGTTGTTCCAGAGTTCTTGGCAGCATGCTGTTCCAGCATTTATTTATTTATTTTGAATGCAGAGCTTCTCGGTATCATCCCTTTCTGCTCTCCACCTTTCTGTACAGCACTACTGAGCAGGACACCCACTCATTATCGTCAGGCCAGGTGGTTCTGTACCACTTTGGCAGACAACTCCAAATCCTTCACACCCACATGTTACATCTTCTATTAAAACATAGAAGACAAGACGTTGTGGTTTTAAAAAGGCGGACAGCTTACCGTTTGGAGTTACAGTATTACTGACCATCAACAGCCAGTTTAGTCTCAGTTACTGCAAACAGCACCCCAGACGTCTTTGTCACGGTAAAGCACACACCCTTCATCTCTGCACGCTGGATACAACTCATCGCGATAATATTAACTGTTACACCACCGACCGGTATGCTGGGTACAGCTGGCTCTCCGTCGATGTTCATGAGAGCTTTTGCACCCAAATGACGAGTGTACCCGAGTATTGCTGGCTGATTCAACCATGTCATGGCAAGTGTATTGCTCAGGACCACAGGAAGAACAAGGTCGAGTGCAAGCGGCAACCTCGGTTCTGAAGAGTGAAGCCGATGCGGAAGGTGTCTTAAAACTTGCATTATCTCTACTGACCGGCAGGGGGCGACTCCTCCGGTAACAAAAATAAGTCTGATTGTATAGAAGTCTATGAGAAAATGACTCTACTTCTCTCTTGATTTATTACCTCAGTAAACATTGTAAACATGAGTCAATCGCTAGATTAGTCTTCTTCAATACAGCATGATGTTCATTTAGTAAATTATGGTCCATTTAGAGTCAAATAGACCATAAAGCAGAGTATGCTTTAGGGCGGGGCTACCTTGTGATTGACAGGTTGCTACCCTACTAGAGCCGTATACGACATCTCTACGTCACTCCTCCACCATCCAAATATAATCACTTCCCTTCATTGGATGCAAAGAAGCCAAGATGGCGACGGCCGTCATCCAAGATGGCGACGGCAAAAAGGCAGAACTTGAGGCTTGAAAACGGCAGTCCATAAACCAATGGTTGACGTCACAAAGACGATGTCCACTTCTTATATACAGTCTATGGTCGAGTGCGAAGTTTTGTATGAGCGGTTCTGGAGAAAAGCAGCAAGCAGCAACACCGCCAAGCAATCTGTCTGTTCTGAACAGGCACGTTTTGAACTGACACTTGCACTAGTACTTTAAAAGTTAAAAATCATCATTAGTGTTGGTCATCGTTGATGTCCCCTGAGCATATGAAGTAACTATATGCCTGTAGTAAGGGAGTAAATACTTCAGGCACAAGTTCACTGGGTTAAAAAAAGAGTTTGATTGCAAGTGTGTTTATTGCAGTCCAGCCTCAGACACGTAAGCATCTCTTTGTCTGTCTGCGTGTTACATTGTCCCAAGCAGTAATTGTTTAAAGCAAGACACATTCTGTCGAGTGGACTTCTAAATGAAACTATCTTTTCCCCCTGTTTTCAATCACAGC
Source organism: Leptoclinus maculatus (assembly GCA_032191485.1). Classification (NCBI taxonomy): domain Eukaryota; kingdom Metazoa; phylum Chordata; class Actinopteri; order Perciformes; family Stichaeidae; genus Leptoclinus; species Leptoclinus maculatus. Next base: position 44,755,780 of record JAVDOI010000001.1, on the reverse strand, counting down.
CCGAACCAGACAATTAATGGTCCCTTAATCCCTGGACACACATTCACGTCTCCGGCTCCCTGCTCCGACAATGAGACCAATAAAAATCTACAAAAATAAATTCCCCGTTGTTTTGCTTTTACCAAATTCTCCTCTGTCCCCCCCCCCCCGCCCCGTCTCTCTTCTATTTCCAATCTTGAACTCGTGAGTTTTCTCTGATAGTGATCCTGTTAAATTAAGTGCCTGAGCTTTATCCAGTGCCCTCTCACCGTCACTCCTTTAATTTAGTCATTATAATTAACCATTAACTGGTGTCAGTTTCTGGGCCACTAACAGGCCCACTCAGTTCTGCTTGTCTGCATTATCACAGTTTGGGGGAGAAAGTAAATTATAATGAAGGGCTATATAGTCCAATTACTGATAAAAGCAGCCAAGTGCGCTCCTTGTAATTAGGTGCCAGCATCCCTCCCTCCTTCTCTCTCGCGCCTTTTCTCCCTCCCTTCCTCGGAGTGACACGTCGGAAGGGAATATATGCATAATAGCTATTTTTATTACCGTTAACCTCTTACTCATGTTCTTAACCCAATGACTTTCAATCACGGAGACAAGGGGATGCCACAGTGAGACCTTATCTCGCAAGCAATTATTTTATGTACTCCACATGCCTGTTAAACAAAGTCAACCGATAGAAGTGGGAGTGTCGAGAGAAAAAAAGGGGAAGGAAAGGAGGCGAGCGTTGAGAGAAGCGAAGAGAACAGGGATGGCCAGAGAGGAGTGAGGGATTGTAGGACAGCGAGCGGGAAAAACAAGCAGCAGCGTATCCTTCTGTTCCCACTCTAATGGGATGGAGCTGAGCTGTCTCTTGTAGCTGGGTCGTGTAGTTCCCCACCAGAGCACTTACAAGTCAGGGCTGGTAATTAAACTGTACGATCAGCCCCTTTCCCTCTTTCCTCCCTCTCTTATCCTTTCTCTTTTCCAGTCCGCCCCGCCCGTTCTCCTTCTCCCTCTTTCTCTCTCTTGGCAGGTGAGACAACATGCTTTGGAGAAGCGTGAATTAAGAGGAGCGATGGGCAGAGACGAAGAAAAGGAAGGCCAAATTAAGGCTGCTGGAATGAGGGTGGTCTTTAGAGTTGGAGTGCAGCGATGGGTTTTTGAATGCAGCCTTAATTCAAAAGACTGGACATGAGGGGTTTATTTTTTATACATGAGTGAACTGTGAGTAGAAGTTACTTCAACTCAAGTTTAACTCTGATTAAACATAAAGTCTGTTAAGGCATGGCCATTCATCCACTAGTACAGCAACACATTGGGCCAGATTTACGGGGGCCTTTGGCTCTTTTTTTCAGGCGGAGAATTGGTTCTCATGCAGGAAGCCATATTAGAATAAAGTCCCTCTTACTTCTGTTAGTATACACAATTTGTTCTTATTTTTGTTGGTACCCACTGAATTCTGGGATCCACCAATGTTTTCTCATTTCTACCAGTGCTATTACCAGGATAAGAAAACGGTCCACAAATAGTTTGTCCAAGTTTTTAATTTGAGAACCCAAAAACAACGCATGAATATCATATCATCATATTCAGAGTTGTATAGGCTTCAGAGTAATTATAGTGATTGGATTATTAAAGTTGTGGGCTAAAGATATACTGTTGGTGATCCAATTAAGAGTGAATTTTAGAGTACCTCAGTTTCGCTTCTGCTGAAGTTCTTCTTCTCGCAGCCTTTATTATTTCTCTTCAGTTCTTCGGCATGTGTAAGCGAATTGATACCCGGCGCAACATCTGCTCTTAAATAGTGTTTATGGTGTTTTACCTATGCCAGTAATAAACAATTAGCTTCACGCCTCCCATTTATGATCACATGGGATTAATAATTCAGCACACAATAAGAGCAGATTCAGATGGTTAAGAACGTTTGGTGCATGTGGAGTTGACTTGACAAATTCTTGACAAATTAAAAGAAAATATGAGAGAAATGTAAGAGAATGTTGCCAGTTCTGCCCTAAACACATGTGCAACAGGCTGGAGTTGCAGTTTGCGTGTTATTTTTAGTGTTTACAAGATTCAAGAGAGGATTACCCAGATAATCAATGGAGACATGGGGAAACTCTCTAAAAACAGGTGATAGCCTCCTTCGTCACAAGCCTTTTTTTCCCTACAGCATCGCTGTACCAAATAGTTTGGAGCTTCATTCATACCATTGACATTTTAAATATCATTATTAATAACAGAAACGCTGCTTGCAAAAGTCCAACTCCTCTCTTTCACACTCACAGTGGGTCAGTCCTCCTCTCTCAATCCAGAAGTCTACCTTTATTGGAGAACGATAGGTGCAATCAAAAACATTTTCACTGTGTTCAAAACACTGTTGTGCCGCAGCTGTGTTTCCGCTTAAATAACCACAATAACACAGAATGATATTTTTCCACATGTTTTTGGGGGTAGGATCATAATATGTGAGCTCGATAGAAGCTTTGAGACATTCGATACAGCCCTAAAAACAGAATTAGTAAACAGTGAAACTGTTCTGGTGGTTACTGAATTTTTAGTTACTTATTCAGTCTTTTGAAAGAAACACAACAAAGACACTTTTGATGAGTTTTATTTTGTTTCTTTTGAGTTTGAAATTTGTTTTGATGATCAGCGAGTTGAAATGACTGTTGTCTGAGGAGAACATATTCATTGTATGTTTAGTATTATATATTCACATAAACACATCAGCAGTGGGCCTTAAAACTAGCAAGACAGACGAAAGCAAGATGCTCGTGGGAAAGAGGCTAAGGAGACACCTCAAACCACCTCCACCCACCGGATCGGCTCAGTCCAGCAGTCCATGCAGAGTGACATTCAATAAAACCTGCTGCGCACATGTTTTCTAGTAAACCTGCTCCATCCGTGTTTCATGTTGGGAAACTTCAACTCCAAGGCAGCACAGAATTTATTTTGGTTTGCCTGTCTTCCTCTGCACTTAAAGTTGCAATTTCATGGAAAAAGCATCTGTTTGCAATTATCCATAACATCCCAGACAGCACTTGACAGATGGCAGTCCTCAACATCAACGCAAACAAGCTCGCTATTGTTCATGTTCAAAGAAAACAGCTTTGAAAACTGCCATCAAACTGGTATTTAGCCTCAGATTGTTTCAAACAATGCAGATTTATGTCTTACCGAACACACTTTACGATTGAAAAATCACTTTGAGACTAATTAACGTAAATGTAAGTCAGGTTAGTTTCATGTGCACAACGCAGTTTGATTTAGGGACCTGGTGCGATTGATTAAAAAGCCATCGGTACAACTACGGTGCTCGTGAACAACTCTGCACGGCCTTTATCTCTGCTGTGTACGCGGGCCCAGAGCTGTGGTGCACCTGTCTGTATGGATGCGGGGTCGCTCTGCAGTGGGGAGTGCGTTTTGAGAAAGGCATTGTTTTCTGGGAGTTTGGTGGCGACAGACGATGGATTAAACGATGAATAAGTGATTTATTAGCTGCCGCTGTCACGCTGGTTAGATGGATTACTACAAGCCACCTCTGACCCCACTTACCAGGCCTGTGTCTCACCGCAGAGGTGTGTGTGTGTGTGTGTGTTTGTGTGCGTGTGTTTGTGTGTGTGTGTGTGTGTGTGTGTGTAGGTGGGTGTGCTGGCCAGCTGTAATCTTGTGACAGGATGAGACTAGTTGATCAATGGCCTAATGAACACTGTATTTCATTGGGCCAATGAAGTGAGAGGTGCTCGCCACGCCAGGGGTTCGCTCTCCGGTCCGAGGAGGGAAGCGATTCCTCCTCAAAAACAAACACTCTCACCCTTTGTTAAACTGCTGGGTTTTCACCGGCGTGCCGGCACACAGGGAAAAAGACGCGTGGGTGACGTTTATTGCCATTTGATTCATTGTTTGAATTGTGATTAATTGTAATATAATCCCAGATGATTGGTTTGGACGAAGGGAAAGCAAACTAAAATCGACATAGCTGCAGAAAGAATTAGTCATGCAGTGGATTAGAAATGTTTTTTTCACTAAGTACCTCCAACATGAGACAAGGGCTTTTTTTCAATCAAATAGTATCTGAAATGGTTTACATTAGTCTTCATTATTAGTGCTATAATATATTGCCCTCATGTTGCGGAATGTTAGAATATTCTGCTGTCCTTGTCTTCTTTAACAGACGTATGATTTGTGTTTCTTTGAGGATATTCCCGGTACGGATACTTGGTCTGGTTATTGTTTAATCAAAAAAAGTGTTTTCTTTTTTTTGTCTTATTTCGTTTGAATCCTGCATTTTTGTTTTTGTCATGTTCCGGATGTTTTAAAATCGACCGTCTCAGATGTTTGAGATGTGGCGCTCCTCTTTCATGGTGTGTAAGACATGGCTTTAGAATGAAGATGTGCTGTTTCACATTGTGAATTTGATGCGTGACAACTGAGTGCCTGTTTGTGCTGACAGTGTGTAAAAAAACGCCATTTGCATGATTTCACTTCCGTGTGCAGCCGTCTTCCAGGTTCTCACAGAATCTTCCTGGTTAAAAAGAAAAAAGACTTCCAACTCTTATAAAAGGAGGGGACCAAATAACGGCAATGCATTATGTTCAAATGCAATACAACAGAAAGTCACGAAAAAAACACGTACAGTGGAATCAACACCTGCCTGCCACAGCAAAAAGACATTTAAAAGGAGCATTATAACCCATAATAACACAAGTAATATTAACTGAAGGACTGTTCTATCCTCGGCAGTGTTTGTCCCTCCCTCGCTCGTCTCCCTCCTGTCCTTGTGTTGTCTGCAAATAACTGCTTCTCTTTTCCCTTTGTATGTGAACAGCATTCTTGCCTTTTGTGTGTGTGTGTGTGTGTGTGTGTGTTTGTCCCTCTCCCAGGCACCTTGAAGCTGCATATTGTCCGTAATGTAATTGTACTATGTTTATTTCCTTCTTATATTCCTCTTCTATTGCATGTATTGCATGAGGAACTTCTCTGTTATCCTGTAATTTTTATTTCATTTATTTATTTTTTTGTGGAACATTTCTTTATCATTAGTCTAAGAATGGGTTGTCCTCTGAGGCAAAACTGTGTATTTGTTGTTTTGGGTTACATAAATAAAACCTGACTTCACTAGAGGGTGTTGTCATTATTTTGTCTAATCCCTGTGGTCTTTAACACACCAGTGGCTATTTTTACTTTACTTTTTGAGTATTTTGTCATTGATTAAGTGGGTAAGACTGAATTCATGCATCATACCACATTACTTTCTAAAGACGTGATCACTTTCAATTACATTTACATTTTTATTTTTCAATAGCCTACGCATACTTGTTATTGTAATGATTGTTGATTGTAATGATTACAGATGTGCAAAATGATTCAATGTCACATTTCTTTTCTTTCTGAAGTAATCAAGGAAGCAATTTAGTACAAACGTATGCAACTGGAACACTGTTGTTTGCTTACATACATTACTTTACATTACATGTATTATATGACATCCATAACCGTATTAACAATACGCAGAAAAAAAAGAATACAGGCTTCTAAACTCAAAACATCAGATGGTTCCGTAGAACTGCCCTCTCCTTCTCACACACACACACACACACACACACACACACACACACACACTCCACTCAGTTCCTCCCATTGTCTCCCGCTTTGATGAGCTTTTGCAATAAAAACGCGACACAAAAGGATAGGGGGGCTTTTTGCACCTTGATGGCTGCTGACTTTGTTATGAGACGTGTAATAAAAGAAAGTAATATGCTTTAAACATTAAATAAGACTTTAATTGTCGCCACCATGAAAAAAACCACGCCTTTCCGAAGAGGTAATTGAATGTCCTCATCGCATTGGAGGGAATTAAAATAGGTTATTTTATGTGTTGCTTTATTTTTGATTGAATCTGCTCTTAAGTGGGTGAGACAGTGGAGTTATCCTTATTCTTTTTTTTTTGATGCCTTGGCGGAGTGTTCAGTGACGGAGAATTAAAAGGGAGGGGAGGGAGGGAGAGGGGAAAAAGAGGGGGAGAGAGAGAGAGAGAGAGAGAGAGAGAGAGAGAGAGAGAGAAAGAGAGACGGGGTGGAGGAGGGTAGAAGATGACAGAGACAAATGCCTCCGCATTGACAGCTGTCCCCCATTTTCTCACAGACAGACATACAAATGAGGACCACAAATCAAACGAATCCCCCCAAGATTAATCCCGGTTCCCCCCCGGATGGCGCGGAGGGGCAGGAATTGGCAGGACTGTGGACTGATGGAGGCGGATGGATCTTTCGACTTTGATAAACTGTATCAATACCAAACACTTCAGGATCAGATGTTAAAAGGATCGGCTCATATGGGAAGAATGAGGGTGCATGTGCTATAAAGCAAACAGGCATTAGAGCTTCATAATGACATTTGAAATGATAGTCATCCAACGGTTAGCTCAGGACGCCTTTTCCCCTTACTGGTTAACATATGACATTCGGAAAATCGTCAGGTGATTTATGGAGTTAGAGTTATTACGGTGAAATGCAGATTATACCACCTAGGAACTGAGGAAACGGAATATCTTCACTTTTTTTTTTTCCAGTCCTCAAAGTGCTAAGTACTACACACAAGTGGTCGGGAGGTTTGTTCCCTTATTAAATATTTGACCAAAGACTAACTTTAACCAGGTTCCTTGAGTTGCCTAAATGTAACCATGAAAGCATTATTCATGCTTAAGTTGCGATGAGTGGATCTGGAATTTAAAAATACATTTTTGACACAAAGGTAACATTTATACTTTGCTACACGGATAATTGCAATCAGACGCAAATTGAACTCAATTGCAAAACTTTACGGGCAAGTTTTCTCTGTGTTATCATTAGCCCAATATTGTTTTTTTATGGAACCTTGAGACGGGGTGGAAAGCAGTTTTGCCTGTCAATGCATCTGGTCTCACCAGATAGTGTATCATTGACAGTCCGTGTCCCAAAGTGTTGAGTTATTTTGTAGTTACGTTAGTGATGTTTGTGACGTGTTTTCCGCACTAAAGCTACGTTGTTTACGTTTAACTTAGACATTTTTTTCTAAATCTAACTAAGTGGTTTTGTTGCAAAAAGCCTAAAATGCATTGAATGTCCTAAACATGTTATTTACACGCCTTCCCATGAGACAAAGTCGGTCTATGTGTAGTTATATGTTTTTGTGAACATTTGTTGAGGTCATACATTTTTGAGGGAAGAATTTGTAAGCTCCACACATGTTCAGTTGCCGAAATTTATGCCACGCTGACCTTTCAGACCCTCACAGTTACTTGAATGTAGAAAGCTCACCTTAACCCTACAGAGAACTAAAAGCAAGCTGGGATATTTAACATTCCTGGTAAGATGTTAATACAAAAAAAGAAAACACCTCATTCTTCCTCCCACTCTCAGAACCTTGACCTCTGTCTACAATATCACATGAAGTGTGTTGTGTGTGCTGAGGTTACAAATGAGTGGTGTAATAGTGAAAAGCCAAATGGGGAAACGTGGAATCAGCGGACACTAAAGGGGCCTGATGGGAATCGGATGCGAGACTCAATATCAGGTCCGTAGAGGATGACGAGCAGCTACACTTCCCCCTGTGGCTCATTATTAATTTTATGAAAGGTAACTATTTTTACAGTAAACAATAGTCATCTTTCATTAACTGGAAACACTGTGTCAGATTGTCTCGTGGTTTGATTTCATCGTTTGATTTTTCAGTATCACTTGATGGAGTGACCTACATTCCAAAGAGAATCACATCAGACAGGTTTCAAACGCCCCGTGGTTTGGTCTATTTTGGTCACATTTCAACAACAGCTTCAGATCAGTGACGCTTCAGAACCTCAAGCTTCTAGATAGTGAAGCTAATGATGATGATGTAATCTTTCTTATGTCATTTTGTCTCTTGTTCAGATATACTTGGACACCAACAATGGCCGTTTGATGAAACTTACTGGAATTAATGACAGCAGACAGATTTATATTTTCCTCAAAAAAAAAGAAAGAAAGGAAAAGCAAATCTAGAAAAGTGTTGTTCCACCATAAGGTAAACACCATTTGTGTTCTCATAAGAACGCTGTCATATAGATCAACCTGTCTCCGACACTTTACATTTCAACTTCAATTTCACCTTTGGTTTATGTGAAGGCATTGACAATTTTGTCTTCTTGGCTATATTATGAACAATGAGGTTCCTATAATAGCAAAGGCATGACTCATCCTACTCCGCCTTTGGTTGGCTTACCCTGATATTCTTACCATGAATCTCACTTCTTATTCCCAAACACACCCAACGCAACCAAAGAAGGCAAGGAGTAACAACAGGCCAAGGGCCAGTCAGTTGGTCCAATTACGTCATTCAGCATAATAATTAGCCATGTGCTTCTGTTTGTTGAGAATGTATTTTTAGAGCAATTTTCGGACTATTGTGGTTTCAGAATAATGGGCCGTCCGATCAATGGGCAGGCTTACTAAACAAGACTGTCAAAAAAAAATACGTTCATACCTTTTCTATTAATATATCAAATATGTTCTACAAAGAACCCTAACCCCCCCCCCCCCCCCATCCTTTTTTTGTTTCAACATGATGAGGCAACGTTTGTTCACACAGAACGTATCCGCAAAATGTTCACTGACCACATATTTCTTCTTCTTTTTAATATTTGTAAAATATCCACTCGAAGCACCTAAAGCAAGTGTCGTGTATTTACGGATCAGTTTTGTCACTTAAAGCATGTGATTCAGGTCGGAGAGAGATGGTGGTCTTTGTTAAATATTGAAAAAATAACAACTGTGCCCTGAAGCACAAGACAGGGCAGGATCATCTGAGCTGCCGATATGTTTACGTCAAAATGCGAAAGCAATTAAGTAGCATATAGACATAATTAGCAAGAAGCAGGTTTAATATGTTTCTCCAAAATCTCTCATAGGTGATTAATTTGATAACTGGTGACTGTGAAGGCCGTAGAATATGATCCACATTATTTTCATACTCATCAAACCATTCAGTGACCCCCACGTGTCCCGTCGGGAACCACCCTACCATACCTTTGTGGTGTCTTACAGTATAATTCCTCAACAGTAATCTTATAGATGATTTGAATCACTTGATGATATCTTGTTATTATAAGTTAAGGCAGGTTGATTCAATTTGCATGATATTGCTGCAGTTTTGTTCGAGATACAGTTATAAATATTTTAAACACTAAACCTGAAAATACCTGAAATGAGTTGAAATAAGCACTTCACATTGTTGGCTAGAATTCCTGAAAATTGGCTCTCTTTTAATAGCAGTGTATTAGAACAAATATTCACGTTTTGTCATATTTTTTTGTCTTATTTCTATTCAGCCACTCCCCTCCAAAAGAAAAAAAGAAAAGGAAATGACAAAGCACTCCGTAAAGCTTGATGAATGCTGGTGTTGAACTGTAGAAAAAGCCTCATTACGAGACACTTATAGATTACCCAGGGTGTCACACGGGGGGATAGGTGGTGGGTGTGAAGGTTTGTCCGCGAAGAGGAGGAGAAACAATGAGACTAGATCCTGCACTCCCCCCCCCCCCCGCCTCCCTCTCTCTCCACCCTCCTCGTGCTCTTCGCTCTCTCTCTCAAATGGATAATTCTGGTGACGCTCGTGACAGGCCGTGGTTTAGATTTTGATTTATGTTCTTCCAAAGCTAAAATCAAAGAATCCATCTAGTGCTATTTTATGGCAGTTGGGATGATGAATGGGCCAGTCTCTGGGCCAAAGCAAGCTGCTGTGTCTTTGCCCCGGATTTTAATTGCCAAAGTAGCCAGTCATTGCTCAGGATTCAGGACGCAATGAGAGGAGAGAGAGGGGCGATGCGCTCTCCGTCCCTCTCTCCCCTCCGTCTCTCCCTGACTCTTTCTGTGTTCCCCCTTCCCTTCTTCATTCTTTTAACGCTCTGTCCATCTCTCTCGCCATACCCCACTCTCTCCAAAACGCTTTGGAGCTGGCTGCTTTGAGAGAATGTGTAATCTAGTTTACACTAACTCACTGCTAAATCATTCATAACCTGGGCATAGGGATCTGCTGCTACAAGTACAACTAATGGCTCACGTAATGGGCCTAACTTTGAAGTGTAAATTCCGCATGTATATTTAATATATGGAAATGCCATCTTTAAGCAAAATGCCAGATCAGAGTTTGATCCCTTATTTCAGTGTTCGAAAATGTTCATTACTTTGGGGTTTTTCATATTTTTTTGTTGGGGATAATGAGGCGTGTATTTCTCTTATCCTACTTTTTGGACTTTCTCAAAGCTTCAGTGAATAAATAAGCAAATAAACAAATTGCTCAACAACACATTCCCACGACTCATGAAGCTGATAAACACATGTAAATAAAATCAGACGCTTGCACATCTATCGATGGAGGAAAACGCCATTCGTCCTGCCCCCTCATCTCCCCCTCATCTCCCCCTCATCTCCCCCTCATCTCCCCCTCTTCTCGCGCTCATACATCCCATCCCTATCAGAGAGAGAGAGAGAGAGAGAGAGAGAGAGAGAGAGAGAGAGAGAGTAGTTATAGGGATCATCATTGCTTTTCAAACACCACCAGAATCAATGATGCAAATTAGAAAAACAAGCAGGCAATAAATTCTTTCACAACTGCGGAGCTTGGCGAGAATTTTTAATAATTTTTAATAAAGCATAATTGTAGTTTGTACCACTGAATAATTTAATCACATGGAAATATTGGAGCATGGTTGGGGGAGAAAGTATACCCATCTAAAAAAATCCCCTCCTTGTTTCATCTGTGTGTGTGTGTGTGTGTGTGCGTGTGTGTGTGTTTGTTTGTGTGTGTTTGTTTGTGTGTCACTGGACCAGATTTGCTCACACATGTGGAAAGATCTGCAATGGAAGACATTTGTTTTAATAAATATTTTTTATCACAGTCAATACTTTAATAACATTATACACTTTTTATTTAACAAGGTGTTCTTCATGAGGGTGTTCTTTGTATTTATCTGAAACAGAGGTCTGAGGATAGATGTTTGTAAAGCCCTATGACCGTTATATTGTTACTTTCCTAACAACGAACTATGAAATACATAGATATTATTTTTTTGTGCCGTTGTTGAGTTTTTTTGTTTACAATCATAGATGTTAGAAAATGTCAGAAAATTGTGTTTTTAGAACTTTTTTTCTTTATTATTTTTGAATGCCGCCTGTTAGCATATTACATTCAGGTGTTAGACTGGGACTTATGAGTACGAGGAGCCATTGTCCAATGGGGTTGGGAGGGGCTATTGCTTCAGTAGAAAGTAGCCCCAATGAAAACTAGAGGGGGCACTCAGCGAACGCAGACCTCTGCCATGGCTGTTTCCATGAGTGAAGGATACTGTGTATATCTACCCTCACCAAATGTGAATGGGTTAATCCTTGGCCCATGCTACACCCTTCCACCAAATGTCATGAATATTGGGACAGTAGTTTTTCTGTCATCCAGCTGGCAAACAGACAAACCAACTGAACTAAAAACACAACCTTAGCATAAAGTTAGCGCGGTTGTAACATGTTGTGTGAACCGCTGCTGTGAGATGGCCACAGCTATTTAATAAAATAAAAAAAGGAGCAGATGCTCGTCATTTGTTTTGTTAGAGTGAGACAAAGTCTGAAGGCAGACGTTTCGAGGCACAAGTGAGGGTTTGAGTCGGCAACGCTGATACTGATGGAGATGGAGCTGAGCTCCGCCAGGGTTCAGCTTGGATGTCAAGAGGGCGCCGGCCCAGTTTAACCCTCGATTGTTCTGCTGCTACAACTGATGACCGGCTCCAGTTCTGCTTCCAAACGTTTCTTCAGACATCTTTTATGGTGTCTTTTTAGAGAACAGATTCACAATGTAGGCATTCTGACACCAGAAGTGTTAAAACAAATAGTTTGAGGAATAGAAGGCAGAACTACACAGCTGTACTCGCTGTTTTCTGAGTTTCTGGTCGAAGCACCCGTATATAAGTCCTTGTGAGGCTCAAGAATGTTTGAATTAGACGAGGTGTAATATGGTATGCATTTTGGGGTTAAGACAAACTTGTCATTTCAAGCTATAGAGGTGAATGAAATGGACTTACAGGTAAACATGAGGATAACATCATTATCATCATCATCATCATCAGTTATTCATTATCACACCGGCTCTATGTGATTCCTTATATTATTGGGAATTTGTTGCCGTATTGTGTGCATGTAAACACGCTTTTGTGCATACATACATACCACACCGTTCCTTGAACTGATGTCACCTGCACGTCGTCGTCCGTGTGTCCATCATGTGAGCAGCCGGTGTGTATGTGTGTGTGTGTGTGTGTGTGTGTGTGTGTGTACAAGCAAGAGAGGAGTGGAGACGAGGAGGAGGAGAGAGAGCCTCAGGTGAAACACAGGCCTGCCTGTAATTTATAACCATGACATGGGAGCCAAGTTTCTCTAAATGAGGCATTCAGATAGCCAAACCAGTCATTTATCCTGGTGATTAATACAAATGATATTCGTAATAATAAATATCGCCGCCTCGCAGCGCGTAAAGCGGCGGGAGCGTGAGGTGGAGAGAGAGAGAGAGAGAGGGCGAGAGAGAGAGAGAGGGAGAGACAGTGCAGGTGTTTACTGTGTGACGATCACGGAGAGACCTCTCGTCACGAGTTCAGAGGAAATATTTGAATGAAAAGGGATGAAAAAGAAAGTGAGCCATTACATGTCGTCTAGTGACATTTTCATGTAATTGATACAAATTGCCAGTCTGCTTTGTGGAGAAGTTGTCTCTACAGAGGCCCTCGCGGTTCATTTTTTGCAAAAGTTTGCATAAAATTCGCACGACAGTTGAATAGAAACACGACTTGTTTCTGCTAAAGGTTTTTAGTTTAGTTTTGTTATGTTAGCCTATGAAGCCTGGCAGGTATCATGGGGGGGGGGAAACAACATTGTGCACAAATAAGTCATTCTCACATCAAATTTAAAAATGTAGGTGAAGTCAAAGACAACTCAACTTTGTCAAACAGAAGTCTATCAGCCTATCCTTATATACATTAAACTATTCAATACTAACTTATTATACAGTGGTTATATATGCACATTAGTCCCAAATGGTGCCTTCTTGTGTTTCATCAATGATAGCACATTAAAGCCACAAACTGGGGCTAATGTGCACTAAAGTGATGGCTGCCAAAGCTGACCTGTATTGAAAAAAGTATGAAAAAATTAAAGAAATGAAAAACAATTGGAGGGGGAATGAACATGCCTTAACTAAGAGTCTATGAAGCTAAAGGACTGAATACATAAATAAGAAAACATAGCGTCTAGCCTAATGCTGAAACCGCCCCTGCTGTTACAGTAACAGTTACTTGACACTAATTTGTTTGAGCAAATTAATAATGTGAGAGCGAAAATGACTAATTTGTGTCCACACATTATTTTCCTACCTGCCGGGCTCTGTATGTAGCAGACGGCGCTACTATTTATGGCGGTAACACAACACATGGAGACACGCGGGACCGCAGCGGGTCCCCGACTACAACGACTACAAAGAGATGCTCCGCTCTCGGATTCAGATGCTAAGCTGAACTTCTACATAGACATACACTCCCCCCCCCCCCCCCCCCTCTCTGTTAAAAAATAGCCATTCCCCCACTTCAAACTAGGTTTCACATTGATGAATGCAGGGGAGTCGATGAGGGGAGTAAATAGACTCATGCTTCTATAAAGATGGAGGCGAGGAAAAGGAGAAGAATTGGATGGAGAGAGAGAGAGAGAGAGAGAGAGAGAGAGAGAGAGAGAGAGAGAGAGAGAGAGAGAGGAGAGAGGCGGTATGGGGCTGATGTCAGCGGCTGATAAAGTTTATGCCTTCCTGTCATTCCACTGAAAGTAAACAGGCGCTGCAGCCTAACATGACATCACTAAGTAGGTTAAGTGTAGTCCCTCGCGGCCATCGATCATAGCAGAATCTAGCATATCCTCGCCCTCACTAGGAGGAGAGGTAAAAGTTTTCCAGTGTAGCCGAGATGACATTTAATTTTTCATATCTCCTCCGTAGTCCTGGAATGAATTTTGGCAGACCTGATGCAATTTAACAGCTTGGCAGTTTAAAATTGGGCAATGAATCACTGGGATTCAATGGAGGCCCCTAGCTCGCTGCATAATGTTTTTTCTTTTCTGTGTGGAGGAGGGGCGGAGTCATCGTTGGACAGTGGACCCCCGCCCACTTCGACCCCACTGCTCCCCATTAGTTTACCTCCACCTCTTTTACCCCGTTTCTGGCTCCTTTTATATTCACTTTTTCAAAACAATGTTCTGCATCCAGAGACACAGTGAGCTATCACACGATCATTAGTGACTTGACAATGATGGTCAGTTTTTTTTTGTGTCCACCCATGACTTTTCCAAGATCTTGTTTGTTAACTGACAAATCATGAAAAATAATAGATAATAATAAATAATATTTATATAAAATAAAATAGTAAATACATAAATAATTACCTAACCAAAGAAACAAATAAATAAATGAATACATATAATAATAATCAGTAGTTACTTTCTTTATAAACCCGCTTTTACTGATGGTTGGCGTTCAGTTACATTCCCCAGAACCATTGACCTGATATTAAAAAGACAAGAATTGAGTCTCTCTTCACTCTACGTATCCCTGAACATTTGTTTCAAACCGAGCTGTGTCCGAAGCCACGTGAGGCAATTACAGCACACGGCTGGCCGCGAAAGAGCATCAAAACCATATTTTGTCTCGGTATATGGAATCCGCACGCAGCGCAGCAGCAGCGGGAGCAGCCGGCAGAGAGGCTCCTCTCATCTCTCTCCTCGTGGTCCATCACGGAGCCCTCTGACCCCCAGACAAAGAGCACAACACACAACTGCGCGCACGCAAACGCCTCGGTTCAGCACATAAAAAGGCTCGCCGTGTGCTTTTAAAAGGTGAGGAGGTCCAGAGGGCTCGCACTGTATCTGATTTTTGACAAAGAGCACGCTGGGTAGAAATCAATAAAGTGCCAGTGATGGGCCGATGGGTCTCGCCAGTCCTCCCGGAGAGGCGGGATCGCCGAGCTGAGCTTCACCCATAATCCTCCTCCTCCTCCTCTACCTCCATCACCCTATCACTTTCTTTTCTCTCGCCTCTTCTCTCTGTCACTTCCTCCCCCCATTGTAGCCTTTTCTCCCCCCCCCCCCCCACCACCCATCCCTCCATCCCCTCCTCACACCACCCCACTAGTCCAGATGAAACCAAACAAGCAAAGAATGGACTGACAACGCTTTTGACACCGGCCGTTTATTAGCCCCAGCGAGCGATGTTTAGAGCAGAGAGAGAGAGAGATGGGAGGAATAAAAGAGAGAGAGAGAGAGAGGTGTGGAGGTAAGGAGGAGGTGTTCTCACCAGTCGGCTGGTTGGCTGAGCAGCGTGGTGTCGCTGGGATGACCACACTGCAGTGTGTGGCAACTTCGCAGCCATTTGTCAGGGTCATCGTCAGGAAAATTAGTGTTTATTCTTGTAGAAAAAGCTTTTTGATGAATTGGTTGATTTATATGCTAAAGTATTCTGCCCCCATCTTTCTTTTACTTCTCCTTGTCTCACTCGCAACTCTCGTGACTCTTAACATCCTCTCTTTGCTGTTTTTTTACAGGTAGAGGAGATCATTTGAAAACCAGAAGAGTTGCAGCGTGCATGTGTAAACAGTCATGTTAGCTGTTAGTGCTTCATCAGAACAAGAGGAGCACGTGTACCCCATTAACCCTGGTAAGGAGGCGGGGGGGAGGCCTGAGAGGCTGCAAGTCTAGTGCTTCCACTGGGATTCAAAAGAAAAAATGTGTTTGCTCCAACAGCCATTATTCAAACTTTTTGATATGTATTATCATTATCATCAGTAGTTCCCAAACTTTTGTCTTGTAACTCATTAATGCAAAGCACTCTGTACCTTTTGATCCTTTGTCCTAGGGTGCGTATATATTAGAGTTTTGATTACGTGTAATAGCTTTTTTGTAAAATTTTCTTTTAAATAAATTAAAATAATAAATGTAACTTTGATTTACAAACCGGTTCTGTCAAAGCGAACTTTGCTGGTGAGGCCTGGTGGAGTCAGGTGTTGGAAAAATTCACTCGAGACCGATGGAAAATCATTAATCACAGGACATTTATTCTTGCAAGAAGGAGACAGAGTTGATTCACATACTGAATGTACATCAAGGCCGCTCGGAGTTCTGACTCTGAGCTTCTGATATTTAAACTGAGTAAACAACATGCAATGGGCTGGCACAGGATTGGTTTACGATGAGGTCTTCGTCATCAGAAGGTGACACACACACACAAAATGGCGTCCACGCCTTGTAGTCCGAGAAGAGTGTCTGCAACTTCACTGGCACAAAGGTCACTTTCTCATAACAGCTCTGCGTCTATCTTCACGCGTCTACAGTCCTTATTATCATTCTAATCCAGGACATGCTGAAAGCTTTCTTTCTCAGCAGCTGTAGAACTTAATGTCAGAGTAAGTTCACACACACACACACATATTATAATTAGTCATTTAGATTTTTGACCCTAACATCAGGTATCAACAGTTAGGCTGCACCAAGAATCTTCCACAAACTCTCGCCCCACAAGTCCATTTTGGAGAGGGAAATTGTTGAGGTTCATTGTGTCGTGTTAATTCCAAATTTTAGAATGCCCACGGCAGTAATAATATTGACTTATTTTTAATTTTTCTTATTGTGTTAAATCCTAATAGAGGTTCGCAGGAGTTGAGCTAGCTCAAGCCATAGCAACAACGCCCCTGTTAAAACATGAACTTTCAATTCAACATCTGAGCCCAGTTTTCTCCAGTAAAAACAATGCTATTTGCAGGCTTTTTCTTGTTAAATTCCATAAGTTATATTACTATTTATTTAGTGACTAAATCACTAACTAACTACAAAATAAAAAGGTAGGCTGGTACCTTGGAAACTTGCACTCTGGTTTGTTAGAGTGACACAGCACTCTGTATCATTTTGATATGTATAAAAGATATTAAAAAAGTTGACAAGGGATTCAAATGAGGTTATAAAAGAAGTGATGACTTTGCTGGTCAATAAATAATCTGGTGTTGGGTTGACCAACTTAACTCTCAAAAAAGAGTTAACCGTGGTAGCAGCTTTAGCTTAGCACACTCTGGGCCCTACAGGTCTCAATAGCCGTGTTTCCATTCCCATGTGTGTGCACGCCTCTTGAAGTATTGTATTCAAAAAAACTTTATGTCGGAAAAAAAAGAGTTGATGTGCAAAATGGATTATGAAAGCGAATGAATGAGTTCTGATGTAGCGAACATCCAACTCACATGCAGGGTCGGAAACTAACGCTAGTCCGCTAGCCCGAGGCGAGTGGATTTTTGGAGGGACTACCTAAATTATCATTCTCACTAGTCCTCATGGCGAGTGAAATTTGAGAGGCTTTATTCGTTCATACCTGCAAACTTGTCGCTTTTCGGCGAAATTTGACGTTTTGAATAAAAAATATGTCATCCACGTGAATCGTGTAGATCCGTGGAGGTTTTTTTGGGGGGGGTCAACTGGCCAGCCAGCGTTTCTCCGATTGGAGTGAGACGAGGAGAAAAGGTGACGAGGTGATCTTCACAATAAAACATCTTTGATGTGACGTGTCGAGTCTTGTCCAATCAGCGTTAAGATGTCTACACCGTCTTCATTTCCCTCCGTTACAGTTTAAGTTCCGTTATTGTTCAGACTTGTTGGGTTGAGTTAACGTCCACTGCATGCGGAACTACATGCGGAACTCTGTCGACTTTTAACGTTCGTCATTATCGCGAATTAGGAGGAAAAAACGTAACGTGATGAAACATGAAGCTCCCCCCCCCCCCCCCCCGTGTTCCGGTTCAGTTCACGCGGTCACTCGTTAACATTAAACCAGAACTGTTGTTCTGCTGTTTTTAACTCAAAGTAGAATGAAAGGCCCAGATACTGATGAGATGATGAGGTCAAAGAGCTTCAGGGCTGAGATGTGAGTGGAGCTGGGCCTGGATAAAGGTGGAGGTCTAAACAGACGTGAGTACAGCGTCCTGCTGTCAGTGTTTTAAATACATTGATGAGGCAGGGTATGCTGAATGCAGCCTCTGCTCCAAGGAGATAAAGTACAGCAACATGCCCTCTCATCACACTGTACACACTGTTCACTGTAATGACCACAGCCAGAGTAGATTATCATTTTAATTTAAATAATAGAACTGGATTGAATGCATATTAATTTCAAATAGAAGATAGGCCACTATTCTAACAGCTGTACAGTAACAGTATAAGTTAATATTAAGCTATACAGTAACAGTATAAGTTAATATGAAGACATACAGTAACAGTAGAAGTTAATATGAAGACATACAGTAACAGTAGAAGTTAATATGAAGACATACAGTAACAGTAGAAGTTAATATGAAGACATACAGTAACAGTATAAGTTAATATGAAGATGTACAGTAACAGTAGAAGTTAATATGAAGACATACAGTAACAGTAGAAGTTAATATGAAGACATACAGTAACAGTAGAAGTTAATATGAAGACATACAGTAACAGTAGAAGTTAATATGAAGACTTACAGTAACAGTAGAAGTTAATATGAAGACATACAGTAACAGTAGAAGTTAATATGAAGACATACAGTAACAGTAGAAGTTAATATGAAGACATACAGTAACAGTAGAAGTTAATATGAAGACGTACAGTAACAGTAGAAGTTAATATGAAGACATACAGTAACAGTAGAAGTTAATATGAAGACGTACAGTAACAGTAGAAGTTAATATGAAGACATACAGTAACAGTAGAAGTTAATATGAAGACGTACAGTAACAGTAGAAGTTAATATGAAGACATACAGTAACAGTAGAAGTTAATATGAAGACGTACAGTAACAGTAGAAGTTAATATGAAGACATACAGTAACAGTAGAAGTTAATATTAAGACATACAGTAACAGTAGAAGTTAATATGAAGACATACAGTAACAGTAGAAGTTAATATGAAGACATACAGTAACAGTAGAAGTTAATATGAAGACTTACAGTAACAGTAGAAGTTAATATGAAGACATACAGTAACAGTAGAAGTTAATATGAAGACATACAGTAACAGTATAAGTTAATATTAAGCTGTACAGTAACAGTAGAAGTTAATATGAAGACGTACAGTAACAGTAGAAGTTAATATGAAGACTTACAGTAACAGTAGAAGTTAATATGAAGACATACAGTAACAGTAGAAGTTAATATGAAGACATACAGTAACAGTAGAAGTTAATATGAAGACGTACAGTAACAGTAGAAGTTAATATGAAGACGTACAGTAACAGTAGAAGTTAATATGAAGACTTACAGTAACAGTAGAAGTTAATATGAAGACATACAGTAACAGTGGAAGTTAATATGAAGCCATACAGTAACAGTAGAAGTTAATATGAAGACATACAGTAACAGTAGAAGTTAATATGAAGACGTACAGTAACAGTAGAAGTTAATATGAAGACATACAGTAACAGTAGAAGTTAATATGAAGACATACAGTAACAGTAGAAGTTAATATGAAGACATACAGTAACAGTAGAAGTTAATATGAAGACGTACAGTAACAGTAGAAGTTAATATGAAGACATACAGTAACAGTAGAAGTTAATATGAAGACGTACAGTAACAGTAGAAGTTAATATGAAGACATACAGTAACAGTAGAAGTTAATATGAAGACGTACAGTAACAGTAGAAGTTAATATGAAGACATACAGTAACAGTGGAAGTTAATATGAAGACGTACAGTAACAGTAGAAGTTAATATGAAGACATACAGTAACAGTAGAAGTTAATATGAAGACGTACAGTAACAGTAGAAGTTAATATGAAGACATACAGTAACAGTAGAAGTTAATATGAAGACGTACAGTAACAGTAGAAGTTAATATGAAGACATACAGTAACAGTAGAAGTTAATATGAAGACTTACAGTAACAGTAGAAGTTAATATGAAGACATACAGTAACAGTAGAAGTTAATATGAAGACATACAGTAACAGTAGAAGTTAATATGAAGATGTACAGTAACAGTAGAAGTTAATATGAAGACTTACAGTAACAGTAGAAGTTAATATGAAGACATACAGTAACAGTAACAGTGGAAGTTAATATGAAGACATACAGTAACAGTAGAAGTTAATATGAAGACATACAGTAACAGTAGAAGTTAATATGAAGACGTACAGTAACAGTAGAAGTTAATATGAAGACGTACAGTAACAGTAGAAGTTAATATGAAGACTTACAGTAACAGTAGAAGTTAATATGAAGACATACAGTAACAGTAGAAGTTAATATGAAGACATACAGTAACAGTAGAAGTTAATATGAAGACATACAGTAACAGTAGAAGTTAATATGAAGACATACAGTAACAGTAGAAGTTAATATGAAGACGTACAGTAACAGTAGAAGTTAATATGAAGACGTACAGTAACAGTAGAAGTTAATATGAAGACATACAGTAACAGTAGAAGTTAATATGAAGACATACAGTAACAGTAGAAGTTAATATGAAGACATACAGTAACAGTAGAAGTTAATATGAAGACATACAGTAACAGTAGAAGTTAATATGAAGACATACAGTAACAGTAGAAGTTAATATGAAGACATACAGTAACAGTAGAAGTTAATATGAAGACTTACAGTAACAGTAGAAGTTAATATGAAGACATACAGTAACAGTAGAAGTTAATATGAAGACATACAGTAACAGTAGAAGTTAATATGAAGACGTACAGTAACAGTAGAAGTTAATATGAAGACGTACAGTAACAGTAGAAGTTAATATGAAGACATACAGTAACAGTAGAAGTTAATATGAAGACTTACAGTAACAGTAGAAGTTAATATGAAGACGTACAGTAACAGTAGAAGTTAATATGAAGACATACAGTAACAGTAGAAGTTAATATGAAGACGTACAGTAACAGTAGAAGTTAATATGAAGACGTACAGTAACAGTAGAAGTTAATATGAAGACGTACAGTAACAGTAGAAGTTAATATGAAGACTTACAGTAACAGTAGAAGTTAATATGAAGACATACAGTAACAGTAGAAGTTAATATGAAGACATACAGTAACAGTAGAAGTTAATATGAAGATGTACAGTAACAGTATAAGTTAATATGAAGATGTACAGTAACAGTAGAAGTTAATATGAAGACGTACAGTAACAGTAGAAGTTAATATGAAGACATACAGTAACAGTGGAAGTTAATATGAAGACATACAGTAACAGTAGAAGTAAATATGAAGACGTACAGTAACAGTAGAAGTTAATATGAAGACATACAGTAACAGTGGAAGTTAATATGAAGACATACAGTAACAGTAGAAGTTAATATGAAGACATACAGTAACAGTAGAAGTTAATATGAAGACATACAGTAACAGGGTTCAATGAAAACTAATCACTTCATTTGCAAGCGATGGTTCTCGCTACTCTTGCTAATAATAATAATAATGATTTAAAAAAAAAAAGAAGCTAACTAGCCAGCTGTTCAACTGGAGCTGAAATAGTGATAAATAACTGAATAATACATTATTTTTTGCTTAAAGTAAATATGATCTTATCACTTAATGTTATTATCAGAGTACACCAGAATGCTACATTTTAAAGATCATATTTAAAATGAAAATTCATGCCACCAGCACCCCCCCCCCCCCCCCCGACAGGGTCCCTAGTAAAGGACTAGTAAAGATTGCTCAGGACTAGTAGTTTTATGAACCTACTAGTCCTTGGGACTAGTATTGATTTTGAGTTAGTTTCATACCCTGCACATGACTGGTCAGCTGTTTGAGCTGTCGCCGTCTTCCCGGATATTCCCAAATCGCGGGGATTCTTGTCTTGTCTTGGCATGAAACAGGACCTAAACTAATGGACGTGAATGTCGAATTAATGTCATATGATAATTATTTTGTGACACTCAAAATTAATAGTTTCCATAGTTTTTATACTGAAAAGATACCAGATGTCAGATATCTGTCTAGTAAATGTCACATATCTGTACTTTGTACTTTAAGCTCAGTTCTCCTGAATGCAACACACGTGTCACTGAGGCGGCAACCTCCGGTTCTGCCGAGTGAAGCCAATGCGGAAGTGTCTTAAAACTTGCATTATCTCTACTGATCAGCAGGGAGCGACTCCTCTGGTTGCAAAAAGAAGTCAGATTGTATGGAAGTCTATGAGAAAATGAGTATATGTAAACATTGTGAGCATGAGTTCATGGTCTCTATCTCTAGTTTCAAGTCTTCTTCAATACAGCATGATGTTCATTTAGTAAATGATGGTCCATTTAGAGTCAAATAGACCATAAAGCAGGGTATGCTTTAGGGCGGGCTTACTGTGATTGACAGGTTGCTGTAGCTACCAGAACCGTATCCGGCGTCTCTACGTCACTCCACCACATTACAAATATGGTAACTTTCGCTCATCGGTTGCAAAAAAACGACATGGCGACGGCGAAAATCACTGAACTCGAGGCTTCATAACGGTAGTCCAGAAACCAATGGATGATGTCACAATGACCATACGTCCACTTCTTATACACAGTCTATGGTGTCGCTCCACACAACATGTTTTCTCTTCCACTGTTTCCGTCCTGTAAAGTTGTCCTTTGTTTTGAATCCTCTTCTCAAACCGGATCAACATGCAAGCATGTGAAATGTTCAGGCAGCTGATGAATATGCATGGCCTGGACCTGACTCTGCTGTACGCTGAAACACAAAGTTCATTCCCAACATTCATCAGTCCGTCTGAAAGGCCCGCCTGCCTCAATGAACACAACCCCCCCTACACTCACAACGCCCCTGCTTTAGACATGTATTAGTCATTATTAAACATAATAATGGCTTTTATAAGTCACCGGTTGCCTCTTTGGTTACGTGAATTATTCAGCCAAAGAGGGAGAGGTGAAGGATAGGGAGGGAGAGCGAGCGCCGCTCCAGTCAGGTGGGGCCTCGCACCTGAAGATGGCAGGCGACAGATGAGGCATTTTGGTCTGAATTATTTATTTGATTCTCTTCAACTTTTTTTTTTGCAACTGCCACATTGTTTTTTTTTTTTTCACACACCACTTTCGCACCCCCTGTTTCCCCCCTCAACCCTCCCCCCCCCACCACGCAAACCATCACATCTTATTTCAAGCGGCGTTAATTACGGTTGCACAAGCTGTTAAGCTGTCGTCTGCCGATTAACAAAGTCAAGCTCCAGCCCCGGCGCCACCACTTACTTTCCTGCTTGGCAAATGGAGGGGTGGAGCTGAGGAGTATGTGTGTGTACGTCTGTTTAAAAAAAAGAATCTGCTTTGTGACAGCTATTGTTAGTACTAACACTAGGGCTATAAAAGTACAGGGGTCTTTTTTTATTATTTTATTCTGTCGCAGCAAGCGAACAGACAATATGAATAAACTTAATTTGTGAAACGTCTCCCCTAATTAATTTGAAGGAGGCGGTGGGGGGGGGGGGGGGGGGGGGCTGCTCGCTCGACGGGCAGAGCATTAAAAGCTAAATCAACAACGTGCTCGTCTTTGAGCTGCGGTTCACACAAAGCGGTGTAGAGAAACGCTTGCAGCGATTTGAACATCGGCTGTCAACCCCGGCGGGAGACAACACATTTTGATGTTCGTCCACGTGTATGTGTGTGTTTGTGTGTGTGCTGTGTGCTGACGTATAGATGCATCCTGTCAGCGCTGCAGCCATGCAACAAACACACAGCCCCCCCCCCCCCCCCCCCCCCCCCGAGAATGGTGGACATATACAAACTGTATTAGTGTGTCCTTTCTTTAATGTCTTCGTCAATTAGCGGACGCTGCTGTCAAAGCTTTGCGCGCTCAGTCCCGTCTGTCATAATTAAAAGTGTGCGTAACTGCTTTTGGGTTACGGGGGAGGAAAATACTTCATATAGTTGCAGCTGACAGTTTCTGGAGTGTTGTGCTTTTTGTTGAGGAGATTCAGTCAGTTAGTCTACTCACTTTGCTACTGTGTGGTTTCAAAGTAACTACTGTCCAATAATAATCCACTACCTCCATATGTTTTGATATTTTTCAATGAACAGTTATTGCAAACAGAAAAACGTACATACAATTATACTATATATAGTATATAGTATATACTGTATTTGTGTTACATCATAAACAATCATATAGCTGAATTCATAACGTGGTTTTGTACAACATTTTTAGGAGACAGGGCTGGCTAAAGTTATTACCTTTCATCCAAAGTTTTGAAGACATTTCACACAAAATCACAAACCTCACGGTGGTGCTAAAGGAGACGTCAGGGGATCACCAAAGTCATTGCAATCCATTCCATAGTCAGAATCTTCCAGTATGGACGAAAGTGGTGGACAGACCAAAATTGCCATCCACATTTGGTGCTTTTTCAGCAAAGGCTGTGACGCAGTGTTTGTGTACAAAGAGAAGTCTGAATCAGCACCAACAGCAGGGAGGTCTCCTTGCTGTTGAGACTGCTGTGGGTAGTATTGGAGCAAAGGCCATGGGGGGGTCGTTGAAATCTAATAGTGTATACACTTTACATTACATTACAGTCATTTAGCAGACGCTTTTATCCAAAGCGACTTACAATAAGTGTATTCAACATCGGTATTCAAGAGAACTACTAGTCACCAGAAGTCATGAGTGCATCTCCTTTTTTCAAACAAGCATCTAAGAGCATGAACCAGAGCCACTTGGTGCTTAACACATTTCTGATCAATCTTTCTATTTTATCGTGAGATACATTTAGTGCAACGTTGACAATTCTAATGAGCATATATCAGTGAGCTTTAAAGTTTTGTCTCGGCAGTGACAGAGAGATGGCAAATTCAGGGTCAAAGGTTAAACAAGGCTCCATTCCTCCTTGGTGAAGCCTTGATTTCAGTTCTAATTTCAGATTAATTTCAATGCAGCTGTTGCTAACATGTTGACATTTTTTCCCCCCATTCCTATCTATGCTTGTCTGTATATATGTGTGTGTGTGTGTGTGTGCAGTTGTGTGATAGAGCCGCCGTCATCGCTCGGGACGGTGTTCGGAAATGACACGTTTCCTCACGACTCAGTAGCGTTCAGCGGGGCCGCCAATCAGGGATCCGGCGCCGGGATGAGCTGTCGCGATTGCGGCGAGACGTCAAGCAGCCACTCCGGTTTGTCGCCTCATCTCCCCTCCTTACTGCCACTTTGTAAAATCACATTACCCTAATGAGAATCGGAGTGGAGAGGCAGTGACAGAGCGAGGATATGGATGGGCCACGTGTCAAAGACACTCAGATTTCACTCCCTTTTCCGCTCTCTCTTTTTGAACTCAAAGAGCTGGGCCAGGGGGGCTGTAGCCAGAAGCTTGCTGGCTCATTTTAGCTGCGTGATGTGTCACTGTCATGGCTGCTCTTGTTCTATTTGTTTTCAGTCTTGTTGTTATGTACTTAACCGCATCTTTGCCAGAGTGCTTTGATTTGTCAGCTTCATTTGGTGGACGTAGTTTTTGAGTTCTATAGACGATGTTTAATTAAGTCTTTTTACTGGTCTTTCTTTTACTTTCCATTCTAGGAATGTCCGTTGTACTGACACGTCCATGGGTTTGAAGCTTTGTCATGAACTAAATCTCAGCACGACAGTTTATAAAAGTGTCCACGTAAGACAATGAAGTCCATGTTACAAAGCAATCTACCAGGAATTTGTGCTTTTGATCAGCCAACACAATGCGCTGGCAGAAGACGTCGCATTGGGTTTCAGCAACGGTTGAGCCACGTTTGACTTGTTTGAGCAACCCAAGTGGGTTTTTTTTCTGCTGCCGGAACCTTCTGCATTGGAACCCCTATTGTGTCAACGCAGTGGTGTTATTGAAACGTATGAGAAAATTGAGTTTCTTAATGCAGTGCTAAAATCTGAACACTTGCCTTTGCATGGCAGCAGAATTCTCGCGATGTCACGAGATCACACTTCAATCGCGGAGTCACTTATCACACAAAAATCCATCTTGCCAGGCTTGAAGTAATGCGTTTGTGTCCGGTAAGCCGGAGCACGGACCAATGGACGTCCTGTGAGCAGCGTGGTTTATATGTGTGTGACGACACAGAGGTGCGACATTGGCGGCTGATGAAGAGTTTAGCGTAGATGCTGCAATAGCATCAGTTCTATCAGTGCTGGAGAGTTTCTCTCCATTGAAAGAAGAGCAACAAACAACACAGAAGTCTTTTCTCGATGTTAAAGATGCTTTCGCTCTTCTCCCGACCGGCTTCAGTAAGAGTTTGATTGACGTATGGGTCGTCAACCCTTACAAGTATTCTTTTCTTAAAGCGCCGACTCTTTTCCAAACAGTTTCCAATGGCGGGTCAGGTTATCTGAACACATCGCCTCAGAACCTCAAAGCACTGAGGAAGTGTGCTGCTACGAGAGCGTCTTCTCACTGTCCTCTACGAATGAAGCCAGAAGAAAACAATCCACACTGCCTTCAGCTGCTGTAATGGATTAGCGGAAATGTCATTGCAATATTGACTATTGCGAGCGTATTTGCCAGCTTTTTCAGTAATCCTTAATCCGAGTTCTCTAACTTCAGCTTCAGCTGAACTGTTTTCACTGTGTTTGTATGTTGTAGTAGCTACATCTAGCTTTTGCAGCTAGCTGTTTCTAGCTACCAGTAAAATAGGAAGACCTCCTATAGAAAAAAAAACACAGGCATATACATAAAGACAAATGTACGGCAATCATTCCTGTGTGTTTTCACACAACAGACAAGTGTGACGTTCTGAGAAAAGACAGACTTCTGAAACTGGCCTAACAGCACACGACTAATCGCTAACAAGCACAGCGTGTGCTGCAGCATCTTTCAGGAAAGCTAGACCCACTGGATGTAAAGGGCAGGTCAGTGCGGGTCCTGAAGTTAGTTAGTGAGTTAAGTGAACATCAAGGTCATGATCAAGCTTCAGTCGCGGGGACATCGGCTTCCTATCCCCATACACTCCCATACACACACACACACACACACACACACCAACACACACACACATAGCCAAGGCCTGATTCTGAATGACAGAACAATTTCTCCCACCTTCTTCATTTGGCAATCGACTTTGTAGTAAAATACACCACTCTCTCTCTCATTCTGCGCTGGTCTCGGACTAGTAACACACATACACACAGCGCTAACACACACACACACAGACACACATATACACACTTTTAGTCACACAGAAAGCTTCTTTTTGTGAGTAGATCATATGCAGACACACGCATGAGGGTAAATACACTTGGGAACAAGCGGACGACACACACATAAGCAGCCGGACAACCGCCACACACGCGCACACACACACACGCACACACACTCCCACACTTACAGAGGTGTCCCAGTAAAACAGATGGAGGTCTCGGAAGGTGAAAGTTTATGTGACTCACTGGGCTTATTAGAGGCACGGAGATCTAAAAGTAATTGGCTCCTTTTTACTTCCTCCTTCCTGTGGATTTACGAGCGTCTCCGCGAATGACTGGCAGCTTCTTTACTACGGTCAAACACTGAAGGATAAACTCGCCCTGCCGGAGTGTGTGAGAGTATTAGTAAGCGTCGTGTGTGTGTGTGTGTGTAGGTGTGCGTGTGTGTGGATGTTAGCGTGCGGACAGAGGCGTGTGCGCACACAGCG
Organism: Leptoclinus maculatus; assembly: GCA_032191485.1. Taxonomy (NCBI): domain Eukaryota; kingdom Metazoa; phylum Chordata; class Actinopteri; order Perciformes; family Stichaeidae; genus Leptoclinus; species Leptoclinus maculatus. The sequence goes on along the minus strand of JAVDOI010000001.1, from coordinate 44,728,119 downwards.
ACTCGCCGGGGACTGAAATCAACCTCGCAAATGTGACGTGAAGCTTGAGTACATTTGAGGCTGATGCAAAGTGCCAGTCAGCACTGTGTGCGGAGTGGCTTCTTCCACACACTCCCCGTCACCCAGAAGGCTTGGGGTGTGTGGGTATGTGTGCGGTGGAGGGTTCCTCCATCTAGTTTTCTGCCTGGGAAAACACTGCTTAGCCTATTAGCACTCCCTGTAATGCCCCCTCTCTCTCTCTCTCTTCAGCCCCTTAATCGGCACAACGCGGCTGACTGAGACAAAGCGGGACGACCTCGTGGACACTTCACTTCCAGCGAGTTGGAGCGGCGACTGAGACGTGAGCGCTCCCGTCCTCCAGTCAATTATTCATTGATAACCTATTCATTTTCACCCTCTGTGTTGGTCAGAATGGTAGAGATGTGCATATATTCATCTTTAATTAATGCGCGCACACAAAGGTGCCACATAAACACACACGCTTGTGGTTCTTCTAACTAATGTTTTATGTTTAGAAGGCGGCAGATATGTATATATTATTCATCGCTGATGTGGATGTTGGGATGGGGGGGGAGCATCATTGGATATTACTGTGTCACATTACTGTCAAATGCAGAGGGACTTAAAGGGGCCAGTAAGCTTCATTAAAGGTGGCGACAGAAAGGGAAACAGTCAGGCGACAAGATGGGAATGGACTGACCGCAGAAGTAGAAACGTCTTCTCGAGCCCCTACGGCAGCAAAGGCTGAGGGGATTAAGGGTAATGCAACGATCAGATGGGCAATGTACGCGGCGACTGCAGAGCCACTGATTCTCCTTCATTTGACGTGTCATCGAGGATGAGAAGAGACATCGGCGCTGAGCGTGGAAATGGGTGAAAGCATAGCCGCGGACTCAGCTGGATGTCGGACTAAAAGGCCACTCATAAAATATACAGCACGGTCACAATGTGACGACATGAGCCGTAAAGTAAAAGTCTGGATTGAAGTGTTTAGGGCGTGAATGATTGGATGACGGCAATCCTTTGTCTCTGCAAAGACTCCAGAGAGGTCATTTTAAATATGACAACTTCCTGGTAAAACATTAAAATGCAGTACTAACCAATTCACCGTACTAACTGCAGTTCTTGTACCAGTCACTCTGTTAGTCATTCACAAATTATGGATTATTACACCAGGATTATAGAAAACTACAGTGTTGAATTAGGGCCATTTAAGGTAAAAAAAAAAATCTAATTAGGGTAAAAAGGGAACTTCCGAGATTAGAGTTGTAAATTTATGAGAATTTAAAAAGAAACTCACATTACCAGAGGGTCAGTGTGATGTGACTGATCCAACAGTGCAAAGTGAAGCAATGTGGTTCCTTCACCATCTTGTTAATTTGTGAGTTTCTTTCTCATAAATGTACCACTTTAGAACTTTTCTCTTGTAAATTCTGAGATCTTTTTCTTAGAATATAACCCCACTACCCTGGCTCCTTAGTTGTTTTTAACCTACAATGGCCCTAATTAGCCAAAACATTATCTTACATATGTAACATGTCAAGCTCTATTTGAACCATAGCTTTTCAGAGAGGTGTTTCAACACTTGATGAGGATTCTGATGTTCAACCATTTTATATATTCTTTTATATTTGTAATTCAAAAGCCGTTAATCATCAGGACCTGAGGTTGAGATATTTTCTACAATTTACAAATGTCTCCAAGAAAATAAAAACAATATCTTTTCCATGTTTCCTACATTAGCAGTGAATTCTGCTGCGCAGTGTCTTAAAGTTTGATATCAGTTATTCATACCGGGGCAGAGCCGTACTCAGAGTGGCCTTTTGCTGAAATGCCACAACCATGTTAACCTATATATCTACACAATGATGAGTGGCTCCCCAATAAAATAATGGAAAAAGGCAGGGATCCATTATAAAGGCAAATGTTACCTTTGCATGAGAATGGTGGTCTGATTGCTCCAGCCAGAAATATGAATTATGGTCGTACTGGAGGCTGCAGCTCTCTTGTGCATGTAGAGATCTGCACATCCTTGTAGTGTGTGTGTGTGTAATATCTTGCCTGTGTCAAAAAAAGGATCCGTGTTTGTGATTAAGTAGCACATTTGACGTGTAGAGATACTCTTTTTATTTAACCTTTATTCAGTCAGACTTTCCAGTGCTCTTTTCCACCAGCACCCTACGTCACATTCTCTACTAAAGTTAAACTACGTTCATGCCTATGGAAGCTGTCAGTGCATTTACAGTCTATTTCTGTGGTTTTCAACTGAAGGTTTGGTACTGTGCAAAGTAGCAGCAGAGCAGCAGGAACAAGTGTTACTCTTTCACATCCTCTTCTCCCCATTTGCTCAGCCTGTTTGGGATATTCAAGTGTAAGACCTCCCAGTCCACTGTTTTGGCAACCCGCAAGGCCTAAAAAGTGATTTTACATGATTAATCATCACTCAGTGTAAGGATGCATAGTCCATTAATATGTCAGAGGTCAGGACCAGTTTGTAATAGCATATATCTACATCATAAGTCAATGTTTAATAACACTTATGCTGTGTTCATATTTGCTGATACCAGGGTTTGAACCTAAATCATCCCGTTAAGGGGCTGCATTTAATCACATTATGCATTCCGCAGTATTTTTGTATCAATACCTTACAGGCGCAGATCAGAATCAGAACCGTTTATTGTCAAGGAAGTCATGGCGCATTAACATTTAACTTTAAACAATAACATTAAACAATCAACACAGTTGTTGATTTACTTTAGATGCTTTACTTTACAGTAAATGTATGAAGACTATTGTACTTGAAAGTTTAATCTTAATGCAGCACACCTTTAAATCTTACTCACGTTCCTTTTGGAAGAAATGTATCGACATGTTCTCAGGCCATGTCGCCACACACTGATGCTTTGACAGACCCCCTGGCACCACTGTCCAACGCGCTGGGTGGGCCAGCACACGGTCTCAGTAAACGTGTGGTTAACGTTGCGAATTCAAACAAAAACGCCACGGTTGGGCTTAAAATAACGTACGTAAAACACGTCACAAAAATCACTTCAAAATAACTCTATGACACTTTGGGGCATGAACACTGCTCTAGGACACACGTCACCTGTTGAAAGTCCTGTGATTGTTTCACCCACTCACCATGTGTGGGTGTTTTTGTTTTTTATACTATGGCATCAGACTCCCCGTGCACTTTCTCTGAGCGTCTGATAATGACGCGGATGTGTTTACTTGAAAGCCCGGTGCGTCTCATACAGATTTCATCTCCCCATCCAATATTTTTCCGCATGTTTGTTTCTGTTTTGGTACAGTGGCACAATTACGTCCTTTGTATTTAGTCAAATTTAGTTACGGGATAAGTCATTCCATAATCTATTTTTCAAGTCTCAGTACAGTCTTTTTTCCCAGCTTTACAAAGAGGTTTTGGTTACTTTACCCACTGCAGCTTAAAATATATTGAGTTCTGAAGTAGTAGTCGCAGTAGTAGTACGTTCTCTCTTACTTATTCAGGGGCTGCTGGGTAACAGAGGGCAGCGACCATGAGATATATCGTCTTACTCCAGCTAAACGATGGAAACAATAAGGAAACAGCAGAAAAGAGCTTGTACTATTCCTAGTGTGTGTGCTTACCACACACACACACACACACACACACACACACACACACACACACACACACACACACACGCTAACCATTTCTAAGACAATATACACAAAGCGCCTCAGGCTGTTGTCACAAACACAGACATGCTCCCAGGCACATACAACACATGCAGGCTTTCTGTCTTGCAAGCTCACACAGTAAAACAAGAAACAACACACACACACACACACACACACCAAGAGAAAATGTGGTCTTCTATTCTGCCAACAGGAGGAAGAAGAAGAAAATATTAGGATATTTAGGATAAGTTACCATACTTAATATATTGTGTATGTGGCCAATCATGGGATGTTTCCTTTTGTTTTTCCTTCTCCTCCCTCCTCCATCAAACTGCTCTCCACTTCTCTCCCCTTCTTTTATTCACCTCCCTTCTCCACCACTGACAGTGTCACTTTATCAGCGTATCTGCAACGCTCCTTAATTCAAGGCCAGGCCGGGCTGTCACCCTCGGCTCCCCGTGTCACCGTCACATCTAGACAGACACACGTTGGAGGACACTGGGACCTGTCCATCCACAGAGAGAGAGGGAGATAGAGAGACTTAGAGAGGGGAGAGGGGCTTATCAGTGCAACCTCGCTGGTGAATTAGTAGACCCTTGAGTGATAAGGAGAGGCAGGCCAGCAGACACACTGAGGGAAAAGAAAGGAGATAGGAGTGGGGAAAAACAGGAGGAGGAAGTGATGTGGTGACTGTTGTCGCACGTCAGTCTTTCACTCTGTGCCTCTCAGGCTGCGTTCCCACTGAGGCTTAAAGCTCACCGCATTCTTTTCTTTCAGGAAAAAAAAGTCGGATGATTTTAAAATGGTGATAATAGATGGGAAGTTCCCTGAAGTTGCAGCTTATCATTTGTGTTGTGAAACAGCAACAGTAGTCCAGAGAAGGTTTCAAAACCACTGCACACAAGTGCCTCACGATTGTAGTTAAGTACAGTACTTGATTGAATGTACTTAGTTTCTTTACATCACTGAAAATCAGGGTTTATGTTGTTAAAAATATGTCAATAGTATTGACAACTGAGGGAACCGGAAACATTATTGACATTCCAGCAACTACCGTAAATTCCGGAATATAAGCCGCTACTTTTTTTCACACGCTTTGAGACTGCGGCTTTTACAACGATGCGGCTAATTTATGGAAGAAGACGCGAACATCCGGGTGTCGGGCACGACACCCGGATGGAGGATCACGGGGCAACCCCTGTAGAGGATGACGACTCCGAGACCCCGCGCGCATCAGACGCGGCCGCGGAGACGAGTGTGTGTCGCCCGCTCTCCCCGGGGAAAGCCCGCTCGCGTTCGAGGAGTGCCCGCTCGCGTTCGGGGAGAGCCCGCTCTCGTTCGGGGAGAGCCCGCTCGCGTTCGGGGAGCTGCTCGTCGCCGAGTACCGCAAGAAGGGCCGAGTGGAGTTCAGGAAGATGTTCGAGCTTCAGACGGGGCGCGCCTGCAGAGCAGCTGGTGGGTGGTCCCGCACGATGACGTGGCCAGGGACACCTGCGGCTTATAGACAAGTGCGGCTTATTTATGTACAATTTCTTTTTTCTTTTAAAAATTAGCAGGTGCGGCCTATATATAGGTGCGCTCTATAGTCCGGAAATTACGGTACTCTAAGTCGGAGTAACGCACTGTGCAATGTACTCAATGAAGAAACATGATTCCTGTGTACTTCAGTTGATCGGTGGGTTTTTGTGAACAAAACGCCACCTCGTGATGACACCCTTCAACTGAGTGAATGAGTGTGTTTACAATGGAATCTGGACTCTGTCAGGAAACAGGAGGGGCACTCTCAGCGGCTGGAATTTGGCTGGGAAGTAACTGGCAACCATGAAAGAACTCGGATGGAAGGAGAAATTCTGGGTTGCATCTGTAATTCAAAGGAGCACTAGTTTGTTTGTTTCTTTTAAATCAGTGTGGGTGTGGAGGACTATGAAGGTGTTTTAAATCTGAACGCAAAGCAAATTCATGGTGAGTAAACAGAGGGTGGACAAACGGTCGGATTTACGTGAATAATGCAAGGTCAACATATCTATGCATTTTGCATGGGAAACTTTGTTCAACATCTGGCCTCGTTTAGCATCCTCATTTATGATTCAGTCTCTGAAATCCTCTCACCTAACTGTTACATTTTGGGATTACATTCCTTCCTCAGCAAAGCTCTCAAGAATATTGTCGATTGCCCTGCGACTCGGTTACCACACCATCTGACGAAGTCTCTTAGGTTTAGCCAACAAAACTACTTAGGTTAAGTTTGGTAAAAGATCATCGGGTTAAAATAAATATGTTATCTTCATAACTTCAGTTTGTAATTTAAGCACGTTCTGGACTTCTGATTTCACACGGGACACGAACAGCGGTCTCCTGGGTGTAAGTCCTTAATTAGTTTGACCCATCGCGCCATTCCCACTATGTCACTATTCATACTACATCACCTGACTTCTGGAGCAGTTGATCTGAGCGTGCTCTGCCACGAATGGGTTTATATTGGAATCATTTGAAAGCCTGGAGCATCTAATACAGAAGCTAAAGGCTGCCTTGTGCGTTGATATGAGACTCTGATGGGCCTGAGAAAACAACGTTATCTGACGGCCTCGGAATAAGACCGGGCTGGACATACAGTGTGAACCTGGCCTCGGTCTACTCCCTTTTACTTTCTTTTGATTTCAGCATATCTTTGTAAAAAGAATATTCAAGAAAAGCCCTAATGTGGACTAATGTTGGAAAACAGCATAGAGTAAAACATTTATACATGTGCTGCTTGTAAAATGAATGTCACTTCACAATTCATCAGCATGAATTTTTCCATACAGTACTTTGTCAAAATGGGGATGTCTACATGCATTATCATTAACTGTGTGGGATTTCAGCGCAATGATGCCTAGGGCCCATTGTTACTGGATCAAATTGCTTGTGAATTTATCTATTTCTCTCAATCATCAGGGCAGACATTTGCCCCTATCTTCTGTGTGGCATAAGATATCAAACATCAGAGCTTCCCTTCTCTTCCCATCCCCATCACCAAGACTCTTTAACATCATCCTGTCTTCATCATAAACTGCCAAGCGTCAGTCTCTCAGCCCCCCACACCACTTGTGTGATGCACATTGGGATGGATATCCACTTTTGGCTGAGAGAGGCGTGCAGTCAGCTTCGATTGACCCCGGCTGCGGATGAAGCGCTCTTGACGTGAATCAGCCCTGTCAGCTCCTGTGAAGGCTGCCTGTCTCATCGGCCCGTCTCCTCACCGCTGACATGATATGATGGGAGATGATACCGAACAACGACACGTTGGCTCTCAGATGTTAGCGGGGGGCCCCAGGGCGTCAAAGACCCTGACAGATGCCACTTTATAGCTTTAATCCCAAGGTCTTAAAATGGCACTTGACACAAATTGAGGTTGGCTTTGTCTGTTGCAGAGGAAGGAAATAAATCCAGGAAAGTTTGTACTCTTTGCAGTATAAGGTTGAGTGTTAGCCTCTAAGCTGGATGTGAGAGACAGAGAGATGAAAGGGAACGCTTGCTATGATTTTGAGAAACATTAAAAGGTGTTGCTGGATCATTGCCAGTAAACATGTTAGCTGACATCTATACAAGCAGTTCAATATGAGTATTTGAAAGCCTGCACTTTATGATAATTTATTGTGAGTGTTCTTTCTCTTAGAATGTGTCCTTTACTTTGAAGCCTCGTCCATTTACAGGCTTTTAGCAGCACTACTCAATGTATGAGCTAGGCATGCCATTTATTGTTAGGTGGGCTACTCAGGTTCATACTTGTATTTGTGCTAGCACTGTCTATGAATAAAAATCACGCAACGTAAAAATATCTGCAGGTTTTCTACAAATGGCACATATCTGTATATATCTGGAAAGAGGAAAGTATCAGTTTTCCAGGTATAGAAGAACCATGTTGATGGGACATTCCTTTGTTATAGCCTTTGTAATATCAAGGAAATTGTAATTGGGTTGTAGGTCTATCGAGAGCTCTCCCAGATCGTACTGTAAGCCAATACCAAAGACTTTCCATAATTCGGAAAACCCCATATTTTGGAAAAATGTGCCATTCGACAAAAAGCTGGAAGATCGTGAAGGTCTGACATTTTTCAGATTTTGGGGTTTTGAAATAATGTCCCGTTAGAACAATGGCATGGCATGAATTTTATTTCATGATACTATTGCCCCCTTGGAATGTTTAACTGCCCCCTCAGTCGCCTCATCCTGATGCCTGGCTCGATATTCATAGATCAGTAACATAGGCCTGTGTCTGTTTCAAGTTTGATCAAAACCACCACCTTCCCCTAATTTGACTTTTGCTGCCTAAACCAAACCAAACGCAGGACTCCGTTTTGTATGACCAACATCCACCCTTACCACCTTCCTACAACTCTCATTTACCGGAAAATGCGTTGCCTGTGAGCATAATCCAGGCAGTGATTATGTTTCTCATAAGAATGCTATTAGGAGCATAGATTAGCAGCCCTTAAGCATTATTTCCAAGAGACAGGGAAATAAAAGTTAAAATTCCTGAGTAAATGTTCTTTTGAAATGGTACATTTATACGCAAACATCCTATAACGATCCTGAGGTGTTCTGTATTTAAAAATAAATAAGGTATACCACCAACTTTTTCTTTAATAACTCTTGAGCCATAAACCTCAGCAAAGACAATTCGAGCAGACACAACTTTTGTATCTGCAACACATTCCTGTACATCTGTTGCAGTTGACAAACCATTTGAATTCAGGGATGGAGGGGGTTAACGGATTACCATCAGGCCTACAAATCTGCCAAATGCAAGCCACGTGATGAATGCACATTAGAGCACATGATTGCACCATAATTAAAAAAAAACAAGGGCTAAAATCAAATTTCAACTGCATTATAATATATGTCGATTGTGATATCAATATTCTCCATTTCCATTAAATTCTTGCAATGGGCAATGCACATTTAATTAATTACATTGAACCTTCATTACTTTGAAGACAGCTCCTGTTGAAATTTTAAGGATTATGATAAATTGTGTTTACCAGAGACAAAGATGAGTTTATGGTGTGACACTGGAGAGCATCTGTAATGCCTGTGCCCTTGAATGTGGTTCTGTAACCAGGAAGTCCCTTTCTGGATTGTGTGCATCAACACAATCTAAAGTTTCTAGACATCTTTGACATTACCACATCCTGAATCAAGTGTGAGTGTGAGTATATTTGCCAGGAATATAGGTTAAATTTGAATATAATGGGAGTATTGATTCAAGACACTCTCAAATACACGCACACACACACACACACACACACACACATCATAGCTTTTCTTCATGTGGCTAACCACACAGTCCAGTTACTGAAACCCTGACCTTTAACCAGACAAAGCAGGTCATTTAGAAGAGTAACGGACACATGAGTTTTCAACATTACTCTTTGCATTTTAAAGTTAAGGTTTGAAAATGTTTAAAATACTTGGTATCTGGTGAAGTAATATAATACAGGCGCATGGCTTTTGCAAAGCGCGTTGGCATATATCAGCCAACACCAAAGCATCAGTCACTGCCTCTCACTCTGTACTATATCGCTAGTGATGTCGAAAGTGATACTTCACTGTTTCGAAAAGGCCTTCTCACAGATGGCCAATAAAAATGATGGATGTCGAAAGGGGGTTTCACAGAGGGGTGGGAGGTGCACACACGGTTCCAGAGTTGTTGTGTGCGTGCGTGTGTATGTGTGTGGTTCCAAATGTGATTTCTATCAGAAGAACATGTGAGATATTTTGAAGCGTATTGTATGCACTTTGCTATTAACGCTTAAGTGTATTGTATCTAGGGCTGTGATTAATCCATTAGTCAATCAACAGGAAATTAATTCAATTGATTGTTGGTGTCTTTTCAAACTAAAATTGCCAAATTCTATTGCCAGCTTCTCCAATGTGAATATTTGTCTTCAACCACTGTGAGTTTGATTTTTTCATTGGACAAAACAGGCTGTTTGAAAACTACACTTGGGACTCTGGAAACTATGGGAAAAATCAGTTTCTCAAGCGACAGATCATGAGCAATATTGACAAAAATGATAAGTTACAAGTTACTTATTGTATCAAAGTGTATTGATGTTCCAAAATGTTCCATTATGTTAGCATTTACCTCAAAGCACTGCCGTGCACGAGTACAGGTTCACAGAGCCGCTTGCATGGCTGTAGAGTAGTCTCGCTCAATCTGTTCATAATTTTCCATGTACGTAAATGCCAAAAACCTGGACACCATGTGTCCAGTCGTTACAAAAACAGCTCAGACAAAGCTGTGAAGCCTTGGAAGTCTGGAAGTGTGCACCATCATAAATGTTTTGAGGACAAACATTTGACCGAACAAAATCAAAATAGGCATACAGATGAAAGCCAATTCAAATCAATGGCAGCACCACAATTATCCAGAGCACTTCACTAATGACTTGGTGGACTGGAACAACACATCCTCACCCTCAACTCGTCAAACAATGCTGCTTGGTCAGTGCCCCTTGGCAGATCAACGCAGTAAGTTACAGTACATGCAGTGTCTCCTATTCAAATAAACTTGTTTTCACAGGAAGTTACATTTAGGCAACACAACCAATTGTTTAGGTGAAGAAACGATCATGGTTTATGGTAATTTCACTGACTAATTGACTAACTAACTAATGTGACTACCGTGTGATGAACTCACATATCTAGTGAGTCACATGACTAATGTGACACAAATAAACATGACTATTTAGGTCAACGTCTACTTTTAGCTCCACAAGTATCACCAATGGTTAATAGTCTTGTGCTTGTTTTTCCAATGGCCCATTAGTCTGAAAAAATGTCACATTGAACTGAAAGCCCATTTGTCTGACAGCCCGTTATTCCAAAAACAAATGCCCATTGTTCAGAAGGCCCATTGCTCCAAAAATGTAAACGCACATGACTAATCAGTATAAAAATTTCATTATTGGACCTTCCAGTTTGCCATATTTTTTAGCGAGGGCATGACCCGCCCTTCCCTGCCTCAAAACTAATCTCACGAACCAACCCAATCAACAAGTAATAAGAGGCAAAGTGGTGGGTCTTGCCCTCGTTTGCTGGATGAAAAATCAGAAAGGTGCATTGACATCATTCTGTATTTTAATTAGCCCTGGAATTAAAGTTTGTGGAAGGGAGATTCTGCATTTGGGAGCAATGGGACTTCGGGACAATAGGCATTGGTTTTCAGGATAACGGGATGTTGGACAAATGGACTTTCAGTCCAATGGGACATTTTGTTGAATATTTGAGTTTTGGAATAATTGTCCATGAGAACAATGGGAAGGCAAGTGCAATTAAGTCAGGTTTGTCCAAACTGTCAAGAGTGTTTTTTTCTCTGAAATCATTGGTTACATTTTCGGATTAATCAAAATATTGGACAGAGTGTGTGATGGTCAGTACAGCTGCCCTACAGCGATTTATTTTCACCTATCTACCTATTTAGTCTTTCACTATCAGCACAGGTGATGCTAGACATCTTTAACCAATAACACATTTTGTAGATTGGGTGTTGAAAAATCTATTTTGTGGTTGCATCCAGATTTTGCTTTTTTTCCATTTAGGAGGAAATTATCCACCAGCTCACTTCATGGCTGGAAAAACACGAGCTCTTTATGTAGTATGAACAGCAAAAACCTGTACACAATTTAATGTCACCAAAAACTAATTTGCACCCGGGTCTACTATTTAACATGCAAGCGCATTTTATCCATGCAAACACGGTCATTTTATCCTCACTCTTTCCTCCCTATTATTCACTTGTGTTTTTTACCTGAGTTTGCATGAGGTGTGTGTTGGGGGATTATTAAGTAGATATCGATTGTGATTTGATTAAACTCTTGCTAATTTGCTGCAAACCAGCGAGACATTTAATCAAATAAAAATCAATAGCGTCTTAAGAGCCCTTGGTACATCCCTGGAATGGGAGACTACAGTGGAGGTGTTATAAATTACTGGTCCGAGTGATACAGCCGATAGGATAATGTTGGAGGAGAGAGAAATGGACAGAGACAGAGAGAGGGAGAGAGAGAGGGGTGGGTTCCAGAGGATATGTCACTCTTGTAGCGTGTAGGGAGGATGGATTTGTGTTCAGTGGGGAACGATTGGCCTTGGTGTTTCAATTCCAGCGTGACGAATTATCCCCTGTTGAGGAGTACAAAAATGATCGTTGTCTATGGCTGCTTTGTCTGTATACTTCTTTTCAACATGAAACAGTAAAACACATTTTGTCGACAAATATAAATTGTTGATATTTAACAGTTAGTTCAATCTTGTCTGGGCAGTGGCCCTATTAGTTGTTTGCATGTTTCACTGTCTACTTTTCAGGTGTTTTGTAAACCGGAGATTTGAAACCGGTGACAGCTTTAGGACTCATCCCAGTAACCACTCTCTCAGTTCGAAGAGATGTCCACTCTGCACACACTGTAAAGCAGTCCTATGAAAACTACGCTACATATCTGTTCTGCAGTATAGAATCACTCACTGCTTTTGTAGATGTCTGGGTACAACATTTTGGACACAATCCGAAAGGAAACCATGGAAAACCTTCCAAGTGTGCATGAAATGATGTTCAAATCAAATATACCGGTGTGGAAAGGAACCGAGGACAGTTGGACCTGATCTGAAAAGTCACAAGGATAATTAAGGATTTGAAGTTCGGTCACCTGATTTATTTGGGGGCACAAGTTTGAATTGAGTCCACCAGTGACTAAACCTGTCCCTGCAATGATTAGACCTGAGTCAATGTGAAGGTGAACTGGGCTTTTTGACCCCCTACTGAACCACCCGGGTGAAAGTACTCCTGATGTATTTCAAAATAAAATAATTGCAGTTTAATATGAACAACAGAAGGATGCAGAATGTGCATGCTATTTCACTCTCATAGTCATGATCCTAATCGGATTACACTGAACCACACTAATCCTGCCAAACAAACCAACCGATGCCGATGGTTAATAATGCATAAAGAATGGGAAGATATTAACTTTGTAATAATAACTTGGCTCTTGTCCACCAGAGTCTGTCTATTGTTTTCACCATATGTTCCCCATCAACGCAGAAGGAAACACACTTCCTAATGTCCGACTGCCAGTGGTTTTAATTCAGAGTGATCTACTCAGATTTCAGACAAAACATCCAGTCCCATTTCTGTTTTTGAGGTTTTTGAGCTAATCCTTATTGTGAACTATGAAAATCCCATCAACCGTCAGACACTTTGCCGTATAGTGACTTCTTTTACTTGCATTTACTGACTTTGAGTTCCTCGTCTATTAAGCTCACAACCCAGTTGTATAGTTTCTTCCAAAACACCCCGTTCTTGTGTAACGCAGGAATCCTTTCCAGGTAACAGCACTAATACAAACAGAAGATAGCGATGGGAAATGTTCCCAAATTCACAGCAACTCAACATGACTGTATAATAAAACATCCTGTGCGTGGTCAGTATAGCCATATTAATATTTAATTATCTTGAATGATGAATTTGGGCTGACATCATTTATGGAAAAGTTGTATCTATTGGAGACATCTTGTTGCACATTTTGTTTCCATTTGGTTCTCACAAAGGTCATAGGTTACTTCTGCAATATTTCTGTAACCATTACCCTGTCTCCCATACAACTAAACTGCGTTCTCAATTACGTTTTGAGGGAAACATATTTTCTTCCCAGACACGTGGTTAACACTAAAAAACTATACACATAACAAAACTACTTGGTTAGATGTACTTAAACATCAGGGTTTGGCTTAAAATAAATATGTTTGTTCCATTATTCACATGAATTTAAATAAGTCAACGTTGACTTCTGGTTTCACACGGGACAGAAACAGTATCTTCTGGATAACAGTCCTGTGTTCGTTTGGCCCATGGACTGTGATTAGAAATGTTTTTGTGATAGTTTTTTTTCCCTCCAAATTTAATTGACAATGTAGTTTCATTGTATGGGAAGTGTATGCGCAGTTTTATCAACCAAAACAAAAATCACGATTGCATTTATAGGCACAAACTGTGGTTTGTAAATAAATATTAGGATAACCAATGTGCTTAGTGCACAGCATTCCTGTGAGTCTTTATTTAAGTAAAAAAAAACTGATATTCACACAAATATGAACATATTACATATATATATATATATACATTACATTTAAAAATGTTCATACCTATCAGTAGAACACGGAGTCCTAAAGTATGATGCCATAGTAGCAGTGGTGAGAAAATTGGTGATTTAATTGTGTTCACAAAGCATCGACAGCCCGGTCAGATAATGCAGCGTGTCTATGCCGTGGCCCGGTGGTAACCCACGAGTCACAGGGTCACCGTGCACATTAGATGTCAATTACACCTCCTCCATATGTCCCGCTCTACTCCTATTTATCTTCATCCATCCCAGATCACACCGTGACCTCCCTACAGGCTCAGCAGGGACGAACACATCAGGGCCTGCATGTAGCGCACAAACACACATACAACACACCTCCTGACTTTTAATAACGCTTTCATGTCCCACGCCAACGTTTCTCTTCTGTCTATCATAGCTGTTTGAGTGTAGGTATGCAATATGCTTTTGGGAAATCAGTTTGCCCCAGGGACTCAATTAGTGCAAGTATTCATGCTTTTGTTTGTTGCTGTTATTCGATTTTTATTTTTTTTTGCAGTTGTTCCTATCTATTAATTTACTCACTGATTCATCCGCTGATTCATTCATTTATCTGCATACAGTCACATGATTGACAACTATCATTCAGTGGCCTTTTCTTTTCATGATATTGATTTTTGCAATACATTTGGACAATGACAAATCAAGCACATTATCAATATAGATATGCCTCATAAATATGCTGCAAACGGAATGAGAGCCTACGTACCCCATATACAGTTCCATACATCTAAATGTGTCATTGAGCTGCACGCATGTTTAAAATAATAGTCCAGAAACAGACACTGGTGGCAGAGAGAGTCCTAATTAAGAAATTCCACATAAGGGACGTCGAACAAAATGTAGCATATTGCTCACACAGGCCCTCTTTCCCATCTGGCCAAAATGGCTATTGTGGCTCATTGTCTAAAAATAGGGATGAAGACAAATTATTATCATTTGCCAAAGCCCATGACAATAATGATGAATGAACACTTTTTTCCCTTTTCTGCTATGCCCTCTGAAGTCATTGCTTAAGGCCTTTTTCTCCATTTCCCCTCAGCTCTCTCTCTCTCACTCTGCTCTTCATATTACACCTTTCCCAGCACCCACCATATGGTGTAAAATATCCATTGAATAAACATCATCAGTACAGTCTGAGATCATCCCTCTTCATCGCCCTTCTTTTTTCTTTTTTACTTGTTTAATCCAAAAATGTTTGCACTTGACCCTTTCCCTTTCCCCTGCTGTATTGTTGTGCATGTTATCAGCATGACGGTGTGTGTTCATACTTCTCAAACCTTTCACTGACCCCTAATGCTCAATATGGAAGCCCCTGGATTTGTTATTTTTCTTTGATTTCTTCAGTTTTAATTTGTCATTTAGTTATACAATATAACTACAAGATATGTTATGGTAGAATTGGGGAAGTACCCTTTAGGATCCTCCTTGGGTCAAGCCAAAGAAACACCTCACATTTAAGCAAGTCTATCGTCTATGAATTTGATTAGACGCCCATTATAGCATCCCGTTATCACTCCCAACCGCTCAAACACAGATGCTTGGTCAGTGCCCCTCGGCGTCTGGCACCGACGCACTGACGCGACCTTTAGTGTCTGTATGAGACGCACCAGGCTTTCAGCTAAATCCAATGTAAACCCATTCGAGTCATCATTCGACGCTCTGTGCAACTGAAGTGGTACAGAGAGTGAGAACGTCCACATTGAGGATGGATGGGTCAAACAAAGACAGGACTTTCACCCAGGAGACCGCTGTTTGTGTCCCATTTGAAACCAAGTCAACGTTAGGTAACGACTTAGTTTTGTAACGTAACTTACTCTACTTAACTTCTTGACACCAGTCACATACTTATTTTATTTAACATCCCTACTTTTACCCAAACCAAGACCTTTTCCAAAACCTAACCCAGTACTTTTGTTGCTTGAGAAAACCTAAAAACTAAGTAAACTCATGCTGGAAGTTTATTTTGAAATGAGACCGTATCCATGTGAGGAGTGGAAACTGTAAGTTTATTTTGAAAATTCACTATGAAAGTAAAGAGCGTAAACTGAAAAATTGACACTAGAGTGGTATGTAGAGCATCATAGTTTGAAGCGTAGGGCCGCCGACCAAGCTGGGAGTGAGAACGTGTTGATTATAGACACAGCATATAGACTGAACTTAAAAAACTACGTAATATGAATAGAGTAAAGGGACAAGGATTGGCTATTTTGTTATGTTTGTTATTATGTTTTTAGCTATATGCAGATTTTCTTGTATCTTTGCTTCATTGGGTGTAGCTGGCAAGGGAGCGAGCAAGAGAGACTGGGAGCGGAGAGGGAGCCGGGGTTCAGAGCCAGTTCAGCTGTGCACGGGTTGACAAACTCTTTGTGGAATTGTTGCATTCACAGTCACTTAAATAGGAATCCGTCAGAGAGGAGGAGAGGGCCCGCTCAATGGTGCACCACCTCCTCTCCAACCCCTCTCTGTCTTTGCCTCTCCGTCTCTCCCAAACCCCCCCCCCCCTCCCTTCTCTGTCTCATCCATCCCATGATGATGGATTGAGCCTAATGCAAATTTACAACCATTTTATATGTCGATGCCCCCCCCCCCCCCCCTCCCCCCGGCCGCCTGAAGGAACATAGCTCAACATCATGCTTCCAAAATGTCCGCCTTGAAACAGCCGGCATCATCGGCCTCCTCTCAATCTCCCTGCTTCACAAATCTCAGCTCGATGGAGATTAATGCCCCCCCCCCCCCCCCCCCCTTACACCCGGCTGCAGCTGCACTCTATCCATTCTTGTGTACGTGTGTTTGTGTGAGTTTGTTTCTGTCGTGTTTATGTACAAGGCAGCCAGCAATCCCTCCGAGATGGACGCCACGCTGAAGCAAGTCACCCGCCTCTCCCGTGCGACCCGTTTGCATCCGTCCTTTTGTACGGTGACGGGCATTCTGGGTGCGGGCTGTTTCAGCGCGTTGGAGAGATGTATCCCCTGAACATTGTTGTATATCACCCGTCTTGATGGAAGGATAGGAAAAAAAAACCGAAGGGAAGAAGAAAGGAGCCAGTTTTTCACCCTATCAGCTTTGGAAAGGCAATGTTGTGCCCTTGTAATTGAGTAGGTATCTCATCTATCAACTGTGCCACCCCCCCCGATAATAAATATAGAGTACACAGGCAGCTCCCTCGAGATTTAAGGAGAGGGTGTGTGAAGGAGTACGTGCGCGATTGCTTTGTGCGCGTTTGCACACTAGTGTGTGTTGAGATGAAAAAAAAAATAAAAAAACTGGAACAGGTGCCTTTGCCCTGATGAACCGCCCTCTTTTTGGTGTTTCCAAACGAGTTGCTGCTCTGAACCCTGGTGTGAAATGCGCCGGGATGGTCAGCGCGCGCCCAACAAGCTGCAACCTCATTGTTGTTGCCATTTTATGTCTCGGTCAAGTCTCGTGAAAACTGACATTTTTCGATTCTTCTAGGGATTTATGACAAAATGACTCTTTTGTTTTTCCCTCAAACACAGTTCAAGGACACAGTTCACAGCAGGAACTCATCATTTAAACCATTCAGAGATTTGAGCATGTTCTTACTAGAAGACAAGCTTGACCTTGTAATTGTACTTCCTCTTACGTCGACTTCCACATGCTAGCAGAAAAGCTAGAAAGTGGAACTTTGGGTCAACATTATCATGGCAAAGTACCGTCTTGCCTTAGGTGGCACAACAGTTATCAATTTGTCATTGTAAATATGAGAATGGCACAGTTTTTATAATCTCTACCTTTGGCAAAAAACATTCATCATCAAAGTGCAGCTGGGATTCCAGGTAGGGGCCTATTTTTGGGGTATGCAGGGCTGTGGGTAGGCTTGAGATTTGATAGCGTTCCATCATGTCTGAACCCAGTATTGAATCCGCTCATTAAATCTGAATCTGTTTGAATTTGTTATTGAATCTTTTTTTTAAGATAAAGGTCACACATCAGACTTTTTTTTGAAAGTTCAATATTTGCAGGTTTTGTATTATTTGCGTGCACATTTCTTTTCCTGGTTGTGTTTTTGTTTGGGGCGTGTTAGTTTTGCTTCATTCCTTTCTTTGCATGCATTGAGCTCCCTGATTAGACCACAGATTACCCACACCTGTGCACTCTCGCTGCAGGGCCCAGGAGACACCGAGCCTATGGGACAGCTGGGGGGGGTGGGGGGGCTGTTTCCCCTTGCATGGCAATAACTTACACACAGAACAACACGAGAGAAATGACAGAGGTGGGGAGCTCCTGGGCTGCGGTTAAAGGGAGGATCAGGTTTGGGTGATGATTGAGAACTGGTTAAAATACATCTTACCATTTATGATTTTAATTTCATATTTACAGCCATTTGACACTCTCTAAGAGCTTAACATGTATGTATAATGATTCATTATTATACAAAGTAAGGACAAAAACAAAGGGGACAAAAGCAAACTGAGGAGAAAAACATACAAGAGTATAAAAGTGAGATACGGAGGTCCAACAAAATGCATATACATGGATGTGTGTGTGTGTGCGTTTGTGTCTATCCTATATATATATTTATATATATATATACACAAAAGGGGGGCAAGAGAGTAGGAGGGAAGTGGAGAAAAGAAGAAAAAATATATATATATAAAAAAACTAAATTGTTTCGCAAGAAAATAGTAATAACAACAATTCAAGTAGAAGTAATTACAAATGAATAAATAATCAAAAATAAGTTAATGAATTAACTAATAATTGATTGAGTGAGATTCAACTCTACTATGTTTGGGAGAGGAGAGGGAGACTCACCGGGCGTAAATCTGCACTTTTCTAGTTTATGCTGTGAATTATTTTGCTTGTTGGGTGTGAATTACGGCCAGAAGTGTGCTGTGGATGATGTGTGCGTGGGAGGCAGGGTCAGAGGGTGTCATACTTGTGTTTACACTGCTCGCGGGGAAAAAAAGCGTCACTCGTCAGATGTTAAGCCTCTTCATTACTGGGAATAGGCTAATTAGCATGGCCACGTTGACGCCGAGTGTGGGTGCCGGCAAGCGCGCGTGTGTGTGTGCATATGCTCGTGTCTTCTGTGTATCGTCACGAGTTGTTATGGATGCAATGCAGGAAGCTGGCAGGCGGCCTGTAGTCAAACATGAAGGCTGGCAATTGACACAAAAGCACGTCCTGTGGCAGCGATACATGCTCTCTCTCTCTCTCTCTCTCTACATGTCTCTGGCTAATTGGGCCCTCTGGATACCTCCACTCCCGAGGAGGCGTTTGTATACGAGCATATACAGCGGTACGTGGCGAGGTTAGGAGCACACAGACTATTGTGTACACTGTTGTCGGGGCCTGCGTGGGAACCCTTTACTTTATGAGGCGATCTTACAGTTTTCACTCCGTATGCGAATTCCGTGAAAATTCCCTTCTCTAGCAGCTACAACACCTGCATTGTGATGTAATTTGCTTAACAGTATTTCCAGTGACGGAAGAAGTAGAGCGACGGCTGATGAATATGATGTTCGATCAAATTGTCATACCTTAAATCACGGATTCCCAAAGTGTGGGGTGCGCGAGCTGCCTCTAGGGGGTGCACGAGAGGAAAAATGTAATGGTTGTCCAATGGTGTAATAATTAATATTAAATACAATTTAAAAAAATTTAAGTGGGATTTTTCACAAAATAAAAACATGAATTATAAAAATTCCCTTTGTAAGATTTAAAATTAAAATTAAAAACTTACAATTCAATAAATAAATGCACTTCAGCTCCTGCCGCCAGACTGTATTTTACGTACACACTAGCTAGCCTAGCTTGTGCAGCTAACGTCAGCTAGCAGCTAACTTCATTCATTCAGCAACTTTCATGCAAATATGCTAAACTGGCTGAAATCGGGGAAACTGTCAGATGGGACATCTGAAGCTATCAGTCATAAAAGAGGAGAGGGACAGAGAGAGAGGGAGGAATCGGAGGAGAGAGAAACAGAGAGGTGCGTTGGGGAGAGACCGGGAGAAGAAATCGTGCGGGAGTCAGAGAAAGATGAGACGGAGGAGACCGAAAAGGAGGAAGGGATAGCACAGACACATCGGGAGCACATCGGCCCATCGCGGAGTCAAGGTGGAAAAAAGAGGAAATGATAGTGAGCATCAGACTGGGAACAAAAAGAGGAAATATGATGAACATGATCTGGGTCTGGGGCTCTGGGCTTCACTTGGATTGGCAATGCAGATTGCCCAAAGCCACAGTGGGTGGTGTGCAGTGAGGTTCTGGCTAACAGCTGTCTGAAGCCCTGAACACCAAGCATGCCAGTGCAAGTCAAAAGCCCCTTACATGTTTTATATCGAAGTTGGAGGAGTTACACAGCCCAAAACAACTGCAGTCTCATTCTGTGTTGGGTCTACAAAAAACACACTACGGGCTTCATATCTGGTCAGTTACAGAATAGCAAGAAAGGAGCTACCTCACACAATCACCGAAGACGTGTATGGTTAATTGTAAATGAAATGTGATGCAATCTGCCTCTGAGCCTGTGCGTGTGTCCTCGCCATCCTTATTGCTCTTTAAAAGTGACGCCTTGTGTAACTGAAATGTATTGAAACTTTGTTGCAGTGTTTCAGGGCGTTTTCACACCTGTAGTTCGTTTGCTTTGTTCCGATTCAGGGATTAATATGATACAATGTTGCAGTTGCCCCTTTGTTTGTGTTCACACTGCAACATTTAACAGCGGACTAAATATTGTAAACAAACGCCACGCAAACTGTTCTCTCATTGGTCCGATTTTTATGCGCCTATAAATAGGCTCTGTTGCTTTTTATTTATTTTTTTAAAGGTGTGGGGGATTGGGGGTGCGTGAACCCGGTCGGGATGTAGAAGGGGGTGTGTTGCCTAAAAAGTTTGGGAACCGCTGCCTTAGATCACCAAGCGATCAGCTTCTAGGAACTCTGGTCTTGAATGATTCTTTAATATGATTGTCCTTCAAATTTCCTTTTAAGCAATATTTTTTGCCTCAACCGTTGCCCCTCGTCATGACCATAAAAACTACAAGATCCTTGTTTAAGCTACAATATGACCAGTGTGACACCTTTAAATGCCTAGAGGGGGGCTAAGAGGAAGAGGAAACGGACGACTGAGGGACAAAAAAAAGAAAAGATTATAAACACTCTGTCACTTGAACCATTTGTTAGGGCTAAAAACTTATTTTCCCTATATCTCTCTCTGTCTCGCTCCCATCTTTCTTTTTTAGCTACTTCACTGAGAAAAAAAAGAAGTATTAATTTATTAAATTTCCTCTCCATTTAACGACCCCATTTGGAGAATTTGCGTTTGATCCTCACCGGCTCGGCGAGGCGTGAAGATGGCAGGACGGGGAAAGGGAGGAGATGGATCCGTCAGCATGTCACATAAATATCTTATTAGCCAGTGATCTTATCATCATAAAGCAGCCCATTTATACAGTTAGGCATGTCATGTTGGTCAATTGCACACAAAAAAAAAAAAGCCAACTGCATGCAATATTAAACCCTCAAATCTCATGCCAAGACCATTAGAGGAGTCAGTGCAAGTCTCCTCTCTCTGTCTACTCTCTCTCTTCTTCCTCTCCTCGACGTGTCTGTCATAAATCCCCTGCTTCTGGATTCCTTTTTTTCTCCACCACTTCCGTTTTTTCGAACAGAAGAAGAAGACGAGCATTGGAATTTCTATTTGAGTGGGGTTAACGGCAGTTAGTCAATCAGTGGAGTTGGCAGGCCTCCTGCTGCTAAAGCCAGACACACATGCACACACATGCTGTATACACTCATACCAGAGGAATAGATGGTGGTTGTAATTATCATCTTATCTCTCAATAACGTCAGCTCACTGTCCGGCTGCCAAAATACAGATAAAAGGTTTGACAATGTTTCATTAAAAATTCTCTTAAAAATGCAAGAAATAAATATTGATGAAAGAGAGCAAGTGGCTCGTTTTGGAAAAGATGCACACACAACATCTTCTATGATTAAGAATCACGTTTCTATCAATAAAACCAGACTACGTTCAACAATGTTAGATCGTTATAATGGAAAGCATTTTACGATCATGACGTGAAAATCAACTTTGATTTCATTCACATAGTTTTATGGTTTTTATTTGTGCGAGGAACCACTGACCTCATTGTGTTACTCTACTTCAGAAACTAAATACATTTAGACAAGAGTTTTAATTTAGAAACATCAACAAAGGAAAAGAAAATCACCAATTCCATCCACTGAAGGCAGAAACGTAGTAGGTATCCAGACAAGGATATGGACAACAGGCCTTCAGAGGGGTAACGTAAAAGAAAAGAGAAGGTGAGGTCAGTTATTCGGCCAAGATGGAACATCTGAATTTTCTGCCTGTTTCTGACTCCAAGGCCTTCGGTTGGCAGGGGACATTTTAGGTGGCTATATCTGTACATGTGCTTGATTTTGTGATAATGTATCCTTGTTTGCTGGCTCATCCGCTAACTACGAGGCCTGATCCAAGTATACATCCATAGACTGTCATCGTGACGTCCCCCATTGGTTTGTGGACGGCCGTTTTAAAGCCTCGAGTTCGTCTCCATCTTGGATCATACCCGTTGCCATGTTGTTATTTTTGCAACCAATGAACAGAGGTTAAGATATTTGGAAAACTGTTTGACTCTAAAAGGACCATCATTTACTAAATGAACATCATGTTGTATTGAAGAAGACTTGAAACTAGAGATTGAGACCATAAACTCATGTTTACAATGTTAACTAAGGTAATAAATGAAGAGAGAAGTAGAGTCATTTTCTCATAGACTTCTACACAATCAGACTTTCTTTTTTAAACCAAGAAGCCGTTCCCTGCTGGTCAGTAGACAGAATGCAAGTTTTAAGACACTTCCGCATTGGCTTCACTCGGCAGAACCGGAGGTTGACGTCTGTATACATCAGACAACTTATTCTCATACAAAGGGTTCATATGATATTTTAAGAACATTTTATTCCTTAAGTTTTCCTATGAAAGCCAGAATCATGTGTCAATTTCAGCTCGAAAACAGAATTAACATCCGTCTTCACAGGACACTACTTAGTAAGGTTTAGACAACAAAACTACTTGGTTAGATCTAAGAAAGGATCATGAAATACTGAGTTAGGTTTAGGAAAAGATTGTGGTTTGGGTTCAACTAACTATGGAAGTACAGAACTTAAGTACAGAAGTTACGTGGCGATTAAATCAACGCTGACTTCTCCTTTCACACGCAGCACAAACAACGGTCTCCTGGGTGAGAGATTGGTTGTTTGTTCATGATTTTGTGGAGTACATATGATTGACTTTTGTCGGATATCCACAAATTACGTAGGTAGTATTAGGTAAAGCTACGAGGGCTGTATGAGACCGGCCTGCATCAGACCACCGTCGCATCATCGCCAAGGCCGCGCCCCCTTTTGGGGCAAAGAAATGTGCCGTCACCAACAGAGAGAAACAGGAAAATGCATTCCCTGTCAGTGTGGCAAAACTCTAAATAGTGCTGTGACAGTTGGTACTGATGGATAAGTTTGCTTATAAGTTTGTACACTCATAGCCATACATTCATCCACTTGGAGGGAGGAAGACTAAAGGGACACGAAGGCTATCGACTTTAATTCATTAATGTGTCGCGAATGCTCAGGTTCAGGCAAGGTCACAAAATAATATTATATATGCCTATAAAACAAAAGAAAAACAATGCATACAAACTTGACAAAATGATCCAAAACACACGTCAAATTCCATAGACATCTGTAGGATCTTCAGTTTTCTATCACCTAAAAGGTGGTGCAGCCTTGACGTTCTGTAAAGTTGTACATTATGGATGTAGGTCCATGACCAGATGCCAACCTGCCCCCGCACTTACTCTCTGTGTGGCTTTGTGTTATGGCCGTCCAAAACTAAACTAACACAGACTTAAAAAAGCATGAAAAAAGAAAGGATGTTGTGGCAGCTTCTTCAGTTATAAAAACAAGAACTTTTTTTTGGTAAAGTGCATTCCATACAACAAAACGGCTGATCAGTTGCTATCTTTCAGGTGTAGGATGGATGACTTGTCCCACAGCATTTGAACTCACCCGGCACTACAAGTTGTCAGAGCAGCCTGTGGCAGACATTTCAAACCATTAAATAGACCGAATAACACATGAATAAAAACACGGCGACCCTCAAACAACATTATAAAATATGTATAACGGGAATCCAAGCGTTCGGCTGCATCAGGAGGTCGGGGGTTAAAACAGAGCAGCGGGAGAAGGTGCTGAAAATGGTTGTGCTTTAGTGCAAAGGGCTGTGTGTGTGTGTGTGTGTGTGTGTGTGTGTGTGTGTGTGACCACAGAAAAACATGGACGGTGCATTCAGGCGCTCGAGTTTACGAGTTTTGGACAATGTGCAAACTGTGTGCCAGGTTACGAGTAGATATAGTAAACAGATGTTACATCCATATCCATTCCCCTACACGCAGTACTGTGTGTGCTTTACATGTGTCTGTGCAATCACTAACCACACATCCAGGCTACTATCAAGAACACAGTGTGGAGTTTACGTCTGGATTCCATTATCTACGTCTTGCAGTGGCATTTTCATTCCTCCACTTCGGTGTGATATACAGAGCAGTTAATGAGGAGCACACTGGGCTAATACAACGTGGCCGCGCGATCGTCTTTCAGCTTTACGAGTTGACTGACTGGATGCAACAGAGGTGTCGCTGTCAAAGTAGGTGTAGCGCGGCTCCCGCAGTAACAACATGTTAGCGTATGCTGGCATGCTGAGTTATGAGACTGACTTAAAGGGGACATATCGGGGAAAAAGTCACTTTTTCTTGTGCACATACATTTGGATAACTGGAGTGTGTACCAACCTACCTTTGCAAAAAAGACCGTATACTGTTTTTACACACATTTTACCTACTTGGATGTTCAATTTTTCCGTAAGTTTAACTTGTGTCTAAGTGTCTAAAAGACATCCTAATAAGTAATAGGAGGGACAGAGGCTGGCTCAAAATCCACTGAAGCAGTGGGTGTGGTAGAACAAACTTTGGTTCACTGGTTAGGAATGAAACTGGTGCTTCAAGTGAGAAACCCCCCCCCCCAAAAAAAAGTCATGAAGCAAAGCAGAACTACAGCGCCTGGAACACACTGGACAACACAAGCATGACAGTTACCATAAACAACAGCACACGCCGAGCTGTGAGCAGCGTATTCTTCCATCTGATGGGTCGGGCAGCCTCTGGCACAAATTAAACCCCTCGGATAGAACAAACCTTTAAGAGACAATCAGAAGATATAGAGGGGAAAAGGAAATGAGAGCGCAGAGAGCGGCAGACAGACTAGGAGGATTATTATTCAGTTATCAGAGCTCTGTGGAGCAGAACTGACATGGACAGGAGCAGATTTCCTGCTTCTCATACTTCCATCTGCCACTTCACCATGCAGAGGATACACACACACACACACACACACACACACACACAGTCTAACCCACCTTGCACACACAAGAAAAGTGCACACTCAAAGGCAACACAGACAGACATAATACTCCTCATACTGCATCTGTGCAAATACAAACAAATACAAGCAAATGTTGCACTATTTATTTATATTCATGATTATTTAAGGGGAGACAGGAATATGGGGGGGAATCATTTTTTGTATAATACTTTTTCTGAAAATGTATGTTTAAATATGCAAATGAGGCATTATCTATTGGATTAAGCCAGTTTATAAAATCTTATTTTATTTTGTTGACCTATTCAAGTCAATGTTTTTTACAGAGAGGAATTTTGCATATGTCTTTGTATCACTCCATAAATCAAAAAATACTCAACAATCTTTAAAAAAACAATTTTCGCCACGGTTTTTATGACTAAAATGTTGTATAAATCAGGCTATGAATGATACATGAACAAACCCCTCTGTGACAACCTTCAGAATATAGAATGAAGCTGGAATTTTTGGAGAATGTAAGTGCAACTGAAGTGGAGATTCTGAGGTCTTTGAAGATATGTATTGTAATGTTCCATACATTTTGAACTACACCCTTGGACAAAAGTTTTAAGAATGACACAAATATTAATTTTCACAAAGTCTGCTGCCTCAGTTTTTATGATGGCAATTTGCATATACTCCAGAATGTTATGAGGAGTGATCAGATGAATTGCTAGTAAGATTGCACCTAAATCAACCTTTTATCGAATCATCAAGAACTTCAAGGAGAGAGGTTCAAATGTTGTGAAGAAGGCTTCAGGGCGCCCAACAAGTCCAGCAAGCGCCAGGACCGTCTGCTAAAGCTGATTCAGCTGCGGGATCGGGGCACCACCAGTGCAGAGCTTGCTCAGGAATGGCAGCAGGCAGGTGTGAGTGCATCTGCACGCGCAGTGAGGCGAAGACTTTTGGAGGATGGCCTCCTGGTGTCAAGAAGGGCAGCAAAGAAGCCACTTCTCTCCAGGAAAACCATCAGGGACAGACTGATATTCTGCAGAAGGTACAGGGATTGGACTGCTGAGGACTGGGGTAAAGTCATTTTCTCTGATGAATCCCCTTTACGATTGTTTGGGGCATCCGGAAAAAAAGCTTGTCCGGAGAAGAAGAGGTGAGCGCTACCATCAGTCCTGTGTCATGCCAACAGTAAAGCATCCTGAGAGCAGTCATGTGTGGGGCTGCTTCTCAGCCAAGGGAGTGGGCTCACTCACAATGTTGCCTCAGAACACAGCCATGAATAAAGAACGGTACCAAAACATCCATCGACAGCAACTTCTCGTCAACACTGCAAATATTGACTCTTTGCATAAACTTAATGTAATTGTCAATAAAAGCCTTTGACACTTATGCAATGCTTGTAGTTATACTTCAGTATACCATAGTAACATCGGACAAACAGATCTAAAAACACTGAAGCAGTAAACTTTGTGAAAACCAAAACTTGTGTCATTCTCAAAACTTTTGGCCACTGGTGTAAAGGGGAATCAGGTAAATGATTAGATATCACCATGAAACTTGCCCTGTTGATCATCAACTTTAATAAGACAATTATATTTTGCATGACAAGTTTATGCAAATGAGGCATTATCTCATGCTAACTTTTTTAAGTAGTAAAATAAAACCATTCCAGTACTTCACATTTTACATCATCTGCTAAATGACTGTAATGTAATATAAAAAACACCTCAATGTGTACTGTGGATGTTGTCTCTTCCATCAGAGGAAGAAGATATGTTATGGAAAAGTAGCCCAAAATCTCCAAATTGATCAGTGCATGTTTTTGGCCTGCAGTGTGTCGCCTCAAAAGCCAAACGAGCCGTCCTGATGATCATCTTGGTGGTGATTGGGGAGGTCAGTCCGGTCTGATTGTACATCTAAATATCAGCATCATCGCCATGCCGAGCATAAACAGAATCTCTTCTTTCTCATCAGTGTCCCTTCTCCCTCCCCCCTCCATTTTTAAAGCCCCGAATCTGTCTCATTATCTTGTTTTGATGTTGCACTTTATCAAAATTGGACTCGATAGCCTCGGGCCCCGAAGTGCATGTGCACCGCGGACAAGGAGGAAGAGGAAGAAGCGAAGAGTGCCCGCGCTGTCTCACCGCCTCCTCTGTTGACAACAAGAAAAGACCATCACAGCGAAACGCCCGCATGTATGGACATCAATTACTTTTTAATTGTGAAAGAGTACAGTACACTAATTAAAACTTGTATATCTTGCCATGCCAAAGGCAAAATTAATAATTGATATTTTATTAATATTCAAAAAGTAGCACTGGGAATATATTAAAGCGATTTTGTGGTTGCAGAAATGATCTAGTAGCCGGGCGCATGTGTGAGTGTGTGTGTGTGTGTTTGACCTGTTTCTGATGAATTAGACTGCTCCGCCCCTCTTTTAGCCAGGCCGAGTTCAGTTTAGCCTCAGAAAGAGAGGGAGGCAGAGGGTGGATAAAGGAGGGTTTGTTTTGGACGACTGTAGTTAATTTCACTCAGAATCTTATTAAAAATATTCTTGAATAATACAGCCGACCCTCAATCATCTGAGCCTCAATCCAACAATAAACACGTTCAAATTATTCTGCAAGTTGAAACATTTTCAGTGATGATGCATGCCGACAGAAATCTGATTTCTTTCATTCTTTTAATATCTTCGGTGAGTTTCTGGAGTCTTAACTGAATGTGCATGGGAATATTCATTATATTTTGTATTTGAATGTCCTCAGTATAGTTCACTTCAGAGCAGTGATCTCAACCATTAATTGGATAGAGGATTTTGTTCCCCTTGACATATTACCAAACTTGACATTTTACCCGAAGAAGAAGAAGAAGAAAAGAAAGTGAGAGGAAGAGGAAACATGGCTCAACTCAGCCTTCTTGGGAGTGAAGTTAATATTATTATTCAAAACATATCAATGCCCACTGACCTGTTGACTCCCTTAGGAGACCGACCGTGAAGTAAAGACGATCATTCTCTATCTGTAAATAGAGCTGCATCTCTGGTATTCCACTTGATTGATGACTCGATTTAATATTTAATTCTGACTTTTTTCATGTTAAAGCGTAATGTATTCCAGAGTTGAACTACTACGTGAGACGTCTGGGTGGTCGCTCTTGAAGAACCACAGAGGACGCATTAACATTGAGCTCTTTTCTTCTAAAATGAATCACGACTGAATTCTGCTCAGCTGCTTTGGTGACACAAATACCAACTTAAGTATGTTTAAATCACTGGCGTGTCATTATTTTCATATGATCAGCATGGAGCTCCTTCATGCTCTTGACAATAAACTTTTAAATAGTCATGATGTACCACAAAACAAATCCAATGAAGTCAATCTGGACATTCTGTACTGGTTCTATTTCAACAAAAGATTTACATGCAAGATTTAGTGACAAAAAATAAATAAATACACAATTAAACTAATAAAACGAATAACTTCATATCATGTTATCATCACAATTCTGCTGTCTAACACTTTTGCAGGGAATAATACAAATATGAAAACAAAAGGGGAACACCTACTTTGAACATGAGTTTTGCATACATTTCGCTGTATATTAATATTATAAAATACCCTTATTGATGTTAAGATAATGATTTCAACAACGGTGCCGAGTCCTAATGTTACAGACGCTCAGTGATTGAAACAAGCTGACTTACACTGAATCTTTGTGGTATCTCGCATTGATACAGAAGAATGTAAATCATTCCGATATCAGAATATCAAAATATCTATGGTCTCATATCAGATCCTCCTCGACAAAATTATATTTTTTTGCATTTTTTCATCTTCAGGCCGGACCAGCTAGTAATAAGGACAGTGCTCTGTGTGTGTGTGTGTGTGTGTGTGTGTGTGTGTGTGTGTGTGTGGTCCTGCACATTATCTTCCTCATCCCCTTGCTGTTGAATATTCACGCAAGGGGGAAAAGATTGCGCTAATCTAAAATTTCTAATTAAAACTATTTGGTTGGCGGTATCGCGTAAACACTATTATTGTTTAATATCGTTCACTGTCGCGGTGGAACGATCCATCATTCTGCCAGGTGCTGCTGCCCCCTCCTCCAACCAAGCGACGCCCGCCCTCCACCTCATATCATACCCTCTTAAAAAAAAGAACATCTCGGTATCTCCTTTTTTTTTTTTTAGAAAAGGATGCCAGGACGAAACAGAGAGAGGGGGCGGGGGTGAGCGCGTGTTTAGTATTTTTTTAATAAGCGTCCTCAGTACTATTGAGTGGGTCCCTTTGTTCATATGGTAAGATTAATTATGCTGTCAGCCACTCTCAGGGGCTGCTTAACAAAGATTCAGTGATATAATGGCCGGGCCCTGCGCTTGGCAATCACAATCACTGGGAGACAATTTCAAATCCTCCCTTCCCCACACAACGGCGAACCCAACGGCCGCCTTTTTCATCAACGGGGGAGGGGGGGGGAGTCATTGTTAGCTGGCTAAAACACACACGCATTGAGTAGAAACACCTAGGTGCAGTTTGATTCTTCAGCTCGTCGTTTGCGACTCGCCGTTGTGTGCGAGCGCAGGTCTCCGTCAAGGGCGGCGGAAACAAGTAATGGAACGACACACAGGGTTTGAACTCTGCTTCTGTCGACCGGGGTTTCATCGAATGTCTACAAACACACGCGCATTCCCTTTCTTCCCTCCTGTAATAAACCGGGGTTAATTTTGCATTGCAGATTGAAGACACTGCAGCTGCATCATCGCGAGCGGCGCAGATGAGATCTATGTTTTTTTTCATAGTCCACAGGGGACGAGCGGCGGGCAAACTGATTGATACCGGCAAGTTTCTATTCAGGAGATTTCAAAGGCCTGATTTGTATTTCTGTGTTATGAATCTGTCACACGGTCTCTCTCTCTCTCTCAGGTAACAAAGCCTGGATGTGTTAAGAGAGGGCAGGGATGGAGAAAGTGTGAAGTTGAAAATACAAAAAAAAACAGGGAGAGGATTGTTGATGTTGACAAATAATCATGCGTGGACCGACCTCATGTTTACTCCTGACTCTTTACCTCCGAGGCTTGAACTGAATCTTGAGTGCGACTCCGGCTTCAGTACGTCACCATGTAAAAAATGGCGTCATAGTTGGAATCCAAGAGGTGGTGACTATGAACGTTTTAAAATCCACTTTAACCTTCGCTGACACCCCACTGCTCCATGTTGTTTCCTGTCTGGTCACTGTATGCATTAGGCTGAACACAAAGCTTTGTATCTGTATATTCAACTTGTTCTCATCCTAACTGGTCACATGTTGACGCTTTTCTAACCATAGACTGTACATGAGAAGTGGAGATAGTTGTCGTTACGTCACCCATTGGTTTGTCGACTTTTTGAAGCCTCGAGTTCGGTGATTTGGCCTTTGCCATCTTGGAGTACGACTGTCGCCATCTTGGCTTTTTTGCAACCAGTGAACGGATGTTACCATATTTGGACTGTGGAGGACCTAAAGGCCCTGTCACACTATTGCGTATCGTACTAGCGTATGCGAGCGTATGAAAAATATCACTCATACGCTGGTATACGGTGACAGACGCTAGGGGTACGTTAGGCATAGGTTGTATACGTTTCAAGCACGGTCGCATACGGTGGCATACGCTGGCATATGCTGGCATACGGCGAGGCAGAAACGTTTTTTTAAGCATGCTTAAAAATGTTGTGCGTGTGCGGACGTATGGTTTATACGCTAAGCATACGATCGGCATACGCTGAATACGTGAGAGTAACGTCAGAGGTACGTTACTCACTGGCCATTCGCTGTCCATACCTGGCATGAAGGTGTACCGTACAGCTAGCGTATTGAGAAAGTGTATATATATATACTCCCATTTCGAGCTCTTCTTCAGTTCTTCGTGGACCTACGAGAGAGGATGGAGGTAGCTCTTCTCCAACACCAGTATAATCTGATCGATTTGGCAATTCACCACATCCAGGCATTATGGGAAATATGCTTATCGGCACTTTGTCATGTGATAGCGGTGCACTGCGCATGCGCATTTCGTCCCTGCATGGTCATACGCTGCCGATACGCTGCCGATACGCTGGTCTTACGCTGGCCATTCGCTGGCGATACGCTACTCATACGCTTATCATAGGTTCAATACGGTAAGTATACGAAACATTCTGTATTTTCAAGGGGTTTTTGTGCGTATGAACGTTTTTTGGGGGAATTTGCATACGCAACTCATACGTTTTTCTCATACGCAATAGTGTGACAGGGCCTTTAGATACGCAGTATACCTCGACCTGCCGCCCACGAGACGCGCCAACCACCATCGAGAGGGTCCAGGCAGCTCAACTCAGCCAAACCGGCCGATCTCCACCATGCCGACCAGCTGCATCCACCCGCCAGAATCCGACAATACGAAGATTCAGACCCACGGCCGTCCTCCAAGAACTCACATCTCGGTGGCAGAGGGAGACCCGCCTCCTCCAGACGTAGACACGGAAACGTAAACCCAACGGAAACGTAAATCCAGCTCCCTCCGTCTTCGCTCGCTCCAGACCCAGCTCTCGGGAACGAGTCTCCGACGACCCCGGCTCCGCGGGAGCCGCGCCCACCGTCTGCTAAGAGAACCGAAAGGGATTCCTCACCACCGCTCCGACAACAAAGCACCGTGCCCCGGCACCGGGTTGCCAGGTCTTCTCTCCCCTGTCCCCCTCTCTAAGCGCACGCCAAACTCCGCGACATCGGCGCACTTGTTAAAGGGACAATCCACCTAAAATCATCGAGCCCAAAGATAGTTGTGACGGGCCGACCGATTCTTCCACAGAATACGTGCCCTTGAGTCGATACATGCCAGCCAGGCAGCAACCTCCGGTTCCGAAAACGAAGCCATTACGGAAGTGCCTTAAACCAACCACAGTTGTAGTTGCTAAGACCACAATTGCCCCAACAACTACAGCAGCCGCAACAACGACCACAGCTGCCCTAACAACGACCACAGTTGCCACAACTGCACCAGCTACAACAACAACCCCAGCTGCAGCCACAACAACCCCAGCTGAAGCCACAACTACTACACCAACAGCAACAATGACCACGCAGCTGCAACAACCCAAGCTGCAGCCACAATGACCACAGTTGCCCAACAACTGCACAAGCAGCAACAACAACCACTGCTGCCCCAACAACCACAGCTGTAGCCGCAACACGCACAGTTGCCCCAATAACAATAACACTAGCAGCAACATCGACTACAGCTGCAGCAGCAACAACAACCACCGCTGCCCCAACAACCACAGCTGCTGCAACAACTTCATCAGCCACAACAACCACAGGTGGCCCAACAACTACAGCAGCCACAACAACGACACCTGCTCCTATAACAACTCCAGCAGCTGCAACAACAACGCACCAGCTACAACAACCCCAGCTGCAGCCGCAAACAACCACAGCTGCCCCAACAACTACAGCAGCCGCAACGACCACAGCTGCCTCAACAACTACAGCAGCCGCAACAATGACCACAGCTGCCTCAACAACTACAGCAGCCGCAACAACGACCACAGTTGCCCCAACAACTACAGCAGCCGCAACAATGACCACAGCTGCCTTAACAACTACAGCAGCCGCAACTACGACCACAGCTGCCTCAACAACTACAGCAGCCGCAACAACGACCACAGTTGCCCCAACAACTACAGCAGCCGCAACAATGACCACAGCTGCCTTAACAACTACAGCAGCCGCAACAACGACCACAGCTGCCTCAACAACTACAGCAGCCACAACTACGACCACAGCTGCCTCAACAACTACAGCAGCCGCAACGACCACAGCTGCCGCAACAACTGCACCAGCAGCTGCAACAAGAGAGGGAGAAAGAAGAGAAGGCGTTATACGACATCCAAACCAAAATGGAACCATTAATCTACTGTGCCGTTCGTCTCGACCTGACTCAAATCCAATCCTCCGCTCATCCAATTCGTGCCTTCGCTGCTACATAACGCATACACGCATAAATATAACCTACGCAGTGTGGCTATGTAAACCGACACGACGATACAGAAACACGGCGCCCGCAGCAATTCGTGGTCATCCCCGGACACCTGGCACCGAGATGCCAGTGCCCCCCGCCTGCTACCTACAGCAACCACAGCAAGTCGCCTTAGCCAAGGAACCTGGCAGTGATGCCTGTGCCCCACGCCGTCTACTTCCAGCGACGGACCCACACAACTGGCCCACACAACGATGCCGCTCCCCCTGCCATTTTTGGGGGTTTCAACGACGTTTTGCCATAGATCAATGCAAGTTGCTTTTTCCTTCATGCTACCAAACCCGACCAATAGTAGCCACAGCCATCACGCGGGGCCGTGATCGGGCCAGCGAGTCCATATCTTAACTCCTGACAACCTAGCGGTCGTTTATCCAATCACCAAAGGATGCGGGGACACCCATCCGTCGAGGGTGCGTTTCTCGATGCAGCCCACGTCCGGGCCACCACAACGCCGTGGCTTTCTTACTTCCCATCCAAGAAGTCCAGAAGCTCTGCCCTCCTGCAGACACCTGTCCGACATCGAGAGAAGAGATAGAAGAAGAAGAAGCGTTCCCTTCCTTCGACGCGGCCTCCCTATGCAGCTTCACCTACCATGCCCACTTGACTATCCGCACCAAGACATCCTATATCTAGGTTTACCTCAGCGGCATCAACTTCTTCGCGAAACTACTCACTGTCTCCCCCTGCTCCCCCACAACGTCCTCTCAGTCGTCTTTGCTCTCCAAAGGCCTCCAGCGCCGAACGCCTCCGCCGACTCCTCGCGGTCTTCCGCTAACCTCCCATCTCGTTCCTCGCTGCGTCGCCACCCTCCGCTCCAATCGCCTTCCCATCCACCCGGCACGCACCCTAGAATCCATGTTCCACTTGCTTCTTCAGCTTCCTGCGATGCTAAGAATTCACGTCTCATCCAGCCAGTCTAACCCTAGTCTCCACTACGCCTACCAAATCTACACTCGCCACAGCTCCAACGACCTGCGCACGGGCAGGCAGCCTTGCTTCCTCGGGAGGGCTTCTTGGGGGTCTGCAAGGCCCGGGAGCCGCAGTGGACCCTCAACCTAGCCTTTCCCCAAAACGCTTCATCCAGGCTAAATCTCCACCAACCATTTCCCAACGCTGAGACAAACCGCCGCTGAGGCGGGGCCCTAGCTAGTTAAAGTCTATTTGACTCTAAATGGACCATCATTTACTAAATGAACATCATGTTGTATTGAAGAACACTTGAAACTAGAGATTGAGACCATAAACGCATGTTTACAATGTTTACTGAGGTAATAAATCAAGAGAGAAGTAGAGTCATTTTAATATCTCATTTGTTTAAACCTGCAAAGACGAAATTTGAAAGATGTCCAGTTGCAGTTTTACATGGGGGTCATGTGTCAGAATATTCCTTAACTTCTATACACTCTGACTTGTTGAGTCGCCTCCATAACCGGAGGTCTCCTCCTGTTTCTAACGCTCTGGGTAGACTCAACGTCACTTCACACTGGCGTTCTACTACGGTTGTAGTAAACAACCGTGATTACGTCGATGATTCAAATAAAAACACTGGTTTTGGTTCAGGTAACAAAGGCCACAAATGATATCTTTATTAGTACATTTACATTAATTAGTAAATTGTGGCCTTACTATATATATATTTTTTCTCCCCATGGTCACTCCAAGGCTCCATGCTACGTACTGATCCATGTCCACGTATCACAGGTCTAGCTATCGTGACGTTAATCGTCCTCGTCAGCGTTCTTGCCTTCTGACCACATCTGTTCTCAGAATGTGAAAGAAATTGCATTTTTTTTCATAGCCGTTTTTTAATTATTTAAAAATATATATTTTTTTACACCAAATAGAATTCTTTTAGATTTTGCTTATCTATTAAAAAAAAAAAATTATACAAAATTAATGTTTTGTAATACCTGTTTCTGAGAGGAAGATTGAATGAACAAAAGATATACAGACCTTGGAGCTTATAGTAAAAGTTCATTTTTGCTGTTACATTTTTTATTTTTCGTCCTTTTTTACGTCTTACTGATGTATAAACCTCGTATGTAAAAGTTCAGCTGCTGACAAAGAAATAATTTGTCTGAGCCCAACTCTAAAACGTGAGACAAGCTTGTATACTTAACAAATACTTAAAAAGTCAGTCAAACTAAAGGATGAGAGGAATCTGGAAGTCAGTTGTTTAGGGAGGGCGTGCGTGGAAATGTGCTGCATGGATGCTGTGTGGTAAAAACAAGAAAAATCAACCAAAATTCACCACACAGAGAAATGAGGTGTGAGGAGATCTGTCGACCAAAGGACTGCTGCTGCTCAGGCCCTGAAGCACGGGGCACACCAGGCCCAAGTGTGTCCTATCACACGGATTACACTCAATCAGCTCTGCAACCTCGGAGAAAGACAGCACAGCAACAGCAGCGTAAACAGTGGGGAAGTCACCCATTCATAACATGTAATCTCAAACAAGTAACTTCATTGGTCAAATTTTAAAGCATTACTTTTATATAAACCGCAGCTTTTTTTATTGTCTTCAAAGGTGAGTCTAAACTGAATAAAATTAAAAGTTCTGAAACTGTAACCGTTAAGGTGGAAAAAAAATTATATTTGGCTGTGTGACGTCTGATAAAAAAAACTTCATCATGGCATATTGCACTATTTTAAGGATGTGCATTCAATTGAAGGAGGTCCAGGTGGAAATAGTTAGTCTGACGTGTCCTAAGGTAAAAGAATTGAGAGAGCTGTTGACGGAAATCGGAAATAGCTCTCTTGGCTATTTTTCATACGCCAGTGAGACAATCCATAGCTTTCAGCTCCTCAGTATCTCGACTCTTGTTAAGTTGCACCTGGTGTCAGGCTTCATGAGGTAAAAATAACACCTGTGAACATCAGTCACCTGTGTCCTGCGCTGAACTACAAATCAGGTGAAAATGGATGAATAGTTATTGGGGATGAACTTTGCTGAATGTCTGAACACTGAACTTTAAAACACCTGAGGAAACACCAGTCACCTGTGTTACTGTTACTGCTGAAGAGAGTTTGGATCTGATGATTGTGAGCCAAGATCTGAAGTCATAAGGAGCAGCTATGTATGTTTTCTGGAGAGGAATTTACAGATGTTTATCCTTGATGAACATTGGGGTCGTGGCACCAGTGAAGAATGAGAGGAGTGTTTGTATAAAGATATATAGAGTCATATAAAGTACATATATATGAAGTGTTTGCGTTTTAATTCGACAACATTCAACTGCTCTAATGTCAGGTTTAGGCTACATGACGTGAGCCTGATAATAGCCCAACTTGACAGACATAGAGACAAATTCTTTGACGTCTTAGGGGTCATCCAAAGTTATCAACATTTTCACAGTAGTACAAAGAGTACTACTTTTCCAGACCCCCCCCCCAAAGTAGCCGCCCCCGCCGCCCCCGCCCAAGCGCACCCCGTCAACAACGCTTGGATCTGATACCGACTCAAAGAGACAGTGAGACAGTTCATGTCGTGTGAAACCAAGTTATCATTTAATTATTTAACGTTACTTTTGTTACTCAACTTAAGTGCTTTACTAAAGCCGTGTACATAAGTTAAGTAACAAACTTACTAATTCTATGGATCCATCGTACTTATTGTAACTCAAACCACGATCTTTTCCTAAACCTAGCCAAGTTTGTTGCCTAAACATAACCAACTAAGTATATCTATGCTGTGAGTATATGTTTTTTATCCCGTGTAACGTATCACAGTGGACGACAACATACTCTGCATCTCGGACGCCTCACGACATCCTTGTGACTCCGACCAATAGGAGCCCAGGGCATTCTTCCACAGACAACTGTAACCATGGCGAAGCGTAAGAGGAATGATGATGTCGGTGGTCCTGTGAAAAAGAGATACGGTCTTTAGTTTCTTTTTGTCTTTTTTTCCCAAACACAGCACAGCCATCATCATACACAACGCCATTGTTTCTTTACACTCTTCTTCCTGGAAGTCCTAGCACCTCCTTCCCGACGACAACACACAGGTCGCCAAAAGGATTACCTTTTAAAGACAGAAGGCAAGTCCAAACATATGCAAATGAAGGTGTATGAATAGAATTGGGTAATTAAATTGCAGTTCTATTGGGCAATATTATTGTTTCCTGCCTCGGACCTTTGTGCAGTTTCAACTGACCGAAAGCGTGTCTGTTATTGTGTGGCAAATAATAAAATCCTGAATTTAAAATCAAGCACAC
Organism: Leptoclinus maculatus; assembly: GCA_032191485.1. Classification (NCBI taxonomy): domain Eukaryota; kingdom Metazoa; phylum Chordata; class Actinopteri; order Perciformes; family Stichaeidae; genus Leptoclinus; species Leptoclinus maculatus. The sequence continues at coordinate 44,690,597 of JAVDOI010000001.1, read as the reverse complement.
ACACACACACACACACTCATTTCATGAATTCCATACGCTGACCTTGCGATGTGCCAGTCAAATGCGCCACTCAGGATTTCCCTGCCTTTTGCCCTTTTTTGACTCCGGCATATCCAACCTAGGCGACTACATCATGACCACGGACACAAACTAGGACTGATGCCACTGTAATCATGATGAATGGAAGGCAGGAGACACGTCACCATTTCCTCTCTGCTTGATAAATGGTGTAATATACTCTTATTTAGCAAAAAAAAGAACCTAATCATAGATCTTTGGAAGGCAGTAATATTCCACATCATATGTACTTAAACAGCACTTATGGTAGATCCATTTGTGTTCTCTCTTTTGGCTGTAAAGAGAATTAGGAAGGGATCTTTTTTTTTTAAATGATGTGGTTCATTCATATCATTTAAAATGTCAGTTTCTTCTAATTTTGAGAGTAGATCACCATCATTTCTGGAAGCAAACATAATTACATCGATTTCTTATCCACGTCATGGAGCCGATATAATTGTTTAATAGTTCCTGCAATATATTCTTTTTCCAGAGAGAAGCCATTCTTACATTCTTTATGAGGCTCCCCAGTGGGCGACAGTCGCACCTCGCTGAGATATTTGTAGGAGAAGCCATAACATCCGTGAATTCATATAAAAATTTGACTTTTGTGAAAATGCAATGATTCAAAAAATATCTTCGTGAAAGTGACGAGGTGAGTGAGTTTTCAGCAGGCCCAAGACAAAGACTGAAGGGATTTATATGAAGAAATGATTCAACCAATTTCTGATGCATTCAATGCAGCACGGCATGGACACAAATGAATGTTGTTCACAAGGTGAAATCCTTGGGAAGTCTTGCAAACGGGACATTTGCATTTGATTCTGTAAAAGGGCAGTTTTCTCATTGGCTGCTGTTTTAACATCCCAAAGCTGCGGTGCCTTCCCCTTTTTAATTATTTGCACAGCGGTTGTTACAGAACGATCGCTGTAATTATTGTTCATATCCTCAAGTCTTTATTGTTCTCATATTGTTTTGCCAGATAGAGTTAAGGTTAATGTATTCTAGCTTTTAAGCCGCATTATCCTCCTAATTATGATTCAACCTTGGCTTTGCGCTCTCCCTTTCTCTCTCTTTTTTATCTCGTTCTTTTTGTCCTCGACTCTCTTAATGTTTTTTTATCTGTTGTCGTTCACTTAGCATTATACCGTATTTGTCACATATGCTCCCCCCCCCCCCCCCACGATATAAATTACAGTACGACTTGAGAAACTTTAAATGGTCTGCCACCATCACGCGCCCCTGTATGAAATTAATTGCCGCCATGACAGATGATTGCAGGCGACGTTAAGGTCATTAAGTTCTGCATACCCCGTAATGAGGTAGAAACGGACGCACGCGATTGGCTGCCTATTATTTACCAGACTACCGAGGTTGGCTTGTGCTATTTCGCCCTTGATTCCGAGAGAGGAGGAGGAGGAGGGGTGGGGGTTTCTCGCTTGGAGGAGAAAAGAAACATCACTCTTTTTTTTTCTGTCTTCCGGTGTAGCACGCAAACAGTCGCACGTGTGTGTGTGTGTGTGTGTGTGTGTGTGGTGGCGCCGGCGATGCGAAGGAGGTTGGGAGCTGCGCTCCGGCGGATGTGACAGTTTTAAAGAGTCTGAACATGTAAATCAAAAAATAGTTTGGGCCCTTAATGGATGTATTTTAGCAGATCTCTCCCAGGCAAGGCCCCCTCATCCCGCATCCTGCGCGACCCGCCGGCCTGTCTGGCGGGATGATGTTTACAATAATGGGGAGAGGCAGTCCAATTTCACCCAACACGCCCGGCACACGGCAGCCACCTCTCTGCACCCCTCCCGCGCCACATTTGAAAAGAGATGAGATTGAAAACAACACCAACTTCATGTAGAGGGCGACGCAGGGGGGGAGGCAGAGTCGTGCTACGGACGAGCATCACACGCAATTTCACCTTGGCAGGGCGCTTGTCAAAATCAAGAAATATCACACGGTTTCTTTGTCTCTTCCTCCTTTTTTTTTTTTTTTTTCAGTCTCGCCACAACTGTATTTTCTACCCTTGGGGTGCTTGGGGTGTTGCTCATACGTACAAAGCCATTTTCATACTAACGGAAACACACACAGGCCCAAATAGACTTCTTTTCATCACCAAACACACATAGGCACTGTAAGGTCCTGAGGGAATGATGAGAAAAAGCCTGATATATTCTCCCGATGCCGGCGTTTCCCTTTTCTTTTTAGTGTTTGTCATTGTGGACAGACCCCAGTGTCACCTGCCACCTGTCCAGATGTATAGGATGTTCTTTCTCTCAACTTGTAACACAATACACATGTTTATTTTACTACTTTGTCTATCTGTGTGTGAATTTCTCCGAAATTCGCTAAAAGTCAGCATTAGATAATGCCTAATTTGCATATTTAAACATAAAATTACAGAAAACTTCTAATACAAAAAATAAATGAAACCCCCTTACCCTGAGATTGGAGTTACAAAAACCCTGTGCACAAACAGGATGTGAGGAGTTTAAAATACATGCACATTTGCCACAAAGGCAGGGTCTATTAGAATACATAATTGCATATATTAGTTATTAGTTAGTAGATCCAGCAAAATGAGGTCTAAATTATATTCATAGTCTGCGAAAGTCCACATTGGGACTAGGTCAGTGTGGACGGACGGGTCAAACAAACAGGACTTTCACCCAGGAGAGCGCTAATAGTGTTCCTTGTAAAAACAAAAGTCAACATTGAGATATTTTAATTCATGCCGCCGTTTTTTAAATAAAGTAAAAACATACTTTTTGCGAAACCTAACCTTTTGTTTGTTTTTGCTTCAATTTACAATGTTAACCACGTGTTTTAAACTGTAAGCATAAACCAGGAGAAAATACATTTCCCTCAAAATATAATTGAGTGTGCCGTCCAGTTGTACGGGACTGACCCTTTATTCATCTTAAATGGTCAGTTCAGCCAAATCACACAAACAAACACTTACCTTTGGTGGTTTCATTTTGGTGTTGTTTATGTTCTGACGTGTCCGTCTTCGTAGCTTTCAGAGGCCAGCCTAATGCATAGATATTCGCAGCAGCACAATATTCAGACATTTTTTGAAATTGGGTGAACCAACCATTTACATTTTAAAGATATTTAGGACGACATGTAGCAAGATAATGCATAGTAAAACAGACATATATTACATTGCTTTTCACATTTAATGTACAGATGGTACTTCAAATCAGTGTCGGTACAGTATTGATGAACCACACTGTTGGACAGAGCAACAGAAGTGGGAGAGGCACTCTGAGTTAAAAACTGTTGGACTAATCCAGGTTGTATTGTCCAAAGTCCACGCTGCAGCAGTGGGTGTTAACCTTCTCTGTCCTCCCCTAAGTGTTCTCACATCTGGAGGTTTTCTCCCCCACCCCTCTAACCCTGCGCTGTACCCCTCCATGCTCTGTACTCACCTCCATAAATAAGGTCAGCACGGACAAAGAGAGGAGATGTTAGGGTAGAAAATCACATTAGGGGAATAAAACCTGGGTGTTTTTGTACGTTTTTGTAGAAATACTTATTGTGCGAAGGGTCAAGCACCCATCATTTTGCTCTGATCCAGTGGGCAGGTTGAAGAAGGACGAGAGGAGAGAAAGAGAAGTTCATTTTATTAGGGAAAAAATGAGGAGAATGAGGGCAAGGATTTCGCTGACGAGTGGGGAAGAATGAAAAGGTTAATTGGGTTATTAATATTATCCGGCTGTAGTTTTTGAGGGATTTATAAGATGTCCTGGACTTGCTCGCACTTTCTCTCGTTTGGTTTTGAGACGTGTGCTCATGCACACACAAGTGCACATTACCTCGCACTAGTCCACACATTCACACAGTTTTCAGTAGAATTCAGACAGTAAAAGATGAATTATAATCTATACATATATATACACTAATAAAGCAAGAATACAAATACGAGAGGGTGAGAATATGTATGTTTTCATGTTTGGTTTATACCGTGTGCACAGGTTTTACGAGCAGAATAAGCAGAAAGTGATGTGACAAAGAGAAGAAGAATGCTCACAAACGAATTTGGGCAATTTTATTTAAAAAAATCAAAGGAATACAATTTTGGAAATGGTTACTATTTACAAAATGGTGTAAAAAGAAAAAAGTAACTCCCACAAAACAACATATTCATCTTACACTTCTCTTTGGGTATGAAATAAAATAAAAAAAAAACGAGAAACAGTGTTAAAGTTAGCTTTAGAGATGTTGTAAAGTATTTTGATCCTTCCTTTGAACTGAACCTCCGTACTTAAAAGACTTAAATTGATGCTGACTTTCTCGTGTAACTTTCACAAAGAGAAAGCCTTTTTCCCCCCAAATGTTTAATGCAGACTATTAAGGCAGAGTGAAACATAATAGGATTCATAGATCATTTTATTCAATCAGAATTGCAAGTTGCATGATGCCCACTGGCCCATTCATTTATTTTTCATTGTATTATTGTTTTTGAACAAATTAAAACCGATAAATCTCAGTAAGTTATGTTTCTTCTGGTTAGATGCATACAGTGTCTTTTCTCCTTAAACTTCCAACATATGTTTCCTCAGTATTTAGGTTTACTTGGTTAGGTCTGGGCAACAACAGCACTTTAGGAAAAGAGTTCAAATAAGCATGTTTGAGACGTAACTTCCATTTGCGGGGTTCGTTAAGTCCATTAACAGTCAATTATAGGCTCCCCGTTAGTATTAGGATACAGCAACATAACAGTTTGACTTTCCAGTAACGAGGCACAGGCTTTAATTCATAAATATCCCATGCAAGCAATTTGTATGTTATCCACGTTATCACGAACCAGGTATAGACCACACAAACCCTACTTCACGTGCGTCGGAGGAGAGGCTGATGCGACGAACAAAAACTTGTAAGAGTAACACTCTTCCTTATTTTAATCCAAACCACAATCTTTTCTCATACTTAACCAAGTAGTTTTGTTGCAGAAACCTAACTAAGTTATATCTTGTGAAGACGGAAGTTTATTTTGAAAAGACTTTGCGTGTAACTAGCAGAAATTGACACGTGTTGTCGGACTTAGTTTGGAAAACGCACGCAAATGAGGAGTAACTTTTTTGTTAGATATCATATGAACCTTTGTTTGAAGATACGTTGAGAGGCAACACTCCAAAGTATGTGCCCTAAATGCAACAGGGTCATGTCCCTTCTCTTTAGGTACTCAAAAGGGATTCTGGGAAATGAATGAAATCACCATGTATATGTAAAATTAAGCAATCGAGATACGTTAAAGCATTGAATTTGAACAAATCCTCACACATTGTCTGATTCTGGAAGTCATCTTCATCAGTTAAACACGTTTTAATCTCACTTCTCTCCTGAAATCAATATCTTTAGATTACCTCCTGATCATGTCAACAGCATGCTATTGAACACATCCAAATGTAAAGTCAGAGAGCTCTTCATGTAACCTTGGTATGAACTCAAGTGTTTGGCCGATGCTATCGCTATGATGCAATGCCTGTCTTATCAGTGGCTAAGTGATCACGCAAATAGACCCAATCAATGAGGAGCTTCTGTGTCCAGAGGACGGCACGAGAATGAATGAGGTTGAATTAACAAATGAATACATGTAAAGTAATGTAAATATAATGCACTAGTACGGGTGCAGTTGTTATTGAGACCGAACTGGAACTGCAAACTTTGAGTCAGCTGGGAATTCTCCGTAAGTTCGTCACCTTTATGGCAGTAAGTATTTACAAGTAAATCAAGTTGGCAAGATGCAACGATAGGTCGATCACTGGTCCTATAGTTATTTATGAAATCTCAGTTCTCAGACCTTCATTGGGTAAAATTCCAACACGTTCTCACCCCCAACTCGTCAAATACTCTACAGTGGTCAGCGGCCCGATACGCTTAAAACTATGACGGCGTGTCATTTTCTGCTACATTACATGGTTACATGAATAGTGTCTTTCAAAATATACTTGTCTTCATAGGTAACGATGAGTTTAAGCTTGTTGTACGTTTATATGTTCGGTCTCTTTTCAAAACAAAGGTTTTAGGTTTACTTTGTCAGGTTTAGGCAACAACTGTACTTGGTTAGGTTTAGTAAAATTGGTATGTTTGTTATGTAAAATAAGGGTTGGGGAGGTTACGTCACAAAACTATAGCAAAATAACTCAACGTTGACTTGGTTTCACAAGGGACACAAACAAAGCAGCATCACAGACATAATCCTGATTACATATATGGAACCCCACTGTAACAATATTAGCCACAGTACAGTCTTTCTCTGCAAGGTACACCCACCTGTGAGCTAATGCAGAAACACACACACACAAACACACAGCACGCCACAATTATTTCTTTACTTATTTGCTTACTTACCGGCACAGAGAGAACGGAAGCAGAGGGCAGCGATCTGCCCTTGAGAGTGGGCCCCTTGATTAGCAATGTTCTCCGGCAAATCAGAGGCCATTCACATGACGATGAATGCCGCGGGAAAAAAAAATGAACAGCTGTCACCGTGTGATGTGTTAATTTCCTGACAGTCTGTGCGCTAAAACCAATTACTGATTTAAGGGCAGGCAGAGAGAGAGAGCGAGAGGGAGAGAGAGAGGGGCCCTCTGCACACACTCATTAGGCTCCTTCAAGACTAAAAGGATAAAAGCAAAACAAGGGAAGGAAAAAAGGAATAGAGACTTTCACACTCTCGCTCTCAGCCGAAAGCCTTGTATGTACAAAATGTCACTTTAGAAATAATTAACAACAAAGCTACTAGAGCCTAGTGCGTCTTCTCAGGATCAGTTATTAGCGAAATTATGTTTTGCGGGAAGAATAGAAATTTACTTTGCCCAATACAATTGTCTAATCTCATAGTTTTGTTTCCGATCATCACTCCTTATCTTAGAGTTTGAACAATATGCTCGTATTCCTCCTGATGTTACCATGACAGCAACGGCCACTGTAAATGTTGGATTGATTATCTGTAATCATTACCACATTTCCCATATTCATACGGGTATTCAACATACAGGAGGTGCTTCATAGGGGGCAAATGTGTCCTTCAATCAGAGGAGCGGCGGTTCGATCCCCGGTTCCGCTAGTCCATGTCAATGTGTTCTTGGGCAAGATACTTAACTCCAGATTGCTCCTGCAAGCTGTGCCTGCGTTGGATGAATGGTTAGATTGAGTCCTGACGGGCAGCTGGCACCTTGCATGGTAGCATCAGTGTATGAATGGGTGTGAATGATGACATGTAGTGTGAAAGAGCTTTCAGTGGTCAGAAGACGAGAAAACCACCTCGATTTGAGGAATTTCGCAGCATGAAAGTCTTGCTTTAAATCAAACGACTCAGTCTATTAATTGTAGCGCGTGCTTTACTTTTCTCAGCGGAAACTTCTATTTTCTTTTTGTTTCCTTTTTTTCTTCTTTTTGTTATGTTTATATTCTGTGTTCCTCAGTGTATTCTTGAGTTCAGACTGCATTTCCTTTCTCGTGAAGCATTACATCTTTTTAAAGTATTTCAACTGACGAGTGTAACAAATGCAGAACTTTCACCCAGGAGACCAATGTTCTTATCCTGCATCACAAAGAACATTGAGTTACTTCATAATAGTTTTGCTAGATAACTTCTGTACCTTAATCACGCCAGTTACGTAAGATACATACTTATTTCAACCCAAACCACGATCTTTTCAACAGCCTTAACAAGTACTTTTTTTGCCTGAAACTGACAGAGTACTTTTTTGTGTAAGTAACCTAAAAAACTAGGTAAACCCACATTGGAAGTTTATTTTGAAGAGAGACTGTAAGCACGTAGGGACACGTAGGGACACGTAAGGACACGTAAGGACACGTCGTTCCTGACCCGTCCAAAACTGAAGAGGGGTACACTGATCGAACATCCGTGTTTGACGAGTCAGGGGGAGAATGTGTTGACAGTAGAGAGCAAGTACCATCACAGCAAACATAGAAATCTACTCAAACAAGCAAAAGAAATTCAATTACAATATTTACAATAGGAACCCTTTACCTCAAACCAGCTCACAGACATCTTAATACACCGGTTCCATTCTGCCTTTGAAAACCTCTCATAACCCACATTACGCTCCTTGTGCGTTTCCCAGAGCCTCCCAGTCTGAGGGCCGACGGGGCGGCCGTATCCCCTGTGGGCCTGCTCGTCCTCTGCTCCCTTCTACCACTGGAGATAATGCGAGAATATTTATTCACTGTCCTCCGTGACCCACCGTGTGCGCCGAGTGCGAAGCAGCCGTAATTGGGACGGCGGTTAAGGGGGCTGCTGGGTTATTCCGATGACTGGCCTGGCATCTTTAGAAACACAGGGCCCCCCGGTCCACGTCCCCGTCCCCTGCTCCCTCGCTCAGCCTAATCTGCTAATAATACCTTTGTCTAATGGTGTCAATGGCCATATATCACCCCCGGACTGAAGAGAGTGAGGGGGTGTGGTGAGAGAAAGAGATAGTGGTGGGGATGGATTCAAATTCTTGCTTTCTGACATAGCTGGAGATTAAAGAAGGATATTCACACCAAAAAAAAGGCACCGACAATCTATTAGTCACGAAGAGAAATACGCAGCCCGTCTCCTAAAAAGCATGATCCCATACAACGAAACTGCATTGTGTATTGTATTTCAAGAGGAATGCATTTTGATTGGCTTTCACCCAGGAGACTGGTGTTTGTGTGGGTTTTGTTTCCATTTTGTAATCATTTTAAGCCAAAACATGAGGTTTTTTACTGAACCATGACAAAGCGTATTTTGTATTCATTGACCACGTGTTTCTTTCTGTGACTGTAATCGTTCTAAACGTATGAGCATAATGTTTAGTATGGGAACATCATTTTGTAGGAGATGGGGTTGTATGGATAGGTTAGTTGTGGAAGGTAAGCCTATCTATAAATAAAGATATGACATTATGTTCAAAACTTAATAATATTTAATTAGCCAATCCTGCAGTCAATAATCTAAGAATAATCACAATTGAAAGCCGGTTATCAGGATTATCATTTTTTACAGCAAATTCAAGGACAAAACAAAACAAAACACCTACGTCCGTTTAATTGAGAGTCGTGAACGCTGGCACGTGAATCAACTGTTCAAGTCTCTAACAAGGTTAGTCGTCACGCGGCCATGGTCACCAATTGCTTCTAAATGAAGGCAGATATTAATGAGGTCTTGATGGAGCCGGGCTTTTGTTGGAAATGCCTTGATGTCGAGAGCTAAAACAAGACATTCTCATCAGCAGCCTTCCCCAAGTCTTTAGAGATCAAATTATGTCTGGATATCAAATAAATGAGTGACTTACACTTAATTTCACAAAGAAAAGAGGGTTGAGGGGAAAAAAGAAAATTTAATTGATTCCTTGACTTTCTTACAAGACAGAGAATTGTAAAACAAACTCGGAGAGGAAGAACAAGTCTTTTCTTTGTTCATAAATAGATGATTATTTTTAATTTCCTTAGATGAAATGCAGAGTGTCTCCCATGAGATGCACTTGGCTAGTTATTCTGCAGAGCTTGAGTATTTTATTTATACAATTGGGCTTGAGTAAACAAACTTTATTTTTTCCTGATAAACTGACTTAAAAGACAGAAAAGGCAGCTGTTTGAAGTGTAGAAATGAACTTTTCTTAATAAATACAGGCCAGTTGACTAATGACATCGCCTTCCTCTTACATCCATCCATATATATTATATATTTTATCTTATTATTTGTATTATTTTCTTACTGTCTATCTATTGTGTAGATGTTTTCTAACAAGACATGATATTTATATATTTAGGCTGTAGTTCAGTACAGGTGTGCTTTGCTTTGCTCATATGATTCATATTTCCTTATACTAAACATCATTACACATACAGTATATTGTTTCATGCATAACTTCTATCACTCCTGCGGTATCAGCTCATCATTATATTTCCGTTTTTAACTTTTCACAACCTTCTGCAGCCGGTATTTAATTATGGGGGGGGGGGGGGGGACTGTCGCATAAGTTTGTTTCTTACAAGCAGCACTCTGAATAGTATCGCATATATTATGAACCTCCAGCGTGTCTCTGACCGAGAGAGGGGACGTGTCCTGCTGTGGACGACAATGGTGACTGCTATACCCCTGGACAATAGTGTGGGAGGACAGCTTGATCTTCAGGCTTCTCTATTGACTAGGACTGGTGCAGTGGTTCTGGCTGGCTGCTTCCCTGAGGCTAGTATTGACATCCGGGTTCTGGTTTGGATAGCAGGGTCGCAGGACTAGGACTCTCCTCTTTTGATTAATTGAGCACTGGCCTTGATTAATGACGCCTTTCGCCACAATCTTCTCGCTGTGAACTCCAACTTTTATATAGCTTCGCTAAAGGGGAGGCCAGCATGAGGTAAAGCTGTTGGAGCTTGTTACATTCTAGTCAGAAGCATACCGCATCAATATTACTGTTAATATATATATTTTTTAGACTCTGTCAAGGAGGGTTTGTTCTAGGTTTGTTTCCCTGTTTGTCAGCAGGATTACGATAGAAACTACTGAACAGATGCTTGAAGCATGGATCAAGGAAGAACCCATTTAATTTAAGAAAGATTTGAATCATGGGGGGGGATTAAACACATTCTTTTTCAGTCATTGGCCTTGGCAGAGGTCTGCGCTCTCCAACTGCCCTTCTAGTTATTTTTGTTCTGATCTATTTTATAATTTCTGATTTCTTTTTCAGATTATTAATAATCGGAGGTGGTTACATGTTGACTCACATTCCTTGTGAATATGTTTGTTATTTATTGGATTTTGATTGATTTTGATTTGTTATAATAGTGTGTAATGTTGTGATATGGCTGGTCATCCTGTAATACAATTTAGGGGCAGCTTTTCCCAATATTTCTATTAAGGAGAGATAATTCTTGTAGGTGGGATTTATACATACCTAATACATGTCAGGAGCTATATTTCTTTTCCTAAAGATGTATCATGCAGGCGATGCACTTGCCGTCATCACACCCGAAATCAAACAACATGCATTCAGTTATAAATGCCTTGTAGCATCATTACACTCCTGCCGCGGTGCACATAATATAGCTAAGTCATCACTTCACTGAGTCACTAAAGACTCCGCGTTTTCCTCCATGAACAGGGAGCTCCGCAGAGGACCTTGCCTTGTTACTTGTTTTAAAAGTAAGCAGCTCGGGGTCGGTACACCGGCGCCGGCTAATGCATGCAGTTTGCGCAGCTGCGGCGCTGGGACGGCAGACAGCCGATCATGCCGTGATTTATGACGCTGACCGCTGGCTGCGTGGTGCAGGCTAATGACACATACACTAAAGTCATTGATTTGTATGAATGCCCTCCGCTCTTCATCTATCACAATTTAATGTAGGGGAGTTTGCAATGCAGAGGTAGGAGGAGAGGATGAGGTGGAGGAGGATAGAGTGGGGATGAAGGGGAGGGGGGAGGAGGTAGCGTCCTGGGGAGGAGGAGGAGGAGGAGGTGCAGGGAGTAGAGGAAAATCGACCTATAGCCACTAGACGGGGTGGCGTAGACGCCGTGGAACAAGAGATGCCGGTAGAACCAGGGTAAAGTGGAGTCTCAGGGTTCCCAAAGGCCCAACAGCCCAACCCCCCCCCCCCCTCCTAAGTCATGAGTCATTTGCTGCTCCTCTAATATCTCCCCCCCCCCCCCTCCCTTCCTCGCTGCTTTATGGAAATGGCCATGAATTGTGCACAGTGGACATTGTGCTCAATAAAGCAGATAATAGCAACAACAAGGAGCGAAACGCAGGAATTACCTTTGGTCTAGGGGAGAAGAGAGGGAGGGGTGCAAAAGGGACGGATAGAGGAGAGAGAAGAGAGAGACGATGCGTTGTGGAAATGAATAGGTGTGCGTGTTGACTGTTTGATGAATTTGAATGCATAGAATTGTCTTGCATGTACTCATACGTAGTATCTAGGAGGTGTAAAAGTTCAGTATGACAGCTGTGCATGAGTGTGCCCGTGTGTGTGTTTAAATGAAGCCAGTTGTATGTGCGATGCATGCTTCCCTGTTAGCTTCCTTCCTCCCTCTCTGTCAACCCTTTGTATCTTAGTAAACACAGTACGAGGGTGAGTTTAATCTAACGCTTGCATCACATGCACATGTGTATCTGGAAGTGCAGGAGAGGCTTTTCCATGAGGGGAATACGAACGACGGTCTGCTGGGACAACTTATGTGACGGTTGTTACAATATCTGACGACGGGGTTATTTCTTATTTTCCATGCATTCTTCTACGAATGTCCACCAACACGTGCGATCCGTGCTCCTGTGCTAGCCCCCCTGCAGTGCAGAACCTATTTGGGCAACTACTTGGTTAGCTGTAGAGAAACATTGTATTTTGGGTTAGAATAAATAAGTTAGTTACGTACAGGTTAAGTATGTGAGGTATGTAACAGAAGCAAGGTAAAATAAGACGTTGGCTTTTGGTTTAACACAGGACACGGACAGCGGTCTTCTGGGTTAAAGTCCTGTGTTTGACCCTAAGATCCATCCAGACCTTCCTCCTATTCAGACTTTGTCACTCTTCACGTCACCTGTGGGTTATTTACAAATTACAGTGCATTACTTTTCGTAGGTTATAAGTACGACAAGTAACTGACAACAGCGGCTTCTCAACACTTGAGCATGAGTCAAACACTCGGTCCATGACATAAATACAATGAAACTAAGAGAAGCACAACAGAAAAGATGTGAACTGCAACATGAAGATTACTGTTAATTTAACATCTGATACCAACAGAAGAATAACCTCTTGTGGTAGCCATGCAGATAGTTTGTGTTTTATTTGTCCATATTTAGATGATGGCTGAGGTTTCTGCCACCACCTCAATACAGTGGAAGTGATTGGAATTTAGTTTGTGGTGCTCACTGCATTAAAATACATTACATATAAGAAATGTAATAGCCAGGTGTCTTTCTAAAATCCATGTCCTTTTTAACAGTCCACTGTGGAAATTGTTTTTTTTATTGTAATTTGGATCAAACTCTTTAAAATTCTGAGGGTTGAATACTATTAAATAAGAATACATGCACTCCAATGGGATCCACCACCGCTTCATGTTCATTTTGTTCATGGGAAGTCAATCGAACAAATCAATCAACCTTTTGCACTTGTGTGGTTTTCAGGGGATTAAAAGAAGTTCAACATGTGGAGGTAAATGAGGGGCATGTGTGTTTGGGTTTTTAAATATATTCATGCGTGAGTTGAGTTGAGCCTCATGCAAGAACCACAGATTTTTATCTCACAAGGTGACTCCTTTTACGAATGTTTTAGGAGAACTTGACACATTCTGCAATTTCCTCCTTTCTTGTCGATACAAACACTGTTTACGTTTGGTCCAGGCCTGTCGTAGGAGTTGTGCACAATCAGTCTGCTGTAATCAAAGCCTATGATTTTTTGCCGATGGGTTTTTACTTTTCATTGCTTTCAAAAGTTTTCAGTTTGAAAACCCAATTCGGCTCATAATTATATTTTCATTATCCTGTTTAAAGTTTATTTCTTAACGTTAACAGATCCCTTGACTCTGCTGCTGACGCTGCTTCCTTTTTGGACCGCCGAAAGCAAGACATCACCGTAGGACACATGGGACAGGACGCGCAGCTTCATACAGTATTTCTGGGGCATCAGATATGGTAGTTTACAAGTCTCATGAACGAGCGCTCATTTACTCTTAGGTGGCCTTCATCATCTCTACGCTGATTACTTGCACAGTTATCTGAAGTTAGGAGAGTTTTTTTTCTTGAATCAGACATTGCACACCCACAAAAAAAAGCACAAGAAAGTTAAGATAATAATACGAAAAAGTTCTTGAATGAGGTCCGTTGTTCTGGCCATGATCCTTATCTTTGTCTTTCTCTCCCTACCACCCTACTGTCTCTCTCTTTCTTCTCTCTTAGGCATCTCCGTCTCTCATGTGACGACATAGTGCAGATGGAGCCATGACTCATGGCTTACAGCGCCCGCTTTAATTATGGCAGATGTAAACACGCCTGTCAGTTATGCTAATCCGAACCATAGTTGGTTGGGGGGCTGAGACAATAACAACAGGGGAACAACAGGAAGAAGACCAACTGGACACCTGCTCCTCGGACTGACCTGTCTCTCAAACCTTTACACGAACATCATGTAAACCCATTTGGAATGCTTTAGTCTTTGCTTCCTCGCAGGCTGAATCAGTTGGAGCGGGAATGTACACAACCTCCGCCGTCATCTATGATGGCACACACCACATTTAGACTTGAAGTCAAGATAATCCTATCGGGGAAAAGTCACTGATGTTTGCGCTCTGACACATTTGATTGGTTCCATGCTGAAAAAGACAAGCAAGGATCGATGTTGCAGGTGTTCCTACTTTGGGTTTAGGAGTAAATATGTGAATATGACATGCAACTGCAGACCTGATGAGCATGCATCTTCATTCTTCCAGATGGCGTTGCTATTGCAGTGATCACGACATGTATCCATTCCCAGTTACCCATCTGCAAACACTGTGCAGTGTGTGTTTTTTTGGAATGGGTGCACGTCTGCCAGGAAACAAACTTTTGTAGTAGTGTACAAGTATGTTAAACCTGTTGCACTTAGACTTTTGGTGGGAATTTGTTTATTTTAGAAATAAAGTGGAGTGAAGATTATTTATTTTGCAGCAGAGGTGACAGCAGGGCTAATGAGGGACAGGTGGAAACAATGAGGGGGGGGGGGGGGGGGGGTAGACCATTACACAGGTGGGAAAACACACAAAGGCTGGAAGCAAAGTTGTCTACAATGAAAGTGGTGAGAATCAAAATGAAATAAGAAACACTAAACATGAATGAAAAACACTACACAAGGAAAAACTAGAACACAAATTCTAGGTATCTGATCAGCTTCTAAAGATGCAGCACAGTCCAGCCTCCACCAAAACGTTATAGGGCAGACTGTGACAATACCACATTAACGTCATTAACACTTAAAAAACCATGATCTTTCCCTTACTTTAACGACAGTGCTGCTGTTGTCTAAACCTGAGCACACATGTGAACCCTAGTCCTGAGCTTTCTACACCAACAGACTGGCCTCAAAACGACTTGCATGGGAATATACATAAACACTTCCTACAGTAGAAAGAATATGAAGTCATTCACCTACACACTGCTCCAGTTAAATAAGAGTGGGAAATATGCAATAAGAAAAAAATTACATTTTCAAATTGACAAATACTTAATTGTTTTTTGTAGGCAAAATAGCATTGACAAAAATCGACTTTCTTTCTACTAGTGGAGATTGACATGTTTGTGGGTCAAGGTTGAATTTAGTTGAACTTGTGGTATCCAACCTGGGAACCTGAGAAGTAATCAGAATCACCTTTATTGGCCGAGTCATCAAGATCATCGATTACACCGACTAATCGTCACAGCCCTACTCTGCACGCTTTCACATTTGTAGAATGCTAGACAATAATAATTTTATAATGAAATCCCCCTTTTTTCCATTCATTGATCTCAAGGCTTCCATGTTTTCTACACCTCAAAAATGACAACTTGAGAACTTTGTAAAACATCCACTTTCTCTTTAACAATTCGATATGGGATTGAGTTATATGTCCAATTTTACTTCAATGCACCACATGGATTAACGTGTCCACACACACACACACACACACACACACACACACAAAACGCAGCCTTTTAAACATCTTAAAGTTGTTCAAAACATTCTGGGATTCATATATGAACCATATGGAAATGGTTGTACAGGATCTGGGAGTCTATTCTTGTACCAGTTCATGTTTGACGAATGTCAAACACTCTTAATTGGAAAGCCCTTTCGTTCAGGATGTTCATTTGCATTCAGTAAAACAAAAACAAAAAAGCAGCTTGTTGCATATCTCTGATGAACAGAAGATTTCCTGAACCATGAAATTAAAGCATGTCTATCTTTGTCATGTTTGAGAATTGACTTTGCCATTTGTAGAGAAGGAAAGGAGGGCAGTATTGTTAGTACGGAATGCAAAATCAATATATTTTCATGCCTTCATTCTCCTACTATGTGTAAAGTCTGGCTAAACATCTACTCAAACAAAACATACAACTTTGTCAAAATTGCACAAAAAGTGATGCACAAAATATGAACTTGTTTTGAGAGAGGGGTCGTACTAATCCAAAAGCCACAACACGAACCAGAAGCCACCATGTGAATGCAAAAGCTACAACACAAAGCCACACGAGATTTCGTTCTTGAATATGTTTGTTATTGCATAAAACCAAGCTAATCTCACAGAAATACGTGAAGAGATTAACAGTGCCGATGGCACATCGTGTTTAAAATCACGTGCCGCCCCACACAGAAACATATCAACGCCTAAACCAGGTAACACGCTGTTAAGAGGTCGTGCTCACTTCACGTATTTCTGTGAGATCAAAACAGTGTTTACTGTTTTTTAACTTTATTTCAATTGTCATATACGTACAGGTACTTAGATGAAATCTGCATTGAACCCATTCTCAGCGTTTCGGAGCAGTGGGCTGCTGTAAAGCGCCCAAAGAGCACCTTGAGGTTCAGAGTCTTGCTCAAGGACTCTTCGATCGAACCGCCAACCTTATGGTTAAATGACGACCCGCTCCACCGCCTGAGTTACAGCGGCCCACTGTCCTCTAGTGCTTTGCAAGATATGTGTTGCAATCGCAACCAGACGGGAAAAAAATACAAACTTACAAAAGTTTAGGCTGTGATGTGTTTGTCTAAGCATTTCAATTTCAGTCATTTTCAGCAATTTCAGTGTGTAAGCAATCACCAAAAAAATTACCTGTGCAATGTATGTCAAAAATGCTACCAAGTCAGCTTTTCTATATGGATTAATCCCTTCTTTACCACATGTAACAATGTACACATTGGTGTAATGGGGGGGGGGACACTTCTCTTTATTGTGAACTGAATATAACGCTGCGTTCACACAGTACCACAGATGAAATGCATCTCTACATGAACAGTGTACTTTGAATCCTATCGGATAACACGGCTTCAAACTGTGATCACAGGGCGTCATCAATACATTATAAGCACCCTTTGAAAAAACACTGTACATGATGTGTAATAATCCAGAACAAGAATTTGAATAGCGTTGGTTTATGAAACACACTTCCTGATGTTTGATGATTCCGTTGCATATCTGAGCCGGTAATGGTCTTCTAATCTGAATCAGTGCAGCGTTGCTGGAGTCGGGTGCACAGTGGAGGTTTGGGCAGTAACTATTCAGCCTTGATTCGTATTTGCTCACTTTACACCCAGGTGAAGATGCCCCTTGATTAAAAAGAAAAGTAAACCCCTTGCTACTTTTAACACTCGCAAACACACATACACAAAAACATTCTTCTTTTTTTTACCTAAAGCTTCTCTCCAGGCGTCAGTCACACACCCTCCCCTCCTCCCCCTCCCCCCCGGCGCTGTAGGCTCGTAGATTTAAGCAGCCCGCTTGATTGCCGGAGCCCTCAAACCCTCGCCTGAGAGACGATAACGAGACGTCACAGCTTTACGCTCAGGTTTTTTAGAAGGAGAGAGAGAACATTTGTCATTTAAGCGTCTCCCCCGGTCTGAGCGTCTGTCAGCCGAGGCTCCACTCTAATGGCAAGACGGATCCAATTACCAGCCGCGGACATCTCTAACAAGGTGCCAGAAAAAAAAAAAAAGCTGCCTGGACAAACAACGCCCGGGCCCAATAATGAGAGGCCCTCATTTGAGTGATTTGAGTCTTCCTCTCTCTTCTTTTCCCTCTCCCTCTCTCTCTCTCTTTCCTGCATTGAAATCTGCGACAAAACATGCAGTGTTACTTTATTCATCTTTTATTTTTACTTTCTTTTTCAAAGTTTTGCTCATACTTTCAAAGAGAGCGAGAGAGGGGAAATGAAAAAGAGGCAAATGTGCATATTAGCATAAAACTCCCTACCTGTACCCCCCCCCCCACACACACACACACACACACACACACACACACAGGCATGCAGACAAATACACACAGGCGCTCAAACTTTGGATTGGGTGATTATTAATCATTCCAGAGCCAAGCTTGTCAATACGAATGATACCAATAGCCCGCGCCGCATTTTACAACAAACGCAACAAAGAGCAGAGGGGCAGAGAGAGACACTTTTCACAAGTGGCTCGTTTTTTGCCTCATTCCCCCCGCATAGCTAACCAGGCCATGGATTGTCAATTCTGGGGGCCGGGATCAATGAGCCAGAGCTCAGTGCGTACCATCGATTTCCCCAAACTCCCAGATATCACAGCGACTGTTCATCAACAAAAGCACTTTGTCCTTTTCCCAAATAATCAGATCGAAGGAGCTCCTCTCCCGAGACAAAGTTGCTTCAGTCGCCGCTGTACCACACATTTCCCTCCCCCCCTCACACACACACACACACACACACACACACACACACACCCTCACAAACTCCTCTGGGGAAAACCAAAGCTTTTTGTTGTCCTCGCAGCTTTCCTGTGTGTGAGATGCACACGCTCAACAAATGACTGCGCACTGAGAACTTGCGAGTGAATGTATAATCGGAGCAGCACGAGCAAGGTACAAATCGATATGCCTAGTGAGGAGGAGGAGGAGGAGGAGGAGGGGGAGGTGTAAGAACTTCGCAGCGATCGAGGAAATATTGAAGATGCTTTTTCCCGTTCTGTTTCGCAGATCTTTTGCTTCATTTTTAGAACAAAAAAAGAAATGTTGAGATTTGAGATGCTCTGTGTGGGCCCTAATATGTAATTCATTGGTAACACTGCAGATTACAGCACACAAAACGACAGTGTACATATTTTGTGTGTGGGAAAAGTGGCGGAAATGAAACGAATGAACAAACTTAAGAGAGCTCCCTCACACATTGTTGGTGCTTCGTCTTGATTATGGTGTCACCCGAAAGATGTTCGACAATGACCTTGGCTGCCAGGCCTCATTCTTTTAATAATAGAAAAAAAAGTTAAACACAGACAGAGAATTTGTGAAATGTTTTATTTATGAATAGCTCACCACACTATGATTTGATTATACGACAGGACAATAGTTCTTCTCTGACATATTTTTGATTATGGTTTTGCAGAGGATCCCAAAAGTTCAACATGGTTCTTCAGTATCTTCTCAATATTTTATACTATTATATGGTTGTATATAGATATGCACCCTTCTCTCCATGTTATTAACGAGTACATCATATTTTAAAAACATTTCATCTTGTAATTTACTTCTGTAAATATATGATAATTTCAAGATAAATGATGCCGTGAATTATTTAATTTCAATTTTCCAATTATTTAATTTCAGTATTTAATCAACACTCTTATCCTATTTCCCCCATTTTTCATTCCCTGTTACCTTATGACCGTACTATGGTAATTAACAATACCTACAGTGTAATTCATTTTTGAATACCACTCAAACACCACTTTCACCCCCTTATTCCTTTTCTTTTCTCCTTTTACTTATTGTAAAGATACCCAATACTTATTTCATTGATACACTTCATACCCTTTGATACTTTTTACATGTTACCCTTTAAGGCAGTCATTACAAACATGCTGACCACAGCCAAACTTTGTTCAAACCCATATATCTTCATATTTAATTCTAGAGGAGATCCCAAAGTTTCCAAAAATACTAAATATGTCAGGCTGAATATCGGTTGAATGTGTTTGAATGGATGAAAAAAAATATATATATTTCACTCAGCATTGCGCTTCAGAGAGAACATCACAGAATATGAAGTTAATGAAAAAAAGATGTGGAATTAGATAATTTTTCCAAATCTTGAAGCTCCTCAAGGGGTTAATCTGTCCAGAGACAAGTAGCAACAATAAGATTGCTTTTAGTATTTCACTGTCGGTACATTTACTCACTATTTATCTTTATTTTACAGTATTGTGTTTAACAGTCAGCCAACAATGTCAAAGGGATGACGTATTTCAGAGGCGGTAATTTGCATCCATCAAAACCAGGCTACTTGGACAAACCCCAATTTTTTAATTCTCCATTCTTCCCAATATAAAATGTCTCATTTCTTGTCAATTTCTTTGGAGATATTAATAGATGGGGCAGCGGTGACCATTCATAACTCTGGTTTAATATTTTAAGAGGGTCTTTGGGCAGGAGAAGGCAGTGAAAAGAAAGGGGGAGGAAAAAAAGGAAGGTAGAAGATGTGGGAGGGGGGGGGCAGCTTAACTCGCTGCCCAACTTGATCAATCGCCACAGTCCTGCCTCTCCACTCAGAAAATTAGAAATGGGAATCTTAAAATCTGGAGCCGTTTATCATCACAGGTAACACGGGGAGACTGTGTGTGTGTCTCGGGAGGGAATAGGTGTAGGTATTTCAGGGGCAAGGCACATAATCTAAGTTTCTTCCACTGTAAAGACTTACGAGCCGCTATATAGGAACACATACACACACACACACACTCCTGTTGGGATCACATGGCTTTGTTGAGCAGTAGAGTTAGCTGATAGGCATCGACACGGACAACAAAACCTAACTGGAAAGTTTGCGTTATCTTTCTGCTGCAACAGCGGTGCAAGTCAAAGTTGTTCTCTCTCTCACACACACACACACACACACACACAGAAACAACACACTGGGTGTTAGTTAAACTGACACTTATTAGGGCACCTATTTTAATAACCTGACTCCCCGCCTGACATGCAACTCTCAGATCCCCCCTGACTCCTAATTGTTTTGATTAGCTGATATAATTGGTAACTGTGCTGCTGGAGTGCTGGTAATGTGTGCAAGTTGCATAAAGTCACCAAAAAGGGAGGAAGGGTGAAGAGCAGGAGCTCTTTTTTTATAAATAAGATGAAGATATTTGATGCCTGGAGATGTTATTTGGAGATAAGACTCTTGTGTTTCTAACTAAGGCCAGAGTCAAACCTTTATAATTAGGAGACGCGAGAGCGGCGGGAGTGTTCCTCTAATAGAGGTGTCACAAGTAGCCTGAAGCTTGCTTCCCATTTGTTAAGAATAAAGTCCTAACTACTTGACGTTAGACGGCCCCAAATGTATCGATGTGTTACAAAATAATGACCAGTGGCTTTCCGGGTGCAAGACTCGCTCTCCTCGTCAAATGAGCCCACGTGTTGCGGTAAAGTTGTCCTTCACACTTGAATCATTTGTTGTGAGGAAAGTGGGAGCACCCTCGTAATGCATTAGTTCATTTCTCAAATCAAAGGGAAGAATTGTTAAAGGGGCGGAATAGAGGAGAAAGGAGACACTTACTTTCCTCACCAGAAACTACAGCAAAGTGCACTGGGTATTTGTTCGAAACAATCTCTGTGCACGTTTCACTCACAAGGACGTCTTGTGCTCCGGAGAAAATCTATTGTTGTCCCTCAAATCCACAGGTGGAAGCAGCGTGACAGTTGTTAAATGGATGGAATGCAGTTCTATCACACTTTTATCGAAAGTGCTTTCCAATGTGGCTCTCTTTCACACACCGATGGCAAGAGCCATTCATTGATGGTGGATGGAACCATTCTAGCCCCTTGGCGATCAATAAACCCATTCTCACTCCCACCTTGTCAAATACTGACCTTTGGCAGAACTTTCACCTAGGAGACCGCTATGTGTGTCCTGTGTGACACCATGTCAGTGTTATTTTCACCTTACATTATTTACTTAAGTTGTTTAGCCTGCTTGAAGCAGGTAACGTACCAAGCGTACTCATTTGAACCCAAACCACAATCGTTTCCCAAGTCTTACAAAGTACTTTGGTTACTTAAGTAAACATAAAAACTATGCTGAAAGTTTATATTGAAAATACACTGTGTGCATGTAACGAGCAGAAACTGACACTCGAGGGGTACCTGGAGCGCCACATTTAGAAGCGAAGGGCAACTGACCGAGCGTCATCATTACGAGTTGGACTGCAGACGCCCCAGAAAAGAGGAAGTGCTGAGTGTCATCTTTTACAAAGACCATGCTTATTGTTCTATTGCTACATTGCAATTTATTATATTGTTATAACCAAACTGCCCAGGAGAGGAGCTCGGAAAGGTTGGTTGGTAGGATGGATGATGGATGGATGGGTCAACAATCCCGCGACTTTGACCTGTTTCCTAGCAACAGTCAATGTCAGCGTTGGTAGCCACAGAGCATGCCGCCTAAACGCAACTTCCTTGGTTCAATTCTGTCGTTGGGACCTTTGCTGCATGTCATAACCCCCCCACATTGCTATCTAATAACCTTCTGGACCTGAGGGGGATCCGATGGGGGGCCAAGCGGTACCGAGCGGTGCCGAGTGGTACTGCACAATGCAATTTTCAGTAACAAATATAATAATCCTACACACATGTTGTATACCGGCTTAACGAAGAACTTCTGATGAACAGAACCATGTATAACATTTTACACACTGAAAACACAATAAAACACGATCTTCCAGAACCTACGACAAGACCTCCCAAAACATCGTGTTACTTTCGGCATAACTTGGCGAGCTACTCATTCCGTTTACTGCTCCGAAGACCAAGCTAGAAGCTACCATGCTCAAAGATACTACTACACAGCATAATTCCACGCTGAATCGATTGCTACACTCAGATTTACTCTCCGGCAAACGGTTCAAAAGTTACCCGCAAAATAAACAGCCAGTCATCCCGCACAATAATTCTGAATTTGACTCACTTTGAGATGAAAGTTGGCGAAACAGTAGCACGTAATCCATTTTTACTGGTGAAAATAGTCTTCTTCTATGGTTTTACTGTCTGAAGAAGTATTTCCTGAACGAAGGGGGGTCAAATAAGCCCGGAGGACCACGTTTCACATTTTGAGACTCCGCCTGCGTAAATCGGGATTTTCCGGAAAACGATCCTGTCAATCAAAACCACGTTGCCTCCACTGCATTGGCTAGATCCTAACACGTGTATAGATGTGTCATAGTATTGAATTGACCAACCACAGGCTCAGAAATGGTCCAATACACACACACTATAGCACATTCTGCCGTAGGTCGGCGGCCCCAAGAGGCTTTGGAGAGGGTTCTAGTTCTCAAACATGATTCCAAACTGCTGTATGTGATAGATTGTGCATGTACAAGGATAAAGGAAGTTAAATATATTGTTATTTAAGTTATAAAAGTACAATGGAATAGCTGGAGAGGCTGTTTCTCAAATGACGACCTTTCGTGACCTCTCGTACGTTTATCTCTCTAGCTCTGGCCTACTTCACTCTATTCACTCCAATTCTTTTTTGTATGACTACTGCCATTGTTTGCTATGATGCTGGGTGGTGTTTAGGCTTTACTGAGCCTCATTTAATATAGTATTATCAATAATAGTGCTTTTTCACCATACAAACCTGACATTTTCAAAGTGGAGCTGTGTTCCATCTTCATTTGCTATTAACCAGTAACATATACACAATATGTACGCCTCTCACCAAAGCTCACCCACTTGAGTGTTATTAATAAATAGAAATTATTCAAATAGACCTTGTAGTTAGAGAGTAAGGCCCCTTTGAGTATGGGTATAGTATTTTCGAGCAGAAGCCAAAAAAGGCCTAGGGTTTAAAGAGTTGTTATAATAAAAGCAAAAAAGGCACCAAAAAATCTTTTAAGAAAAGTGACTTATTTTTAACCATGACCGTGATCCTTTTCACAGTCGTAATTTTCTTAACCATGATCATTTCCTAACCTTACTAAATGTTTAAAACCCAAATCACAATTGTCCTTAAACTCACACACTTCACACCTTCGGCCAATCGCTGCTTGAGTTGGGCATGTCTGGATGGATTGTCAGGTCAGATCAGCAGATACAGCATGTGCAGCCATTTGGGCTTTACCTCAACAAAGCACATTTTTGTTTTTAAATGGCACACATGCGCACGCCTCAAACGCAGTTTGTCAACAGGCGGAGTGCTTCGCAACGCAACCCCTATGTTTCTGCGAATGTTGCAAAGTCTGTGATTTCCAGGACGATTTGACTGGTAAATGGAGGGAGACGGGCGGACGGACACGCCTCGGAGCGTACAATGTCTCGTCTCCTCGTCATCGCCGCTCACCCGTAGGCTTTGATTCAGGCAATTACCGGACCGACTGGAGACTCGCGCTGACATTTGTCTATCAACAGAGCTGTGACTCACTTCTCTAATTAGCATTTGCGGAGATGGATGGAGGGGAGAGTGCAGGGGGGAGGGTGGGGGGGGGGGTTGACGCATACCGCAGACTGAGTGAGGGAAAGATGATCAAACCGTGAGAGGAGTAGCTCGCTCGGACAATTAGGTATGGGGAATATCACTGAGCGCGATGCTTTTCCCCACACTACAGAGCTAAAAAAGCCTGTCGCACAACCTCCTCCCACCCCACACACACACACACACACACACACACACACAGTGTTAAGCGCTGTATTTGCCATGCAGATGGATGTTGGTATTTATTCTAATTTGTTTGTGGCCCAATCAGTGCAGGATTGCGATGCTGTGCTTCCCCAGTGTGAAGATGGATTTCTGGCTCTTTAGCCATTCTCTTCCTCTGAGGGCCCGGAACAAAGCAGCATCTGCACCCAGGAGATAGCCTGGGATAAAATATGTATTAGTTTCCTCCAAAGCCCCCCCCCCCCCCCCTCTCATACCACTTTGGATGACAAAAAGCAGAGAATGAGAGAGGCAGAGTAGATGGGAGTTGTGTGCGGGAGATAGTGTAGATTTGAATCTACTGAATCTACTTACTGGGGGGAATAGCTAGCCTCCATGCGACAACAACTGCACACTCGCACATAAACACAGCACCGAGCAGCAGTGTTGTGAAATTGCGCTTCAATTCCCCACTTTTTATATTCCCATGCACCCCGTCTTACCACGCCCCGCGTCTGTAAGTAAAGCCCATCTAGTCGAGTGAAATTTCGTCTCTTCTCTGTCCTCATTCTCTTTTCTCCCGCTTCTCTCTTTTTTCTCCCCTCCTCTTCTTTCCACTCTCTGTTTTTCTAATTTGCTTCTTCCTCCTCATCTCCTCCTCCAGCTGACAGGCTCCGGGTTTTCAGGAGAAGAAAGCGGGGCATTAATTAAGACAGTGCCAGCTGTAATTTTCTTGGGAAGTAAATTTCTGCACAACTAAAGGTTACGGGGACCTTTTCACTGTCAGAATTTACTACAGCCTGTGAATGTTAATGCAGCTAATGAAGACATGCTCTCAGAATCTGAACTTCGAAAACTACCGCTAGGAGGAGAGGGCGAGAGATGGAGGGAGGTGGACGGAAATGAGTTAACGGAATGAGGAAAATAGTGTTGATGCATTGGAGGACAGTGGAAGTTCTGCTGTGTAACTAATTAATTTGTATTATCATGATTTGCCTCCCTTATCAGCAAATAGCCCACTGTAAACATGTAAACCAGTGCTGCATGTGTGCTTCTGTCTAATTACTTCCTTATTATTTGTTGAAAACGTAAAGCGGATAAGAATCGTTTACATAAGAAGGCCAAGATGACATAACTATTGCGTCAATAACCATAATGCAAACTAGATCAAGTCTTGTGTGGTCATCTAACTATGGAGGATGAAAGCAGGATGTTTAAATATTAAAAGAAAAACATTTGGATATTCTTGCAATTGTTTATTCTATTGTTAAAGTTTTTCATTCGATTTGTCTTCCCATAAAAATGTCTTTTAGCACTTGGTGCAGGGGTGCAAGAGTGAATCCGTGACCTTGACCCAGAACGGTGTAGGTGTTTTGGCGGGCGTACCGAGTGTTGCAGTAGCCTGTGTTTGCCTCGTTTCAAATCCGGCGTACATGATGAATGAAGAGGCCATAAATGGCTGTGATCTAGATAACAAATCCGGCAACAGCAGCAGCCGGATTAATGGAGCAATGGTGGCCCTCACATCTCTGGCTGTAACCGTAAGGTTCTTCATCTGTTCATTCCAAGCAAAGTGTGAATTTAGAAAGCATCAGACAGGTGTGCCAAATGGACTGTTTCCTAGAAAACATCTGCAGAACCCCGCTGTTTAGAGGAACACATTGAAGTACGAACTGTCTAAAGACTGCATCACTGGTGTACTTTAGCAACCATCGACAGATCAAATAGATCAATCAAATAGACATTTATTCTTATAAGCTACCAGAGGCAATGCTCAGGGTCAACTCACACAAATAAAAGAAAATACATTCACATTCTCCTAACTCATCAATTACAGACGCTTGGTCAGTTGCCCTACGCGTCAAACTATGATGCTCTAGGTTCCCATATAGCATCAGTTTTGGACGTGACTGATGACTGACATGACAAAATGTCAACATTTAATTCTTGTATTGCACAGGACACGTGAATATCTTGCTTGTTATACTACTTCAGTTGCTCTGACCGTCTAATAATGCTGCCGGTGGGTTTTACGTTGGAGTAACTTGAAAGTGCGGTGCCTCGGCACCGAGGGGTACTGACCAACTGTCAAATTGGGATTGAGAGCTTGGTTGGTTTTGGTGTTAGTTTCGCTCGTAACATGCATACATTGTCTTTTCAAAACAATCAAAAAGATCAGGTATCTTTGATATGTACTGTAGTTAAGTAGGCTATGTTACATACATGATGTAATAACGCTATAGAAACTTCCATAACATTGTTGACTTTTGCTTTTCGACAGAACAGCGGTGTCCTGGGTGAAGGTCCTGTGTTCATTTACCCATCCGTGCCCCAGACTGCCACCCCGATTTGTTGCTCTTTAATTCCACATAACCTGACTTCCTCCTTTACTGGAGGGTCATAGTTTGAAGCGTAGGGCCAAGTTGCCGTAAATTATGAATTGGGAGTTAGAACGGGCTGATATATCTGTTTGTATATTCATATTCTACAAATGACCGCAAATGTGCTTTGGTGGGAACATAATGCCACCTGAATTACCATTTTTGAACGTTATGAGGAAACGGACACGTTGCAAATGTTCCAATTAAAATTCAAAAGGCGACACATGATACACAAACTGTATGTTTGACCCCAGTTTTTGTCCCTCGTCTTGGCAGAAGATTGGACACTATACTTTAAACCGATCTTTCCCTAATCCAGACTTTCTTTCCAGGTTGGTTGCTGATCTTAACTATTTAATTCACACTTCTTAATGGTATTAACTCACATATATGATATTATTAATGTGTCTGTTTTAAATGTGTTTACTTACTGTCTAATATTACATTTTTTTTGTGCTTTCACCTGGACTGAAATGTGCCATATAAATAAAGTTGTGCTTTGCTTGCTTGCTTTCCGAATTAGGTCAGATGGATCAGAATGCAGTTAAAAAAAAATGGTTGTTTTTTTCAGTGTGGACGTGCTGGCCCTTCCTTCAGCCATGACAGTAGGAACATTTTGATTCAGAAGGTGCCGTTTCAGAAGGCCTTGGGGCCAATCACAAACAAAACACACCCTCTGCCTGATAACCAAAGAAATGAGTAAAAATGAATGCAAAGAGATAACGCCGTGAGAGAAAAGGAGATAGAAAAGCAAGTGAGGGAGAGGTAGATCAATGACAAGGTCAGAAAGCGGCGAGGAGCTGGCGGACCCAGAGAAGTCCTGGAGAAAAGTAATATTTAACCCGAGGCTAGAGAATAATTTCACTTTCCCTCAGACCAGTTTAAAAAATCTCCTGCCGTCAGAGCTTGGCAGATTTATACAAATTAATGGCCTTTAGTTGAAAATCTCCCAGCGCTTGGGTTATTAATTGTTAAAGTGCATACATTAAACAAAATGAGCAAAAAGTCATTTTCATTTTCATAAATGATCTCATGCAAAAAAGGAAAAAAGAAAAGAAACGTTGCAGGTAAAAGGGATTGTTGGCGTGGCTTTAATACCGACTGAATGTGATACTTGAGAAAGGAACAATCATAAATATGTACATGCAATGCAGAGAGGATGAAGGAGAGAAGGGGAGAGGAGAATGAGGTGTAAGGAGGAGAGAAGTGATGAAGTTATGGTTCAAAAGTGATCTCATTTTCTTCTTCTCTGCATTGTTTGTCCTCCTGTTCCACCTTTATTTCTCTTCATAGCGTCTGTCTGTGTGTGTGGTAGAGAGAGTTAAAGCAACAGAACCAGGGGAGTCCGAGTCCGTCTTTGACGCGTGTGTTTGCGAGAAGCACATATAGTTGTGTTGCCAGGTCCTAACAGTTCTGGGATCTCAATCCTGTTGGTTGTCCTAGCGGAGGTTTTAATTAAAGACTGCCACTGTCCAACTGAACATGCATACACACCCTTCCATTGACACTATACCAAGACATTATGCTATTTGGTTAGAGGAATCTGTTTCTGCCACTGAAAATAACTTAAATGTGTTGGGGACTAAAAATGCATCCTAATCTGAATGTAAGTCCACGCACTGAACAGAAAGTAGGGCTGGACTTCAGTGATTTTTCATTAACCATTAATGGTTAATTTGTCAATTGATTGTGTCTTAATGCAACAGTTCAATTATCACAATCTAAAGAAATAGTTACATATAACTAACTCTCTTGCTGAGAGTTAGATGAGGTGATCGGTATCATTCTAATGTTTAGCATAGCATTAAAGACTAGAAACAGCTAACCTGACTATGTCCAAAAGTTAAACAAAAGCCCTGCTAGCACGTCTAAAGGTAAACATATATTGTTTATTTAATCCATCAAAACTTCTTCAATGAACTCCCTGAAGTCACTGCTCCCAGCTAAGGAATATTCTGACATATGACCCCCATGTAAAACTGCAACTGGACATCTTTCCAATTTCGTCTTTGCAGGATTAAACAAATGAGAGATTAAAATGACTCTACTTCTCACTTGATTTATTACCTCAGTAAATATTGTGAACATGAGTTTATGGTCTCAATCGCTAGTTTCAAGTCTTCTTCAATACAGCGATGTGCGATGTTCATTTAGTGAATTATGTTGCCATTTTGAGTAAAATAGACCATAATCTTTCATGAGCACTTTTAGTGTAACGTTGTGCTGTAAGCTTGAGGATGGATACCCATATATCATTGAAATACAGTGCTTAGCGATATGCTGAATCTTTGTGCACCGCAGTCAGAACAGTATGGCCGAGGTCAGAAAGTGACTGTTGTCTCGTAAAGACACTTTGAAAGAAATATACAATTTCTACATAATGTCATAGTGGTTATTACACTCATGCCAAAGATTATTTAAGGTCAAATTCAATTATTATGTCATGTTAATATGGTGATTACAAGGGAATTTTACCGTATGTATTTTATCGTCAACGTGCTATTGTTTAATTCCTACTTCTCATGAGTGTGTCTTCTTGTGCATAGTGTTGAAGTGTTTCTCTCTAGAAATACACACCCACAGTCCTCTCTCTCTCACACACACACACACACACACACACACAAAAACTGGGCTGAGTGATGGGTACTTGAGGTGTCCATGGTCCTGCTGGGGAGGAGAGAGAGAGAGAGAGAGAGAGAGAGGCAGGCAGCGAGGAGGATGAGATGTTATTTCCTAAATTTGGCCCCTAGGACAAAGAGGCCTGTTTGATATTCATCTATCCGCCAGTGGCAGACTGGCGGGGGAGCCTGTGAAAATCTATTCACTATGATAATGAACAAATTGTCATACATTGGGCTCTGTCTCCCCTTGACAGTGATAGTTATCAAAGAGAGAGATCGAGGCAAAGGCCGAGTGTGTGCGTGTATATGTGTGTGTGTGTGTGTGTGTGTGTGTGTGTGTGTGTGTGTGTGTGTGTGTGTGTGCCTCCCAGATTGTCTCTGTTCCAGAGCGGTGGCTGTCATTAGAAAGACAAGCCTCCTGGCAGGAAGCTCCCGTCATGTCACAGCCTCACAACTTAAACGCCGTCATACCTGATTGATACGTACGGCGACGCTTTTTCCCGCGTTTGTTTTGCGCACGTGTCTAAATAGTGCTCCAGATGAATTGTTTTTATCACTCCATTTAATTATAAAACCATTTCCCCCGTTACCTGCGGTATATTATCAAACCCCCCCCCCCCCTCATCGTTCATTTCAGGAATCGATTCTTAGGATGCTGTCTCCATAAAGGGAGACCGCAGAAGAACATTTCCCTTTAAGACATGAATTTAGATTTATGTTTGCCCCACAAAGGATAATGATAGAGGGGTTGTGGCTGGGTCTTTTAAAAAGGTCAAAGGTCATGGCTAAGATTTATATCAACCAATAAGATGGGGGCATGCATAATGTATTTAAAGACCGGAGAGTAAACTTTGCGGTGCAACCGCGACTGTTGCCTGGCTGCATGTACGTGTGCGAGCTGCTGCTCCGATGTCACTCATTTTAGGCTCCCATCAAAAGTGTGTCAGCTATTATGTAATTTGCATGCAATTAGCATAGAGATGCCCACGGGGGCCCGAGGTCACCCGGAGTGGAGAGACGAACATGTTGGTTTGATCGGATCACAGCTCACAGCTCGGCGTAGAGACGAATGTGCTCACTGGAGGGATTCTTTAATTGGACAGGGCACATTGTACTTGCTTTTACCTGAGGAGGGCGGCTGATGTAATGTATGTGTATGCTCTATATGGTCTACAGTGGAGCCTGGTTTCTCTTTACATCCAACTATTGGGGTCATATTTCTAACTCATTTCTGAAGTTTGACAAAACAAACAATTGATTGATTGACTTCACTAATCCAGTGATTCATTTTGCACCACCTCAACCAGGTACCACAGTCAAAATCCTGCTGATGTATTAGTGCATGAGCAATGTTATACCAATACTCTAACAGTGACAGGAGGCTTTTTTCTGATTATACTTTTACTACATTAGATACATTTTCCTGATTATACTTTTTCATTTAAGCAGTTTTACATGAAACAGACTAGTTGTAGAGTGTGGATTTGAATACTTTCACTACTGACTTCTGGCTTCACATTTGATCTCTGTTAGTGCAACAGTTGTTTACACCATGACATGTTTGCTGTAGGGTTGTATTTCTAATATGTTTTATGTCAGTTCTCTGAGCGTTATTGTGTCCTTGTGTCAGTGCAGTATGGACTTGGGGCCTTAGGTACTCAGGACGTCTCTCTGTGCTGGAAGACTCGGCAGAAGTCATACTAGAATCTACTTAGTCGTCTTGATATTGTGTTTTCAGGCACTAACGAAAGTTGGATGTAGTGAGTATTACAAGCATTTGCACCTGAAAGAAATCACATCTCATGGAATAATGGATGATTCCACAAATCCCTGGATTATGTTCATTGCCAAAGTTTTTAAAAGTCTTGCTTGCTACAATGTCAGCACAAGGCAAACAGGGAAACATCACGGTTATGGCAATCGACTGGTTGGTTAAAGTATCATTGTTACAGTAAAAAAAGAACAGAACAAGTGAGCACTAATTGCAGGTCTCTGACTGGATGCAAATTTAAATCTCCCAATACAACTCAATGCTCTCACTTTACACCTCACTACATATGGGGCAAATTACTTTCTGCATTGGCACTGGACGTAAATCATGAGGTGCAGAATCATCTAATATGGATGTAATTCTCAGTGGTATACTTTGCTAGAGTGTCCATTATAGAATGAAGCCTGTGTTAAATAGAATCACGGGTGACTCAACGCCTTCGCCAGTTCAAACTTCCCCAATCTCCTCTTCTGACGCGCAAGCATGGAAGTTTCTCTCAGTAGAGATAATCAATGGAGATCAAGCACTTAATGTGGGGATCTGCGGTTCGCTAGCATCCATTCAGACATTAGAGCGCTTCACATTAGATGCCCACCACGATGCCCTTGACAGTGGAAAGCTGTCCTGAGTGGGTATCCTCCAGACAGCATAGCTAATGACCCAAAGGAAATAGTAAAAAAACAACAGTAATAAAGGCGAGGCTGTAGGTGGCTCTCAGAACGCTCGGCCCGATGCTGAACATAAATCATCCTAATGCCTGACTTAAAAAACTCTGCATTCTTAAATAGGTATTATATACACATCAATACAAACATATATTATACATGTACGTCCTTGTATTGTATGTGGGCGCGCATGTAGTAGCTGGAGTGTCTGCTTCCCACTTCTGCCCAAAAACACCCATCACCTCTGCTGGAGTCAGAGGGACGAACCCCACATCTGGACTACATTTGTTTGTACTGGTATTAATCTTGGCTTCAATGGTATGTCTGTGCCACTCACAAGCACACACAGACATATACAGTATATGACATTATAATTCATTGTGTTATCAGTAATGAACACATCTTACATATGTCTATTTACAAAAGACGCTTTTACAGTTTTAATACCCCTTTTCACCTCAAGCAGAATTAATACATTCACAAGTCAATATGAAGGGAGATGAAAGCTCCAGATAGGAGACACATTAAAGGAAAAAAAAGAACTGGACAAACATAAAGATGCTTTCACGCAGGGCACCAGAGGGAATCTGAACGCTTCTATAACTGTATGCTGAATATGTGAATCATATTTCAAGACTGAAGTCCAGGCTATGGTCAAAAACGAACTAGTTCACACAGCATGTCGTCTGACCAACTCCCCCGATTGTGACGCCAAAGAAAGGTCTCAGATGTTGTTTGATCAATCAAACAAACACTTTGTTTGAAGCATGATGCCTCAACAAGTACTGATGTCTGAACAAAATAGGTTCCTCAGTGTCTTCTAAAAGTGACCGCCGACGTCTTTTTTTTAATCTTTTCTTTTTTTCTTTCCTTGATTTTATTAAGTGGTTTTATATCAATAGTAGGTAGGATGAAACAGGGAAAACAACACAATTTGAAACTCTTTTTTTGCCCGGTTAGCAGTCGTTCTGGAGCAGTGACGGATAGACACCTACAAAGAGAAGCGCGCCTAAACAGAAATCTATGACCGCCGCTCCGATCCGCTCAACGGACAAGCGACAAGAGAAACAAACGCTCCCAGCAGCTCCGCTGATGGAACGCAGCTCTGGGGGGGGGGGGGGGGGGGTGGAGAGGGTGGGCGCGCTCGCTGATATACACGCCGTGCCCTTAAGGAGATGACGGCCCCTGTCACAAGGCAGAGGGCCCCCGCGACACGCCGGGATATAAATCTACACAGGAGATAAAGAAAGTACATGATGAATTAAGCCGGTGCATATAAATTCTTAAGAGCCTCCATTTTAATGCCGGTCATTATTCAACAAATTTTTCTAAGAAATGCCACATGGGCAGGAACAAGTAATTAGGGGGAGAAAAGTGAAACTGTCACCCGTAATGGTTTACTCCGCCGCCTCACCTTATCAGGGGAAGGAGAGAGAGGATAGAGAGAGGGCGAGAGAGAGAGAGCGAAATAGAGCGAGAGAGAGCTCCATGGGGCCGTACTGTAGCTGTACCAAACTGCCATTAGGCCAATTCTGAAGACTAAGTGTTCAGGAGCTGCAAATCTACCCGGAGTCTCCAGTCCTGCATTCAAAGCATTGTTAAAGCGGATGCTGTTTTCCTTACCTCCTCTTCTATCTGTCTCTTCCTCTCTTTTCTCCCCCCCCCCCCCCCTCAAATCGGCCAAGGCCTCAATAAATCTGTGGTCACGGGGGATATTGTTAGTGTTGGCCAAAGTACTATTAAAATGAAGGGGAATTTATGGATGACACTTTGTAACAATTAATCAGGAAATGTTGATTAATAAAGTTGGTCGGTTATCCTCCTGAAACCGAGGGAGGCTACGCCACATTGTCAGGCCGATCATTTTATTCATTATTTTTGATTAATGTACCCAGATACCCTGACTCTAAGAGAAGAGGAAGGGAGGAAAAGGGGGAGTCGGGTGGGGGGGGGGGCACTTATACTCTATGCAAAATCATAAATAGTGAATGAGTGTGTATACGGGAATAACCTTGGCCATGGCGAAGAGATTTGAGGGGGAGGGCAGGTGGGGGTGGGAGGAGAGGGTGTGTGTATGTGTGTGTGGGGGGGGGGGGGGGGGGAATGTGCGCACTCAGCAAAATAAACTGCAAGTGGGGATTAAGGAAACAAAATGAGTGGGGGTGGGGCTGGGGGGGCCAGTTGATGAACATCACCTCTCTGGACCTGTCCGTCTTCACTGGACACCCATGATTAATTAGTTTGTTTAGATACTCAATTAGCCCAGCCATGCAGAGAAAGGCATGGAAAGAGTGCGTTGTGTGTGTGTGTGTGTGTGTGTGTGTGTGTGTGTGTGTGTGTGTGTGAGAGAGAGAGGGTGGAGAGATGAAGGGTCAGGGAGGGGGGGCGGGAGGGGTGCTCCGAGGAAAAAGATACAGAGAGAGGAGGGGATGGGGCTGAGGGAGGGAAAGAGAGAGAACTGAAATACATTTTAAAAAGTGTGCAGATTACTTTCGATATGTTTTTCAAACACTTGATGCAGATCAATTTCTGCTGGCGCTGTTGAGATCCTACATCAGGGCGTTTACTAAACTTTTTCACACAGAGGGTGTGTGTGTGTGTGTGTCCCCCCCCCCGACATGCTGCTTTGCTTTGTCTACTGTCGCGCCGACCAAACGCTGGCGATCGTCCTACATCCCCACGTTCTCTGGAAGGTACGACACAAGCTGATTTGTCCTCAACCAAAATAACTCGTGCAGGAACATTTTCGTATTCTTCTCTTAACTTTCTCTTTTTTTTTTTCAGCAAACTTCAGCAAACTCCTGACTTCAGATAACTGTGTAAATAATCAGCGTGAACTGCGTAAATGAGCGCGTGTTCATGAGAATTCTTAAGTTGGCATAATTGACGCTCCAATAATAGCACGTAAAGGCTACGCCCCCCCCCCCCCCCCCCCCCCCCGTATGTCCTACATCGAAGTCCTGCTTTCAGAGATCCTTAAAAGGAAAGTCATTCATCATTTGAATGAAAGACAGATCGTTTTTAAGAGCGTCGATGACTGCAATGAGAGAGGGTCAAATAATTCAAGTCGTTTTGTAGTTTGGGATGTTCATATTTATATTGTAGTGTAATACAGTATCATCAATAGATAATAAAACATTGATAGTGATATCGTTAGGCAACCCTAACCTAACTATATGTTTTTTTTTATTGAAAATGACTTCAAAGTAATGAAATATACAATCACATAGTGATAAACTTATGCTTCGATGACAGCAGACTGAACTGTGCATGACTCTTACGACAGGTGTGGATCACTAAATTGTGTTCGTACTTCAACAATTATTCTTACGCGTCACTTGAGAATTAATCTGTTCGTTCGGACGGGTCTCGCATGAGGCCCAATATTTCCGGGCCAAGTTTGAATTCATAAGTGAGGTGTTAGCATTAAACCAGGCAAGTGCAGCAGTCATGTTGTGTGGCTTGTTGTAAAATGTTTCCTGTCAGAAATGTGCGTTTCACTAATAAACCCATGTTCGAGGCAAAGGCAATCTACCGGTCCTAGTCGAATTTCAATAAGGTCCTCTTGAGACTTGAAGTTGGTTCAGATGTTGGAAGATATCAGTGAAGGGGAACATATCCTAATTCACGCTACAAGTAAAGCTGCAAGATTGCCCGTCGGCTTGGAAACAAGACAGTGACCAGTCTGGAAAGCCAGAGTGCACTGTGCTACGACCTGGCTTAGGTGGGCAAGTGTGGTTAACGTTGTGAAGTGGTATCAGGGAGGTTGAGGCAACATAACTACTTTGTTAGGGGTTAGAAAAAATACATTCATTCAAATCATGGTTTGGATTCATATAAGTACGCTTGTTACGAAACTTAAGCTGGGGGGTCTGCACCTTCGCTGTGGTCTCCCTGTGTGGTGGATGATACGTAGAAGGATGCCTCCGAGGATCATTCAGGAAAGGGTCAGTTGCAGCATTCAATCTGCTGTCTGTACAGTCGGTGAAAAAGCTCTTTGACGGATCCAACAGCAGGCAGGTACGGCATCTGCAACAGGTAATCATCAAAGTGATACATGGTAATCCGACAACATCTTAAGTTATCCAAGATGCCCTCGTGCATGTACATACTGGAATGTGTTAGTTGTCTGAAATACAGCTCTGAACTCCAGCAGCAGACTGAACTTCAGTGTCGCTCCCAAGGGGAAGACTAAAATTAAAATACCACTGAGCCGAATTCTTTCCGTAGTTTTTCTGTCTAGAGATATTAGTAGATATTAGTCGGAAGCCAAAGAGGCGGACTAGAATTACACAGAGTAGTTTTTCAAGGACTGTGGCCACAATACACACGCCGTGCCTTTTATTAATAAATGGAGATTAGTCAAAATGTCCTTTAAAATTACACCCTTGGTGACGACAACTAAGGAGGAGGAAGGTGGATGATTAAGAGCATCGTCTCCACTTTCATTAGGGTGCCGGTGTACAAAGTTGCAGAGTTTAGCATTTTTTGGAGGTAATGCATGTTTTGTGCATGTATGTGTCTTTCAATGAATGTGTGTGTGTGTGTGTGTGTGTGTGAGAGAGAAGTATGCTGTGTCTGCACAGTGTGTGTGTGACCTCAGCCGTCCTGTGAGCGCCGCCACTGAGGCGCTTCTGACTCGAAAAACTGGACGTTAATTACAGACACAAGCTGCAAGATACACACTCATCACACAAACATGTGTACGTAACTTTCCACTGATATCATTCTCTGAAGACTGATATTAATGTTAATATGAATGAAAGCAAGGTAAAAAAAAACATATACAATTTGATCACGTGAAATCCATCCTCACATGCTTCCTATCCAGAGGCAAAACACACTGATTGCAGCATGTTGTATCTTGAAAAGGCTAATGCTGATTAATATCTGGCAAACGGTCCTCGTGCACGGCCATAATCCTCACACGGCACGGTCAAATGTTCAAGTCAGGAGCAGTGCGGTGCCGAGAAGTCCTCCGCTCTGTCACATCGGATTTGCTAAAACAACTGTGAAAACACAACTGTTCTCTCTGACTGTCTCTTCTCCTTTGTTCTCTGCTCTGCTCCCCTCCCAACCACTCTGTGCAAGCTGGGACAAATGGCTGCTTTGGGACAGTGTGTGCGTGTGTGTGTGTGTCTGTGGTGGGAAGGGGGGGGGGGGTCTCATTGTGTTACGTGTGATAAACTGCTTTGACAGCAGAAATGTTTGTGTGACAAGCGCTCCGCGGTTGGAGTCCATTAGCTGCCTCTTTTGAGTCTCCTTGGCGGGTTATCACTCTCACACACACACACACACACACATATAAATGCATACACTTAAACACACACACACACACACACACGCATATTCACTGCACAAACAAAGACAGCTTGCTATACCACTCTTGGTGCTTGTGTCCTAGCAACATGTGTCTCAGGGCATCACTCTTGCGCGTACGTGTCTGAGTGTGTGTCATGTCCTACAGCACTCGTGTGAGAAAGAAGAAACTGTTTGAGTGGCTGGACTTGCGAATAATAATTTATATATATATCCATACACACCATCTGACAAGTAAATAATGCATGAAGGTGGCACTACTAAAAACAATGCTCACATCTCATTATGTGCCATTTTAAGAGCATTATAAGCACACTGTGAGTGCATGATTTTCAAACCTGGTATACATTACAAGCATTACAAGCACAAATGGTATGTGCTTGTAATGCAGTACAATGGAGTTGTGAATGCTGCACTGCTATAATTGCGGAACTGTGACCCTGTAGGCTTTATATCACAAATGTAGCAAAGACAATAGTGGCCACAATGCATTACGTATACCCCAATAAAGGAAGAAATACACTGAACAAAAAGAGAAATACTTTTGTTTTCTCTCGCAAAGATTTTTTCTATTCACACAAAAGACATATCTCTCTAAATTCTTGGTCACAAATTTGTTAAAACCCACTTAAGTGAGCACTTTGCAGAGGTAATCCATCCACCCGACAGGTGTTGCACATGAAGATGCTAATCTTGCCAACTGAAGGAATGTCCCCAGTGAAATGACCCTTTGCTGCAACTCCGTCAAGCTGTCAGAGCTTCCGTGGAGCCCACACTGTCACTAACTGCACACCCTGAATAAAACTGCAGATTTTGAAGTGCCCCTTTGTCGTGACCAAGTGGAGGCACACCTGTGTAATAATTATTCTGTTTAATCAGCATCATGCAAAGGAGCAGTGCTCACTCACACAAATTTAAACAAATTTGTAATCAGAATTTAAGTAAAAGTATTTTGTGTGCATAGAAAAAAGCCTTAGATGTCTTATTTCAGCTTGTGACGTACAGCGACAATGGAAGTGCAGGATTACTTCATATGTGCTTTTGATTGCAGGTTGTATTTACTGAAGTTGTTCAAATTCCTACCACAGTAATGTGGAATGCTCTTCTTTGAAATGAAGTCATACACTGAGCAAAAGTCTGTTGAGCGTCGGCGTACTCACATTGTATGCCTCACACTGTGCTGCACAATGGGTAAACCAGAGATACCAGAGGAAGACAACTTGGTGGATCAGTATTACTTGAAGCTTACTATGAAGCTTTATGTGCAACCAAGTATGTATGGTCATTACCTTCATCTGTTGCGCTAGCTCAGTTTGAGGCAAAGGGAATGTTTACAACTTAAAATGCATTTTGACATATTAGAATATAATACGTTCAAAAGACGAAGAGCAAATGAATAAAATGAAAGTAATAATTTGGTGATTTTACAATTACTATTGTTGTTATTTCAGTTAATGTCACACATACAGCAGTGGGGTCTAAGTCAGCCAAACTTGAAAAAAAGACATATATCTGATATATTGAAAGAGAAACAATATAGACACAATCGTTGTGCTGTACATGTACAGGGCATACACATTGAAGTGGAAGCGAATCCCAATTCTGACAAGGAGTTTGGGTTCTTCATCAGTTTACCCTTTTCCCTATTAAGCCTAGTCATGTCAAAGTACTTTTTTCCCCCAAAATGCAATGCAGATTTAACAGATTTTACATATTACCGTTAACATGACGCTACACCTGCCACAACATCATACTGCTCATCATAATGTAATCTTCTGGGTGTTAATTACGTAGGCAATCATGCATTTTATAAAAAAAATATATAAAAAAACGCAGTGACAAGATACTGACACTGTCTCTCATGTTTCAGGTTCAAGTGCAGGATCGGTACAATATGAGCCACCGCTGCCTCGTTGGAAATCGTTCCATTCCCGGAGTCCAAATTCCCCTTGGACCAGTGCTGCGCTCGTATCGCCGCTGTCTGGCGTTTAGTCCAGCCTCCCTTTTCCAAATGGGCCTAACCTTGAGGGACTCGTTTGACCCCCCCCCAACATATGCACAAACACAACCAGATACACACTTTTCCAAACCAAGAGGATTGAATAATTGATGCCCATCCTTCTGATGCATTTGTTAAGCTGCACAAGTCAGACAGGGACTGTCAGAATGTGTGTGTGTGTGTGTGTGTGTGAGTGTGTGTGTGTGTGAGTGTGTGAGTATGTCTTCCAAAATCCCCCACTCCCCCATCATCACAGAAAACATACACTGTCCCCTCCGACATTCATCATAAACTCCGTATGTTACCCCCCCTCTTGTTTCGCTCTCCCAGAGACCCAGAACTGACAAACACACAAACCGTTTGTGATGTGAAACAGTGGACCAGACGGGCTTTTAGACCTCTCGCGCTGACAGTTGAGGGAATAGAGTGTGGAAGGCTGTGGGGGGGCATGCAAGTTTAAACAGACAATAAGAAGAGGGGTGTGGTGGGGGGGAATAGTTTGTTTGAGAGAGATGTTGACGGATGAAACGGGGAAAACAGGCAGAGAGGAGCCGGAGAGGCGTTGAATTCACTTTGTGTATTTCCAAGTCAAATGTCTTCGACTGTTTAGCCTCTGTGGTGGCACAACCGTGTTTGTGCACATTGGCACCGTGTCTTTTGTGTCTTGTTTGAGGGAGAAGACTGTCATAACAAAAAAAGGGACATCAGCCTTTAAAAAGACAAAGGCAAGACCAAGGACATGTCAGCAAGTTGGTAAAAAATGTGGTTTTATCCTTGAAACACAGAGTTACCACGGCAGACACAAGTTTATTTAAATTTAGTTTGTATTAACGTGAAGTTAGGTCTGTAATTATATTACGTCAGGTTTTAGTTTCAGTGAAGTGGTAAAAAGAATACCACTCGCTCCATCCCAAGCGAGCGGCGGGTGAAAATGACAACAGAAAGACAACAAGAGGGGAAGGCAATAACAAACATTCATCAAAACTACAGGGAGGATGAGGCTATTCATTCTAGAGGCAGGGAAGAGAAATATCATCAATATTTGACATTGTTTTATGGAGAAGCCACTTGATTTCGTCCCGGGTCCTGTGCGGGTGACCAGCAGCAATCAATTACCATTGACAAGATTTGTGTACATGGAAGGCCTTCGCACTTTGTTTTCGCTCTGCCCTGCCCCTCTGTGAAGTTGCCTCCTCAGAGATCACAAACCAAGTCCTTAGCGAGTGCTCCATCTTCCCTGCGACTGCTTGGCATCATTACTCTGAGCCTGCTGGTATAAGAGAGAATATTGGACTAATTGTGTGGCGTGGTGGTTGTGTGTATTTCAAAGTGGTAACGGGCCTGCTGCAGTCCTGTGTTGATGCTGGCACTGTTTTTGCCCACTTTCCCCACTGTAGGTGCAGATATAGTGGGATACAGTTGTAGCCATTTGCTTGAAATGTGTTAAATATACGGTTAATTATTTTAATGATACATTATATGATGTTCCCAAGTATTCTTTTGTAGTGGACTACAATCAGAATGCTATCATGTACCCTGAAGTGCCATCGCCCATGTATATGTTGGTAAATCCATCCAATGCTAGACAACATCGACAAACAAAACCCTGGAGGTGTCAGATTTTCGCTACATGATTATTGCGGCCAATAGATTTCACAATAAAGATATCAGAGATATTATCGCAACATCTATAGAAATGCTCAAAAGGCTTATCGGCAATACAGGTACATCCCCTACCACTAATTACAATATTTTATAACATTCAATGCCATAGTTTTTTTTAAGTACTTACTTTCTACAATTATGGTAAATATTGAGGCTATGGGAAATAGACTATGGTTAAGGTTAGGCAACTAAAAGAAGAAGCAAACTCTGGACAAAGACTGTGAGCATATGACCGGAGCCATCATGCAGCTTCTTGCTTAAAAGTCGTAAACGCTACATTCCCAACCACTATCCTGTCCTTATTTTTTTCAAAGTTGTCATTGGCTGTAAATCAGGCGGTGTGAAATCACCCATAACTCTTCGGGATATTGGGCTGGCAAATCTCATGACTATACTCTACACAGTTATTGCTACGGTTTATAGGCAAGAGAAAAGGTTATTGACAATTTTGGGGGATGTTTTAAGTCGCACTTCTGTCTTAGTTAAAAGATTTGCAGGCATTCGCCGTCAGGGACGTGCAGAGACATTTAAGGACCAAGTGCCAAAAGCCTGCTCACAGCCATGTTTTTTTTTGCCGGAAAGCCATCTCCTCTGATTGTAAGGGAAATTAAGACATATGCAAACACTGTAGATTTTGCTTCAACCAAAAGCAAAATACAAAACATGGTGCCTGTTGCTCCGATAGTTTACATTGTGTCTATCAGGGACACTGGTACAAACACAAATAAGACTCAATAGCATGACTCGACAAACAGAGTTTACAGTAAAAGTCTTTACTAGAAATCAGGAAACAGAACACAAGTAAACAGTCCAAACAAATATAGACAATGTACAAGAAACTGAAGAATGATTAAAAACACAAGGAACTTAAAGATGGAACGCTCACTGAAACAGAGAAGACAAACTGGCACAGACTAACGGGAGCACACAGAATAAATACACAATGAAAGGAAGGTGATAACGAGGGACAGGTGAAACATGCAAAGGCAGGAAGTGAACTATCTTAAATGAGAGACAAAGGTGAGTATATCAAAATAAAACTAGAAATAATAATTGAGCCAGACATGACAGTTTCCCATAACAACACATACAAACCAGATGTCAGATTTCAAAATGTCAAAATATTAGTTGTGTTGTTTACAGATCAGGTTTGGATAATAACTACATGACTAGTTGATCCAAGACAGCAACAAAGACAGAGAGAGAGACAGTGGGCAAATTAGAGAGAATAAAACAGCACTGAAACTTGATCAAATTAAGGCCAAATAATAACCAATTTTTCATCATGTCCTTTGAATATAATGATGCTTGCGGCCATATTTATAGAGCTAATAATGTACCACTTCTGCAACATATGTCTTTTGATCAGTGTTTTGGGGTTCAGGCTACATTTTTCATCCACCACCAAACAGAGCGAGGGTGAGGCCAGTGAGGATTATTGACCTTGTTGCTGAACACCTGCACAGTGTAGTTAGGTTTGGAACTAGTGTGGCTCGGTGAACCTCCAACACTAGCCACTCTCAATCAAGCTCATTGCGTTAAAGTAAAAAAAAGTGGTTGCACACACCATACGACATACAGACTCCCTGAGAATGCAAAATTAATTAATAAACTGACAATAAAGTTGTATCGTAATGTATAATTTTGCATCGTATCACATTGTATCGTATTGTATCTTATCGATCATTTTACACCATTTCGTTTTGTATCAATTCGTATTGTAGTGTATCACATTGTATTGTATCACATCATATTTTAGAGTATAGTATCACATCGTATTGTATCGTTTCGTATAGCATTGCATTGTATCATTGTACTGTATCGCATCATATTGTATTGTATCACATCATATTTTACAGTATAGTATCACATTGTATTGTAGAATATAGAATCACATCGTATGGTATTGTTTTGTATAGCATTGCATCATATCGTATTGTACCTCATTGTATTGCATCTTATTGTATCGTTTTGTATAGCAGTGCATCGTACATATTGTACCGTATTGTATTGCATCGTATTGTATTGTTTCATGTATGGTGTCGTAAGTAAAATACTATCAGGTCATTATCAAATTTGATATCTCACCCTGTGTGTACATGTTTTTAACAGAACTCCGCAAGGATGCAAAATTAATTTCAGTGAAAATGGACAAACGTTTTTTGGTATTACAGGGTCGGAAACTA
Organism: Leptoclinus maculatus; assembly: GCA_032191485.1. Classification (NCBI taxonomy): domain Eukaryota; kingdom Metazoa; phylum Chordata; class Actinopteri; order Perciformes; family Stichaeidae; genus Leptoclinus; species Leptoclinus maculatus. The sequence continues at coordinate 44,647,631 of JAVDOI010000001.1, read as the reverse complement.
ACGCTAGTCCGTTAGCCCGAGGCGAGTGGATTTTTGGAGGGACTACCTAAATTATCATTCTCACTAGTCCTCATGGCGAGTGAAATTTGAGAGGCTTTATTCGTTATTCATGTCCGGAAAAAGACTTTCCCGATAAGTAAATGTAACATTCCACTATTCCCCAAATTGTTGAGGATATTAGACTATTTTGTTTCGATTATAATTTTTTGTTTACGCAATGCGAAAGGCACTATATCCATCGATCAGGCCGGGCCTCTCTTTCAGTTTCACCAGCGGCCCGCCAAGATTCGTCCGCAGAAGAAATATAGATCGTGAAGCTCTTATCACTGCAGCACATGAACTAACACCCAATATCGTTTTGTGATCTAACAAAAATACTTCATCTAAAATTAGAACAAATGCCTGCTTTATTCATAGACTGCGTATTGTTTTTGGCACCGAGCGTTCACTGCTTAAACTGCCGTGGTGACATGCTGTTACTCCCCACGGCGGAATATAGCTACATTTTTAGCCGATACGTTCCATAGCGGAATTCCTCAACTTGGCAATTTGAACTGCTGTACAATATTTAATCGTGATCTTAACCTTCATCTTCACTACGAGCCTAAATAATGCAAGAATTGACAATCCCCAAATCATTATAAGCATATTTTGCGATTTTAAGATGCCGTATTCCGATCGGTTTCAGTTTCGAGGCGGACAGGTTTCGCAACAGGGTGCGACATTGCTAAAACACGGGCACATCGGACAAAACGTAAACATAAATGCTGAACTTGATGTACCTGTTGTGAATTATTCACGGACAGAGACTATAAAGTTTATGCGCTTTTATTCTGAAACTGTATTTGACGTTGCGAACTGTTTCCGCTTCCGGTTGCGCTAACCGTAGATCCTACGTAGGACCAACGGTACAGTCAGATCGAGTCATTGATGATGTAAATCATCAACTGTAACTTTGAGCCTATGGGGCGTAACTGTTCCGTAACTGTTTCCATTTACTGTCAGTAACGTTAAGTGTTTGTCTTGTAATTAGCCGTTCAAATAATAACCCAAAGTTGAGCTAAGTGGCTAACCTGGCTAGCGAGCCTGTATTCCTGTGAATGTATGTGTGTTGCTTTAGTTAAGGGTTTACTATTGCTAATACTTCGGCTCTGTAATTCGTTTTCTGTGTTTATTTCAGAAACTCGGTCAACTTCGATAAACTCGTTCAACATCTTTTAACATCTGTAAAATCTGTCACCAAACTATAACACTGGATGCCAGACTGAATACAGTAACGTATGGAACAAACAGATGTCTGCGTGTTCTCTGACCGGAACCCTGTAGTGGTCAATAATCATCTTTACACGTCTCTCAGGGGTCGAATCCCCAACAGTACCCATGCTAGCTGAATGAACATTATAGCCTACCGGACCCTTGACGTTGTTCTTCTGCTTCCTGTGTAATTATAATATCACGACATCATGATGTAACATGCATCAATCTTTGTACAGCCATAATGTTACAAACAATAAAACTCTTGATTAGTACCTTGCATCTCTGCGGTTTCACTGTTAGATAATTGCCTTGGGAGAGTCTTCCTCCACACACACATCCCTACACCCCGTGATTGGTACATTCCCCAAAGCTTCATGAAGGACTAGTAAAGATTGCTCAGGACTAGTAGTTTTATGAACCTACTAGTCCTTGGGACTAGTACTGATTTTGAGTTAGTTTCATACCCTGGTATTATATCGTTTCGTATCACATCGCATCACATGGTATTGTATCACATTGTCTTGTATCGTATCGTAAGTGAAATACTATCGGGTCATGATCAAATATGATATCCACTGTCTATAATTTTGTTCATAATTTGAACACTATTGAATGTCTATTAGTTAGTGGAGTAAAAATATCTAAGTATCTAAATCAGTTGCTAGCGACGGTTCTCTACTCACCTATTAATTTTATTAGCAAGTTCTGTTTTTGATGCGCCTCTGCGTAATGCTGTATTACTGTGGCATTGGTTTCAACATCCTTGAAATTCCAAATGGATAAGACTCCTGTCAAGACAGTTTAAAACGTGTCTGGTAAATCTTCACCATCATGTATATTAATGCAACACCTATGACCTGCATTAGCTAATCAAGGTAATGACTTTCACTCATGAAAGCTTAAGTGCTTGTTTTCAGTCAGCTTGAAATAAAACTTCTAAATGCATGAGTCCTCTGTCACTGTGGAGCAGTTCATCGTGTGTATGGGTGACCTCGATATTGTTGCTGAACCGCGATGCCATTTGTGTCTTGATTGAAGGCATGTGTTTATTCGTTAACCCACTCCTGCCACCTCTCAAAACGTCTGAAAGGTGAGTGGTTCATTTGAGCAAACATGTGTAGAAGTGCTAATTTCAATGTCTTAGTTGTCTATTGTACAACCCCAAAGAGAGAAGCTAAATTGTGACTGTTTCACAGTGTTATTCTTTGTAATAGTCTTTAAATGTGTAGCTCTTGGGATGTTGTCATGGTGGAAAAGGCATGATCAGTACACGCCTTGAAGTTTATTGTCTACATATGACCTATCTACTACTCTTACCCTCATCCTACCAACATATTTAACAAACGAGGACTGTAAGAAACAACCATAATAGCAAAATATTAACTTATTTCTCCTCAAAACATTTTTAAGAAAAAAGACGCAGATTATTATTATTAAAGAAACGTTTGTTGTTTTGCATATTGTGTAAAATGAAAATAGATCGAGAACTTGAGGAAATGCCCGTGTGGGACTGACAGAGTAAACAAACCCTCCTGATAGTGTGTGATCCATGTCAAACATGTTATCTATTTATTAAAAATGTATCTATTTAAAGTGCATAGGCTGCAATTGGGTGCTTTTGACTTGGGTACCATGACCCAAATATATAAGTATTTCAATAAGCACTAATTAAAACAGAAAAAGAAATGTCAGAATTCCATAAATATCAGTAAGGAATTATTCCACAAATTAGCAAAGAATAGCCCCGATTTCCAAAGTCTGACTGTGCAGCACTTGCTGATAAATATGTCACTTACTGCCATAACCAAAGAGACAGCTAGTGGGATTTACTCGTACCATTGTCTGCCGTTTCCTTAACTTATTTGTACTTGTATATTATTAAATGTACCTATTTCATTATCTATATTATTTATCTATGACATTGTTATTCACTGTTTTGTTTTTTTGGGGGGTTGTTTTGTCTTTGTATATTTTATTCATTGACTTTCAATATCGACACGTGTCATGCCAATAAAGCATATTGTATTGGAAAATGTAAACACAATAGACAGTGAGATAGAGAGTGAGAGATCTCTACAGCATCATGTTACAAAAAAGACTTGGAGATTGCTCAAAGTAGGGAAATGTGTCGGGAGCTTAAATACATCAAGCTGAAGGACAATTAGTATAGTGCAATCACAAACATGCATGTATACCGTGTTTTAGATGTCCTGAAACCGTCCTGTGCAGCCTAATTTGCACTTTCAACACATTCCATTGAATAAATTGAGCCAATCGAGCCACATCGAAACAAAAAGGCACTTGAGCCGCCGAATACTTCGCTATTTCCCCTCCTTAATATGCAAAATCATGCAGCAGCGCACTCCAAAATCTCATCCACTCCATAGGGACACCTGTAGTTTAAATACAGTGTTCGATGTATTCTTGACTTTTTCTCTTTTTTTGTGACAGACATGCACCACAATAAAAAATACAATCAAAGTGTATTCCGCGGATCACTACTTTGTTTCAAAGAAGTGATCTCACTTCCATCCCGAACACACTTTGAAAAAGGACATTTCAGGGGGAGGCAGTTGCACAAACTGATTCCGGAGAAACAAAAATGAGCCTCCAGCCTCCTGGGCTTTTTTTACTCTGTGGATTATGCCGCACTTAAAGCTCGGCACATTCATTGTGGGAGTGTCGACTGTGACCCGCAGTAATACCGGATGTATGGAGAATATTTTTTGCATCGCTCCATAACTCACTCATAATGGCGGCGTGAACGGGCGGTCACTTCAGACTGTTGAGGCTGTAGTAATGTAGCGCGGGTAACACCGGTCCCCTCTTGAGTGCCGCAGCACTAGCAGGTGATTTGTAGCTCGGGGAGACTAATGAAGTGGTCGCTCTGCCACCCTGCTTCTTTTGCAAGATCAATTCGGCGTCAGGGCGCGTACGGCGGCTGCGCTTTATGAATGATGGAAACCTCCTTAGGCCATCCATATACCTGAATCCCATGCAACCCCCCCCCCCCCCCCCCCCCCATGCTCCAGGAGGCAGGGATTCAGCAATCTTTCTTGTTTGTAGAAAAATACATTACCATCAGCCTCCTCAGCTATACGGCCTTTGCCCAGCAGCGCACAGCCACACACACACACACACACACACACACTCCTGCATAGCTTGACTCTATGGCTGCTGAAGGAGAAAAAACACATAGTTAACCATTGTGTGTTTTGGTGTGCATGTGCCAATCTACACACATGCACTCCCCATTCTCTGAGTTTTCATAATTAGTGCGGACGATTTGATCGATTTGACGTGAGTCTTTTTGCCCACGATGACATCCTCTACAGAAAGAAAAAAGAAAAAAGGTGTTCAAGAGGCCGGAGAAAAGTGGAGCTTTTAAACTGATAGTGCATAATGCAATAGATGTTTTAGTCAGCGGATGATAATGAAAATGAGCTAAAGCGGCGAGCGAGGGAGCCAGTCGCTCTCTCACTCACCGGCCTTTGATCCCATCCAGTCTGGCTTTTAAAGCATCTGCTTCCGTAATGAGGAACAGTTTACCATAGCCGATGCAGATGCAGGAAATGAATTCAAAAGTTAATGGTGTATTTGTCCCGATGAGTAAGAGCTGTGCCTCGTTCTTTATGACATCGCTGATCCTCGCCGTAAAACAGGTTGCGTGGAAGGAAAGAGGAAAAAAGACAAGTATTATTCATAAGTTAGAACAATTATCCTAAAATACCCAGGGAGTTAATTATGTCTGTTTTAGTTGTGGGTACATTCGGCGGAGGTGCTTTTTAATGCGCCGGGATGAGTGAGGCCTCGGGCTGTGCGGTGCACAAGGGGTTGATCTCTGTTGCAGCGTGTGTCAATAAGAAAAATCTGTCAGGGGTGTTTTCATATTCCGAGATCACAGTGCAGCTCATCTAAAGGCGTCAGTGGCAATTTGAGAGCGGCGCATCATATATAAAGATGTCACGAGCCGAGGCCTCCAGCCGGGAGGTTGAAAAGGGAAAAGTGGAACGACAATGAATGCTTGTCGGAGTTTTCTGGAGGCTATGGAATTTAAAGGCCTCCCCTTTCATTTCTCGCTTAGATTAAAATATAAAGAAAAAAAAAAAAAGACGGAGGGAGGGATGGAGAGAGGGCGGGAGGGAAATTGAGACAACAGAGCGTGAGTAAGAGAGGGAGCCTTTTACTGTTAATCTTAACTTTTCAGATTGATCGGCTCACGCTCCCTGTAAATCAGCAGCTGCATGGCAGTCGTCTTCTTATATGATAATCTGGGTGTCGGCGGCAAAAGAGGTGTAACAAAATAGGTGGCAGTGAGGGAAGGCAGTGTACGGTCGTCCAATTGAACCCAGCTGATAGCTTCCCTCGCTCCCTCGGCATCTCTCACCTTTTCCTGATACCCTTTTCTCTCCTGGCCCAGGAGAAGATGAGCAGGAAGAGTGTTTAATGTTCCCTCTGATGCCCCAACAGAATGAGCTGAGCTCGGACCCGGATACTAGGAAATGAGCTGTATGCCGATGATACTGTGGTTTAGAATACTTTATTGCTGGGAGAAACTATATGCTTCATGTTTTATCAATAACATAACTGTTGTCACACTGTGCGATTAATTGAAGATAGTTTGATGCAGACTGAAAAGTTTGCACACACCTGATGTGAAAGCTGATGGTTGGATTTACTTTTGATTTGGGGATGCATATAACAATGATTTGCTTTGTCAATTGTCTTTATTATTATTTCTAAAGTAATTGCTCGATCATTTAATTTAGGTGCATTCAAATCAAGTTCAAAGTGGTCCAGTTTGAGAAAATGTCCTCAAGCAAAGGTCCGGAACATCATAATGCCGAACTTGCGTTATGATTCAGTGTCTTATATATATAAACTGAAGTAGTCGCATAGATCGTTTATTATCTGGGCACTCAGTATAGATGTGTGCTCAGAAGATCTTTGCTTTGTCTCAGATCATATGAGACACACTGGTTTTGAAGAGTGAAGATGTAAGAGTTCGTCCATTTATGATTAAAAGCTTTGTTTCTGCTGTCTACTTTTCTCTGTTTAGATCAAACGCCACGTGGAATGACGTCTCTCTGACTTTCTTTTTTCTCCGATTATCATCCCTCGTCTCGTTTCTCCCCTGTGTGCGCGTATCTCAACTGACTTGAGCTGCAGTGCTTATTGGAATGCACAGATTTCATTGGCTGAGTAGCATCATGTGAAAGGATTTACAACGCATGTAATCGATCTGGGAGTTTTCTAGGCCTCTAAACCAGTGCCGTAAAGGCTTTGAAAAGCAGCATGGTTAAACTGTAATAATTCTCAATAATTTATCTGTTTATTGGTCCGAGTCCAGTGAGGAAGGTGAGCCATGGTCAGACCATTAATTACCTTTAGTATAGAAAATGTAAAAAAGAGAATGACGTCACACCCGCCTAAAGCCCAAGGTGACGCATAGAATGTTTTTTAATTAATTATTTACTGTTAGATGCAGTTAAAGAAGCGGTAAGCAACATATTGAGTTATCACCAGCTTATAAAGTAGCAAACATATAACATAAACATATATATATTTGTATATCCAGCAGATATTACTATGTTGTCTGTCTGTTAAGTGCTGGGCAAGGTGGTGAACAGTGGATTCATTAGAGCTTTTGCAATGAAAACAGCTTCCTGCGTCTGGAAACCATGCTGATGAGACTGAACCATAACAGTATTGTTATGTCCGTAAATACCAAAACAACGAGCTGAAAGACGCTGAAACGGATTCTTAGAGCTGACGGGATCTGCAGAGTTGGACGACAATTCTTTGTGGCTTTGTCACCGTGGGCGACACCTTTTCATTCCACGTTGTTATTGGAGCCTTTTTAAAATGTAAAATATATTAATAAGTGCAGCTTTAAGTATTTAAGTATGGCCGATTTTGTTTCAATGAACTAAAACATGATTGATCTGATGTACCAAATGGTTTGTTACACAACGGACACAATGGAAACTGTTAGAAAAAAGAATACTTGGCAGGTGATTGGTATGAACCATCTGTCAATCAAACTCTTACCGAAGCCAGCTGTGAGAGCAGAAACATCTTTTCCATGGAGAGAAGCCTTCGGTGTTGTTCTTTGCTCTTCTTTCAATAAAGAAATGCTCTCCAGTTCTGATATAATTGATGATAGGCTAACCTCTTTAAGATCCGCCACTGTTGTTCAGAACAAACTGTCTCCTCTCCGTGTCGTCACTCACTTGTGACTGTTTATTATTTCCACATGAAGAATGGTATGTCATAGTCCCAATATTTAATCCAAAACTTTGACTACAAAACTTTGTCTTTTTCCTCCCATATTTAGTTTTATATATTTGTCATTTCTTTTTTCCAGCATGGTACAGTTACCTTCATCATCACAGGTTTTTCAATTGTATAACATTTGGAGTTATATGGAGCAGTGTTTATTCTAAACAGACGGACGGACCAACAACCTGGAAGCGTATTGAGAAAACTGACTGACATCGTAACCACGCAAAAGATTTTTTTCCCCCTGCCACACACACACACACACACAGACAAAAACACACTGCAACACACACATGTAACACAGCTGGCACACACTCTTCCCTCCAGAGCAACAGGGGGATGAGATGGACCAAGAGATACAGTGTCTGTGCAGCACAAAACGACGACGGCGGCAGCAGCAATAAAGCCCTCTCCTTGTTTCCCTTGAGTCTTCTACATTTATTTTTCCTTTATATATTATTCAAGTTCAAATAATTAATTCAGGATATCAAATCAAGATGTAGGAAATCAATCAAGAGCCTTTTTTTTTTTTTTCAATCTGCCTTTCATTACAGCGAACCCCCGGTCCTGGCTGAGCCTGTAGCGGAGCTGGCCTGGACTTCTATGAGGACAGACTGAAACACTTACGTGGCATCCCGTCCGCCGGAGAAGATGACTGCTCCGCTTCGCACGGCCATGCTGAAGTATTTAGGCTGCATCCGATTAGGTGGTTGGAATTATTTTTGTTTAGCGCTGATATAAAAATGAACCACATGGCAGGCAGGGAATCTAATGGTCTAGTTTGGTAATTACTTTTATTTCCCTTTCTTTCTTTTTTTTCACCATTTGTACATTGTTTTTAAAGTGAAATTTAGGAAAATCAGTTGATGTATTCTGTTGCATCGTTACATGGTTGACAGAGAAAAACAAGATGACCGTCTGCCTTTGAATGCACTCAAACTTTATTGTCCCAACAGAAAAATGTCATCTCACAGACACAAAAGGAAAAAGAAAAAAACATGACACATCCTCTTTGGGCACACTCCAACTTAAAAAAAAAGAAAGAAAGAAAAAGGATCTGATGCATTTGATGAAGCAGCGTGTAGCCGGAGCAAAGATTAAACAAGAACAGATGTTATTAGAAGAAGCCATCAGACATGTACACATGCGTATTATCGTCTTTATGCCCCCGTCCTCGTCCCCCTGTCTGCTGGCACCGTGGCCGCCGACTTTATGGGAAAGCCCGCTCGGATCTGTGGGAATCAATAACCCCGGTCAAATGACGCCGAGCCGGCAAGATTCATCTCTTCCCCTTTTAGCCGGATACTTTTAGCTCACAGTTGGTGCAGCGATGACTCTCCCCATCTCCAAGGCAGAAGCGATAATGTCGTGGTAAAAACGTCACTCAAAGAGCGGTGAATGTGAGGGTGGAGGGTTGTGGACAGGTAGTGAGTCGTGTGTGTGTGTGTGTGTGTAGCAGTGCTGGTGGGTGGAGGGGCCAATTTATTGAGGGAAATGTATCTATATTAGAGCCGCCGTGAAGCCCAGATCTCCATCTTGGTGATAATTCGCGGTTGTTAAAGTGACACAGTGTTGGTAGGCTGGTCGAGGCGAGGAATGTGGGGGCCAGACCTGACAATTAGAGCCCTGTATATCACACACACTCTCAAAGGAGGGATGGGAGAGGTCAGGACACACACATGCGGCAAGCACACACACACTCCGGGGACGCAGTTAAATGTGCACACGCGTGGAGGGCCGTGGTACATACTGCAAATGCATGCGTACAGACTGCTTTTGGAGGGAGAGGTCAGAACATATCGTGCATCACGTGCGCGCGGACGCGAGCGCAAAGGCAGATAACATGTGGCTCTGGTTTGCGAAAGCAGAAGGAACAATGAAACACTTCTCAGGTGTAAGTGCATAATAGGAGTTGATTTGATTTCCCCGCTCGCTGCTCATTTCTAAATCATGAGACAAAAATGTGACTGATAGGGAAAGAAACCCCTCCACGTGCACGTCTGTGCTTTGTGTATTCGTATCAGGCTCATCTGAATCATGTTTTACATCATTAACCAATCAGTTCCTCTGACAATTCGCCTCAGAGTAATATGATCTAATTGGACAACAGAAGGGGGGGGGAGAGAGGGGGCGCTCTGTACAAGCACATGATAAACAATTGAAGATTATCATAAAGGAAAAAAAAATAAAAAACTATTTCCATCTCCATTACACTCACAAAAAAAACAAACATGCACACGCTCACTGGCTTTATTTCTTTTCCCATTGAGCCTTTTGGGTGCATCATCAGACAACCCGGGGCCGAGGCGAGAAAACAAGAGTCGATACACGTCTGCGATATGAAGGTGAATAATTGTTGTAATTAATGACCCGCAGGTATTAACTGGAGCCATCTGACGGACCTCTGAGGCCAATTCTGCCAGCGACTCTTATCCAGTATCGTGAGCATCACTCACGCTCTCAAAACAAGCATATTAGAAGATTCTGTATAGTTTCTGTTGTGGCAAAAAGACTTGCGTAATATGTATCTCTGTGTGTGTGTGTGTGTGTGTGTGTGTGTGTTTGCCCTTGCAAATTCTACCAGCGGTGTGTGTTGTTTTTAGCTCACGTCCGGCCGCCCCCCCCCTCGCTCCTCCATGACACACACACACACACACACACACACACACAAACCTGTCCAAAGTGTCTGAACTTATTTCATGTAAGATAGCTGGAGCCATTAGCTTCCTGTGACCTTTTACCACTCTTTCTCTGCCGTCACATTCACATTCCGCCTTGTCTGCGTGCGAGTGTGTGTGTGTGAAAATGTGTGTTTGACTGCAAAAGAACATTTTAAAAAATGCTGCAAATGTCCACAAGTCCATGCACTCAAATGCCTGACAAAACAACCGCTCGAGGATGTGTGTAGGTATCTACTGTCTGTGTGCGGTGAGTTAAATGTGGTTGTAGGTACACACACACACACACACACACACACACACACACACACACACACACATGCAGGCATGTATTTGGCTTTTCCCTTTCTTTTATTTGCTGTAATTGGAAAATAATTCAGGCAACGTCAGGAGGAATCGATAAAGAATTAATGAAAGAAGAGGGGGAGTCATTAAAGGCAATAAAGAGGGAGAGGTTATGATGAAGATGGCATCATGGAGAGACACAGAGGAGACAGGCGGCTCTGCTGCCGCTGCTGCTGCATGTGTGTGTGTGTGTGTCTGAGAGACGCTATCCATATCGCAGAGGAGGTTGCAGTTTTATCGGCGTTCCGCTGTAAAAAGCGTTAAAAGCTAAATTAAACATATTATTGTCATGATATTGTCTCTCTGAAAACTAAAGCAAAATGGAGCTCCTGTGGGGATACGAAGAAAAAACATTCTAGTTCAAAGTTACACTTTTCTGTATTTTTTCAACATAATTTCAATAGCACATCTATTAATTAAGACCATGTGCGTAAGCCGACTTTTATCGTTACATTCTTTAATAAAAAGGCCGTCCTCTTCCACCACGCCGACAGCCGGTGTCGCAGTCAATCATTCAAAAGGGTAATTATGTGACACTGTGACGCTAAAATACCTACGGTCCCTTAATAGGAGCCGAGCCATCGAGATCCAACCTCAAGCCTCACATCCCGGGCCCCTACCACTCATCCGAGTGCCGTAAAGCTGCCAGAGGAAACAATACTGCCTCTCTCCTCACCGCCGAGGTTAATGGCAAATGGGGCTGTGGCCGCCGGCAATATTGTTGGATAAATGATTATTGATTAGGTAAAGGTTGAGCTAATCATTAGGCTTCATCCATTTTACGGACTCTCTCCGTGACCTTTCTTGCCCGGCCCTCCTGGATCACCAGGATTTCTCCATACGATGATTTTGATCGCCTTAGCGGATGAAAACGGGAGGGAGGAGAGAATAGGGGGGGAGGAGGAGGAGGAGGAGGAGGGGAAAAGCGAAGGCAGATTAAGTGAAAGGGAGCTGTGAAGGAGCAATGGAGGAAACAAGGACATATGTGTGTGTGTGTGCTGATATGAGACTGATATGGAAGATGAAGTCACCCCTTAAATACTCCACCTGTTCACCAAACGTGCAGCTTTTTCATATATTTTCCCTTTTCTTTGTAAATTATTAATTATTACATTTTAAAAACACATCATTGTGTTGATGTGTCAAACTAATTGTATCTCATGGGCCACATACAGCCCAGGTTGATCCCACGTTAAAACAGCTGTGATTAACTTAGATCTTTCCCTTTCTTATAATGTGAAGAAGTATCAGTTCAGTCCAATCAGTTCAAAAAATGAATGAACAATCCGTTTACCAAACAGATGATGAACTACATCTACACACATCAGGGGACAATCCTGATGTGGTGGGTCATCTTGGTTTGTACTCTTATTTGCAAGCTTCCATGAAAGAAAATTTGAAATTAACATTTCTTTGAATTGAATAATTAACTACAGTGCGATTAGACAATATTCCTTTGCAGCACCTGATTCAAATAAACCTGACTTTAAATCCACGTGTACAGATGTGGGGTTTGGGAAGGTGCTACCGTCACAGAAACACATGGTATAGATGTAACATTCAAATCTTTTCAGCGATTACGGGAAAACACGCAAGCTATTTGAGCTCAACTCCAAATTAAATGTTGTTATATGTGGCAAAAAAAATTAATTCTTCATAATTTTTACTATGAATGCATGCATTGCTTAATATACAACCAATTTCTTATGAATGACGAGACCACAGTGAGCATTAAACATAGCTAGGAATAAGAGTTTTGGTGTTTCCCTTGATGACAGGATATGGTATAGTTTCATGATGGCAAAAAAACGACAACATATATGTGATATGAAACACAATATACTGTAAGTTATTTAATAAATGGCATGCAACCCCTGAAACATGTCGTAAATATGATTATTCATGTACTGCAGTGTGCAAGAGGGGACAAAAACATTATTATTTTAATAATAATAATTTTATGTGGATAAAAATGATTTCATCCACATAAAACAATAATACATTATTTTATGATACATATATATATATATATATACATACATTAAACTATTTGTATATATAAAGGTAGGTTAAACCTTAAATTAATTTATCAATCTGTGTGTTACTGGAATGTTTTTTGCTATTATTAACAGTGTTCAAAACAATATATGTAGTAGGCCCAAAATTATATGTATCAACATTACAAAAACTCATATTAGTTGAACTCGAACACACATCTCTGTTAATTTAAGTTCAAGTTGGAATACATGATTTAATCTTCTCCTGCAGCTCCTCAATAGCGGCATTCTTGAGTTACAGTGTTTTTTATTGAGCTTAGTGTGTGTGTGCTATAAGTATCAGATACACCCGATGTGAAACATCCGCTCTGAAACCCTGACATGGTGACAAGGAAATGCCTTTGCTCCTAACAGCTCTATTTATTGAATTGTAGCGAATATTCCTGGCACGGGGACTCTAACCAAACCCAGACTGGAGCTCACATCTGCACCCAATCAGCACGGGAGAAAACCCCTTCTGTTCCCCCCTCCGTTCCATTTACTCACAAAGTCCGGCACTGGGAAACACAATGTTTATTTGAAGTAATACTTAAGTCTGAACTACTGCATGGCAGTACGTTAGCATTTTCATTGCTACATGCAGAACATGATTTTTTTTCTCTCTCTCTCTCTTACTCTTTTTTTTTTTTGCTGCGATAACTGGAAACCATATGAATGTAAACTTTTTTCCCCTCCAGCTTACTTGTGGTGTGCCATTCAGTTTATTCAATATGACATGAAGCTACTCTAAAAAACGTAGCATCTTCATGAATACGTGATTCGTGGTGCTTTCACTGTACCATAAAAGGGAGCAGTTACTGCAAACAATGACTGCAACCTTCCTGCACACAAGGGGAATGACGTATCGTGTACAGTGCTGCATGTAAAAGACAAATAACACACTGCATATCAAATCTTCACTTTTTTTTATTGACCTTCTTTCCAATAATTTTACAAGACATAGTAAAATTCTATTGCTTTCTCTTCTTTTTTTTTGGCTGCACATTTGAGTTTGACTTTACAAGCAAAACACAAACACACTCGCCCACTTCATTTACAGACGGGCCTGTTGTCCAGCTTGGTAATGAGCAGAGTCCTCTGCAAGCAGGACTTAGCAGATGGGGACCATACAAGTCAGTAATGCAGCATTACGACTTATAAAGTGTGGCGCAAACACAAACCCATGCGCATGTTTATAGACGTGCAGTAAAGTGCATTATGTACGGACAGATATGCACCAAGGCCTACACACAAACAGCGACAAGCACACACATGCACGTACTTTTAAATACGCATTTACAAGACCAGCATGCAGCTCTGCACCCACGACCAAAAATAGTTAAAGAGCGCTTATACAGAAAGTGTGGGCAGTTGAATAAACAACACAGACCTAAAAGTTCTTCTTTATTGTGTCTTCTGTCTTGCATCGGAGACGGAATTAAACGTGAATGGAATCATAAGGTGAAAGTCTCGATAATAAATTCGATAGCAATGTAAAAAACAAGTCCCATGTACTCCGACATACACTTCTTGAGTACCGTTTGCATACTGGTTTCTGCAAATGTATTATTAATCCCTGATTATCCACCTCAGGTTTCTTGCCAAAAAACTAAATTTTCTATTTGAACACATCATGATAACGTCAAAATGTTTTGCTTATACCAAATAGAGCTTGAGCGTGTCATAATGCAACTCAATGCAACCTCTGTACATTAGCCGTTAGCCAAGCAGGACTTTGCTGCCCGCTGGCTGCTAACTGCTAGTGTCAACTAGCTCTCCTCCTGCAGATTTCAACACAGATTTGTTGTTTACAATGTAGCATTATCTCTATCAACCCTGGGACGACAGGACGTCATTTGTACCTTCAGTACATGCGGTACTGTATTGTTTTCACAATTTTGGCATTGACTCTGTTCCGAATAAGTGGTTCTCGTCACATCCCTAGTTATGATATGAGATCGTTAAACACAGACACACACACAGACACAGCTGAACATTTTAATTAAATAAATAACAGTAGAATCAAAAATGATGCAAAAATGTCACAACATAGTCTTATCTCCTCATTTCTGCTGATGCTTTCTGTCTTTGCTCTATGTTCTATTTCTTCCCTCACTGTTCCTCTTGTCTGCTGTTCTTCTTTTTGATTTTCTTTTGGTCTTTATTTCTGTTTACAAATGTGCATCTGTAGTTGTTCATCACTGTCAGTGTCTGAGCTCTGAATGTAAGTCAGTGTTATCATTCTGTGTGTGTGCAGAAGTAGATGAGTTATAATCAGGCATACTTTGTTAGGAGCGCTGTAGAGTGAGCATCGGATCACTCAAAAAGTTTGGACTTCACTCAACAATACATCGACTTTCACCCAGGACACCGGTGTTTGTGTCCTGTGTAAAACCAAAAGTCAACTTTGACTAAAGTTACGTAACCAACGTCGACTTCATTTAAATTATGATTTATTATGGCTTTGACCCAAACCATGATCTGTTCTTTCCCTAAACCTAACAAACTAGTTCTGTGTTTCCTCTGGTGGCGGGACCTACATTTAGCACATTGCGTGTCACCACCACGTAATTTGCTGCTGGAAGGTCGTGGTCATTTCTTGTATTTCTGAGAGATCACATTGGTGATAGGCTGAGCTGGCACGGAGCTGAAGGTACATTGACACAACACTGAGACTTTCTAATTATTTCCGAGACAAAGCGAAGTGATCTCATACTATATCGGTATATTTCTCTTTAGGCTTCTTTGTAGGTGAAAGCCAATTCATCTGCACACTTCTTGTCACACGGCCCTCTGTTTGCCAAGAAAAGAAAAGCCTTCACATCCAGCCCGCCGTCTGAAAACCGTCACTCTCTCCTTCCCTCGTCCTCTGTCCTATATTCCTTTCTCTCCTCCCCCCCTCCTCCCCCTCTCCTTTCTTCACCTCTTCTACCCCTGCCGTCTTTCATTTAAATATTTCATCCAGTTGTCTTGCGGCTTCCATGGCTTGCCAAGTGTCATCTAGATCCCAGGGCCCGACACTAAAATGGAGCGTGGCAGTCATTTTTTGCTTGTGTGTGGCGTGTGTGTGAGAGAACGAGCGAGAGACAAGGAAAAGAGGCGGGACGAGAAGGAGACGCGGCTCGGCTCTGGGGTCTGAGACGTCGGGTGGTGATGAGAAGCGAAAAGGTGGAGAAGACATGGGAGTGATAACTAATGTACTTCCTGTGTACTTCCTCCTCTCCCCTGTCAAAACCCTCCCGCCCGCCGACACCCCCTCTCTCCTTCAGCCTAAAACATATAACTGACGTATTGTGTGTGTGAGTGAGAGTGAGTGTGTGTGTGAAACCTGGGTGATCTTGACGTGTGATGTAAAGGACTTGGTCGGTGCATGAATGCGAAGATGTACATTTATGTGTCTGTCGGACAAACTGATGGCTGATGTGGAGAGATGTGTGTGTATGTGAGAGACTAACTGATGGGTGATGTGTGAGTGAGGTAGTGAGGGACGACATGGACAGATGGGAGAGACGAGTGAAACTTCTACTTAGCGAAGAGTGATGTGTTCGCTCTGTTTAACAGGATGAGTCTTTGCACCTAAGTGAGTGTGTGTGTGTGTGTGTGTGTGTGTGTGTGTGTGTGTGTGTGTGTGCACTATGTCTCATACCCGGTTAGATTGTTGGTTCCGGTTGAGGTAAAAAATGCACTGGCTCATAACGAATGATCTTGCAAAATCGCCACACCGACCTGCACAACAAAGAAGAAGAAGAAGAAGAAGAAGAAGAAGCAGAGACAGATGAGATTGTGATCCACGAAAGTAGCAATGCGAGTCGTCCGTTTGTCCTCGCGGTAACACCGACTCCCGTTGTAGTTTAGATCGAAGCTGTGAAAACACAACGACAAACACGGTTTGGCTTTTAACACGTTTCCCCCCCCCCCCCCCTGCGTTGTCAAGTTGCTCGGGCCCCCGACATGCACCGCTTCTCGCTACAGCGCCGTAAACCACGATGTGATACGTCACGAGAGGTAAAATCACATCCACTGTACATCATTCACACTTTGCATCGACTCGTCCCAAGTGCAAATGAAAGCCGTGTTTCTGTCGCTACCGGGTGGGTTGACGGGATACGTACTTTCCTTTTATTTAACTACATAATTTAGTTGAAAGCACGATTTGCTTAAAAACCTTAATTTGACAAAAAATATATTAATCTTATTTTATTATTATTATTATATATACATATAAATGTTTTCATTATTACATTATTTTGTAAAATGGTAATCAGTATAATGATGTCATCATGATAAGTGGAAGGCAGTAGAGAAAAATGTAAAGGAGAACATTGACAGAAAGTAAATATTGAAGTACCTACACAGAGAAACTAAGAGTAATGGTCCGCTATGTACCAATAGAATAACACAAGAAACAAGGCATCTTCTGTAAAGTTAGATGCGACACAGACATAATGTTTAACATCTTTTAAGGTTCTTTTCATTTTCCTCACACACTCACAATAACCTACTTGTGTGTTTTTTGTGTGCATGGCGCTTCTGTTCCGCTTGCCAGGCTGCTCACTGACCCCCCCCCACATGTGTGTTTGACCTTTCAACCCTGCGCTTCCCCCTAAGGAGAAAGGCCCTCTGCACCTCTGTACATCCAAACACACACTCACACACACACACACCGATCCATCCTTTGAGGGTGCGGATTAAGCCAAGCGGGGCCGACTCCGGTCAAGCTTCTGGTCATCTGCGGTAACAGATAAAAGGATATATCACTTCCTCAATCCCTAAAACCGCAAGTGTGTGCTGCTGGAGACACACACACATACACACCAGGCACTGAGCTCCTGAGTCCCCCCGCTTAGCACTTGATCCTCTCTCTGGGAGGTTGACACTTCAGAGGGAAAGCCTTCACACACACACACACACACAAACACACACACTTGCTCAGACCCTTCACGGAACGTACAGTACATCCCTGTGAGAGCCCAAAACCTCGGAGGGGGGCCCGCTCATGGTGATCTGCTGGTCAGCATCTGTTTACTGTCGGGGGACGCTGCTTCCTATCCCCCTGACTGTCAGTCATCGCT
This sequence comes from Leptoclinus maculatus, assembly GCA_032191485.1. Classification (NCBI taxonomy): domain Eukaryota; kingdom Metazoa; phylum Chordata; class Actinopteri; order Perciformes; family Stichaeidae; genus Leptoclinus; species Leptoclinus maculatus. The sequence continues at coordinate 44,629,961 of JAVDOI010000001.1, read as the reverse complement.
TGCGCCGCTGAAAGCCCACATCTTGGCGTTTGAGGTGCAGGGGACACATTGGGACAATGACGGTCCTCCGTGGAACTAAATATCCTCGAGCCAGGACTACTCGCTCTCTGCAAAGGGGCAAAATCATTTGACCTCCCCCTCAAGGTATCTATAGGGCAGATTGTCCGGCAGGGAAACGCTAATTCGGACAGGCGCGGAGCAGACGTGGATGTCAAGTCAGCTAGCATCTTCGCGGTGGCCCAGGGGCGCCCGACCGCCAGTTTGTAAGGGAGGCGCCGCATTTAACACAGGAGCCTATCTGTTTGTTCAGAGGCGTAGACGGGCATATGGATGTCTGATCGACACAAGGTCAGGGTGAGTTTATTGTAGGAAGGGGGGGGGGGGGGGGGGGGGTATAGGCAGTGAGGGAAGCATGCACACACTTAGATGTTCTCGTAGTTCAAGTGCATGAATGACTAAAAGCTTATTATAACTGACAGATGTTTCTCTTTTCTGTTTGAGTGAGCCTTCCGGCCATTTTAACATCCCAGTGTTTTTCAGTACTTTGAGTCAGATCTAGCCGAGCGTTTTATGGAAAAAACCTTTGCCTGTTCCTGGACTGACTTCATAGTTTTAGTTTGACCAAGGCTCTCACCAAACCAACTGCCACTAGACCATAGACTGTATGTAAGAAGTGGACGTATTCATTATGACGTCACCCATTGGTTTGTGGACTGCCGTTATGAAGCCTCGAATTCTGCGTTTTTGCCGTCGCCATCTTGGACTACGGCCGTCGCCATCTTGGCTATTTTGCAACCGATGAACGGAAGTTACCATACTTGGAATGCTGAGGAGGGACGTAGAGACGGCGTATAAGGCTCTGGTAGCGGCAACAACCTGTCAATCACAGTAAGCCCGCCCTAAAGCATACTCTCCCCTTATGGTCTATTTTACTCTAACAAGGGGGACCATAGTTTACTAAATGAACATCATGCTGTATTGAAGAAGACTTGAAACTAGAGATTGAGCCAATAAACTCATGTTTACAATGTTTACTGAGATAATAAATGAAGAGAGAAGTAGAGTCATTTTCTCAGACTTCTATACAATCTGACTTCTTTTTGCAACCAGAGGAGTCGCCCCCTGCTGGACAGTCGAGTTAATGCAAGTTTTAAGACACTGTCACATTGGCTTCACTCGGCAGAACCAGAGGTTGCCGTCTGCACTAGACTCTGTGAGACGCAGGACGTAAGTACCAGCTTTCGTACTGTAAGTGGAGAACAACTGCAAACATAAAGTAACAAAGTATATCGAAGAGAGAGTGAAAGACTTGTTGAGCCTGTTAGAGTTCATAATTGTTATTGCATATTGGTTTGAATACTTTTATCATCCCTACATAATTTCTTACATCTACTGTCATTGTACAATATATATCTACAAGATGGTAAATTCTCATGAAACATAAAATAATAGACAGCATCAACACAATCATCACAATAAGTAATGATTTTTCAAGTGTATATATATATATATATATATATATACGTATATATACTGTGTGACTCCCTGTCTAAGCAGAGGACCCCCGTTGTTTTCTTTGTGAATATGCATAGTTTTTAGAATTTTACGAGATAGTTTGCTTAGACTTGATGTTCACATCATTGGCAGAAAAAACTCTCTTTTAATGTTTCAAAATGATGAATTAATTTCACGATACCACGTTTGAATGACTCATAAAAAAGGTCCTGAACCAGAGTACACAGCTTCACCTTCCTTTTTTTATCAGCAGAGGCTCTGGTATGAGCTAAAATGTCTTTTTTATTTTTTTATTAAGGATCTTTGATCTGCTGGCCTAAACAGAATCACAAAGTTATAGCTATTTTATAATTTAATCATTTTTCATAAATACACTACATGTATTATAATTTATAAAAATATTTTTCCCATTATCTTATTTTCTCATTGCACAGCTACTGTCTTCCTCAGTTGCTCTGCTTCCAGTGCAGCTTGTTTTAAGTAGAGCTTTTATCCAATCAGATTTCACCTCTGTGTCTCTAGGTAAGAAGAGAGGCCCGAGGCCTGCAGACTCACAAGTGAATGCCTTTGCAGTTTAAGTGAATGGGGACGATATTGTTGATTGTCATAGTCTTCAACCAATCAGATCTTTATTTTGACATGTTGGGCGTATTCTTTGACGTGTCAGAGCCTGCTAGCTGGCCTACAAGTACGTCAGCATTGACGTGCAGCTCTGCAGTGAGGTGCAGCGTGATTGGTCAGTGGGCGAGCACGTGACTATTGTGAAACGAAACTTAAGGAAGCCAGCAAAGCTTAGTCGGAGTAGTGAGAGTTCAAATTGAAAGATATGGAAGAAATTATGACATTTTTAGCATTTTGCTTGGTGTAGATTATTTTCTTTTTTACCTAGCTTTGTTTTTTGTGGGATTAAACTCTTTGTCAACAAAGAAAGGACGCAATGGAAGGAGGCTGATAACGAGGGACAGGTGACAGCAGGGCTAACGAGGGACAGGTGAAAACAATGAGGGCGGGGCAGACGATCACACTGGTGGGAGACACACAAGGGGCGGGAAGTGAAGCATCTGGAACGAGAGACGAAGGTGAGTAGGCCTGTACCAGTATGAAACAGGAAATAATAGCTGAAAACTGGACACGAGGAAAACGCATCTTTAGAGGAGTGGGAAATGGCAGTTGCTGTCGTTTCTCCACTCTTTTGGTATTTTTTTTTGTCACCACATGTATGCCTTGGAGCAGGGGCTTTCAAAGTCTGACACTGCGAGCCCTCCGTCAGAGAGGAACCAAACAATTACCTCTGGAGTTAGTCTGAGTAAAACCCAGCTTGATGTACTGTTTATTATATTTCTAACATTTTTGTTTAGCTCCTACAGCTTCTTTTTTTGGCTTAATATTGAAAAAGTCTTTGAAGCCTAAACTTTTTTTATTATTTAATCATAACCACAATCTTTCCCAAACCTCCCAGTAAGCACTTTGAACCATTTGAACCCTAGCTCTATTTTTAGGCTTCTGCTCAAAAATACTATACCCATACTCAAAGGGGCCTTACTCTCTAACTACAAGGTCTATTTGAATAATTTAAATGTATTAATAACACTCAAGTGGGTTAGCTTTGGTGAGAGGTGTAAATATTGTGTATATTTTACTGGTTAATAGCAAATGAAGATGGAACACAGCTCCACTTTGAAAATGTCAGGTTTGCATGGTGAAAAAGCACTATTATTGATAATACTATATTAAATGAGGCTCAGTAAAGCCTAGTAAAACCACCCACCATCATAGCAAACAATGGCTGTAGTCATACAAAAAAGAATTGGAGTGAATAGAGTGAAGTAGGCCAGAGCTAGAGAGATAAACGTACGAGAGGTCACGAAAGGTTGTCATTTGAGAAACAGCCTCTCCAGCTGTTCCATTGTACTTTTATAACTTAAATAACGATATATTTAACTTCCTTTATCCTTGTACATGCACAATATATCACATACAGCAGTTTGGAATAATTTTTGAGAGCTAGAACCCTCTCCAAAGCCTCTTGGGACCGCCGACCTACGTCAGAATGCACTATAGTGTGTGTGTGTATTGGACCATTTCTGAGCCTGTGGTTGGTCAATTCAATACTACGACACATCTATACACGCCTTAGGATCTAGCCAATGCAGTGGTGGTAACGTGGTTTTGATTGACAGGATAGTTTTCCCGTAAATCCCGATTCTCAAAATGTGAAACGTGGTCCTCCGGGTTTATTTGACCCCCCTTCGTTCAGGAAATACTTTTTCAGACAGTAAAACCACAGAAGAAGTTGATTTTCACCGGTAAAAATTGATTATGGGGGACTGTTTCGTCAACATTCATCTCAAAGTGAGTCAAATTCAGAATTATTCTGCGGGATGACTGGCTGTTTATGTCCTCTATTTTGCGGGTAACTTTTGAACCGTTTGCCGGAGAGTAAATCCGAGTGTAGCGATTGATTCAGCGTGGAATTCTAATGCTGGTTAGTAGCATCTTGTGAGCATGGTAGGTTCTAGCTTCGTCTTCGGAGCAGTAAACGGAGTGCGCAGCTCGCCGAGTTATGCCGAAAATAACACGATGTTTTGGGAGGTCTTGTCGTAGGTTCTGGTAGATCGTGTTTTATTGTGTTTTCAGTGTGTAAAATGTTATACATGGTTCTGTTCATCAGAAGTTCTTCGTTAAGCCGGTATACAACATGTGTGTAGGATTATTATATTTGTTACTGAAAATTGCATTGTGCAGTACCGCTTGGCACCCCACCTGGTGCCGTTCGGGCCCAGATGGCTAAAGAAGAGTTGATCATGCTTTAGTTGCCATGAAGCTGATATTGCAGGAAAAAGCAAAAAGGAATACATTGACAGTGACATTTTGTGAAGACCTTGAAATTACTTACATTGATTTCTGACATCCCTTAATACTTACCTTGAATCTTATCATAATCTATGATTAATAGTGATTCAAAACCTACAAAAATATTAACATAAAAAAGACACAGTACACACACACACACACACACACACACACACAGTCAGTGTGTTTTACGTATGCAGAATCATATTCCCCTCCTGTAACGCAATCGGTAACCTCCGGGACTGAAAAAGTAAAGCTATGCAGAAGTGCCCTAAACTCACATTCTCTCTAATGGCCAGCAGGGGGCGGCGACTCCGTTTGCAAAAAGAAGTCTGGTTGTATAGAAGTCTATGAGAAAATGACTCTACTTCTCACTTGATTTATTCCCTCAGTTAACATTGTAAACATGAGTTTATGGTCTCAATCTCATTTCAAGTCTTCTTCAATACAGCATGATGTTAATTTAGTAAACTATGGTTCCATTCAACTTTAACCCTTTCACAGTGTGTTTTCAGTTCATAAAAGTTAATTGTAACATTTTGGTCTCTTTTTCAGCGTTCAGTTCACCTTCTCGTTCCACTTCTGGTTCCAAAGAAACAAGATGGCGACGGCCAAAATGCCGAACTCGAGGCTTCATAGCGGTAGTCGCTAAACCAACAGTTGAACATCACAATGACTCCGTCCATTTCTCACACAGTTTAGCTCCTTCAGTTTGTTTTGGGCTTAATATTGAACAGTCAACGTATCCTAAAGTTTTTTTTACATTTAATCAACTCGTTCCCAAACCCTTAAGTTCCTAAAGATGCATTAATCATGCTTTGGTTGACGTGAGGCTAATATTGTAGGAAAATAAAAGGAAATAAATTGACTATGAACATTTAAAAAGATACTTTCTGTATGAACCTTTTGCACTGGTCGTGAACACTTACCAGATAGTTGTGAACACCTTGAAATTGATTTCCACATCCCTCAATACTAACCTTAAACATGTATACAACCCACGATTAATACTTTACTAATAATACTAATATGGAAATGCACACATACACAAGCTTAGCTTTTTTCCTTGCACTGAAACTGTTTTGCATGTGTATGCAGAATCAAACTTCCCCTTCTTCCCCTTGTGTCACATCAGGGCCTCTCATAAGTGAGACACCATCAGCATTGTCACAGAGGACGAATGTGAGCTCATCCTCTCTCTCTCTCTCCCCCCGCTTCTCTTTCTCTATATCTCTCTACCACCATTAAATTCATCCATCTCTCTTTCCATTCAGCAGGTATCTCACACAGGGTAGCGGTGGGGTGGAGGAGGGGGGCCCTGGCGTAACAGCGGGGAGAATGTCACAGTAAGATAAACACCGGGTGCAGCTGAAGTGGCTTTGGGCTCAGCTCCCGCTGACGTGACACGAGTATCGGCCCGTGATTTGTATCCACCGAAGCTCTCAGTGTGGAGTGGCTCCCACGCAATCGCCATACATCCTGAAACATACAGCGTTTCATCCCGAGTGTTTCTGTAACCCAGTGCTATGTTTGTATGTAGCCAGCATTATCGTAATACACAGAATCATGGTGAACTGAGTTATGTATCTGAGTTTATGAGTTACAATAGTTTTGTAAAAATAATGTTCTTTAATTACTTTTCATTTGCACTATCCAGTCATGCAAACATGTGCCATGAAAATTTTGGATGACATTTACTGGCTATCCAGGGTATGAAACTAACTCAAAATCAGTACTAGTCCCAAGGACTAGTAGGTTCATAAAACTACTAGTCCTGAGCAATCTTTACTAGTCCTTCATGAAGCTTTGGGGAATGTACCAATCACGGGGTGTAGGGATGTGTGTGTGGAGGAAGACTCTCCCAAGGCAATGATCTAACAGTGAAACCGCAGAGATGCAAGGTACTAATCAAGAGTTTTATTGTTTGTAACATTATGGCTGTACAAAGATTGATGCATGTTACATCATGATGTCGTGAAATTAAGACCAAAAACTGTTACTCCTGTTGAGATGGACAGGGGGTCAAAGTTGGTCATTTAAGATGTATTCCAATGGGAGCTCGAAATACAGGGGTGGTACCTTAAAAACACAACGACGCGTTTTGTCCGATGTGCCCGTGTTTTAGCAATGTCGCACCCCGTTGCGAAACCTGTCCGCCTCGAAACTGAAACCGAATTATTGGAATACGGCATCTTAAAATCGCAAAATATGCTTATAATGGTTTGGGGATCGACAATTCTTGCATTATTTAGGCTCGTAGTTAAGATGAAGGTTAAGATCACGATTAAATATTGTACAGCAGTTCAAATTGCCAAGTTGAGGAATTCCGCTATGGAACGTACCGGCTAATAATGTAGCTATATTCCGCCGTGGGGAGTAACAGCATGTCACCACGGCAGTTTAAGCAGTGAACGCTCGGTGCCCAAAACAATACGCAGTCTATGAATAAAGCAGGCATTTGTTCTAATTTTAGATGAAGTATTTTTGTTAGATCACACAAAGATATTGGGTGTTAGTTCATGTGCTGCAGTGATAAGAGCTTCACGATCTATATTTCTTCCGCGGACGAATGTTGGCGGGCCGCTGGTGAAACTGAAAGAGAGGCCCGACCTGATCATGAATATAGTGCCTTTCACATTGCGTAAACAAAAAATTATAATCGAAACAAAATAGTCTAATATCCTCAACAATTTGGGGAATAGTGGAATGTTACTGTTAAAGTGACTGGAAGGAATGTATCATTGTACTGGTTCATTACAAGTTGTGGCCACCAGGGGGCATCTATCAGAATGCACTCCAGACAAGATGTTCCTTTGAGAGGTTTATTGACAGCAGTCAAACAAGCAAGTGTGTGGTTCTGAAACAGATATCCATGAAATAATAATTAGTAAAAACCTCTATACAGCATTGGTTCCAAATTAGGACATACAGGGACAGAATACAGGCAGCGGTAAACATGTCCGGGACTCCTACAGTCGGCACTGAGCAAACAACGAACGAGCCGCTAAATATCAGACTAGATTGCCGTGCAAATGACACAATATAACCCTTATGATGACATTTGACTAACACCAAACGTTACGTTTACTTACTGGTTGTTTACACGCACACAGTCTTGAAAGGTGAACTCCGAACATCCACATAAACTCTAATCTATTTACGGACACCTGTCATTTCGCGCCACTACTCTCGTCAGAGCCTTTTCACCAACTTAATACCGGTGATATTAGTCCGCGAGCAGCTGACTGCCGTCCTCTTCCGCAAGGGGCGTAGTGCGGTTCCTGCTCGGCTGTTTCTCCGAAACCCATCAATAGAGGTCGTCCTTCGTCACAGTTACATTTACTTATCGGGAAAGTCTTTTTCCGGACATAAATAACGAATAAAGCCTCTCAAATTTCACTCGCCATGAGGACTAGTGAGAATGATAATTTAGGTAGTCCCTCCAAAAATCCACTCGCCTCGGGCTAGCGGACTAGCGTTAGTTTCCGACCCTGCTATCGTTTGCTAACTGTTAACAAGCTAACTGTACGTTTACAGGTTTCCTTTGTAAACAAGCCTCTCTTGCGCAGCGCTCTGTAACGTTAACGTTTGCCCCCATGGAGCTATAAAGACTATTGAGTCCCGGTTTGAAGGTGTTGTCCCAGTTAGGGTGTCCAGAGGCGCAACAAATATCTGTGAATACACTAACGTGTCCCGGTTTTCAACATTCACTATACACTACATATACGTTTATCTTGTTCTGTCCCACTCATAACACATTTAAATAATTCAACATGTGTATGAATTTAACATTGATTTGTTTGCCATCCACCGCTGTGATCTACTTCAGTTGGGCGAATGGCTCAAACGGGCAGTTCGGGAGGGGAAGTCATTTCTATGTTTTAGCCTGTAATGTTATGTATAGACCAAAAGCATATTTGTACCGTTTTGTTGACAAATATGTTGTTTTTTTGTTTTAAAAGGTATCTGACAATCAATAATTAGATTATAATATATTTTGTGTTTTATATTGCATCGTACAGTTTTCAAATAAACTTTCTTTTGGTAGTTGCTCGAAGATGAAACATAATTTTTCATCATTTGAGGTGCTGTCCGTGGGGTTGAAAGTTGCACTCTATAAGTTAGGAGTGGTTCATTCCTACTATTCGGTGCCATTTCAGCCAGGTTTACGTCTATACATTTTTTTAAAATTGTAAACATTTCATCTGAAAGAGGGCTTGTAAAACTATAAGAAAAATGTATTGGTCAAGCTCAGGATATGATGGTTTAATAATTTTGAACAATTCTTTACATGCGAGTAAGACCAAATGTCCACCCTGTTACAGGACATTCACATCTCTATTAATATGTGTTTTGTATACACAGGTATTGTAATTATTACATTTTCTAAGAGTAAAAATGTCCCTTACTTTAGCCTTAAAATATATTTTGAACAGTATTTACAAACAAGCTTTAATTTGAAAAAAAGTTGTTCTCTATTTTAAGGCACAATGTAATTTCCACCCTGTTACTGTGCAAAACAGTAACAGGGTGGACGGTAACAGGGGGGATATTTTATGCTAAAGTTAGCCATTACTACTCATGAGAGAGCACTTAGTGACAACAGAGGAAGATTTTTAGTATATTTATTAACCTTATTTTCAAAATTACCAAAAATGATTGGTTTCCACTATGAATAAGCGTAACAGGGTGGACATATTGTGGTTTACAACATCATTCAAGCATTCTAAAACATTGATTAAAAAGGTTTATTAAAGAGTGATACTTACTCTGCTTCTTGTAGATTATTTTCCCCCAAAAAGTGTATGCTACTTCCTTAGTCACATGACTTGAGGAAATGTCAGGGGGCGTGTGCAGGGAGATGTGCATCATAGTAACAGGGGGGACAGTCAACTCAGGGACAAAACATATCTTAAAGATTTTAAGCATTAAAAGCGCATTAATAACAAAAAATAACATTTGGTGAGGAATATTATAAATATAGCTATACAACAATGAGGAAAAATGTGGAATTTGTTTGATTTATATTACTTATATCTGTATCTTAATTTGACCAAACATGATTGGGGACATGGCAGTTTAGCCTACTTGTGCTAAAATTGGAGTAATTATTTTCAATTAAATTATTCCTGCGTACATATCATTTTGTTTTATGGTAGAGGGGGGTTAACCATGCAAGACAAGCTTTTAGAAAGAATTATAAGCCCATCTTTACACAAAATATACCGTATAATGTAGTGGGGACTCAAATGGCACCAAATGCTAGGAATGACCCGAGTACTAAGCGCTGACATGTTTGTCTACCATCCTGTTGAAAACACCTATGGTGCTTGTACAGCCGAGTACATGTGAGTGGGGGTGACTGTGCTGGTGTCCGTATAAAGAATGAAGTCATCCTAGTCTATGGTTAACGTCTAATCTCACAAGTGTGGCAACTCATTTTAAAACAAACGTGAATCGCTGTTTAATTTACAACCGGCGAGAGAGTGTATGCTACTTGAGTAATGTGTTTTGTGTGCTCTCTGACCGTTCAGCACTACGAACCTGTACACTCGATTTGACCTGACTCGACTTGGCTGCTTTAAGTACCAGCTGTTGTACTGTACACAAAGAACTACTGCAAGCATGGCAAAGAATACCGAAGGGAGACAACCTTTTGTGCCTGCTAGTATATTCATAATTGATTTAAATACTTGTATCATCTTTGATTAAGTACCGGTTTAATATATAAAAAATTACAATTACACAAATATATGTGAGATTAGTAAAGCTAAGAAGAGCCAAGTGTGTTATAAGATACATTTTTATACTCATTTTAAAGGATTTAATTCATTCCTCTGTTTTTTTTTAATAACATTCATTATATGACTCCTTACCATGACTAGCATTACCGTTATTTTGCTATTTTACAGGGGCCTGAATGACTGCAAATTGCAGTCCGTCTAAACCCTAGATTTGAACTCGTATCAGTCATATCAGTACTTAAAGCAGCCAGTATAAAAAATTTGTATTGGTATCCATTTAATCGCCTCAGGGTCACGTGTCCTCCAATATATGAAATATGGAAATGTGTCGCCCCCCCCCCCCCCCCCCCCCAATATTAGTAATGGCCTAACACAGTGGTTCCCAAACTTTTTAGGCAACGCACCCCCTTCTACATCCCGACCGGGTTCACGCACCCCCAATCCCCCACACCTTCAAAAAAAAAAAGCAACAGAGCCTATTTATAGCCTTAAAATAAAGCATTAAAATCGGACCAATGAGAGAACAGTTTGCTCGCGCGTGGCGTTTGTTTACAATATTTAGTCCGCTGTTAAATGTTGCAGTGTGAACACAAACAAAGGGGCAACTGCAACATTGTATCATATTAATCCCTGAATCGGAGCAAAGCAAACGAACTACAGGTGTGAAAACGCCCTGAAACACTGCAACAAAGTTTCAATACATTTCAGTTACACAAGGCGTCACTTTTAAAGAGCAATAAGGATGGCGAGGACACACGCACAGGCTCAGGCAGATTGCATCACATTTCATTTACAATTAACCTCACACGTCTTCGGTGATTGTGTGAGGTAGCCCCTTTCTTGCTATTCTGTAACTGACCAGATATGAAGCCCGTAGTGTGTTTTTTGTAGACCCAACACAGAATGAGACTGCAGTTGTTTTGGGCTGTTTTGTAACTCCTCCAACTTCGATATAAAACATGTAAGGGGCTTTTGACTTGCACTGGCATGCTTGGTGTTCAGGGCTTCAGACAGCTGTTAGCCAGAACCTCACTGCACACCACCCACTGTGGCTTTGGGCAATCTGCATTGCCAATCCAAGTGAAGCCCAGAGCCCCAGACCCAGATCATGTTCATCATATTTCCTCTTTTTGTTCCTAGTCTGATGCTCACTATCATTTCCTCTTTTTTCCACCTTGACTCAGCGATGGGCCGATGTGCTCCCGATGTGTCTGTGCTATCCCTTCCTCCTTTTCGGTCTCCTCCGTCTCATCTTTCTCTGACTCCCGCACGATTTCTTCTCCCGGTCTCTCCCCAACGCACCTCTCCGTTTCTCTCTCCTCCGATTCCTCCCTCTCTCTCTGTCCCTCTCCTCTTTCATGACTGATAGCTTCAGATGTCCCATCTGACAGTTTCCCCGATTTCAGCCAGTTTAGCATATTTGCATGAAAGTTGCTGAATGAATGAAGTTAGCTGCTAGCTGACGTTAGCTGCACAAGCTAGGCTAGCTAGTGTGTACGTAAAAGACAGTCTGGCGGCAGGAGCTGAAGTGCATGTATTTATTAAATTGTAAGTTTTTAATTTTAAATTTAAATCTTAAATCTTTTTATAATTCATGTTTTTATTTTGTGAAAAATCCCACTTAATTTTTCTTAAATTATATTTAATATTAATTATTACACCATTAGACCACCATTACATTTTCCCTCTCGCGCACCCCCTAGAGGCAGCGCACCACACGTTGGGAATCCCTGGCCGAACAGATCATCAGATTCCCCAAAATCTGAAAGACAGCTTTTTATTCCTCTTACTATTCAGACTCCAAACTGTACTGGATGTAGCTTTCATTGATCTCCTCCATGCTTCACTTTGGCGTGCATGTCTTGCTTGTACAGCTCAGGTGTGCGTGCCAAAGTTTTTGGTTGTTCCTTACACTCTGCTCGTTGTGCTCAGACTGTAGGCCTGTAGTTGATTCGTCACTAAACTGTGTCGCTGCAAACCCACCAGGTTATCGTCGTGTGGGGTGGCAACTCTGAAACATGCGTGTGCCCCGGGGCACGCATTGTCTCTGGCACATGGTCCTAATTGCCTCGTGTATTTTGTTTTTGTGTTTAACTGAACTCCAACAGCTGCTACTTAAAGAGAAATACCTAGTGTTTACCCGTTTTTACAAAACAAGCCCTCATACAGATTTAGTTCCAGTCATGTGCACGTTTTCATAAAAATAAAAGCCAAATGGTGGAGTTACACCGAATCCGGCCAACAAACGGATAGACGCGACGGAACCCCAAAAGGTCCGACGGGTGGGCTAGGCTTGGTTCTGGCTCGACTATTTTCAACAGCGGCCGGGTCCCAAACTTTCTCATTTTACAGTTTCTAAAAAAATGCGTTGCAGTAACAGAATATTGTTTCATTTTCTAGGCGCTGCCTAGTTTGACTATTTGATCTGAGTTCCGCGAGCCTGCTGCCTTGTGATGGACGGACCTAATTGGCATAAAGTTGAAGTTGGGTCGTAAATTATGCAAATTTAGATACGGCGAACAGTCAGTCAACTTGCCGTGTCGTATCCATCATGTAACGCGTGTCCTCTTGCTCTCTTTAGAAAGTAATGGGATCCGTCAAGTTCACATATGTTAATGGTTTTGGTGTATCTCCACCATAACTGACCGGTGAGACAATTGATTACGTCCAGATTGTGTCAGACTGTCTATATGAGGAGCTAAGCCGCCCTGCTGATGCTGGTTTGGCAGGATATCTCAGCTTGTATCGTATAAGCCCAACCCCCCACTTGCCTCCCCCCAATGTATGGCACTGGTCAGTTAATTTTATACCTGTTTGCATCTCTTCCAGGTCATTAATATATAGGAAATATATTTGATTGACTGGAAGAGATGCAAACAATTAACTGTTGATACGATGTATAGTAAACACCCCCCCCTCCCCCTTTTCCGAATCACAGTGGAGTAATCCACAATGATGCAGTGCCGTCAAATTTGTTCATTTATTTAATCATTTTCAGACAAATTTAAAATACACAGGCATCAGCTAAGTGGTTATGCTAAACGAAAACTAAAAAAAGAAAAGCAATCACGACACATTTCTAAACAGCACTATTCTAAATATCCCACAATCGCAAGCTTTTTCATTCTGAAAGATACTCCGTTGGTGTCCCACCACCACCAGAAGGAGCAGCAGAAGGCACTAGCCGCAATGCTAACGGTTTGCGCTAGCAGCAAAGATGATGTTTGCTCAACCAATAAATTAGGGGGAGGCACTTGGAAACAGTTGTTTGCGCTGTTGCATCGCTCTCTATGAGGTGTTAGGCCCGAAAGCTCCCTCTGCTCTGTTTTAGTACTGGACCGCCAGAGCACCACTTTTCTTTCACTAATCTTAGGTTAATTTGTTAAAAGCCAGAGATGCCACCGTGACTCCATTACCCTTCAAACACCATTGTGTAACTTCTGATATTTTCTAAATACCTGTTGTCATTCCTTCACTGCATTCCCTTTGGCATCGTCTCGTTTTCTCTTTTCATTTACTTGTAATGAAGCTCTCTCTGTCTCTCTCTTTAATGTCTTTTTTTCTTTCTGGAAGTGATTTGTGTGTCTAAATGAGGAGGGAGGGATGGTTGGGTGAGGCTCTACCATCCTCACGTTGAACATAATTAATAAAAGCAGCCCGTTCCAATTTAAGAGACTGATTAATGCAACAGATACATCACAGCATGGAGTGGACCATCTCTCTGTCTCTTTCTTTCTCTGGTCATGACAGAAGGGAGACAGAGCACGGCATTATTAGGTTATGGCAGAATATGCTTATTATAAATCTTTGGAGAGTGAATGTTTTTGGGGATTTTCTCAACGCATGTCTAACAGTTGCAAATGACAAATAACGACCACATGTTTTTTGTCTTTATGCTGATGATACACCCATTGACTGCCATGCTGCACGCCTTGTAAACCAATGAAAGGAAATCAAATGAAACATACATGAAATAGATGACTTTTCTATCCCAATAATCTTAAATTGTATTCTGTTTCCACTGAATGATATACTCTGTAAAAAAAACAAAAAATTATTATTATTATTTATTTATTATTTCCAGTATTTTCTTAGGGAACAAAACTACATTGTCAATTACATTTCGAGGGAAATACGTTTGATTTTAACGTACCACAAGTTTCTAATCAATGTATGTGCACGTTAAAGATGATTTTATGTTAAACATAATTGACAATGCAGTTTTGTTGTATGGGAACGTAATTTATAGGAGACAAACAAAGTCTGATCTTTCACCTAGGAGACCGGTTTTTTGTTCCCCATGTGAAACAAGAAGTCAACGTTGATGTATTTATCAGGTAACTTGCGTACTTCAGTAACGGAACTTCTGTAGTTATTTTAACCCAAACGGCAATCTTTTTCTAAACCTCACTAAGTATTTCACGATATAAAGCTGTTTCCTGTGAAGTCATACGTTTATTTTGAAAAGACTGTATGCATGTAACAAGCAGAAATTGACACGTGTTGCTGACTTTTGTAGGAAAACTCCCAAAAAAACGAGAAGTAACTTTTATTAAGATATCCTAATTTCAGTCACACATTGGTTTTGATGGCCAAGCACTGACTTCCAATTCACACATTAAGGGACATCGTTTACATCAATAATAGGTCTGAGTAGAGATGCAGTGAAATATTCTGTTTCAAAGGTTGAGACATTTTAACATGTGTGTGAATGTTGTTTGGGCTAACCCACATTATTTGTCACTTTTCCAGAGAAGATAAGTTCACTCAAGGTGATGCATCATTTGTAACAGTTATTATTATCATTAGGCTCCTGGCATTACAGTGATGGTGAAAAACATATTTGTTTGACTTACAGTCATCACTGGTACCCTCAGTAAATACTGGCAGTGTTTCTGTTTTGTTTTAAAATTTGAATGGATTTAAGTCATAATAAATATGTTTTATTTAATTTCCGTTTGATGGCTTCTACGAGGTGCAGAGCATGACGAATAAATGTGTGTATTATCAGCATATAGACAAAAACTGAACTAGAGGTCATTATCTGTAATTTTCAACTGTAAGACGTAAGTTATGTAAATTAAAAAAATATATTTAGGCTCCAAAGATTTATTACAAGCATATTTCTGCCATAAGCTAATAATGTTGTGCTCTGTCTCTCTACTGTCGTGACCAGAGAAAGAGAGAGATAGAAAGATGGTCCACTCCATGCTGTGATGTATCTGTTACATAAATCAGCCTCATAAATTAGAACGGGCTGCTTTTATTAATAATGTTCAACGTGAGGATGGTAGAGCCTCTCCAAACCATCCCTCCCTCCTCATTTAGACGTTAATCACATGTTTAAAACGGCAACTGTAATCCGGGAGGAAATATGATTCCTTCTAAACATAATTGAGAATGCAGTTTAGTTGAACAGGAAAGTTATTTTTTGGAGACCGGGTTGTTAAATGATAATGCTTGTGTGAATTTATTTTATTATTATTATCTTTGCCATAAAACAACCAAAACCAACAATTAACTGGTATTCTTGGTAAGTATTGACTGTATGGCCAAAGCTTGATTTGGGTTATTATTAGGTTATTTAGGTATCATAGAGAAGGTAGAACAATTAGTAGAAGGAGCAAAAAAGTAAATGAGCTTTCGGTCCAGTGGGACATTTTTCGGACTATTGGGGTTTCGGAATAATGGGCCGTCTCTGTAAATGTTAAACGTGAAACAAAACAACAAATATGCAACTGAACTACTTGGTTATGTTTAGGTAACAAAAGTACTTGGTGCTTTTGCTTTAAATAAACACATTTATTCCATTATTTAAGTCACGGTCGTAAGTCATCATTGACTTGTTGTTTCATAAGGGACATTAACGGTGATCTCCTGGGTGAAAGTCCTGTGTTTGTTTGACCCACCTATCCACCCTGACCTCTTCCCTACGTGGACTTTGATGAGAAATGTATTTGTGATACATCAAAATACATAATCCGGGAGATGATACGTTCCCCCACGAAAAATAATTGGCAACGTAATTGTTTTGGGAGACCAGGCTGTGTGGGCTGCGTGTATTGTTTAAATGCAACATCTGTTTGTTTGCATCCTCCATTTATGTCATTCATTTGTGATTTTACTTCATTAGAAAGTTCTCAGTTTAATTCAAAAGCCAAATAGAAGAGCTCACCTCCTACAAGTGTAACTAATAATTACAAACACTGCCACTGCACCACAAATACTAAAATTCATAAGAAACAGTGCTTTGTCTGAACTATGAATGTTTCTTGATAGAGCCAGGCAATGGGAGATTGTGAAGATAGTGCCCCTTGTATTCTAACAACATGGTGCTTCAAATATTGTAAATGAGATAAAGAAAAACAGGTAACTGGTCTTTTACTTCTTTTAATTTAGCAAGGAACTCACAGAGGCTCTCCAAGGAGCCCTGGTGGTCCCTGGACCTGACTTTGAGAAACCACTATTTTCAAGCAGTGTAACCAGTGAAGTACAGTAATGGAGTGTAGTGGCCTGAAGTGTAGCTATGAAGTCCTCCCTAATGACTCTAGCACATGTGTGTCTGGCTTTCAGCCCTCTCATTAACGTCACTGGACACTGTATACTCTGTGGCTGAGTGTGTGTGTGACGTGGCTGTTTGCCAATTTAGAAGGGCTTAGAGTGCTCCGGTGATCTCATCTCCTCTTAAGTTTGCTCACCCTGTGGCTGTGTGTGTGTGTGTGTGTGTGTGTGTTTATGTGAACCCTCACCCACACAATTTACTTATACTACATGTAGAGGAGTACACTTCCTGCACAGGTGAGGGATGTCGTCCATTCTCTTGCAACTGGAAGGATGAAATCTGTGCCATCTCCTCTTACAGAAGATCGCTTCCTTTTTCTTCATTTTTCACTAAGGAGTAAATGTTTAGTAAATGTATCTATTTGATTTTTTTGTTGTTGCTTCAGTTACAGATGTTGCAGCTCTGGTTTATGAATAAGCGAGACCTGTAAGTGTGTGTGTGTTTGTGTGTGGTAAACAGGGTGGTTTGCTCTGTGGAAGAAGGAATTTCCCCCAGCAGTCCCCATCAGTAATAGTGCCTGTAATGAGCTGCAGCTGTCAGCGTGGTTTCCGCAGCCACACACACACACACACACACACACACACACACATGTACACAGTGAGGAGGAAGCAGTGACTCACTCAGCGGCGCGCCGTCACACTGTACGCTGATAAACAGTGTAACTCATCAGACTTGCATCAGACATGAGACGCAAACATTTTCCGAAGAAATACCTACTCCTAAAACTATCGGAGCCTGTGAATTTACTTTACGGTTTATGACTATTGTATAACTTAAAACACACTGTTTGTGCTTCTCACTTAAAGACACTGAAATAAAAAAATGCACTCTTCTAATCCTGTTCTGCCTGTCTCGCTTGTGTGTGTGTGTGTGTGTGTGTGTGTGTGTTAAATATGTTACAAAAAGGGCATTTTTGAGCATTTAGTTATCAAAATCTGTCCCTTTTGTCTTTGTTTATAAATTACTTTTTTCATGTCCCATTATTGGATTTAGGGCCGTATATCAATTCGCCCAATCAAATCACACAACCAGACGACCCTTTGGCTTCATTAGCTTGATAGTTGCAGAAGCCAGAGGAGCGATGTCATCGGCCTCAGGTGTGTGGATATTTGCAAAAATGCACATGGCCGTCCTGTCATTTCTCCGTCGTCCTCCACATGCTCTAACAAAGCAGGATGAAGGGAGCTAAAAGGTGCTGTCATTGTCGTTGCACTGCACCTTTAATTCACCAACACGTTCAGTTAAGTTAGTTTAGTTCACTAGCTGGATGACTTTTGCTCATTTTATAAGAATTGCTAATGAACATGAGTTTGAACTGATGACATGTTATAAAAAGCTAAATTCCATTAATTCTGTTTGAGTCTCAGACACTCCGGCTGTAAAACACCATCAAATACAATATATTTTCACATGCTCTATATCTGCGTCTTTCAATACAACAACACAACTCCAAAACTAGGAATACACTGACTTTTTCAGTGGGTATTGGCAGAAATGGTGCCGATTTAATGCCAATGTTGAATCAATAATCTGTATGCCTCACTGTGTGCAAGTGACTGGGATCATTCTGTTCATGTGTAAGGAAGCATCAGGCTCGACTTAGATGTTGCTCTCCTCACTTTGTAAAACAAAATGTAACAAATAAATACATCGATATGAATGTTGTTGTTTATTATTAAAAGCAAACAAGCATTGAATACCTCCAAACAGCCGACATGTTTTGTTGTTCGCTCTCTCAGCTGTGCCGTCTATACCGCCGTGCTGCTGACTAATGACGTGCTGTAGTACGCTCACGTGTAAGCAGGCGTAAACACAGAATTTAATTGAATAGCTATTTGAGTCAGTATCGCTCCGATATCTGTATCGATATAATTAGCATGCAGCACATGCCACGTTTCCTTATTTGGTGTAATAATAATATTTCATGGTCACTTTAGTACTTTGTGACCTTCGTTAAATGTGCGAAAAGGAAGGAGTAACTACAAGTTAAGTACTTTTCTGCCTATTGGGTTTTAACAAAGTCAGAAGATGATTTAAAAAAAAAAGAAATATTTGAAACAAAAACCTGGTTCATTATTTTCCATGTACAGCAGTGGGGACTGTGGGAACACAAACAATGAGGAGTCATGTCCAATAAAACACAAGTCGGTAACATTTGACTTTGTTTCCATTCATCTTAAAACCTGACTTTTTACTGATATTTTTCTTTTTGCAATATGATTAGCTGTATTTTAATGAAATGAAGACGATAATGTCAGCATAAACCGGGTGCTTCGTTGTCACTATTATGACCATAGTGAGACTTCATATGATCATGTTGTCCATTTTGTCTGTGGAACCAATGTCTGTTTTTTTAACCAGTTTATAATATCATAGGAACTACCTTAGTGAAATGTGGTCTTAGCTAAATAGTACACACATACATCTCCTGAATCATGCTATGCTAATGAGGCATCAGTGAGGAATACTGACCATACAAGTTTCTGGGGACTGACTCACCAGGCTTCCCAACAAGTCATTCTGCTAATTTGACTTGTTCCACTTAAAAACCCCAAAAAAATCCAAAACAACGCAATATCGGAAAAAAATAATTAAAGCATACCTCATACCAGCGCAGCTGATCCGTGGCATCGTGTTTTGACAGGACCTGGACCTCGGTGACCTCTGCCAATTTTCTTTTATTTATTTTTATCTCGTTTCACTCTAACTTTGTAGATCAGACTTTAATTTTGAAGCATGGACCACGGGACAGTGATGAATAGGCTACATCAAGGAGGGCTTAAATTACCCCTCTCCCTGGTGGCAACACTGACCGCAAGGAGAGGTGTGTGTGCACGTGCGTGTGTGTGTGTGGTGACCTAGTAACAGCAGACAGAGAAAGAAAGAGGGCCGGTCAGCACTTGCCCTCTCAACCCTGCCAGCTCTGCAGCACACCCAACAAGGTAGGAGAGGGGGGGGGGGGGGGGGGGACACTGGGGAGACAGAGAGAGAGAGAGAGAGAGAGAGAGAGAAACAGAAAGAGAGCATCCACTCAATCTCTTTCAGCTTCTCCTGTCAATGCATTGTGTTGTTTTTTTGGTGGGACTTTGTAACTTTTAAGGTTATTTGAGGAGAGTCCAACCCTGGCCTCCTTTTTTTTCTCTCTTTCTCTTTCTCTCTCTCTGTCCATGCAAATAGGTTCTTTTCTTTTTTTTTCAAGCAGACAGTTTTGGGAGAAGGCCACTGAGATATCGACGAAACCTTAACACTACATAATAAAAAAGTCAGTCTCAAATTGAGGTGGGAAAAGGCAGGAAGGTTGTGGCCAAACAGCCACAGGCACGGCCTTGGGCTGAGAGGAAGAACATCCCAAAACAGGGTGATGAAAAGCAGATTTCTGTGAAGGAAAAAAAACAACTTTTAAAACTAAAGAAGTTTAAAGGATTATTGTGGACTTCTCCTCTCAGCCTGCTCAGCTTAATAGAGACAATATTTATTGTTTTTATTATTAACATTAACTCTACTTTGTGACAGAATATATTTTGACTCAGAAGGAGAAACGCCTATTACTTTGTATTTTTCCTCATATAAATTATAGAGCGTTTTAGATGCATTATCATAGTAAATGATTTGTTGACAAGAACATTACTCAAGCGAGCTTCCATTATACAAATCTATGTGCAAGCTACTTTGATGACCTACGCACTACTTTATCAGCAATCATACATCAGTTACTGTCACACGTCCGTCTCCTGTCGAGAGCGGATGAAAGGATTCAGGGGCTTTGATTGTTTATGATTCTTATAAAAAAAGAAATCCTGCGGTTTTTTTCCAAGCTGCTCTGCAAACTGCCACACCCCCTGGCTCTTTATCCAGTCTACTAGAAACCAGTGTGCCGTGAAGCCAGTGAGCCACGCCGCCTCTCCACGCCAACGCGATCACCGTAGAAGAAGAAGAAGAAGAAGAAGAAGAAAAAAAAACGGAAAAAATCGCGGATGGTGTAGTGTGGAGTGGCTCTGAGATAAATCATAGTAGTTGTGCTCTAAACCTCCCCCTGTTTCTACTGAACCCCACCGCTTCTATTTGCGTTTTGAGGAAGGGGGGCGGCGGATATTCACTAAAGCCTAATCTGGACTGTGACAAAGTCCCTGCAGCTAATAGAATATGGCATTGGAACTTTTAAAAGCCGCACTTGCTGGTTATATTTCTAGGAACAATGTATTGTATTATTCTCATGATGCATGTGATAAGTTGTGTGTCGGAGATCACCAAAATAACATCTTCAAAAACAATCATGGAATATTCTCGTGCGCTCCTGCGCTCAGGTGATCACTCACTCAGTGAGCTTCCTCTCGGCTGCTCATTATAAATAACCTCAATAATAAAAACGGACAGGATCGAGTTTGGACTCACCCAGTCCAGTCCAGTGCCAAAGCCGTGCCCTGCCGTGCGTCCGTGGAGAGGGGTTTTGGAAGCTCCGACTCGTGCGTAAATACGGCAGTGGCAGAAGGGCAGAGGCGAGGTCCCGATTCCCTCACCACAGCCCCCCTCGGCACACACACACACACACACACACACACACACACACACTAGATGGCATTCGGAGTGTGTGCGTGTGCTCACGCTGATGGCACGTTTAACGATGCGTTCCTCTCTTTAACTGTTCGTGGAATCAATATTATAATTGTTCATGATTAACTTCACCCCCTCCCCCCCACTTTAAATAGAGTCTCATATATGAGTCATACACGCGGTTATTCCTTCATAGAGTCCGCGTCCTGTATACTTCCAGTGAACTCTAATATGTCACCGCGGATTGTTTTTTTTCCATATGAAGCACATTGTTTTTAGAGGGAAGAAGTAAATCTGCTCATATCATCAGTGGAACTTAAATGTTGCGAGCAAGCAAAGGCGAGATAGTTCAATGAAATCAGAGCTTTGTATCAGTGAGGACGACGTGATAGTGTGATATTTATCCAATAAAATAGGCCTACTGACGAGAATGAACAATTGTTAATATTTTGGTAATGCAGTATTTTTTTTTCTTCTGTGGTACAAACAGGACACGAATTAAATGGTGATGATGTGCTCATGTAGTAAAAAAGAAAAACATAAAAAAGTACCTCTGCGTCGTGCGTAAAAAACATATTTGCGCCATAGACATAAAGTTGTGTTCTCTTTCACAATAATCAGAAAATTAATATAAACAAAATATCCACGAGGGAATGATTCAATGGGGTCTAGTTAACTGCGTTACCTCACCCAGAATTGTACCGCAGGTCCCCTAATCTACAAACTTCGACGGTTCCAGGCATTTTCCAAACATTGAAGGGTTCGGCTAATATCAGCAATGATCCGCTGTATCTGCTTTGAAACACTGATTTGCATTTAGTGTTTTTGCTTTCTTAGTGCTTAATCACAATGCTGCATTCAATATGTGGCTTTTACAAGATTAAGTGTTTTGGAAAGTTTTATGAAAATGTTTTAATATCGTGAAGCAGAGATTAATGATCAGTCTCTCTCTCTCACACACACACACACACACACACACACATTGCACGTATAATGTGTAAAAAATGAGAAAAACGGACTTTAATTCAGTCTTTTGTTAACGTTCAAACGAATATTATGACTTTGTTTTGGGTTCGTAAGATTTGGTGATGGACATGTGAAAATAATAACCATGCAAGTAAAGCACACTGATTTAACTACATGGCATCGACAGAAACTCATTGCTGGCTTTTAATTACGTTAAATATAATATCCACACTGTTGTTTTCGCGAGTCGTACTCGTGCACGAGTCTCAACAGCAGTTTTGCGTCGTGATTGTATTTCACACATGGATGGTTAAAAAAGAATACAACTCCTAAATCACCAACCGTGCAAGTTAAAAGCCTAATTATGCCCCCCCCCCCCCCAAAAAAAAGCGCATACTGAATAAAATCCCCGCACACGCATCTGGCACATCAGGAACCGTGACGTTTATTTTTATTTAATCTATAATGTGTTCTACCTAAACCCAGTTCTCCTCCAGACTGGTATACATCTTCAGGTCCATCAGAGTATATAATGCTTTACATTGTTGGATTATACGATTTTAAAGAGGAGAAAGATTTTAACAGGCTATCTGTTTTTTAGTTTTGATATTCATGTGTTTGCATCCGTATAAATCGAAGCCTTTCTATCTCTCCCCCTCTCCCTCCTTCTCTCTCTCCCTCTCTAAAGGTAGGCGTATAGTGGGTCACGTCTGTATGTCTACATCCCCATTAGAGAGTACAATGCGCGGTACTCTTTCAGCCAGGATTTGTCAAATGACAATAGCAATTTATGATCAAACCTATTGTCTTACAATGATTAATAATATTAATGAAAACACACGGTAGAACTACCGAAATTATACTTCATTTGACTTGTTAAAAAAAACAGTTTTTAGACTTATTAAATGATAAACATTTAGACACTTTTTATTTATAAGTGTTGGATGGACGTTAGGAAGCGACCTCTTCAATTTAATTTAACTTAATCCATACCGTAAACAAATGTAATGAGATTATGAGCCTGGCCACTTTAACAGGTAAACATCTTGGTTATTAAGTAGACACGTTTCACGTGCTTTCGTCTCAAAAAAACAGCTGTATTTCAAAGCAAATGTAAGTGTTTTTCATTTGAGCGTAAGGCGCTGAAAGCCCAGCTGAGCCTCGTGATTTATACTGAGAAAGTATTTCTATTTTATTTCTCTGTTCTTGTAGATTTTTAGGAAGAAGAATAAAGTGCTGGCGCCGCGAGAGGTAAAAAAACCCAATAACAAAAACTAAAAACAACACTCGGACTCCTATTCTGGAGAGAAAATGTCGCACAAAAGCGCAGCGCGCTCGCGCGACGGGCTTTTAAGAAAGTGGGCTGTGTCAATCAGACGGAGAGGAGAGAGAGCTCTCCATCGCCGACGAGCGCGGCGCGCGTGTGTGTGTGTCTGCGCGTGTGAATGAGCGCTATGTGTTAGTGCACACCATAATGGGAGGGGGGGGGGGGGGGATTGTAGCATCGCAAGGAATGTGCGCACGGCAGCTGTGTGTGTGTGTGTGTGTGTGTGTGTGTGTGTTGTGTGTGTGTGTGACACTGATGGATGCGCCAATGGAAAGACGGACAGATGCTTGGGCGGATCTAACGGCACGCAGTGGTGGAGCGGCGCACACAGTCGCGGCGAGATTAGGGCGAAAACATCCTCGGATCGGCGGAGAGTCACCGAATCACCAAATCCTTCCACTGAGCCCCGGCAGACGGAGGAGGGAAAGAAAGTACTCCCCCCCGGTTTACCCGAGGAGCGGCGCGCGCGGAGAGAGAGGGGCTGAGGATCCGACGAAGAGAGACGTTTCTCCGGCAATTGGGCGAGCGCGAGAGGCGAGGCGGCGGCAGCACCACATCTGGCGCAGAGGGAGACGGGAGGTAAGAGACAGACAGAACGATTTTGGCGACTCACCCTGCGTCGCTCTCCCTCGTCCTTCAACTCCCTTCTTCAAGAATCCGTCCACCCTTTTGTCTTCACCCCGAGGATTTGCCTGAAAAAAATACAGGAGAATAATTTTTTTTCATCCACTTCACCAAACTCAGTTGAATCCCAAAAACTTTTTATTCCTCACTGCGAGAGAGAAAAAGGGAGCAACGGCATCTCCAGAAAATATTTGAATAACCTACATCTGGAGGATTCTGATCTTACCTGTGAAGAAAAGCAAAAACTACTCTATTCCATTCAGTGCCAAATAGAAAGGGACAGCGCTTTGGTGAGTTTTTTTTTTGCGCCTCTCTGGTCACGGGAAGGATAGCGTGTAGGGGGGAGACACGTCTGATTCGCCGCGTGGCTGATTTAAATAGCTCCTATCGGGCCACGCGAAGAAAAGAAAAAGAAAAACGAAGGAAAAAAAAAAGTACCATTGGCGGCCAAACAAAGTGTTTGTCAGAAAGGCGCTCGAGCTCGGCTGATCCGTGCAGCTCCAGCCAGCCTGCATGCATGGGAGCAGCCTGAGCCCGTCCCCTCCTCCTCCTCCTCCTCCTCCTCATGTACATTATTACAACAAGGGAGACCCAATCAAGCGCGTATCTCATCGATTCGGTCACACACACTGACGCGCGCGCGCAGTTGCAGCGACGCGCGGCGCACACGCGCGCACTCACACGCACACACACATCGACGTTGTGACTTGCCCCTCAGCGGATTTTTTGTTTTTTCAAAGCAACTACGAAATATCGTAGCTCCGCACCAGGCAGGCAAACAGGGCAGCGTGTTGGGTGACCAGTACCCGGTCGTCACCTCCTCCTCCTCTTTCCTCTGAGAATAACAAACTGAAAGAAAAAGCTTCATGTTGCTTTTCTTTTTTCATTATTTTTCTTTTTTACATCCCCTCCTAACAACCAACAGGACTTGCGAGAGCCGAATGGATTTTTACGAGATGGTTTCAGGCACGTTTCGGCTGGTCCACCACCTCTTGGCTTTGAATTGCGCGTGATTGCTGGGAGGGGAAAAAAAGAAATAAAGAAAAGCGGAAAAACCTCATGGATAGCGCGGCGGAGGATCAGCCCGTAAAGTAAGTATGCATGTCCGTTCAGATCACGCTGTCAGCCGTGCCCGAGTGCTTGTGAATGATATTGTATACACATATATGTGTGCGTTTGTGACGGGCTACCATGCGTCCATAGTCTGCCCATGTATAGCGCTCCTTAGATCCATCTGCAGTACGACTGACGCACATTTCAAAAGCAGAATAAGCACAGAGCTTCTGATTAGCCCGCTCGTGCAGGGAAGTGTTTGTGTGTGTGTGTGTGTGTGTGTGGGGGGGGGGGGGGTTAACGGGGACGGAACGAGGCAGTGACTGACAGAGAGAGAGAGAGAGAGAGAGAGAGGTGTAAGAGAGGCAGAGAGAGAGAGAGAGGGTGAGAGATACGGGGAGCTACGTGACGCCGATCAGCGGCGGAGAGGTTGAACCGTAGAAGGAGGCGCAGGGCTTCAGTTGTGTCAGCTCTTGATGTGTTGTTGTCCCCTTGTTTTGCGGACTTTTTTTTTGGTTCTGGTTTTTGACTGACGCGATCGTTTGGTTTTTCTTCCCCCCCTCTCTCCCCCCTACCCCCTTCAAGCTTCGAGCCTGTTGCAGCCTCCGACGCCAAGTAGAGGGGATCACACGGAGACACGAGGTGCTTTTTAAAAAAAGAAGAAAAAAACCCACCGTGTTCTTGTTTTTTTTCTACGGAAAAGCACCCCCCCCCCCCCCTCTGTTCGAGCTCCCACCGCGTCCATCCAAGTCGGAACGTGGAGCGGGGCGAGAGAGAGCGACCGACGGAGAGGAGCAGCCAGCCGGAGGAGTCGCGCTGAATTTCCTCCAGTCTCTCTATTTTTATTTTCATTTTTGAAATTTTTTCATCACCGTCTTCTTCTTCTTCATTACCAATTACCAAACTGCACACCCTCCTCCTCCTTACACACACACCCACACCCCGATCTATGTGGAAGCCCTGAGAGCGCATCCAGGGGGGGTGGGGGGGGTGGGGGTTGTATCAAAGCTCCGCGGAACCCTTCCGGGCAGCATCGACACAGCAGGGCCAGAGAAGAGCGCCCTGCCGGGGCCCCCGAAGCCGACATGCCGCGGAGGAAGCAGGAGGCGCCTCGGCGCGCATCAGGTACGGGCTGGCTTTGGTTTGAATGCAATGTACCTCTCTCTTTCTCTCTCTCTCTCTCTTTCTCTTTCCTCTCTCACCCTCTCTCTATTTTGCCCCCCCTCATTCAGTTACTTTTCACTATTATTTCCCTCACCCCCTCTGTTGTGGGGGGCTACTGTAAACCAACAAGGAAAGGGCAAACATCTAGCACCTTGGAGGTACTTTTCACAGCTCCAGTGCCCTCAACACAACTTTTGTTTTGCCTTCACATACTAGACATGTCCCATCACCTCTGTCATCATTCCTCCTGTTGTAATCAGTGGAAGTGCAATATCAACCCCATACCTCTGTTTTTACACAATATCAGTTTTTCTTGGAATCCCAAAGACTCTGAACTCCACATTTTTCTTTTGTTGTTGTTGTTGTTATTGAAGTGTTTGTAAACAAAGTCGTTCCTTTCGTGGTCTGCAGTAGAGCTGCAAGGACGAGTTGGTCGATCGATCAACAGAAACAATTATAATTTGTCTCTCGTCGTTAGAGTCAAATGTCTAACACATGCAGTTTTCCAGCCACTTAAACGCAACTAATGTTCTGCTCGTCTGCTCGTCTCTGCTCGTCTCTGCTGTGTGTCGCTGCGAATTGAATCTGGGTGGCTTTTTGAACTGCTGTGGTTGGACAAAACCAGACACCAGAGGCTTTGTGTTTTATTCGCCATTTCCAGATTTTTTTATACACAAAGCGGACTCATAAAGGAACATTGATCTATACTGCGAATTATTGTTATTGTTCTAATTATTCAATATTTCTTCAATCACCCGTGTCAGAAGAAAAAAAGAGGGTCTGGATGCTTTTACACCACCCGGTAGTTCGAGCAGTCATCTTATTGCACTCTGAAAAGAAAGGTCACAGGTCAGCCTCGGCGTAGCGGTTTGCACGCGTCCTAGAAAAGAGTGTCGGCGTGTGAAAAAGCCTCCTTCTTTTCATTCTCCTCCTTTTCCATTCTTCATTTCTCTCTCCTTTCGCCTCAGCAAACACGGCCGTTCACAGCGTCTCTTATCTCTTTTCCGCTCCTTCGCTGCGCCTCCTCCACTACGTACATTTTGACTGTAGAATCGAGGGTGTGTGTGGATGGGGGGGGGCTTGGTGGAGCCCTGTAGGGGTCAGCTGACCGTCACCGAGGGCCTCCGATGCCTTCTGATTATCTCAGAGTTGGGTTGAACTCTGAAAACATCCCCGACAGACTACAAGGAAGTGGACATTTGCCTTGCGTGATCACGTCTTTCTGTCACTGAACCATTTGCATCCCTTAATATCGTCTGTTCGACTGTCTGCCGGTGATGCTGTTGCACGTCACGTTCGCCGCAGGAATTTGGGATGTCTTCTGGTTCACAACATTGGGCTTTAGGGACCTTTTGTTCTTGTTCTTTGTCACTTTTGGACTCTGAACAGCAACCTCTCTCCGAGCCGTTTACCACCTTTGTTTGTTACTCATCAGGGTCCGGGCCTGTTTACTTTCTCTAATTTCCCCCCCTCAGTTTCCGGGAAAAAATACTTTTCTCCTCGTCTAAAGATTATTTCACCGCCCCGGAGGAGGGAGTGCATACTGGAAGAGAGCTTTAATGGACAATTGCCATCTTTGATTTGACGCCTGATTGATCGCCTGTCATCTGGCCGAGCCTTTGATCTGTTCATTCCCGATAAGTGTCAATAAATCACCCCCCCCTCCCTCCTGCCTCCCCCTTCCTCCCTCTCTCGCTCCGAGGGGCCTGCTGAAGTCACGTCTGGCCCTCACAAAGTTCTCGCCATTAACAACGTCATTTAATTGCGTTTTTTTGTTGTATCTATCCCCCCCCCACCCACACATACACACACGCTTTTATTAGCTTTGATTTCTTACCCCTACCCCTCCCGCCCTCCCCCATTCTCCTCAGACTTGACGAGGATAATGAACCGCTCTCGGCATTTATTTTATGTTTCCCATTGAAGTGGAGGGAGAGTTTCGGTGTTCTCATCAGATCATTTACGACGCCAATAATTTGCGCTCGAGCTCGAATTTTTGCCATTTTCCAACCTAAGTTTTTTACTGTAGCTTTGGACTTGTAGCAAACGTGGCATTGAAACACTAAATTACCATTCCTGTTTATTATAGGGAATTAGTAATGATTCATGTACGACCTTTAACATCTCACCGTAAGCCCTTTTTACCTTTAGCACACTCTTTTTGCAACTTTCTTTTCTCTCTTAAGCAAACCCGGTCTCCGAATGCGCTCACAGCCGAACCAGCACGCGCACGCAATTACAAATGTGCAGCGGTGCATGCTGGGAGGACATGCTGCAATGACTTTATAGTGCATATAAACAAGCATGCGATACTTCTCGCCACACACACACACACACACACACACACACACACGTAGAGTGGTATGAAAAATGTAACTATTAGCCTAATCGTGAAGCGGAAGACTGCTTTGCTCCATCAGAAGGGCCCGTCAGAGAGACTTTGTTTCATATTTGATTTAATTGTCTGCCCTCTGACAGCCACATTCATCAATGGCCCTAATGGTCAATCAGAGGCTGGGACACACACACACACACACACACACACACACACACACACACACACACACACACACACACACACACACACACACACACACACACAGATAGAGAGAGAGTCTTATGTATTCTCAGCCCAGGGCCTTACTTGATCAAAATGTTTTAGCCCTAATGGACACAATGGGTGGGGGTGAAGGAATGGGTGGACAGACAGACAGACAGATGGATGGATGGATTGATGCACAGCGAGATGACTTTTTATTCAGCCGGACTGAGCGAGGGAGTGCGCCGGCAGAGAAAATGAGGCATTCATTTCTTTGATGAGCGGACGAGAACAAACGCGAGGCAGGCGAAGGAGGAGTTTCACTTTAGACTATTGGCAGCTTCCTATTTTTTTGTTTTGTTTTTTTACCCTTCATTCCTCCTCCTCCTCCTCCTCCCCCCTACTCCCTCCCTCCCTCCCTCGCTCACAGCTGCAAGTTATAAGGTTGAGGAGAACTGCATGGCACACACAGAGTGATGACAAATTGATTGCGCCGGAGTGATGGCAAGAGTTATGGGAGGATGGCAAATGATAGGCCTTGATTAGGAACTCGGGAGGGGGCAGAGCACACCACAACCTTAGTTTTTTTTCCAGCTTTCTTTCTCTTTTATGTCACTGATTCTGTCTCCCTATCCTGCACCCGGAAAAATTAAGCAGTCCTCGAGGGTTTTGCGGTCAAAGACGGCAGGCAGATCACGCCGGGCTTCGCTGATTCACTCAACCATCAAATTTGCTAAAAACGACACAAACTCGTAAATCCGGTTAAAGGTCAGTGTGTTTACCGAGCGGCCTCTTTTTGAATCTGCTCATTTGGAGCTTCTCATGTGGTCTTAATCGGTCGCCGCGCATAGACGCACTCCAGCATGGCGTCACACACGGCCAACTCTTTGCGTACAGTGCACGAGCAAAGAGGACGTAGCCCGTTTATTCTACGTCACACATCCTTCCCGTATGGTGATCCCACACATTCGTCTCCTCTCTCCCATCCTGCAATCCTAAACACACAAACACGCAAACACACTTCCCACCCCGGCGACGGTGCGCATTCAGCCGTCTAAAAAGAGGAGTTGTTTTGCCAGCTTCATTAGCGTTCTCCTAATTAGCCGGAGCATCTGATGGATCTCCTGACGGGCCTAATGATTGGAGATGACAAGCTCAGCACACTGTCACGCTCGCCAATTAGGGTCCGCGGCATGGTTGGATGTAATCAACTTGATCTTACACTGTCCTCATTTGCCCCCCCCTTCCCGATTCCCTTTAAAAAAAATAAATGTTAAACCCCACCACAGGTGAAGGCTTTGGGACGGCGTTGGCGCAGTCTGAGCGTGAGCGTCCACCGGTTTGGTGGGAAGCCATCGCAGGTCGCTCCTATAATTAGCAGCGAGGATTATTGAGGTGGAAGATGTTATGCAAAGCCCACGCTGGCTCATCCACGTACGCACGTATACGTGCGCACGCCATCTTTTTTCTGACCAAAGGGTGTTTATTTGATCAGGAAAAAAAAGGCACAAAGCTCCGGCGAGCGGCGGGCTTTTTTTGTCCATGCGCTTCAAAGCCAGGCTAGACCAAACAGATCATTGTTATGGGACAGGAAGCTTCCACATCCAGTGTGTTTTCTCCACTTGTTTTTTTTTTTTTTTTTTTTTTACATTTCCAAAATCCTACATCCTCACATGCGCAACTGCAAATCTATTGTTTCTGTGTGGGTTATTTGAAACGAAGGATGTTTAGCAATAAGTAGCAGCTGCATGGTGTTAACGTAGCACTGTGTGTGTGTGTGTGTGTATTGTGTATTGTTCTCCTGAGAGCCCCCTTCTGCAGATTGATGACGTTGACACCGGTCATTATTAGCTACTCAATGACACTTTCCAGGAGCGGGAGGATTTTTCAACCCCCCAGCGTTGATTTTTTTTCAGAAACACCTATCATCAGCGTGGTGTCCAAAGAGGCTAAGCATGATTTATGTAAATATTAACATCGAGACAGATCTGGTTCTGTCCGACCGGAGATAGATGGCAGCCGAGGAGGGAAAAGCAGCTGATTTCTGGGATTTCTCTGCCTCTCTGCGTGTGTGTGTGATTGATTGTAGATGAGAGCGAGAGATTAATCATGCTTGATGTGTGTTAACGTTGCACTCGCGGTGGATCTAAGTCGAGATGCAGTGGCCCATTTAAATATACTCACTCACACACACACACACACACACACACACACACACTCACAGGAGGGAGCGGGGCACACATGTACTCACCACGCACACACACACACACACACACACAGACACACACACATTGTTCGGCTGTGAATGGCACACAGGCACGTAGCATTTGGCCGTTTTAGGACACGCGTTACGTGAGAGCTGATGTTGTTTGTTGAAGACAAATGTTAATAATATTCTGACACCTTGTGTCAGAGCCTTCAGTCCATTTGTAATGAAACATGGCAACACAATGAAGCCCATTAACCTTGTTTAAAATATCTTGATAATTGTGTTAATGATTAAGAGGGTGACACATAATTTGTTATAAACAACGACGTTCACGCAGCCCTTTGCTTCATGCCACTGTTAACTACAATGTAATCTCAGGCTGATAGATATTCTGTATAGAATGGTAAATATTGTATAATTATATGGTACTTTTAGCAGACACAAACTTTCTTTTTTTATTTTCAACAATCCCTCTTCATCATTACAAAGCTTTTTCCGCCTGGGAATGACAAACACGACATGGTAGAAGAATTACTAAAACGTCCCTCACTGAAACATGACGTTAGGAGCTTTATCAGCCACTCCGAGTTCTAATGAAGAGGATGTTTGAATAACAGCACTTAAAGGGTTTTTTTCCCGTCTATTAATCTGAAAGGTGGTGGTCCTTTTTGTGCTCGTGCTCCGGCTGCTTTCCACCTCAGTAACAAAACACATTGACTTCAGATTGAGGAAGAGCAAACATCAGGGGAGTGTCATAAAAGTATATGGCTACAAAACCTTACCAGTATTTATTCTGTTAGTTTGACATGTTGTCAAATGTATGGGATTGAACTGTTTCTCTGGAGGCAGAAATAACTACCGCCTTAAATGTTAAACCAGACTTTTGATTCCAGTTTTCTTTGCTTCGGTTTACTTACACACTAACTTGCTACCGGATTAGTTTAAACTGGTGCAGACTTCCCATGATCTTTTAAAAGTGAGTTGCCATGTCAAAGTCGTAATTACCAGAATAGTTTTTATTTTTTATTTTTCAAGTAGTTTGTAGAGTTTATCTTAAACACATTTCGTCTTTATTTTTACATTTTTCACCAGAGTTTCTTCTATACATTGGTTCCCAGCCTGGGAGTCGAGACCCCCACAAGTGGTCACAGGATTATTCTATGAGGACGCCAGAAGGGCAAAAATATGGTACAAAGCAAACTAGTTTTTGATAATATCTCTTGTGAATAACTTCATAGTTTTGATCTGTTCAGGACAGGAAAGATATTATCATGAAACAATACTGATTACTAACAGACATGCGGCCTGTGATGAGGGGTCAGACATCGCTTCGTATTAGAGGATCAAAAGCAAAAGCGGTTAGGAACCGCAGTTTTATGACCGTCAACAAGCTAACGCGGCCACTTTAAGTCGTCCCGAATCCCAAATCTGCCCTCACTAGCCTAAAGCCTCCCATGATTCAAACACTCTTGAGTCTCGGCCCCGCTCCCCCGCACTACTGTGTGCAGAGTGAGTCTTTCCCAGGCAGCTAACTGACACTGTGATTCGTTCTGGCCCTCCTCCTGCCCCAAACGACGCTCTGCCACAATGAAACGAGAGAGGGAGAAAAGATATAAAGTGGGGAGAACTGTTGCATAGTTAAATATTCTATCATAGGGGGAAAGACAGAAAGGTAATGAGATTGTAAAAAAAAAGAAGATTATGTGCTTGGGCAGGAGAAAGCATGAGCGAATGAAAACGAGAGCAAGTAGACAAACGACAATCATAGACGGAGAGGAAGAAGGAGGGGAGACAGAGCTCCCTCAGCCCCCCCCCCCCCCATTTCCCTTCCCTTCCTTGAGGATAAGTGGCTGATGGTTTATAAACAGTGTTTCTTTTCCTCCCTCTCCCAGAATCTTCCGTCATGGCTCCCATTAGGTTGACAGCTGTCAATTAGAGCTCCCTTGGTCTGGCGCACTGCACTTTATTGCAGGCAGTTGATGCTGTCATTTCGCTCCCAGTTTCGCCTTGAGCGTTATCACGAGCGCTCAAACAGTCAATAGCTGATGCATCAGCAGTTATTTCTTAAATTGGCTCACAAGGCTGCATCCTTTCCTCATTTTTTTCCTCCGCCCCCACTCCTCCCATTCTTCTCCCTCCCTCCCCATCGCCTCTCTGTTCTCCTTTTCCTCCCCAAAGATTATTTTTGTGAGAACAGAGCACTGGGTTGTGTTTGTAGAGGGGCGGCTGCAAAGAGTGCACGAGTGGTTGCGGAGCGGAGGACAGATACATTCACCGAAAGATGCTCCAGGATTTGCATCGGTATATTTTTGTATTCATTGTTTTTTTTTTTTTTTAAGTTATGTATTCAAAAAAAACATCAGATGCAACTAAACTTATGTTTGAGGATGGTTGCACGACGAGGATCAAACAACACATTTATTTCCCATGATATTTCCAATAACAAGAAGAGGAAGAGACAAATACTTTGTGTCTCTTTGGGACATGTTTCTTTTATTATTCCTAATACCGTCCTTATGAATGAAGCAAAATCAAATCAGAGCAACTATCTTAAAACAGCTGTGAGTTAAGTGTTCTGATCCGCAATTAAAGCTGCAAATACCGCATGCAAAGCAAAAGCGTTGAAATTGAAAGGTCTTATTTGTCACACGTCTCATGCAATATGTGCACTGAAATGCACGGTGGCATACTGAAACAATAAAGAATAATAAGTAAAATAAGAGTAAAAACAAGAACAGCAAAAATAAATATTCATTATTAAAAAAATAAGAAATAAATAAATGTTGTAGAGATATCAAAATACGTATAGTGGCCCTGTGTGGAGGTGGGCTGGGTATATATTTGTATTTAAAAAAATATATGAAACAAATATAAAACATGCAAACATTCAGGGCAGTGGAAACCTCTGTTTGAATACAGAATGAGAGTCAAACTGTCGATGGCTACTGATTTAATAATGCTAGTATTTTGTGTTGCAATAATATTCACGGTCTGTGTTGTTTCCCATTGTTTGCAAGAACTCGTTAAACCAACTAAAAGTCTTTAAACGTGCCCGTAATAATAGAGATCAAAGGTTGTTTGGTCCTGATCCAACCAGCAGCCCCTCGCTGTGAGGTCCGATTTGGCTGACGGGCCCACACCGAGGCACCCTGGGAAAAAAAGGCTAAAACAGGAAATGGAGTGATCTCCGCACACACACACACACACACACACACATCCTGTGCTGACACAAAGCAGATATATGTGCATTCACTGCGATCCTATAGGACGCTCTAGACCAGACCTGCTGTGTTATGGAAAAAATGTCAGTGGGTTGTTCTGCCCACGTCACACTCATCACCAAATACTGGATCTAAATCCTGATTGGCGTCGGTGACCCCTTCGGTTTCAATCACTTTTAAAACTTTCGAGAAAGAACTCGTTAGTAGTAGTCGGCGCTGTCTCCAGCGAGACAACTGGCTCCTGTTTACGGTTATTTTTATCGCATGTACAGCCCGTTCTACTCCTGGTCCTGTTCAGGAGACAGCATGTAATGTGTGTGTGTGTGTGTGTATGAGTGCATCTTTTGAGTGTCATCTGGGCTCAGCTCCAGGTCTGGGTTTCTTCTTACTCTCAGTGGGGGTCGCCTTTATGTTGCAAAGTGTGTGTGTGTTCGTGCGCACCCTCGCACAATCAGAGCCCCCTCGCTTCCCTTTTCCCACGGAGGCTTTGGCTGAACCTATA
The DNA here is from genome assembly GCA_032191485.1 of Leptoclinus maculatus. Classification (NCBI taxonomy): domain Eukaryota; kingdom Metazoa; phylum Chordata; class Actinopteri; order Perciformes; family Stichaeidae; genus Leptoclinus; species Leptoclinus maculatus. The sequence goes on along the minus strand of JAVDOI010000001.1, from coordinate 44,595,131 downwards.
GGCGAGACTGGCAGCCATCAGTCTCGTGTGTGTGTGTGTGTGTGTGTGTGTGTGTGTGTGTGTGTGTGTGCGTGCGCGCATGCGTGTGTGTGTGTGTGTGTGTGTGTGTGTGTGTGTGTGAGACGGTGGCTGTGATGAAAGGCAGGGGAGCCAGTGAGGACCCCGTCTGAGGCCCCGGTAATCAGGGCCAGCCCGGGCTGACATCCTTCTCAGGCTGACAGCGCCTTCCTCTTCTCTCCTCACACACACACACACACACACACACACACACACACACACACACACACACACACACACACACACACACACACAAACACACACACGGCTGCTGCATGGCCACCACTCAGTCACTGCCAAAAGACAGTCCAACATGCCTTAGGCCCTCCCGATTCCTCCTTCTCGTTTCATGTTCCGCTCAGTTTCAGACGTGGGGAATTATCCTCGCCCTCTACGTCATCGCACGTGTGTTTTAACACAGCGAATGCGTCGTTTGTACCCCCCCCCCCCCCTCCCCCGCGAGGAGGCAGGTGAAAGAGAGAGAGAGAGACTGTCGACCGAGAAAAGAAAAAAAAGAGAGATGAGAGGAGTGAGGAGGAAGGCTGTTTTATTTTATACTGCGAGGGCCTGTTGCTAATTAATGTTTCTTGGTCGGTTTCTGTCGGAGCTGAGTAATGTTTTTGATCTTTATGCCTGATAACTGCATACCTAATGAGATTTCAAAGCTGGTGGAGATGGGAGTTGCTGCTCCCTGCAATTATTGACAGATGCCTTTTCTCCGCCACTGGCTGCCGCGCCATAAATCCTTCCTCAGTAATGAGCTTGAGAAGTGCCACCCTGCCAGTGAGCTAATGAAACCGAGCGAGGGGGGGGGGGTGCCCGCCCGCGCGCGTGCGTGTGTGTGTGTGTGTGTGTGTGTGCATGCGTGCAAAAGAGTGCATCACACTCCTCTGACACATTTCTTTTCCTCTTTAAATGCACTCTGCAGATGTCAGCCACCTCGCCTGCTAGCGACAAAGAGAGAAAAGAGGCAGGAGAGAGATAGTCGATGAGGGGAGGAAAAAAAGGGGGGAGAAAGAGAAACACAGAGCAGAAGCCTCCCCTATGTTTCTCCACTTTATGAGGAGTTTCGGGGTGCTGCTGGAGGCTGCTCAGGTTACAGCCCCATGTTCAGGCTATTTGTCTAGGTTTGGCTGTTTTATTTGAAATGCTAGTATCTCTGTTGCAAACGGGACTGTGATTGATATCGTTGCGGCCCTCCCCTCCCTCCCTCCTTGCCGCTCTCCTTCCCGGATCCAACAGATGATTCTCTCTCATTTTTGTCTCTGTTTCCTCGATGAACTCTCCCTCTCTCTGTAACTCAGCCAAAAAAAGGTGGCACGTGAAGAAAGAGAAACAAGAAACTTAAAAAAACAAAAGCAGGACGACTTTTTTTTGTATGCCAGACGTGCAAAAATCAATGTGTGTTTGCGAGTTAACACGCTAACGCATCAGCCGCGTGGCTTTTTTCAGAAGGTTTTCCAGTAACCGGGAGGGGGGGTGGGAGAGCGGGGAGCAGACGAGCGCCGTCTCGCTGCCAAACAGTCGATTTCCCCCCTCTCATCGTCCACGCCATACATCACAGACCCACCCTTCTCTCCTGACACAATGACGTGTGTCATTTATCAAACGGGGCCTTGCCAGGGCCCTCGTGCGTGTGTGTGTGTCTGTGTGTTTACAAGCACACGTGTGTGTGTGTGTGTGTGTGTGTTTCAGTGTGTAGGACAGTCCTTTCCGTGTGCCTCCGAGGTCCACCCCCTCTGGGAGGAGGGAGGAGGGGAGCGTGGGTCGAAGAGCTAGAGAGAAACAGACGGAAAGATGGGGGGGATTACTGGTGTTGAATGAGTGAGTGAGTGTGTGAGAAGTTTGGGGGGGAGTAGTAGAGGGAGAAAATCGGCTGGACTAGATTCACGAATGTTTTGGCCCCAGACTACTTTCCACGTCCCCTCCAGGGACATCGGGAGAAAAGAAAAGTGTCTGCTTGCGATATTGATACGGCGACTTTAGAACGGCATTTTACACGCAATTACTCACATTTCACATCATAAATAAGTATAGATTGTGAATCATGGCTCCATTAATCTCCTCGCGAAGGAACTCGTTTTGTGTTTGTCGTGTCAATAACAATCCGTGTATGTCTCTCTCTCTCTCTCTCTCTCTCTCTCTCTCTCTCTCTCTCTCTCTCTCTCTAGCTTGTGTGTCTTGGGGGTTGCTTGCAGGCGTGTATCAGTCACAGTGTCTAACACGCACACACACGGGTTCTCCCACGGGTTCGGGCAGTGCAGTCTTTCTCTCTCTCTCTTCACTTTTCCCTGATTTCAAAGGGAGGCCTTATAGAAGATGGATGCTCCTTTAAAAAAAAAAGAGCCCGTTGATGGATATGAATCTGGCCCTGCCATTCATCACTGCTATATTATTTAGACTGGATCGCTACAGAGCTGTAACCTGAGCTACAGCTCTGAGTGTTGTTGTGTGTGTGTGTGTGTGTGTGTGTGTGTGTGTGTGTGTGTGTGTGTGTGTGTGTGTGTGTAAGGACAAGGCAGGTGAAGGAGAGGGTGGGGGTGGGGGGGGGGGGGCAGTCGTGGTAGGGGAAAGACAAATAACGGCGAAGGAGTGACCGAAATCGTGCGGCCAAGAACACACAAGAGAGGGATTAAAGGTCGAAGGCTCCCGAAAGGTCAAAAGGTCGGAGTTAATGATGGATGTTGACAAACCTCTCTTGTGTCCGTTCTCCCGAGGCAATGCACGATAATATTCCGATGGCTTAAAGGAATTAGATGAAACCTTCTACATGGTCCAAACTAACTAAACAGGTTAAAATGTTCGTTATGGATCGATTTAAAGGGAAACACCACCAATGTAACACGTCAAAGTCTGTTTACAGGTGTTACAAATACGTCGTATAAAGCGCTTTGTGGCTTGAGTGATATCACTCAAGTCTGCATAGGTTGGGGGGGTGATATTCCAAGATGGCGCCTCTTTCTTTCCAATAGAAGTTGCTCTTTGACAAAAAAGTTTTTGCTTGGCGAAATAAGGGAGCTGACATCTATCAGGTTGCATTGAGTTGTAACATGATGCGTTAAAGCTATATTCAGTCAAATTGATGATGAGTCGTGTTTACATGTTATCTTGTATAATTTTGTTTTTGGCAAGAAACTTGGGACAGATCATCAGGGATTTAAAATTAATTTTCAAAAACTATGCAAACGGTAATGGGATTTATTGTTTTGCTTTTGTTTGAGACCATGTTGTCGAATTGGTTATCATGGAATTTCATTGGTATTAGTATCGACTACAACATTTCTGTGACATCCCCATCTGTAAGTGCTTACCAAATTAAAACAAAACAAATAATGTAGTGGCTCATTGATTGTCATTGTGTCGATTATTGTCTATCATCATTTTGGGGATTTGCAGCTTTGGCAATGCCACCCTTACCCTAAACAGTCACCATGCCTAAAACTATCTGTCCACCAGTGCACATGAGGCAGCCATGTAGCCAGCATGCTAACAGTGATAATTATACAGAAGGAAGAACATGAAGACCTCACTGCACACGCATCATTGTAAAACAGCAGATCCCATGTTGTTGTTTTTCATCCATGACAAGCAGCCCAGATCATACAGATACTCCTTGTCAACCCTGCACGTGCATGTAGTAGTAAACTGGTGTTGAGTCTTTGTGTTACAATACGCATGGACAGACAGTGAATAAGATGGTCTATGGTTATTGCTTGGAAAAGGTGTTATCACTACTAATGACTGTAGTCCTTTACCCCAAGAGTTTTATGGAATGAATGAATTAATGGAAGATAAATACCTGTTCAGACAGGATGTAATTTACCCTATATTTATGTGTAGATTGAATATTTAATAACACAAATATAGAATTCAGAATGTAAAATACAACTTATGTCATTTGCATATTTGTATGCACTTCTGTATGTTTTTTAATTCATTTTGCAATGAGAGTTTGGGCACCATCGTCACCAGCGATCTGTCTGCGGTGAACTCTTAACATTTTTTGAGAGGTTCTGTTTTTGTAACCGATTGTCCATGAATCTAAAACAAGAGGAGATGTAAAAGTAGAGGAAAAAAAGTGAAGGAAGAGGGAACAACGGCAAACTCCATGGCTCCTTCTCAAAACTCCATCCTTCCCCATAACCGTTTTAAATAAAAACAGTTACATTGTGGGCCCTTCTGGTATGCTCCCTCCTTCCCTCCCCTCTCACTCTGCCCAGGTTTCTATAGCGCCAAGGCGGACGTGGTGATTTATTGTGGCCATCCATCTCTGGTACTCATCCATCACCGGCCGGTTGCTAGGCGATCATGGCAGCAGCTGTTTGCTTTTGAGTTCAACAGAGGGGCCGTCAGTCAGCGGCGGCAGGTGAAAAGCATTACGAACGCGCCGTTGTCACGCCGAATAATTAATCAAAGGCGGGAAAGATAATTAAAAAGATATGACCCTTGCTGGTACTTGGTCCTGGGTTTGCCCAGGAAGGAAGGGGAGGAGGGAAAAGTAGGGAGAAAAAAAGGTGAGAGGAAGAGGACTCTTTCTTTGCCGCTGCTTCTTTGCAGTATCAAGCTCAAATGGTTCTTTGAGATTCTACCTAGCGTCTCACAAGTATCTCCCTCAAACACGAGTAGAGGAGTGGAATGAGTGAGTGCAGATAAAACAGGCTCTCCTGTTAGTCAGCGGCTCTACTCCATTTAATTATGAGGAGATGGGCTGGAAAAAAAGGAGAGAAAGGATTGTTGAGGAAAGGCCTGGCAGAGGGAATGAAAGCTCTTAAAACATGGTTTGGATGCATCGTCACCTTCAGCGAGTGGTAACCAACTGCGCTGTCAATGTTACAAAGATTATGCATTTTTTTTTTGGGACAGTTGTGGCAACACATCCTTTACTCCTCTGATAATGTGTGGGCAGTGGAAGTAGGCATGAGGTGAGAGAGTGAGCTTCTCTCTCAAAGTTGTCTCTCCTAATTCTTTACCAGACTTCGTTTCGCCTTTACTTCCCTTCACTTATCTTCTAGAAAAGTTCTATATTAATTCATTCAACGTCGTACTGCGAGCCTGATCCAAAGAGCGTCAAATACCGACTCTTGGCCAGTGGCCCACAAACAAGGCCCCCTTAGAGTCGGAATGAGACTCGCCGGGGTTTCAACAAACTACGTAAACTCTTCCGCGTCATTATAGAGTGCTTGAAGGATGAAGGATGTTTTTTTGGCCAACCCAGAAGTTAGCATCGCGCCAGTTCCCTTGACTTTCCTCCATTTTGGATTATTGCAGAAAACAAGCTCTGTTGCAAACAAACGTTTGTACTGACACATTTTGTTCAGCAAGATGATCTTCACAAACGAACACCACTTTTATGGCTTTTAAGATAAAGGCGGACAAATGTTCAGCTTGATGACGTTAAGTAGTCACCTTTAGACAAGCGCCATTTTAAGACTTAGGCGAGAGGGAGTGGAGCTGAATAGGTCCAACAAACACAGGACCTTTACTCAGGGGACCGGCGTTCGTGTCACGTGGCGATACGCCCCCGAATCCCATGGCGTTACGTCTGTAGCTTACACTACGGTACGTGCATACTTATTTTAGGCCAAACCCATGATAATTTTTTCCAACCCTTACCAAGTGGTTAGGTTTGCCTAACCCTAACCGACACGGCTTCACAACGTTAACCACGTGATAGACTACAACGGTAACCGCAACCATTTCACCATGTTAACGATGCGCAAATCTTCAGCGTCAAGATACTTGGCAAAAAGGCTGTTGCCCAAGCAGCAAAATGTGACGAGTAGAGATGAGCTCACGATGATACCATGTATGTATCCCTCTTACAATGGGAATCACTCAAAGATCATCAATCTGTCCGTACATGTTTCCGGTATGCACAATTGTGTGCGAGCGTTCATGCGTACACTTTGCATTAACGCTCATCTTAGCCGTCATTTGTGCATTTACATCAGTGCTGAAGAATCCTATTCTCCTCTTTGTCTTTGATCTCCCGAGCCGGGCCCCCCAAGTGTTTTGACGTCCCTCATTTTCTCACCACCATTCTTTATCTGGAGTTTATACTGAGCTATCACACTGGCGGAACCGAACGCTCCGTACACACAGCAAGCCGGGCCTCGAGACATAACAGCAGCGTGGGAAAGGAATACACAGACAAAAAGACGGAGACTGTCTTGTATGTCTCACTGGGTTCATTTTAGGGCATCTGAAATGGTCTGGCTGCATTAGCAGATCATTTAGGTTTTTACCAGTTTTCTTTTTACAAAAAATAAAAAAAAAAAGTATGAATTAGGAGACATTAGCTTGAAACAGGAGATACTGTCCTCGAGCACGTCCTTTGAGTACACTTCCCAGAGAGCAGTTTTACTTCCCTTTATTGCTGCTTAAAATACCTGTAAAGTGGCCAACATATGAATGAAGTATCTATGAAAACATAATGGATTTTAGACTTCAATCCTCCATCTGTAAAAAAATGTATCTTGGAACAAACTAATCCAGAAGGAAATCAAAGGTGTGATTCACCCAAAAACACCAATGTTTGTTACAATTATTAAACGTGTTTTACTTTTACGTGTTTTACTTACAGTGTATTATTGTATTAGGGGTCATCAGAATTAAAAGTGCCTTAGCCATTCAAGGAAAAAATAAATATTGCAACCAGTTTTCATCTTAACCGCTAAATACCTAAATTATCTATCTATTATCTATTTATTATCGACATTCATACGTTATTTTACATGATCCCCATGCCTTGCTATATTTAAAGTGTTCCATATCGTTCTTTATCCCCAAAAAAAACGAGCGTTTCAAAAGGGACTGCCGTGTAGATAGAGGAGTTGCAGACTGACAGGAAGACTTCGACAAATGGACGGATACTCACCCAGATAGTTCGGAAGGATAAAGAGGGAGAGAGTGTAAGGGAGACATGTAACTATAGAAATACACAGACGGAGACGGAGAGCAGCAGAGATGGAAGCAGCAGACACAGCATCAGTCAGCATTTACCCTTTTTTTCTTTCTACCTTTTCTGCTACTCTTCCAGGCATGATTTAGCCTCGAGCCTTGCCCCAGGTTATATCCAGTCTCACTGAACCCTCTCTCTCTCTCTCTCACTCTCTCACACACACACACACACACACACACACACAAACACACACACATCCCATCTCATAAAAACATCGCAGAATCCGACGGCGCAGATGAAAGCCTCTGTTTTGATTGAACTAAATGAAAGAACACCGGCTTTTTAAAGGCACGTCGGCACGCAGAATGACGAGCGATCCACAGTTGGGGGGGGGGGGGGGGGAACAGAGAGCGGAAAAGAACAAGAAGAGGTAGCGTTTGTGTGCGTGCCTTTCATTAGCACTTATAACCCAGTCAATAGACACTTGATTGGTTAACATGTTGCTATTGATTCATTGACCATTATAAGCTTGGGCGTTAAACGCCTCCCCATACACAGCCTGGGCTGCTACTGTACGAGTGGAATCTACTCCGGAACACTTCACGTTCACATCTGGAGGTCCTGGAAATAGAATACATTCACAACCACGTTTCACTTTCACTCTGACTTCGCTCCTAATCGATGAAACATCGAGCTCTAGAGCGGTCTGACCCTGTCTGAAACAAGACCAAGTTCTTGTAACCCAAATAGAGTTGAGCATTCCTGAACATCGTATCAGTCATGATTTAAACAATAACGTGTGTTAAATTACTCCCTGGTGTCATAAGGATTTCACCCGTCACCACATGCAACCGTCACATATCTCAGCAGAGAAAATTCCAGCGATCGAGGCCGATGGATTCATCCACTCCGACTTCCGTCACGGGAAGCTGAAGCTGCGTCGCTCTGGAATGAAAGCCAAAAAAGTGAGATCCATCATTTGGACAAAAAAAAAATAGCCAAAAATGATTGCTGGACTCAAATCTAAACTCCCTGTGAAATGTTATGGAGCATCGCGAGGCTTTGACTTACAAGCTGGTAACTTCACAGGGGATGTAAATATTTGTATATTCAAATTAACGAGCATTGACTATGAGATAGTTTTGTTTGGTAGTGCACAAAGCATAAAATTAAAAAACACTCGTAGCACTCTGAAAGATAGAAGCGATGCATTTCTTTTTATTTCTCCACCAAATTAAATGCAGCGTTTGAATGAAACGTCTCATTCATCAACATCCCGCAACATCAGATGCTAAAAAATCCAGCACAAAAATGAATTATGCAACTCCGTCACATCCCCTCAGCTCGAGCTCATTCAAAAGGAGACAAAAATGGTCTCCTTTTTGGTGCCTGCGCATTTTTAAAAAGCTGTCCGGTCAAATTTGTCAACATCTCGCCCAGATAAATGCGACCCATTGTTTTTGTCCTCAGTGCCCAGGGTGATGGGTACAAATGTAGCTTTGTGTGGTGCAGGATCCTTTTTTTCTTTCTTCTCTCTCACACAGATAATGTGATCAAGCCTGGATGACGCTCCTATACTCTTTATACTTGAGGTATTTTTAGTTAAACACCACGAGATAAGGGGGGGGGGGGGGGCTTTTGTCAAAAGAGCAATCTGGCCGCAGGATTTTGGCGTCTGTTTTCTAAATAGAGATGAATATGAACCGACTTTTCACAAACACCAGCTTTTTGGGAACGCGTCAAAGTCACGTGACTGTGTGTGTGTGTGTGTGTGTGTGTGTGTGAGAGAGAGAGAGAAAAGTTTGTCTCTTCCTGTCAAAGAGGAAACAACGTTGCATGTAGTCCTTATGAGACTGATGAGACTCAGCGATTATGGATTTCACAGGCCTGATACAAATCAGGACCAGCGCACGCATGCGCAAAACATGTGTGAACTGTGTGTCCGCGTCTGTGTGTGTGTGTGTGTGTGTGTGTGTGTGTGTGTGTGAGTTACGTTGTAAATCACACTCATCACTTGTGGCCTGTGTCGAGGCACGCCAGACATAGCGAACGGCCTGTTTTACATTGAGGGGACTTGTGTGTGTGTGTAAGTGTTGGTGCGTTTGTGTGTGTGTGTGTGTGTGTGTGTGTGTCCATGATGTCCTGCACACAGCTATCACAAATCACAGCTCCAAAGCCGCAGTCACTGTATGTATGGTGTTGGTGTGTGTGTGTGTGTGTGTGTGTGTGTGAGGCGTACAAGGCTGGAACACGGGAGAATCTTCACGACATGATGTGGTGCAGTGGTTCGATGTTTGCCGCTGACTCTTTCACACACAATCTAGAAACAATGTAATATTTTTTGAAGATGTTTTACATTAGATGGGGGCAAAATCAACACGGAAAGTGCGCAATAAACACACATTTTAGACAAACCATTTAAAAACTGTGTTTATCAGTATGAAGTTGAATTAATTCATTTGTTTGTTCGAAGTAAAAATGATTTCCCTCACTGATCACTGAGTTGAGTTATTAAAGTCATGTAGCACGTGGTTTGAGCAGCTAGTTAGATTGCAAATTGCTGCTGTTGCCCCCTGCAGGATGCTAAACGCAGTGCATCACACAAGCAATCGGAATCTCACATTATTCTTTATGCATCAACATATAATTATTATTCAGTTGTTCTCAGACGGATAGCGCTGTTTGTTGTGTGTGCGGCGCTGTCCCGGGTGCAAAAACGCAGCGGCGGAGATCGATATATATTTTATATATTGTCAAAGGCTACCGTCTATTTATTTGTTTTTACAGGACTACATATGAGCAAATTGTTATGTGCTATCGCTGTCATTTATTCAATGTGATTATTGCACATTTTGTTGCCATTTCTTTGTGTTTTGATATGAAGGAAAATCCTTGAAGTCCGGAAGTTGGACAGCTTGTGTCCAACTTTGTCTCCCCTCCCACTGCCGTTTTAATGCAGGGCCTTACCGGAGCTCAATCCCGATGGCCCCGACGACGTAAACGGAACCAGACTCAGGTTGGGTGGAGGCTAGAAAATATTTTTCATACGAGAAAAATGATATTCTCACCCCTTCTCAATTTGTGTTCAGCTCCTCTCCTCTGTATTTATGTATGTGTTTTTTTACATGTGCATTTCTACGTCTCCCCTTTAAGGCTCGGTTTCCATAAGGCCTTGCTGGCCTTCTTGTTCTACCTGTAGTCTGGGTGGCATGTCTTGCGGGCTCTTTCATATACCAAAAGATAACACACACACACGTCACTGACGCCATTTTGGCACCGTTCGCATGACATACAAGACCTTTCTTCTGTTTCTTGCTAGTCTTCATGGCTAATTACATGATTAAAAAACGGAGGCCTCCCTCCTGACATAATTCATCGCTGCCTGTGTATTTACCCGCCCCTGCTGGAAACACACACACACATACACTGTGGCAGACACACTGCACCCCCGTGGCCAAGAGGAGAGGCGTTGATGGACCTGCGAGGGCCCGAGATCCATCATGTGACCATGCGGTGCGCTAACAACACGCTTACTACAAATCAAAGCCGGACGACAGGCGGCCTTGTTTTGAGCTCTCATGTTGCATTCTAATTGCACGTCGCTATGAGGGTGATGAGGAAAGAAAAGTTAATGTGTTAAAAAATAATGAACAGATAACAATTAGCAAGCTTTTGATGGAGAGCGACATGCAGAAGGTCCCCAAGCCGCAGTATGAACATATGAACATATGAACATTTTTTTCATGGAACAATATCAAAAAGACAGAAGACATTTTTTAAAACCTCCTCTGATATTTGAATGCAAAGAAAGGCCTCGGGGTTTGAAACGTGGCCGAAATGCCGTCGTGGAGCAGCATTTAGTTCAGACGACGCCTGTTTCAGTGTCTTCGTACGTGTGTGTGTTCTCACGAGCGTGGCGACTCGTCGTCGTAGAAACACACAGTGGACCGGTGGCGACTTAATTATTGCTTACTTTGTCTCCTTCCAGTATGCGGCTCTCTCTCTAATTCATGTTCTGTTTTATTGGCACGACATGCAGCAGTGTTTACTGCCAAAGCAGAAGACAGGAACAGACACTGTAACACGAACAAATAGCGCTGAACTTACATGTGGTGCATTTGGAAAAAGAATTGTATTCAATTCAACAACTGCTGTTGGTGAAGTGATGGAGCCATGCGGTGTGTTCTCAGTCTGTGCTGGTCACCATACTTACACATATTGATCAGGTTCATTTTTTTGGTGATGTGTTTAGTGTAGAAAGAAAAGAAGCTGCGGCTCTTCTTGGGTCCGAGTAGAACAAGAGGAACAGTTGACTGTGTTCTCTGTCACATTCAGGTGTTTACTTGTGACCGAGTAAACACCTGCAATCTAAATTACAGTCAACAGATTAAGAGCACAATTCAATCAAACTGCCGAAACGCTGACATTCGGTCACACAACACTGCTATCTTCCAATCTTCACGTTTTGTTTTTGGCGAGGAACTTGTGGCGGATCATCAGGGAGTAACACACATTTTGAAGAAAAAAAGAACATATACAAATGGTAATTAAGGATGTTAAAGTACATGTGATTTATTGTTTTCTTTTTTACAGCGGTATCAAATTGGGTACCGAGAATCGTTGAATGTCACTACTACATTTCTGGTATCATGACATCACTAATCTCATTTCAGTCAACACTGAAACCCCCATTCTGTTGGTTCTGTTGGTTCATTTTTTGAATGTTTCTGACCAAATCTTACAGGTTTTTACCTTTGACTCTTATCCTAACCTCATCTTAACCCCAAGAAGGCGAGGCACACTTCCTTTCCTTCATCCTCCTCATATCCTCCTGAGAACATTTGTTTCTAATAAGTGTAGAATTGCAGCAGTGATTTGGATAGTCACCCCGAAAAGCCGACTTCACGAGGGGCCACATTTTCAAACACATCAGCGTAAATGACAGCGATACCTGCATTGCTGTAAAAACAAAACAGTGAAAACAGGCCATGTAGTGTGTGTGTGTGTGTGTGTGTGTGTGTGTGTGTGTGTGTGTGTGTGTGTGTGTGTGTGTGTGTGTGTGTGTGTGTGTGTGTGTGTGTGTGTGTTTGCGTAGCCACATTAAAACATGTGAGCCTCATTAAATGAGCATGGCGCTGTAAACATGCTAATATTTCTTAACGGCAGTCTTCTACATTGATATGCATGTGAACTCGGGACCGTTAACCCCCTCCACGCCACCCCACCACCGCTCATCAACAAAGACCCACACACACACACACACACACACACACACACACACACACACACACTAACCACCCTCCACCATTACGGGGCCCCCCTGGCTCTCTGTTTTTCCATTAATATCAAGTGATTGAGCGTAACATTAGCAGATAAAGCGGAGGCTAAGATGACATATACGCCGTGGATGGAGGAATTAAAGCCTAATATAATCACTCGGCCTTGCATTGGGGGGGGGGGGGGGGACCATCGCTCGTCACTAAGCCTGACATTTTGATTTCCGACGTTTCTGGCACAGCGAGAGCGGCAGGAACAGATGGAGACCGATTTCTCTTTTAAGTAAAGAGATACTTATGCGATTGTTCAAAGGCTTCCCGCGCACACTTTAACACACACAAAAAACGCACACTTCAAAACACGCACACACACACAAAGTATTGATCTGCTACCTCTCAGGAGGGAGGTGAGTGTTTGTGGGCAATGTGTCTTTGAGCTCTCGGTCCGGCTGGTTATTTTCAGAGCATAGTGGAGAGCCCATCAGTTTTTATTAGCTTAATAAATCACCTTTGTTGTCAATCAAGCAGCAGAGAATAATTGGATATGGTTGAAGCCTTGCGTGATGGATTATAAATCATTCAAGATTAAATTAAAAGATAATGCACAAACTTAATGGTTTGTGTTTTGCAGTCTAAATTGCCTCGGAGCAGTGCTGTTTTCCAGCTTTATTGCCTGCCGTTTTTCTTTCCTCTAAAAACCCCATCGCATTTTACACCTTTTATTGCTCGGACGGAGCTTCGACGCTGCTTCCTTTAGAAGGAAAAACATCTGTGTTTCGTTTGTTTTACAAATCTTTTTTTTTTTTTAGGGGGGGGGGGAGGGAGGGAGATGCATTCAATTCTTCAGATGCAGGACGTTGTCAGTGAGAGCATCTTACGTGTGTGCGTGAACGTGAGTGTGGCGATGACTTGGCACGCGTGCGCCCTCTTGTTTTATAGAGATTTCTTTTAAAGGGACTAATATCCGCCTTTGAGGGACGCTTGTTTTCAATCTGTTCCCAGCAGATGCACCTCGGGCCTGCACCAGCCGTAATCCCGCAAAACATTTTTATTGCACAACAGATGGAAGAAAAAAAAAAGAAAAAGAAAAGATAAGAAAGACGACAGACACACACACACACACACACACACACACACAGAGAAGCGGGCAGGAAGAGACAGAAAAAGAGCTATATCATGTATATTACGCTCGGGCCCGCTGGATTTAAGTGTGTCCGTTTGCGTTGGAGCAGAGCGGGCGTTATCATAATCGCCTCCTGCCTACCTGACGGGACCTTAAAGTGATCCTGTCGTTTTATTTACACCCAGGCCGCTGTGTGATTTACTACCAAACACACACACACAAATGTTCCCCTTTGCTAACTTCCCTAGCGAGGCCCAGTCGAGTGGGTCGGATGACATCTTTTGATCAGAGCTGTCCAAAGAGATCAGGGCAGACTGGCAGGTAATAGACACCCAGCAGCTAACCAGGCTGCAATGCCACGAGTTTGTGTTGTGAAAGGGTGTTTCTGACAGTGTGTGTGATGGGGGGGGGGGGGGGGGGGGGGGTTAGTAGAGAACATAGACATTTCTACTCTCTATTTTACCAAAGTTTGCAAAAGCACCGACTTAACTGCACAGTTGTGTGTTTCTTCTATTTAGCGTTTTACTTCCTGTATTGCGCATTGTGTACATGTTCTTGCTGCGTGTGGAATTTGAGGAAAAGCAAAGGGAAAAGAAACAAAAGAGAAAGAGAGAAACAGCAGGCCTATGTGTGTGAGGCGGACTGGAGATGATGGAGGAAGAGAGAGAGAGAGAGATGAAATGGCAGTAAGGAGAGAGGGAGACCACAGGACGAGTGGGAGGTATGAGAATGGGAGGAAGCTCGGAGGGGAGAAACAAATGGGAGATGGTGGAAATGATGAGTCTTGCTCAGCCCTGCTTGGCTAACTCTACACATCCCGCTGGTTTCTCACACACACACACACACACACACATCCCCTGGTGACGGGTGCTCATGACCCGAGGTCGCCCTGTGAGTTTTCAGAGTGTGGCTGCTCCAAGTGCAAGCTATCAGAATAACAAAGGGACAGGCGGAGGACCGTTTACTGACCAACAGTCGCCCACTGATAATATTTGTGTTGTGCGGACAAGATATTGTTGCTTACATTGTATTTCTATATACGTTTTTATTCATTTCCATTTACTTTGGAGATGTCCACCCATTTTCATCCAACTGACTTCTGCTACTACACACTGCCGACATGTTCTAATGAATGGACATACACGTCAGATACACATCACGACGGAGCGAGCAAGCAGCAGGAGAGCTGCTGCATCCAAAGAGTTCTCAAAATCATCTCTTCCTTTTTCCAAATGGGTATTATGTATTAGATGTGATTCATGGAGCTCTTTTTCCCCCAATCCACGCACTGAAGTTGTGGCTAGCATACCGTATGCCACAAGTTAGATCTAAAGGGTAAATGATGCAGTCTTTTTTTCTTTTGGTAGCAATTATGATACAAAAAGGGATAATTAATGTTAACTTTCTACTATAACTCATATCAGTCTGTGAAGTACCAGTAAAGATGAGGTGGTGTTCTTTTGATATTACCTACAGTAGATGGTTGTCAGATTGAAGAAGCAAAGAATATCACGATAAGCTCACACTATGTTTAGAATATTGTCCGACAAGGAACGGAAACTTAAATATACTGTTTTTGTCAATAGGGTATGGTGGCTTTGAAGAGAGCGTGGATTAGTTTCAGTTCAGTGCCCCTTCAGAGAGGGCCTTGAATATAGCCTACACTAAAACACATGTAAATGTTTTCATGTGAACCTTTCCTGGTGGGGAATACACATGTTGTTGTTGCGACCCTCCTGGTACTCATGTCTGTTTCATCGACTGTAGGTAATAATCTGACGATGCATAAGACCCCCAAACAACACCACTTCAAAACACTCAAACGATCCCTTTAAGCTGAACACACTCACATGGAGTATTCCTCGAACATTGATTCCCTGTGTGGCTTGCTGGTTTGTTAGAGCGTCATGGTGGCATTTCAAAATGCGTTTTGGTCTATAATGTACGCGTTCAATTCTGCTCCTGTTCATTTCCCTCAGTTAAAAAGGGAATTAAGATTTTATTTTGATTGGGTTTACATACTCTGGTTTTCTAGCGGCTTAATGCGAGGCTGCCGACCCGGTTGTTATTTCACCTTTCACAGCGTGTTTGACATTTGCGCGACAGCAGAGGAGCATCGTCCGAATTTGACCGACGTCGTCATCGTCCGGTCTCACCGGCCGTCCTCAAAAGCACCGCTAGAATCGTAGTGTACGCCTTTTATATTATGTCACGCAACCTTTTGTTCCCCCGTCCACCGTCTGATTGGTTTCTCAGCCGCGTTTCTCAAGAATCTTTAACGCGAGGTGGTAATCTGTGCTTTCCATACCGTTTCACTCATTCCTTTTCAGCTCCTCCTTAATGAACTAGTACAGTCAGAGAGAGGTCACGTAGAGGCTCGGTGCTACTGACGACACGCGTCTGAGGCTGGACAATAAACACCTCTCGCATGTGTGTTCAGTATGCAGAGAGTCGGACAGAGTTGGAAATACTGACTAATACAGGAATAAATGGCACACATTTTTTTACTTTCTTTCCCATTTGTATTTACAAATGACTGAATATGGCTGCTTTTAGACACAAACACACGTTTATTCCCACAGTTAAGACTCTGTGTTTAGTTGTTAACTTCACATTGTACAGCATCGGACTAATTTGAAACGGTACTGCATTTGATCTGTACAAAAAAAAATGTATCTGTTTTTGCTAAATAAATACTGCACATGTATAATACACACACACACACACACACACATGCATCAGCGAGTTTGTCAGTAGCTCTCGAGCCCGGGCATACACTGTTGTATTGGCACTGTAACAGCAGCATGTAAATACAGTGTCAGCAGCTCCCCAGCTGAGTGGCATGGGGAGATGATTAGCCAGGCCAACGCTGCTCACGTACACACACAACACACACACACACACACACACATTTACGGACATACACAAGCGTACTACAACAGCATCCGCGTTTCTGAATAATCGCAGTATTCCAGTGTGCTGCGACGCAGTCGTAGTCGCAGACAGACACACAGACTAACTGTTGCCACTCCAAATCTAATCTCCCCTCTCTCACCCGCCCCCCCCCCTCTGTCTCTCTCGCTAGCACCACTGCCACTGTGTGCTGTATATGCTAATATTATCTCTGCTTTTTTTTCTGAAAGGCATTTTGCATATTTAGGACTATCGTGCTGTTCATTACCGCTTATCAGCACGGAGCTAGTCCCACATAGAAATAATTCAAATACGGTGGATTCCTGTAAAAAAAACAAAAAAAAAAACATTTTAGAGCAAACAAAAAATGGGAGTATCTAACAGCCATCATTGAAATATGATACAAAATACTATGTCATATTGTGCTTTTTATATTTCCTTTTATTTTCACATGTTACTAAAAGATACACATAAACTACATATACAGCTAAAACTACAACATAACCTTCTGTGAATGTATGTACAGTACACAACCAAAAGAGTATTATGTATTAGTCCAATCAGTTTAGAGAAAATATTTGTATTGTTTCCCCAAATGATTTTAAACTCAATGTACCACAATTAAATCAGTCTTTGTGAGTCTTTCTTTTTTAAGGTATTGTTGGCAACGAGCAGGTTTTATTAATATTAATTGTATTGATATAAATAATTCTTTTTAATATTTGCTACTAACCAAACCTGCTCTTACCTGAATTCCCAACATTATGAACGAACAGAACACTGTTAAAGGTTCGTGCAGCAAAACTGATCATAGGACATTGAAGTACAAGGTTTATGTAATTACTATATTATGAAATGAAGTATTGCTACTA
Organism: Leptoclinus maculatus; assembly: GCA_032191485.1. Taxonomy (NCBI): domain Eukaryota; kingdom Metazoa; phylum Chordata; class Actinopteri; order Perciformes; family Stichaeidae; genus Leptoclinus; species Leptoclinus maculatus. The sequence continues at coordinate 44,577,989 of JAVDOI010000001.1, read as the reverse complement.
TACCACATACGACACATTTCTATCATAGAGAATACTAAGTGTAGGTGACAATACAAACCATGACATGACAGAAAAAAATGTACCGTCAGCGATCTGTCACTTTAACATATTTGCATGTACTGTTGACAGAATTGCAAATCAATAAGCAAGAATGTTTTACGACAATTCTGGTTGTTTATATGATTTTTGCATCAATGTGCCAAAGTGCTTTTTCTGATACTTAATTTTCTGGACTAAAAGAGACATCCCACTCTGGTATTCTATGTATAAAAAAACAAAATATGTATACATCATGTCAAAATATATGTTGTTATTGTAACATAAAGTCACGTATTCTGTGATATAGCATAATGGAGAAATAGTTAGTTGACAGTTTGTTGTGGAAGATGGCACGGTGACATGTCACACTGCAAAACTTAGTTTTGCACAACATAGTGGTTTGTTTCCAAATTTACTTTTGAAGTTTATGCTTTATGCCTTACATTTAATTATTATTCTAAGTCAAAGTAATAACAGCATAGTAGTAGCAGTTGTGTACTAATATTCTGAAAGATTAGTAAAAACATTGTCTCTATAAACACTGGAGTGATTCCCTCTGTGATTTAACATTAAAGTACGTTCAAATAATAATAAAAATAATATTTATATATTTAGGAGATAAAAAAAAAGTAATAAAGTAGAGTAATGTTGTTTATAACATTCTCATTTCTTGCACGACTTTCGTGGTGATTTAGTGCACGACTCATCACACACACCATGTTTTTTCTAGCAACATGTCGAGCCGGCGGAGAAGCGATTAGCGTGCCATATTCCGATGATACCGTAAATATGTTACAAGTCTGTAAAAGCCGCTTGGAGGAACAGCTTCATTCGTCTGGGCGTCTGGGGGTCGATCGAACGCCTCTCGAGATATCGATGGCACGCCTCGCCAATCCCGAGGCACTCAACGCAGACAGCCGTGCCCCTTTAACCACCCTCGCTGTTCGCCGCACACACACACACGCAGAAGCCATCCCCCCAATTTGTCTGTGCATGTCAAATCACAATAATTAACTATTATCGATCTCAGGTTCAATTAACTTCATTAATGTGGGTTGCTCCGGTGATTGGGGCGGGATGGAAAAGGGGGAGGGAGGGATGGAGGGAGGGGAGATTATAGGATGTCATCAAGTGGGAAATGGCGGGGGGGGGGGCACAGATACACTCACACATGGTTCATGTGAGAGGATTCTGGTGGGTGGCTTTCATCTCAGGCCTACAGCCATGTCTTCAGCTTTGTCTGTACAAAAGATGTTTCCCTACTGCGACTGATGTGGACGGTCCGTCTCTTTGTCTCTCACACACACACACACACTGAAACTTGCACGGTCAAAGCCGAAGTGTAAACAGGCGGCGCAGACGTGCCTGTGTGTCTGATAGGGCTGTTAAGTGGTTATATAAGCATGATAAACCGTTTCCTAACATCATAACATCTGCAGAGTGCACAAGCATTTCCTCACTTTGAGCAGCAGACAGGAATACAGACACATAGTTCTGTATAGATTGTTTGAATCCAAACAATCCCGTTCGGTTTAATTCGACTGTGTGTTCTTAGAGGTGTTTGCTGCTATAGCAGGGGATTTTGTAATTTCTGCTCAGATGTAAAGAACAATTTCCGAGCCCTTCCACTGCAGCTCTCCCACAAACAACTTTGTTTGCTAGCTCCCTTTTTCTTTTCTTTTTTCAATCGGCCATTTCTCCCGGCCCTTTCCTGCTGAAACAGAGTTCAAACTGTCTCTCCCACCCTGCTGACAATTCATCTGGAACTCTCTCTCTCTCTCTCTACTAATTAAAAGAGCACCTGCACGCCTGGTGTGTTTGGCCCAGGCTTCTTCTACTCTTTTTCCTGCTTGTGTGTGTGTTTGTGTGTGCGTGGATATGTTTCTTCCATATTTATCTCCGTCGTAGTGTTGTGAACCCTTGCAGCCTGGACACAAGCCAGCAGCCTTGGGGATCATCTCTGCATGTTCTCGACCGTGTGTGAGTGTGGTGTGTGGCCCCGGTCTTGACATCTGTCCAACTCCCCCCCCCCCCTACTGAAGCCATGTTGTGCCAAGTAATGGCTAAAGAGAGAGTGGGACAATGAGCAGACACTCTCTTGAATCCTACAACAATTGGGCAGTTATCAACACACTCCTTTATTATCGTTTGCATACTTTATTTTGAGAACTTCTTATAAATCCCTGTCGATGCGCCTCAATTTTCTTGCCAAAACCAAAATTTGACAAGATTACATTTGAACACATCACGATAACGTTATGATCAAATACCAATTTTTACTAAATAGAGATTAAACATATCAAAATGTAATTCAATCCAACCTCCGTAAGCCAGCTGTTGGCTCCGTTACTTAGCCAAGGCAGACTGTGCTGCACATCGGATGCTAACAGCTAACGTTAACTAGCTCTGCTCCTGCCGATTCCAACAGATTTGTTGTTCACAATGTATCAGGACCATTTTTTGTAATCATCGTCCCAGGGACAACGGGACAACGTTAGTCTTGATCCCTGATCCTCAGTACCTACGGTATCTGTGGTACGAGTACCGTCACCTTTTTGAGAATTTTGGCATCGACTTGGTACCGAAGTACTGATTCTCATGACATACACAAAAATAGTAATTCTGATTTGTTACAGACACAAACAGGATTACAAATTGGTGTGGGGTTGAATTGTATTATATTTACTACCAGCTGCAACAGGCTGACTACACAGGACTCAGCGAGGTCAAATAAATAGCTTGAAGTGATGGATAAACGCTACTACTGTACATAACGAAACAGAAACATAGCCAGCAAGGTTTCAGTGGATGGCGACTCGCCAAAGGAAGCCAAGTTCAAAATGAACTAAAAAGCCATGTTTTCAGAATAAATATAACAGAAAGGTTGATATTTGTTTTAAATTGATATTGAGTCAGTTTAAACTGCAATTTAACTGGGTATTTAGGTTACGATGTCACAGAACAACGCGAGCGGCTGTAGTTGAACCTAAGCTGTCATTGCAGTCGATTCAATGTAAGCAGTTGTATCAATTCGTTGCAACACTGCGCCTATTAAATGTCAAAATGTTTCCATAATTTCAACATCTTCTTCCTCAAACAATTCCAAAAAGCAGTCTTGTGCTTCACGCTCCATGTAGGTGGATGCAGCCTACACGCCGAGGTTTTATTCTGCACACACTGGTCTCGCTGCAAATGCAATTTTCTCCCCGATCCTCCTGCCTGTGTCTCTATACATATCACACATTTGCAGGTACACCGATAGACACACGCAAGCACACACACCGTGTTCTCGTCACACACAAAGGCAGCTAATTCAAAGCGGAGCGTGCACGTTTTGTGTTTTAACGGAGATTTCACATTGATGTTTGGCCTTGATGAGAGCGCCCGGGCTGCTGTGTTCGGCTGTTTCCTCAGCCGGAGCATTGTTCTCTTAAACAGCTGTCGTTTTGGCTGATTCAGAACAGATGGCATGTACATGTGGGTCGGCTCGGCTGCACGTATGTGCGGGCGGGTGGATGCGTCTCCGAGACAGAATGGGGGAGAGAGATGGGGAAGCTCTGAGACAGTGTGTGTGTGTGTGTGTGTGTGTGTGTGTGTGTGTGTGTGTGTGTGTGTGTGTGTGTGTGCGCGTGCACGTGTTTTATATCTGTACATGTTAAAACATGCAGCTTAAGCGCATCAAGGTTTGTTAGATAGATGTACTTGAATACAATAAAAGACAAACAATAGTAACTGGTGCAGAGTAGATAAGGGTTATGTGACCCTGCACATAACAGCATCTAATATAAGATAACATGTTTGAAGTGTTAAAAATGAATCCTTTTCATGTTACACTGAGCACTGGAGCAGACTGCATGTTCAACAGTGAAGTTCCTGAGAATGCCCGAAGGCAAAGAGTTGTTGAGACTACAGTGTGTGTGTGTGTGTGTGTGTGTGTGTGTGTGTGTGTGTGTGTGTGTGTGTGTGTGTGTGTGTGTGTGTGTGTGTGTGTGTGTGTGTGTGTGTGTGTGAGATGTGTGATGGGCTCTGGGAAATCTGTGTCTCTGTGCATCTGTTTGTCCCACGGTGGTGTGTCGTATCATCGCCGATGGCAACCGGTAGCCTGACAATGACAGAGACTCCTCTCTGTGTTGCTGCTGATGCAGTACTAGCACATACACATGCTCAGTTAGAGATGGGAGTCGGCAACAGCTTCAGTGTGTTGTATGATGTGGCTGGCAGGTGGTGTGGGCATTACTTGTGGAAGCCCGTATTTTCCTTTGTTTCCAAGCCATGACAAAACTGTAGGCACAACATGGAGGGTTTTTTTCCAACCCAGTTACCTTGCGCATAGTTCTGTTCTTTATAAGGAATTTAACTGTGCGTCCTCATATTAAATACAACACAATGATCATTTTGATTTGTTTAAACTTTGCATCTCTTTGAAAGTGGTAGATTGTGATTGAATATGCCCTTGCTTCCGTGCCACACCCGTCCCACTTACCGGCTCGCTCCGTGTTTACATACCAGCTTAGATGAGCGATGGCCTGTTTGCAGAAAGGAATGCCGGGCACAAGGGCACCGGTGTTCACACACACACGCTCGTCTTCTTTGCCAGTGTAGTTGCTAAAACAAGAGGTTTGTGTATGCATGCGCCTGTGTGCGCTGCACTTCCATTGGTATTCAGAAATCCAGCCTTAATCACAAAGTGTGAGCACGCAGCGTTTCTCATCTGATGTTTTATCCGTTTGATAGACTTATTAACAAAATAAAACATTCATAGATGTACAAAGAGGCGAGACTGTGATTTGTCTTCATACATATTTTCTCTATATGATTCCCATTGTATTATTCTTAAACTAGAGGGATTTGAATATAAATTGAAAGCCTCAAGCCCACTCCCGAAGCTAAACTGTAAATAATAACTCTAAACTTTTTCTAATCTTTGGTAATTGAAGCAAATGGGTTTTTGCGGGGAGAGATTTGTTGCAGGCAAACGTACATACATTCATTTTTATTTACGAGGAGGCGAGGGCTGAGCAGTGTAATGAGTGAAAATGCATGCTTAATTTAAATGGCGAGTGTGTCTGTTAGGGAATGCATTAGAGTCTGCAGAAGAAGCGTAAGACATATTAATTGACAGACAGGAACCGCTGTCTCCGAGGTTGATACAAGTAATTTATTACTTCAGAAACGAATGCCACCGCCAGAATGTGCTTCATTAATTTCAAATTTAGTTTTAATTTCAAGCTGTTGCCCCTTGAGAAGAATAAGGTGGCAAGTTCTGTTTGAAGCGACGTTTTTTCCTCTCTGCCTCCCTCCATCTTTCTCTTTTTTCCATCCTCCATCTCTCTCTCTCTCTCTCTCCGACTGTCTCTGGTTTTCTGCAGTACAGAACAAAGACCTGGGGGTGGAGAGAGAATGGGAGGGGGTGGCAACTTGATTCCAATTTGAAAACAATGTCAATGTAAAAGGGTGAAGATAGAACAGAATTACTGCAATTGTGATAGGAAATACTTTGTCTGTGGATGCCATTGGATGATTGCTCTGTTTCCTCTGGAAAAAGTGTGAATGTCAGTATCTCGTGTTTCGATCAGTTCCCTGCTTGGTGTAGAAACAGGAATATTGGAATCTCCATCATTAGATATGCTGTCTGTGTTTCTAACAAATCTCTCTCTTTGTTTTTTTTCTTTTCTCTGCTTGAGCAGCATACGTCCCTGAAGATGAGAAGGAAGCAGCCCTGTTGGATGAGGACCTGGATGGAGACGACTCAGCTCAGGAAGGGGAGGAGCCTGCCTCCAAGTTCCTATGTCAGGACAAGGACAGGCCAGGATCCACTGGCTTCCATGACTCCCCAAACGCTGCTGACTTTTCTGGTCAAGAGTTAGACAGTGAGTCTCACCTAAGTGAATCCAGTGACAGAATGTCCGATTTTGAGATCTCCTCTCTTAAAAACGAGGATGATATCCTCCTTTCAAAAGACCCCTCGAATGCCCTTCCCTTTTCTTCCTCCTCTGTCATGATGGCTGTTGCCAATGTTGCTGCCCCAGTAGGTGGAGATGAGGCCATATTAGCCACAACAGGGTCTGTGGCTGACAGCCTGGAGAAGATGAAGGCCATTTACACCTCCTTCCTGACCAACTCCTATTGGTCCACACTGAATCTAAACCTGAGCCAGCCCCCTGCAGAAAAACCCCCTCGCAGTCACAGCAGCAGCAGTAGTAGCAGCAGCAGCAGCAGCTGTGGAAGTGGAGGCTATGACTGGCACCAGACAGCTATGGCTAAAACCCTCCAGCAGGCCTCACAGAACCACCACAACAGACTGGGCCTGGTTCAACATCCCACAGTGGCTGTATCCGCAGCATCTACAGAACCCAACCTCTTTAGTACCGTCCAGCTCTACCGGCAGAGCTCCAAGCTGTATGGCTCTATATTCACTGGTGCCAGCAGGTTCCACTGTAAGGACTGCAGTGCGGCGTATGACACCCTAGTGGGGCTCACCGTGCACATGAACGAGACAGGCCACTACCGCGACGATAACCACGAGACAGATGGTGACGGTACTAAACGGTGGTCAAAGCCAAGAAAGCGGTCCTTGCTAGAGATGGAGGGGAAGGAGGATGCACAGAAAGTTCTCAAGTGCATGTACTGTGGGCACTCCTTTGAATCCCTGCAGGACCTAAGTGTCCACATGATCAAGACGAAACACTACCAGAAAGTGCCTCTGAAAGAGCCTCTTACTCCAGTGGCCGCTAAGATTATCTCCTCGGCTCGAAGGAGAGTCCCCATGGACCTGGACATCCCTAGCTCGCCAGACTCCAATGGAGGCACACCTAAGCCCACCTCCCTCAATGACTCCAATAACGTACTCCAGAAGGTCACCAATCCTTACATCACACCTAACAACCGCTATGGACACCAGAACGGTGCCAGCTATGCCTGGCAGTTTGAATCCAGGAAGTCACAGATCCTCAAATGCATGGAGTGTGGTAGCTCTCATGACACACTACAAGAGCTCACTGCTCACATGATGGTGACCGGACACTTTATTAAAGTCACTAACTCTGCTATTAAGAAAGGCAAACCCATTCTAGAATTGTGCGCCCCGACCCCCAAACCCAATTTAACAGCTGAAGAAAAGTTCCAGTCCGTTCCCTTGGCTGCCACAACATTCTCACCTCCACCTGCCCCAGTTCCTCCTCCAACCAGCATTTCCCCCACTGCCATGGTTGTGGAGATAAAAAAGGAGGAGAAGGAGGAGGAATGCACGAAAGAGTCCATCATCAACAATGGTAATCTCAACAAGGAGAAGAAGGCAGGAGGTGAGGAGGAGGCAGAGGAGAAGTTTGATGTTTCTTCAAAATACTCTTATCTAACTGAAGAGGATCTGGATGAAAGTCCAAAAGGTGGTCTTGACATCCTCAAGTCCTTGGAGAACACAGTGACCTCAGCCATCAACAAAGCCCAGAATGGAGCTCCAAGCTGGGGTGGATATCCCAGTATCCATGCTGCTTACCAGCTCCCAAACCTAATGAAGCTCTCGCTTGGCAACACTGGGAAGAGCTCTGCCCTCAAATACATGTTCCCTGGAGGGGAGATTTTCTCTCCCACTGGTAAGATCCAGCCTCTGATCTCCCCTCCCAGCCGCCATAACTCCCCGTTAGCCAAAAATAACTTCCATGCAATGGAGGAACTGGTCAAGAAAGTGACAGAGAAAGTGGCCAAGGTAGAGGAGAAAATGAGAGAGCCCAGTGGTGTTGTGAGGGGATCTCCTCTGAGACGTACCACGCCGTCACCCTGCAACAGCGAGGCAGGGGACTCAGCCCGAGGAGAGTCGCCCAAAGAAAATAGAGCAGGAAGCTGTAAAACTCCAGAGAATACAAGTGGGGCGGAAAAAGCAGTAGGTGATGGGAATGGAGCTAATCACAGAGATTCAAATGGAGATATTTCTATGAAAGAGTCTGGGGAGAATGGAGTGGAGTCCACTGCTGTGACATCCCCACTGCCTGCCTCTCTGTGTGGCAGTACAGCTATCATCACAGACCATCCTCCTCCAGAACAGCCATTCGTCAACCCCCTCAGCGCACTGCAGTCGGTAATGAACGTCCACCTGGGGAAGGCCGCTAAGCCTGCCCTGCCCTCCCTTGACCCCATGAGCATGCTGTTCAAGATGAGCAATAGCCTGGCAGAGAAAGCAGCGGTGGCTGCTTCCACCCCACCAGCACAGACCAAAAAGCCCGGTAATGACCGCTTAGACCGCTACTTCTACCAGCAACATCTAAACAACGACCAACCCATAGATCTCACCAAAGGAAAGAATGCTGACAAAAACAACAGTGGTGGTTCTTTGGGTTCAACGGCTCTCTCTTCCACCACCACCACCCCGTCTTCAATTTCTCCCTCCTCCGCTGTCACTATGACCAAAGCCTCAGCTGCAGTAGCTTCCTTTATGTCAAGCTCCCCTTTGAGAGAAAACGCACTGTCAGACATATCCGACATGTTGAGGAACCTGACAGAAAGTCAGGCTGTCTCCAAGTCCTCCACACCTACCAGTCTGTCCGAGCGCTCCGACTTCGAAGGTATCACACAGGACGAGATAGAAGATTTTTCTCCATCCCAGAAACGTAAAGGCCGGCAGTCCAACTGGAACCCTCAACACCTCCTGATCCTACAAGCTCAGTTTGCCGCCAGTCTGAGGCAAACAAGTGACGGCAAATACATGATGTCTGACCTGAGCCCACAGGAGAGAATGCACATCTCCAGATTCACTGGCCTCTCAATGACTACAATATCCCACTGGTTGGCTAATGTCAAGTACCAGCTGAGGAGAACCGGTGGCACCAAGTTCTTGAAGAACTTGGATTCAGGTCACCCAGTGTTCTTCTGCAGCGACTGCGCCTCTCAGATCCGTTCACCATCCACCTACGTCAGCCACTTGGAATCCCACTTGGGCTTCCGTCTGCGAGACCTGGCCAAGCTTTCTGGGGAGCAGCTGCTCAGCCAGATTTCGCAACAACATCATCAACACCGCCACACCAAAGGACTATCTGAAAAACTGCTCTCTAATCTTCACCCATCCAGCCACCCTTTACCCTCCTCTCTACCCACATCCCTACCCTCTTCCTTACCCATCTCCCTGCCCTCGTCCTTAACCACTTCTCTGCCCTCAACTGAATCCCCGTCACCCTCCCCCGCCGCCGACGACGGTGGGTCTGTGTTCCAATGCAAGCTCTGCAACCGGACTTTTGCGAGCAAGCATGCGGTCAAGCTTCACCTGAGCAAGACTCATGGGAAGTCCCCCGAGGACCATCTCATGTATGTGTGTGAGCCGGAGAAACAGTAGCACTGGCTGGGGACAATGCAGTGTTCTTTTGTAATGGCTCACTCTTTCTTGCTCTGTCTCTCTTAAGCCTTTCACAGACAATTCTTTTGAAGAGAAGAAAGGATTATTAACGTGATGGAACTGCACAAAGATGCCATACAACTACTGTTTTAAGTTTTGGCACATGGTTTTAAATTTTGTGTTGTAGCAGTTTTTTTTTTTTTTTTTCTTTTGTTGCTGAGTGAGGTAGTCTCACTCTGGCCCAAGACACTCGATTTTAGTGATCTGCTTTGACAGGAATAGAGTGACTTTTTTCAAACTGTGCAGGTGGGGGCTGTTGTCATTGAGAAAATACAGTATATGAAGGTTTAAAAAAAAAGAGATTCTAAAATGAAGTGGCGTGTATTTTGAAACTTGTGTAAATGGAATTAAGTTCCTTTATATTTTGACATCACTGGGATGTGATAAGCTGCATGCATAAATTAAACAGTTTAGTTAAACATTTTATAACTAAATCTGGGTGCACTTTCCATGATTTCTTTTTGTTTTAGATTTTTTTTTATTCCACTCTTCCGCTCGTTTGCGCTCTTTTTTTTAGTTTTAGTTTTTTTGTGCTGGAGTCAGCATTTAAAATTTAACCCTCTGAGTACGTCAAAGCACTTCTACACCTACGATCCAAACACTATTGACTCATGATTTGAGATTGTGAATTATTGAAGCTAATGTGAGAATTTGATGGACAATGTGTGCATTGTGTCTGCAATGCCTGTTTCCCAGACAAACAGTATGGTAAGTCTAATCCTAGACATGAAAGCATTTTATTAAAAAGAGATTCTCTATTCACTGCAAGGTTTTCATCGTGGGCTTAATATTTGTTTGAGATATGTTTGCCGGACTTGACACAAGCATTGTAGCTATGTGGTAAAAAAAAGAAGAGAAAAAAAAAGAAATCTGACGTCTTTTACTTTGGTCGATCAGGGACCTATATTAATTCAGGTCTGTGTAAAATATGTACATAAAAGCATATTAACTAATTCCTGTCTAAATTATGCATAATTTCTATATTTTTTAATTTAAAAGGATTATGACTATCTGCTGGTGCACAGTATATGAAGACATAAATAAAATTGTTTTGCACAATAGTTTTATAAATGTGTTATTTAATCAAACGATACAAGAAAAGATAGGTAGCAAAAGGATGACAACAGGTGAATCTTTTTATTCCCAACTCGTGCTCAAAGGGTTAAAGACTCTTTTTACCAGACACTACTCTACATGTGCCGCTGTATGAACACTAAAAAAAGATATTAAAGGTTGTACAAAAAAAGATGTTACTTTATAAAGATATTTCACATGTAAACTGTTATTTATAAGCACTCTTGGTTGTTTCATATTGTTGAATGCCTTTTCGATTGGTCCTATTTTTTGTTCTGTCTAATTACTCTGCCACGATTCCACACTGCAGCTTTATCTTTTTGGGATATGAAAGGTAACCATGGTTACAATAACCTCTTGAGTGACAAGTTCTGCTACATTTTTGGCAGTTAATTTGCTGAAGTAACTGACAGCTGCCAGGGTAGAGAAATAATAAAAAAAATATCCTTATGTGTAAAATATCGGCATGTAAACAGCACAGATACTGTAATGCATTCTGTGCCGTTAGTCTTTTTTCATTTCGTTATTTTCGTTTTCTGTTGTTGTTGTTCTTGACAATGAACCCCCATTATATGACTTCATATAACCTTGTTTTCTACTGCAGCATTAAAAAAAGGAAACTGTTTTTTGCAATTATGTGTGTATGCATCGTGTGTGTCATGGCTATCAATTATGTGTGTGCTGTGCAGTCCCTAATGAGCACATTAGACTGGGAGTGTGTCAACGTCTGTCTGTGACGAGCTGCATAGTAGTTTACAGTGAGTGGCAGCAGCGGGGCCGTGTGGGAGACAACACACACACACACACACACATATCCAGACATGCAAACAGACACCATCATTTTTGGGCTTTTACCAGTAGCCTCCTCTGTTGTCCTGGTGACATAGACTAAGGCGTATACACTGCATAAATAAGACTGAGCCTGCAACAAAAGATTTAAGAAACAGTAAATACATCAAATGACATAAAAGTTTTATCAATTTAAGCGGCCAGTGGAGAGAATCACACAACCAAAAAAGCAACTGAGCTCCATACTCACCGTCTTTCTCTTTCCACACAGGATATGGAAGTATAAAGACAGACAAAAAAAAGGTTTAAATAATAATTACCTCCAACGTCCATTTTGTGACTATTTTCCCACGAGGCAAGACACCTGGCAGACATGTTTGTTTAGGCTTCATGGGATACGACAACAATGCTGACAAGATGAGCAGGTCCTTTCAAGTGTTTATTTATTCATCATTTTTCCCTGTCCGGAGCCGTGATTAAGCAAGAATTGCGTCAGTATCAATTTGATGTGTGCTGCACAACAGCGTGACACAGATAAAGCAGATAGGACTAAGAGTTAAAGGTTTGCATGAGGAAGCATTCTACGAGATCTACGTGAGAATCAGTATACGTTCAGTGCAGATGAGGGAATGAGAACACAGAGGTGGGTATTAAAAACAAGCACGTCATATCATCAACATACGCGCAAATCTGCACACACAAGTGCATTACATAAACATACAGAGCACACACGATAAATCAAAGTGAGACGGCGCTGTGTGTTCCTGAGCTACATCGCTTTCCCTGCTCCGTTCTGCCACTTAGTAAACCATGCTGAAAAAACAACAACAAAAAAATACATGCGCAGGCAACTAGACACCTGCACACAACACAAACACACTGAATTGTACAGAGCGGCCCACCAAAGTCTCTTCTTTTCTTCACATGCACAAAGGTGCACAGAAGGCCAATACACACACACACACACACACACCTCAACAGCTAGGTAGAAGGACTTCATCCGCAGTGACAAGGTGCCACTGTGTGTGAAAATGTCATCCTTCAACGGCGCAGCCTGAAGTCTGGCACCGTATTTAAGGTTCTCATTAGCCTCAAAGAAAATATGCGTGAAATTGAAGTGTAAGAAAGCCTTTTCTCTCTCCCTGCCTTCACAACCGGCGAGCAGAGGCAAGGGGCTTATTAAGGTTCAAAACTAGCATGCAGAAGACAATGGGTACCACCACTGGGATGTGTGCACACACACACAGACATACACGGGAAAACATACATCCATGCACTTACTATGTATCTCAATGCAATCATAATATGCATTAAACCCTATTAGTTACAGCCAGTGAAGTAAAATAGACTGACCTCCATTATGTGCACTACAAAAGGGCAAACATTGGTTTAAGTTATAATCTTTAAGATTTGAGTTCCCGTTGATTTGACAACAATATCGTTACCGGTGGTAACGGAAACTGCACTTTAATAATACAGGTCCCAGAGTTGCATGTGAAACGACACGTGTATCGGTCACTGGGGGCATTCAACACACCTGGGTACAAGTCGTGAGTCTGTTTACAGCGTAACAATCACCGGTCTAGGAGGTTCCATCGCGTCACATTGTGTAAATAAAGAAAGCCTTCAATGCTGTTCAACTCCGGCTGTGCAAGACAGGGGAACAACAGGGGCAATGATATAATGCGACATGCATGGAAAAATGTCAAAATTACTATTACTATATTAATATACTAACTTTAACTTGACTGTGGATGGGACCACATCATTCACAGTTGCAGGCTTGTGTCTCATGCTAAAACAAATGGTGAATGAATCAATCAATAAACAACTATTTTGTTGTGATTTTAACAAGAATATACAGCTGCACCAGCTAAAAATGACAAACATTGGCTGCTTCAATGCAATGATTTACCACTTCAATCATTTTCTATTCCATTGTAAATACTTCTCATTTGAGTTTTTAGCTGTTGGTCTCAAAAATCCAGCAAAGATGGGAACTTGTGCTTTTAGAACTCTCTTTTGAGCCATGCTAGCTGGCACATTTTTCCACATTGAATTTTCCACATTGAATTTTCCACATTGAATTTTTCCAACAACGTTTGATGGATTTCCCTGACATTTTCACAGAGGACGAATCTCATTGACTTCGTTGATGAGGTGACTTTTCCTATAGCGTCTTCATCAGGTCACCAAACACCAAATACCTGCAAAACTAGTGACATTTCCACCAACCAACAAGCCTAACTAAAATGGCGAACACGGTAAACATGAAAACATCATCATGTAAGCATTGTCATTGGGAGCAATTTCATTATGCTGATGTTAGCATTCAGCTCAAAGCACTGCTGTGCCCGACCGCAGCCTCTCAGAACCACTAGCACAACTCTCACTTTGAGACATGAAATGAAAACAAAAATAATCAATAGCTTGCGCATGAGGCCCTCATAAGTGTCCGAAAACTGCGTAGCAATTAAACACTGTTGCTCCATTCTGTGGCCTATATGTAAGATTGGAAGTAGGCTGTCAGCTGTAAAAGGACTGCACTGCCTGAAGCTAGCCATGCCAGTGAACATTAACATCTTAATAGTGTTTTTTGGAGATGGTGCTATGTGCCAGCGTACCACACCTTCATTGTAGCCCCACACAATGCAACCGTCAGAATCCCCCAGGAACATAGAGAGAGCCTCCGCAACAGTAAGCTGCTCGCATGCATTTGAGGAAGGTGTGCTGCAGATCCAGATAGCTTTATCTAAAGCAGGGGGCTGGAGGGAGGGTGGGAATACAAGCTCGGTGGATCCACCGCTCACAATGGAATCACTCGGCATAACACAAATAAAGCCGGGGTACAAGCAAACACACTCCCTACACAAAGACGCACAGGGAGAGCGCCCTGTCCGTCTCGCTTTCTCTTGATTTCTTTTTCTGTTCCCATTTCTTCTCTCCCCTGTTCTTTATTTCACTTGCACACACCGTCTCGCAGACACATTGCTACCCATAGGCCGCTGCCTCACACACCATATTATTTGTTTTCCCACGAAACAAAATATATAGTTCTTACTGGTAATATTTTATGCTGACAAATGGCCCTTTTTCAGAGGAGGCCTGAATAGATACGATTGGCTGATGCCCCCCAGGAATAATTCTTCTGAGCAGGTGAATGCCACATGCCCAGCTTTGTCGATGGATACGACCCATTCCTGAGAAGACTACAACATGTATTCAGTAGAAATGTTGATGGAACAACAAAAACAAATATCAACTATGTCCAAGCTGATCATTTTCTGCGCAGAAATAACAGAAGTAGTTTTTAGTCAACAGACGGTCATTCATGTCCCTGCCGTCGGGATGAATTGTAATAACTTTGATGACCCCTGGACTTTTCATATAGCACCGCCATCAGGACAAAATGTCAATGTGTTCAATGCTTTGGTTTATGACCAAATAGCTGCACCCTAAACTAAGATAGGGAACATGGTGAACATTTTACTTGCTAAACATCAGCATATTAGCATAGTCATTGTGAGCATATTAGCACGCTGACAATAGCATTTAGCTCAAAGCACTGCTGTGCAAAATGACAACCTTACAGAGCCACTAGCATAGCTGTTATAGCCTCTGAAACTTAAAGTTTCATATCTAAAACATTTCTTGGAAACAAAAAATACTCATGACCAAGTAAGCACAAATCGGAGGTAAAGTTCAGCAATAAATACCCATAGTTGTTATTCATTAAGAGTTCAACACTGTCAAACACAGGACGTTCAACCAGCAGACCACAGTTTGTGTCCCATGTGATAACAAGGAAAGTTTACTCATCTTACCTACAGTTTATTTACATATCTGGCATACTTAACCAATGTAAATAACATTATTACATTACATTAACGAGTATTTGTTTGTTTGTTACAGTATACTCACAAGCCAGGCTGCATGAGTGCTATTGTTGGTGCTGAGGAAGTAACGTCAATATTCTGGGTACATAGTTTTGTAGCCAAGATCACAACAGTGTGAAAACGTAACATTTTGACAGCCGGACTTGCTTTATTGAAGCTTTATTCTGTAAGAAAATGCAAAGTTTCAACTACCCTGTTTAGTCACTTAGTATTGATTGACTGGGGTTTTAAGTCAAAGAGGGCTTCCAAACAAATATCTGTCAAGAGCCTTTAAAAGGGCAGTGTGCCTTGTTTCAGCATCGTCAAAGTCAACCAGTCCACTGACCTGAAAAGACTCGGATTGATTTTTAGACAGTTTTCCTGCATGCTTTTTTTGCCTTGTTACTTAAAGTCGTTATTCCCCTAAAATTCAGATGTTGTTCTGTGGATCTAGTCGTGGACTTTACAACAACCTCATGCTCCACTCTACAGTCAACAAAATATTGAAACAAATTCTCAGGCTGCATCACTGAGACTTTTCTGGGGCTGCACTGACGGCACACACTAATTATATGGAGATATGGGCGATGTTACTGTGTTTGATCTTATCCAAAATACCATGAATACCAGCTGTCAAGTGGGGAAAAGAGTTTATGTAAGCCCCCTAGTGATAATTACAAGTATGCCATATGGAGATACTTTGTGCTCCCTGATTTCTCCCATTTGGTAACTTGAATTGCAGAGGTTTGTCAATACAGGCTGCAAACACTGCAGCCAATGGTGGCAGTTCAAGGTACAAAACCTATATAAAAGGAAAAGGAAAAGCCTATATCATATTTGCAACTAATCTTTAAGTTAATTTAAAAGTAGAGTAACGACATGCTATCTTGGATGTGGACAAACTTGTCCAACCTGTAGGAACAACATAACCTTTGCACTCCTTCGTGCATTAAGTGAACACAGCATACACATTTGCACTACAGTAACGAACCAACGTGAACTCGTTTGGATGTAGAACATCAAAGAAGCGTGAGTTCAAAAGATCGTACCCTGATTCTCTGTCTTCAAGTGTCTTAGCCATTAATTCACCAGGGCAAAGCTTCTTGGTAACATTACCAGGGTCTTGATTTGGGAAAGAGTTATTCATTAGTGCAACCGCTGGTGTCTCAGATCATAGGAATGGCATATGTAAATTCTGTCTGAGCTGGTTTTTGGGCTTGATTCCTTAAGACTATGGGAAGTGTGCCAAGAGACTGGGAAGTTGCAGATCAAAGTCACACATCAGAAGCAGCCTAGAAGGTAGAGTCATGACATTGACTTGTTTTTTTAAATACAATATTAAAGAATCCTTACAAGGGTTAACTTTAAGGCTTCATGCTTGTGTGCTGCTCTGAATCTTCCTGGTACATACAAGAGGAACAACAAACAAGGACACTTTCATGTAGGCAGAGATCAAGTTACTCTACATTATCCAAACACATAGACAGATGTACTATTATTCCCCAAAAAATGTTTGCTCAATTGTCTTAATGTCTTTCATAATGCTAAAATAATTTAAACACATATACACAATCATTTAAAAACATTACTTTTAGAGTATTGCACATTTTAATGAAGGCATCTACCAGTGTCCTCGTCATTTGTCATGTTCAAATTTCAATAGTGCGAACTTAGTGCGAAATTAATATGAGATATGTTGTCATGCCACATGTTCTTGGAACCTTTAGGTTTACAATTATAGGAGAAAAATGACTTCTTGCCTGGTTGAAAGTCCTGTTTGTTTATCAATGCTGACTCATTTTAAGTTACGCAAGTACGTTCATTTACGTCACGTACGTAGGCTACGTAACTGAAGTTAAGTAACAAACATATTATTCTAACCCAGACCACAATCTTTGACTAAAGCAAACCAAATAGTTGTGTTGCCTAAACCTAAGTGACGCCAAGGGGTCCTGACCAAGCGTCCGTATGTGACAAGTTGAGAATGAGAACGGGTTGGGACTATTCGTTGGCCGGAATATATCTTGGCATCACTGTTAGGTTGTCAGGCAACCAGCGAAGACTGCAGGAAGTGACTGCCCCCAGCAAAGAAATAGTTCATCAAATTAAATAACTTTTTGTTCTTTTTTAATGGATTTAACAACCTCTACAAATGTGTTAATTAGTGAGGTGCTGGTCGGCAAATTGTGCTATCTTTGGACGGAGCCAGGCTAGCTGTTCCCCTTGTTTCATGTATTTTTGCTGAGCTAAACTAACCGACTGCTGGACTTAACTGTGTATTTTTTATGTTTATGTGCTGTTGAACAATAGCAAACCATCTTGACAGGGCTAACCTTTGAAGGAAGGGAGACCCTAAGAGTGGTTTGCAATCAGTCATGAAACAACATTTGATACAAGTACATCGCTTGGACTTTAAGGTATTGTCTGGTTGTCAAAGGTAGATATCTTGGCAAATAGTCATGATGCCGGTAAGCTTCTAGCATCCCGTATTTTGTGAATATAAGCAAATTAATCTCACAGAGCCACGTCCTTGAATTGCTGGGCTGTTGTACTCAATTCAACGAGGTGATTCTGATCTAATAACTCAATTGATATTCATCATATATGAATTAAAAATAATGTAAACCAGCTTTCATGTTCTGTTTCAATCACTCCAGCCTAAGTGCAATGCTTTCTTTCTTAGTCTTGTTTGAGAAATCATTAAATGTCCAACTTGTTCTTCCATTATGTTCCTTCTTATAAATCAGGCTTGAAAAGAGCTTGTATGCAAATTGTAAATTCTTATGAATTGCTTCTGCTGTATTTTGGGCAACAATCCTCAAAACTTGCTCACGTTTTGGAAACTGTACCTCCCTCTTTGGTGGTGTGCTCATGTTCTTGCAGTACACAACCCGGAGATGAAGTATTAGACGTCAAAGTCTGCTGTGATTTTGAATGCATACCTTCCTGCTCTAACGATGAGTCAGTCAGTCATTGTGTATGTTTGTTACCTGCAACATCACAGATCTTCCCTGGCCCCACAAGTTTCCAAAGCATCTTAAAATAACACATGTGATGAATGTGCAATTTCCCTAATTTGCGGCTGGCTGCCGTATTCAGGGCTGTGGGCTGGACGGAAATCTTAAATGGGGCTTGAACAGCACTCCTCACAACAAGAAATCAATACGCCATGCAGCCTAGAGAGGCGACCCGCTATCTACTGTGGCCGAGGCAACGCTTGCGGGGTAATTTCCTCTAAACGCTACAAACACAGCTCAGCCACTTCACCGACACAAATAGAATCCCAGTCACACGCTCTGACACACTACACTCGAGAAGATGCATGCTGAATGAGGTGTGTGCGTGTGTGCGTGTGTGTGTGTGTGTGTGTGTGTGTGTGTGCGCATGGGCTGAGATTCAATAAGTGAATGTACTGTATACATATGAGAGTGTGTCTCCAGGTGTTGTGGGTAGTCTATGGCTATAATTTGCTTGTGAGTACAACATTTTGTCAGGTAATATGTGTAATGTGTTTTGGCGTTTCAAAGGTTTTATACAACACGTACAATATATGCCTCGGCAAGTGTGTCTCTCGGTTTATGGATGTGCCAAACAGCTCTTAAAGCAAATACTCAATACTCAATGAAATGACTTATTTTTATCACACAGTAACATTTAATGAGAAAAAACTGAAATAAATGAAAATGTATTTGGATGGATACATTGGGTCAGCAACAAATGGACTTCATTAACATTTTTATACTTCATTGTCAATTTCAATCATTTTACATTGTGCTATATCATTTGTCTCATGTGTCGAACTCCTTAGGGTTTTGTTCACCTTGTACCCAAGCCCCCAGGAGGAGTGTCGGGTTTAAAGCCAATTTTCGCAGTTGTCAAACAGTGGAATGACATTTTTGGATTGCTCAGATGATGCCATTGAGCCCAAAAGGACTTTTTCCCATAGACTAAAACTGGGAAAGAGGTGTCTGTAAATGTATTTATTTAAGTATATCAACTTCCCAATACGAACACTTAAAATAATACTTATTTAAAACATGAAATCAAAATGCACTAATAGCTGAATCCAGAGTCATTTCTGTGTTGCTTGGTCTATAGGCCCATAGATGCTGCAGATCATTTTGGCTTCATGCACCACTAAGCAACTTTCACGAGAATGAACTGGGCCCCGCCTCCAACGCCGTATCCAGTTCTCTCTCTACATCCATGCTTGTACCTTCAAAAAGATCACCCTTGGTTGCATTTTAAAAACAGTTTGTGAAGGATAAATGCATTTTCTGATTTTGCACTTCTCGCTCTAACAAAGGTTGGCCCCTGAAACCCACTAACTAGCCAACAACAGGGAGCCATTTTACAAGTTGTGATGGTAAATGAGTTTGCAAACAGGTTCCTATTTACACATCCAGTAGACACAGAGCATTCATAAATATCATTTGCATATACATTTTAGATGACATGACAAATTCAGGTCCAATGGTCCCTCTCCTTTTAGCTCTGTTTTGGTCGCCACCAACTCGGCGGAAATATCTGTCTCACTATGCTCACCTGCTAGTGTCTTTAGTTAGGTAGTGTACAGTGGGTTTATCATAGCTTTTCGGCTGAAAACAAAGCTTGATGAAGGCAGTGAGAGTGAACCAAAAGAGTAAAGTTGCGTTCCACAACACCAAAACATTATGAAAGATGCGAAAATGCGAAAAAATACCTGAAAGAAAGTGCAGTTTCCGGTGAAAACTCTCTCTCTGAGTTGGTCACTACATCCTTTCATCATAAATGTAGTCATTTGATTCATTGTTAATATAAAATATTGATTGTTGCAGCTTTAGACGACGAACCAACAATTTATTTTCAGACAAAGCCTTTTTAAAGTAAATAGTGGTTCTGTGTGTTTGAACATGGTTTTATTAGAACAAGGTATAATTTGATAGCATCGATTCAATTATATCTTAATTTTGTCATAATCATGGGGATTTGTTTAGTCGCTTCCTGGTATTATTTTTTAAATTCACTCTCCCCATGTTTCATGTCTGGTTTTCCCCGTTTCCCTCACTTGCGTCTCTCCATGCATCCCTGGTGGGAGAGACTAAGACGCAAGGAAACCATGCGAGGAGAGAGGAAATGAGGAAATATTTTTTAAGAGATGTGAGACGTCCTTTCCTCAGTTGTGTCACGTGAAGCGACGTCTGTTTCTGATGACGGCGGCCGCTGATCACAGCTGATCACATCTGGATCAGCTGTCAGTCGGCTTTAACAGCTGGAGAGACTTTTGATGAGTTTGTGTCTGTACACATGATCACTGTACTTAATAATAGTGACTAATAATACTAATAACTAATAAAGACACACAGTTATCATCACTGTAGAGGTGTTTCTCTCTGTAGCCTGTTAACAAACTGTGTCCTGTGTTCTGTTTATAAGATCAGGATCGATTTCTACCGGCAGAATGCGTTTGTCTTATTTATGAATTATTTGCGTCTGTACGTTTTGAAATTCAGATTGTGACATCATTATTAATTAACCCAGAATATGATTATGGTTTCTCTTGAATACTGGAATTAATTTATTAGGCTCCATGTTTCAGGTTAAATTGAAATGATATAACTCATCAAACCCGACACTCAG
The DNA here is from genome assembly GCA_032191485.1 of Leptoclinus maculatus. Lineage (NCBI taxonomy): Eukaryota > Metazoa > Chordata > Actinopteri > Perciformes > Stichaeidae > Leptoclinus > Leptoclinus maculatus. The sequence goes on along the minus strand of JAVDOI010000001.1, from coordinate 44,557,211 downwards.
GAATGATCAGCCACACGTGACTGAATGAAATGATACATGATGTAAAAAGTGTTTCTTCTCTCCAGCTCTCTCTCTGATTGTGTCCATAATAAAAGTTATTGAGGGAAACATCAGATCATGAAAAGACAAATCTTTCTAATAAATGAAGAAAGTTTGTGGTCCTAGTGTTGTTCAGATCTACAATGAACATATATTTAAACCAGACGGTGAATCAGAAAACTAATCAAATATAAAGCTAGAGTTTAATCTGTGATCTGTCTTCACTCTGGTGTTAAACTCCAGTCAGTCAGTCCGATCGGCTGCAGCGTCCAATCACATAACTGATGAACAATGAGGGGGCGTGTCGGCCGTTAAAACACTTCCTGGAAGTCTGTTCTCGTGGTTCCTCGCTCATGGCTCCTCCGAGGTCCCTCCTCCATCCTCCATCCTCGCTCCTCCGAGCTACATTAGAGCTTTGGGACGGCCGTCAATATGGCGGCGCAGAACAACTTCCGGTTCAAGCGAGGATCAAGGAGCGAGGAAACGACAATTAAGAGACTTGAGAAGTACCCTTTGTCATCGTTGCTGTTTGGAGTTTTGATACCTGTTTCCTGTTTACCAGTTACCCGTGATATGGTAGTATGTTTAGTGCTTTGTAAAGGTATAAATTGGTACAAATAAGGTGTTATCACCCACTTTGTCAAATAGTATTCAAGAAAAAACTCTTAACTTTGCCTTGTTACACTTGTTATACTTTCCATCATTTAAAATGTTACAATTTGCTTGAAAGAAATATAGATGAGCAAAGGTGAAATGAGTGCGGTGTACAATTCAGCTGTATGCAACACTTTGTGAGGAATATGTTGCTAAGCATAACAGTAACTATTCATTCCCCATTCCCTCAGGTCTGGATGGCATTTTAACTGCGCTTGTTGTGCAAGTATATATATATATACAGTATGTATCAGGGGTCTTCAACGTTTTTCTGCCATTTATAAACACACCTTGTCAGCTGATACCAAAGCCAATATCAACATTGTCTGTCAATTGCATGATAATCATGCATACAAGCTGTTCAAATTGACGTTTTCATTTTAAACATAAATGTGGAAACGAAAATGAGTGATGGCCTGTTAGTGCCACTGCCATGCATAAACATACCTGTTATCTTGCATACAATACTGAACTATTAAAATAATGGACAGATTCATGTTTGAGCAAAAAAAAAAATTGTCTAATCAACCAAAAATTTCGCGGACCCCCTGTTGAAGACCTCTGGTATATATCATGTATTTATATATAACTTACCTGTGTAAAAATGATGGTATTTGTTAAATGATAACAAATTACTAATAGCAATCTAAAATTGGCCCATGAATATCCTAAATGTTTTTGAATTGTCAGCTCCCATCTGAAATTATTGGCATAGAAATATAAACATTTAAGTCACTTTCTTCTCAGACGAGACGAGATCTCGGATGACGACAGATCTAATAGAGTTAAAGCTGGCTGAGCCTGGCGAGAAGAGAACTTCATTAGTATAAGTTCATTATTATCATTATTAACATCATGTTAGTGGTCACATCTGTCCCAGTGTTATGCGTTTGTGCTCATGCGTGAACATGTGTGTCAATGCACATGTGAGTGTGTGTATAACTGCCATTAGTGACCTCATTCTTCTCAAGCAGAGCCTTCAGCACTGACAGTGAAGCTGCATTTTGAGGTCAGATGTGTGACCCCGTTCAAAACGATGAGCAGAAATGTAGTTTATTACACACAACAAAGCCCCGCTTTATGCTGAGAGTGGCCTTTCCTGATAGCAGCAGATCAGTGCTTTAGTTTCTAAATTGATATGCAAAATTCGAAGTTTGTCAACTAATGTGAAGATTGAAAGAGAGGATGCATGCCCTAAACCCTGTTATAGCAGTTATATTAAAGATGGGAGGAAGAAAACATTTGACTGACTTTGTGATCACTTCATTAGTAGGTAGCCACGAGGTGAAAAAATACTTTAAAACACACTGGTTTGATCTTGCGCGATCAGCCAATGATCTGAGCTTTAGTCATTAGGAGGACGTATGTTCGAATGTTTAGCTGCTGAAAACCTATTTGGCATTTGGTTTGCATCCTGGAAAGTTATTGATTTGGGCCTCATATGTATATTAGGCTCTATGAAAATATCATGAGAAAGAAATCGAGCAAGAAAGTGGTGGACTTGCTAGATCAGCACTCAACGCTGAAGAGGGGAGGGATCGGAGCAGTTACATAGATGATATTGCTACGGGTGGAACGAAATCGCACCCTTTAGAACTGAGTCACTATCGGCCAGTTACACTTACCTCAATAATCATGAAATGCCTGGAAAAGAGTGGTGCAGAACACCATCATGCCAGACCTCCAACAGTTCGCCTAATAGGTCAAGGGGGCCTCCTCTATCCCCTGCCACAACGCCTACAATCACTGGGCAACAACTCAAAATCCTTCCTCGACTTCAGTTCCACATTCAACACAACCCAGCGTCAAGCCGCTTCTCATCCACTGGATGCACAACTTCCTCAGCATCATCTCCAACCATCACCACCAACACTGGAGCACCACAACGCTGTGTCCTCAGCCCCTAACTCAACGACCTGTACACTAATGACTGCACTAGCCCATCTCCCATAACTACATATGTTAAATACTCTGACCACACTGCCATATTTGCACCTTTTAATGACAACACTCCATCTCTCGTTCCATTCAGTGGTGTAACAGTAACTATCTACAGCTGAATGCTAATTGGACAAAGGAACTGGTCATCGGCATCCCCAACACACCAAGTACATCCTCTCACTTCCACCAACAGTTTGACAGTCCAGCAGGTTGACAGTTTGAAATACCTTAGAATCACAGCTGACAATGAACTCAGCTTCGACCCACACACCATTGGCATCCACAAACTGCTTCACAAAAGCATAATTCAATCCGTAATACTCTACTGCTCCCCATTTTCTCAACATGCTGTCTGTCTCCAACAAGTTGTCCCATATTACACACACAGTGCTTTCAAAGTTATTGGTCTCCCAACCCACAACCTCTCTCAATAACAGAGCCATCACTCTCATTGCAGTCACCATAGCACATGACCCTGGTCACCCCCTCAACCCATTTTTCACTCTACTTTCATCTGGTCACAGATTGGACACTCAGATAAAAGGGAATGTTTTCGCAGAAGTTTTGTCCCCTCTGCCACAGCAGTGCTACATTCAATAGCTCGCCAGTCACAATAGCGCACATGGTTCCTGTGTAAATGTATTTGTGCTGTATGTTGTTGTATGTATGAATCTATCTGTCTACCTGTGAGAAAATGAGAAGAACAACGGAAAAGACTCTACATAGGAAGTGTATTGTGAGTGTTTGGCCTGAACCACAATAGAGGAAAAGTAAGTAAATCAACTTGCCAATATTCTATCAAGCAGTTATCGCTAACAAATGATTTCATTTTGTTTTCATGCAGATAACCACTATAGATGACGATAACAAAGTCAAATGATAACATTTAGAATTTTTGATTGTTAAAATGATTTCTTAGAATGGGGTTGAACAAATTGAGTCTGGAGCCCTGTTTACCAGCTGCTATAACAAAACAAATCAACAAACTGTAAAGTTATATTTGACACATTATATCACCCTACTGATCTGATAGGTGACCCAAAACCGTGATACAATACAAACTGTGAGTTTTGTAATCCATTGCACACCAAGTCACAAATGATCTCATGATGTTCTCACCCTTGATATTCCTACAGGTTGCACTCTATCCTCTGATTTGTTTATATGCATTGTCTTTACATGCTAGTGTGGTTAAATGAAAGGGTTTAAGGAGATCAATGTCTTCATGGGTGAGGGTAAGATCATGAGATCCTTAAGCAGAATTGTGCAGTGTCGGCAGTAATGCGTGCATAGTTCTGGACTGTTGTGATGTTTGATTAGGAAGCTCTTGATTGATCAAAATACTTCCAACCCTCACCTATGGTCCCAAGCTTGCATAGTGCACATAACCCTTGAGGACAAGGTGAGCTCAGATGTCTAAAAAGAGCTGACAGTAGGACTGCTGCTTACAGGGACCAGTTGAGGTGGTTTGGACATCTCAACAGGACCACCTGTGGAGGCAATCCAGACACGTCCAACTGGTAGGAGAACGGGGAAGGACCCAAAAACAAATGGAGGGAATACATTTCCCATCTGGCCTGGGAATGTTTTTTGGATCCCCCAGAAGTTGCATGATGAAGAAGCTTCGGAAAAAAGCGCCTGTCTGGGCTATTTTGCTTTGCCTGCTACTGCAACAACAACCTGGATTCGGATGAGTGGCAGAAAATGAACGGACAGTTCAGGTGAGTAATTACAGAGATATTTCTGAGGGAACATTTACTGGAACGCTTCCTGTTTTTGAGAGCAGGGAAAACTTTGGACAAGACAATCATATTATTTTATGTGTAATGAAAGAAAAAACGGACTGTTAAGTCGTGTTGTAAACCCTTCTTACATTACAGAAACATTTATAAAATAAAACTGCTTCTGGAACTGTTTTGAGCTGATATGAAGAGTATCTAGGTCCATATTTCACAAAATGACTGTAATGGACAATAAAAAGGTTTCGTCTTCACACTGACACACTTTTTGACATCTTAACAGTTTTGGATATTACCTCATAACACATTCATGAACCAAAAAAACCCTCAGAATTGATACTGCCAGCTTTTATTTGCAGCTACTTTCCAAACTCACCTCTTCAAGTAAGGAGAAGGAGGGTTAGGGCGCTCCCTATTCTGTTTGCCTGATATCCCGGAGATCACACTCCTCTCACTGCTCCTCTTCAAGCTCATTATCGCGGTTAAATTATTTCCTCCCACAAGAACGTTAATTAACACACACGTCCAGATCACGTCTGCCACAAATTGATTACAACATCAGAGCCAGTGTGTGTCTTTGTGTGTGTGTGTGTGTGTGTGTGTGTGTGGCCTCTGCAGGAACAAAAAGACGATTGGCCCTCGGTGGGGCCTGCAGGCCTCTAATGGCAGCAGTAACATATTACATATGCCACACAATGTATAGCATACTACCCGCAGTGTGTGCGTGTGTGTGTGTGCGTGTAAAGCTTCATGTCTTTTATGCACATGCTAATGAAAGAAGGGAGACAATGCATGCGTGTAGCTTTAACAAAGGGTTAGTGGTAATCAAGAGGTATGAGCGGCAAACACAAAAAGACAAGATGGGTGTGTGGGGGCACAAACACACACACACTTCAAACTGAGGACTTGAATCTTGTCATTACGACAGAGCGGGGTGGGTAATTTCAGGCTTGGCCTCAATCACCAGTGTTAAGCATAATTTCAGTCCTGAAGGGGTTAATTAGGGGCTGCGAGGAGAGGCCGAAATTAATTGGCTTGTGCCTGAAAAGACAGAGAAAATAATGGAGGGGGAGAGAGAGTGGCTTTGACGTTTTCGTACATCAGAATCAGTTGACAGTGTTGACTTGCCATGGCTATAACTATGCATATAATAATTATGGTAAGTGTTTGATGGAAAGTAAACGAGTGATGAGGCCGGCAATATTCTATGTTGTTTGTTATTGTCAACAAGTCCCGTGACCAAAACCAACATTGAACTGATCCGACTAACAAGCGTTGTCTGTGTATCTGAAGCCTGCACAACATGATCTCATCCCAACTGGTCACATACTGACGCTTGGTCAGGACCCTTGGCGCCACTTTCTAACACCACTGGTTAGCCCAGCGCGTCAAACCATGACGCTCCACCACGGCTGCAGTCAACATCTGTTCTTAACATTGTGAATCGAACCGCCGATCCTCTGATTGAAGGACGACTCTGCTCTCCACTTAGCCACAGTCGCCCCGACTGTATGGAAAACATATCATTTCAAATTAACTCGACCACACTTTGTGACTCGAACACAAGTCACCTGGTCAGAAGTCTTGTGTTTGTTTGACCCTTCTTCCTCCAGCCCTGTGGGTTGTTTATTTTTGGTCTTCATACAATGTCATCACACAGAGTAACGTGTGCACACTGACCAGCGTTTCTTTCTGACAACGTTTAGCTTTGAGCAGTGCAGGTGGTTACTGACTGACACATGTTTACCCCTTAGGACTTACTGTGGCTAATATGAGCACACTGCTGAAACCAGTGAGCACTAGAAACGCATCCTGGAGGTCTGCAGACAAGCTGAGTCGATTTGGGCCGGGGTCTGTTTTCATTGAACGGGCTCGGGTTGAACTTTTCTCCTTTACACATTTTATTCTAATGCTTACAAGGGAAAATCTGCCTATTAGTAGAATGTGTGTGTGTGTGTGTGTGTGTTTTTGAGTGTATCAGAGAGGGGATGGGATGGATGGGATGAACTTTGACAAGTTGGGGCTAGGCAAGGGCTTAAACATCACAGGCTAGAGCTTGAACATCACGGGCCAGTGCCAGGCCAGCGCTGGAGCTTTTGACCCGTGCTGGGCTCTACTGTGTACTCCACTCGGCTGCTGATACCAGCCCTCATATATACTCGCTGCCATCGACACTTCCTGTACATGCCGAACTTCACTCTGTATGATGCAGAATGCCGATGGAGGATGGCCAGATTAGTTCAGGTCGCTACCAGTGTCAGACGGTTGAGTCAGTGCTCGTTAGCCCGTTGAGTTTGCAGTTATTATTCCTGGCTGCCTGCAGACTTTGGCGAGACTCGTTGCTGCAGTTTGGTTGTTTGTCAGATCACTTTTAGTGCCTGTTGCATTTTGATTTCAATACTTGTTGTCTCCAGATCATTTCTTATTTCTGTCACGATACAACCTACATAAAATGTGTGGTTATTTATCTGTAAAAAGTAATATGCACACAGCAACACACAAAGTAACTCGTAAGTTAAGTATAAACGCTTCATCTCATGAGTTGTCATGTTTATGTAGCCTGCAGATAATGAAGCATATTGCTTTATCGCCACTTCAATGCTCATTGCATTTAGAGGTCCAGACCCAGCTGTACTGAGGCAACATAACACAAAAACTGCCCTCCTGACAACTACAGTGCCGAGCTGTTGTTTGTTTATTCAAATGAAATTTTATATTTGTGACATTTTCTTATATTTGCATCTTCAGTAAGAACCTATATGGTAGTGTGACCACCAAGTAGGACATGCAGAGGCTCTCAGAGTGAGTGAGGTGGACTGTGAGGGTATTTACTTTTTAATCTCTTCTTTTATTTAATTGGTGGTGCACTGATGGCCGCCACATCTTGAGTGATATAATGATACAAAGTTGGCAAAGATCTGATGGGGGGGGAGAGAGAGTCCACCATCCCCTCACTCTATCTCTCAGTCTCTCTCTCCCTTCCTCTCTGCAGTACTGAAAGGCTCATCAGGACTTGTCATCGCTCTAATGAATATCATTTAAATTGCTTTGTGTATGGGAGTGAGTTTGGATGTTGATTTAATTTGCACATGTGTTCGAGCTCCCGTGCTCGGCGGGGCGGACGGACGGAGAGCGGCGGCCCTAATGAAATAGGCCTCGGTGACAGGCTGACGAGGCCCGACCCGATCAGACGGCTTTGAAAGGAAATTCTGACAGGACGGCAGAGGTAGGGAACGCAACACACACACACACACACACACACACACACACACACACACACACACACACACACACACACACACACACACACACACACACATCAGGGCATGCAGACGGAATCAAAGATACAAAGATGCAGCAATTTCACATTTACACACATGCATGAAGATTAAAGCACACGATACACACTATATAATGTGTAATATTAATGTGTACCTATTTGCATAGAAACGCAACTAAACACTAGACAAATATCAGCACCCGTCAAATTTGCATTTTCAGGAAATAAACCGACTTCAAGCCGGGTTTGTGTTATCACGACATCCCAGTGTGTTGTGCTCGCGACACTAGCTGAGCACCTGTCCTAATTTGCAGATCCTATCCCGTTTTAGTGCAGCCTTGCTAATGATGGCACCTCAGTGTCCCCGAGCTGGGGAGATATGTAAAATAACACCCCGCTTCGCTCTGCTCAAGATGAGCCATACCAGGCTATGAGCATGGCCTTATCAAAATGAAATTAAAATATATGCTGATACCGTACTCCAGCAACCCCTCCCACACACGCACACACACACACACACCTCCACTCCGAATCGTCGCGTGTGCACTCCCACCGCCGCACACCCAGTGAAATATTACAACCTTTCCCAAAGCAAAAGATATAAATCCGCATTGAGGAATTGCAAAAACAGCACAAAGCATTCCCAGGCCGGTCCCTATCTAGTGAGGCGCTTATGATTTAGCATTGCAGGTGTATCAAGTGACCCCCCCCCCCCCCCCTACACACACCTCTCTCTCTCTCTGCCATTTGGCACACCGGCAAGCGAGGTCGCGCCGCCACCCGCTCAGCCGCAGCGCCCTGTTTCATTACTATCACCCAGAGGTTTTTTAATTGAGTCAGATCCAATTACGAGCTGGCAATTAGCTATTAATGTAATCAATTACTCCTCCACGCTTGTCACATCGGAATATGATGCAGATGTGGAAATGTGTGTACGGTGCATTCAGCGCATTACCAGGTTTATCCCATGGTGGGGAGAAGGAGAAGCGCTCAGGTTCAAAATAAATGAAATAAAGACATAATAAGACTCAATTACAGGAAATGCCAAGACAGCACTACTTGGCTGGTGATGGGAGTGATGATGAGGAGTGTGACCGGTCTGAAGAAGAACCCTGCACACAATCAATTTCCCTCTAACGGTTAAGAGATAACTTAGACTGCTTTACTTCAATAAAAAAGGTGATCTTTCCTTTTTCTTCAATATCTTCACTTTCCTGGTTGAAAGTCTTTCACATGCACTCAAGTACAAATCTGATGAGAAACGATGTTACACGTATAAAATAGTAGGCAATTCGTTAAAATCATAGATCCAAGACAACACTGACCAAAGGGCGTGACTCCGTCTTCAGCACCATGGACACAGCAGCGTCAGGTAACTGAGACACGGTCGAGGCCATACATTCTAACTCGCACAAACCTGATTCAGATGAAGGATCAATGAGTCAGAAAGACCAGACTAACATGTTCAACTAAACACACCATCTTCCCCTGCTCTCTCTCTGCTAGTAGGGGGTGGAGAGGGGGGATGCATTTTGGTCATTTAGCTAACAAGGGGTACGGCATCCCCCTCCCATCTTCCCTCATCGCCCCTCAAATCTCCTTCTGGTTATTACCATCTGACATATTCATATTACATTTTCTGGTGCCACTTTCTAATTAGGCACTCCTTATATATAGTAGTTGTAGCTAAATGGCTTTATTAGTTGTTAGTAAATCATTTACTAATTATTTTTAGAAGGTATAGGAATATTTTGGATTGCCAGATTGCAGAAAAATCCTTCTGGCTGTAAATTACAATTTATAATTCCTTCATGAAGAGTAACTTGTTTTTTTTAACCTCTTAGATGTGGATATCAGTATCAGCTTCAAGTATGAGTAGGGCTTTATAAGAACTCAAGACTGGTTTTAGAAGCTACTAGATTTGTCATACACGGTTCCATTCAAAGTGAATCAAAACAGTCTGACAAGAGGTGCCTTCAAGTTCTAACGGAAGCTGCAGCCAGACTGTTATTTAACCTCCACGTTAGCCTCTTTTCATTGGCATTCAGTTGGTTTATATTTGATTTTAAGATTGTCCTTGTTACTTTAAGATCTCCAGCACATATTTGTGAGCTTTTGTGCTCATATGTACCTGCACTCAACCTTAGATCGTGTAACAAAAACTCTGCTAGTAATACACCAAGCTACAACTATAGGGGATTGTTCTGTGGAACCTTTCTGATCAAATGTTAAATTGTTTTTTGTTAATATTTTTTGCTGTTTGTTAATTTATTATTATAGACTTTCATTTTTTTTTTACATGTTTATCTCATCATTTTTACTATATTAATGTGTGTGTGTTTGTATTCGTGAAGCCCATTATTTTGAAAAGTGCTATGCACTAAAGGTTAATATTATTAGAATTCCTTTTCTGTCATGGATTGCTCTCATACTTTTTACACATTTATAAAACATACTGTGAGTTATTGAATGATATTTTCCATTTGTTTTTGAAATGACTCATCTGTAGCCGCATATTTTTGAGCTGGTTTACACATCATGGCTTATTTGTGTGACACATCAGCGTCTACAGACTCAACCGTCACTAAACGACACAAATCTTACTCTGGAGGCACGACGTGTCAAGAGAAAAAGCATATTTTGGCCGTTACAAACGCTCATAAGCTCTGGAAAATATTGTAAAATCCCAGAGAGCGATAGACAAAGAGAGAAAGAAAGGAGAGAGACTACCCTGACAGTCCAGACAACCAGGCAAGTTAAACAGACACACATAATAAGACATTAAACTTTAACTACCCCATATTCATTCCAATCATCCAGAAGAGAAACGGCCAAAACTTCAGGCTCCAAATTTCATTTGTGTCTCGTTGGAAAGGTTGAATTTATGAGGCCTTTTTGTTAACAGAGAGGTATGTGCCGGATTAAAAAAGTTCTCCAGGCCTTTTCTTTTTCTCTCTCTCTCTTAGTGACATATGTCTTCATTTGTGAGGGCTAAGTTCATGCCAGGGTGGAACTTTCATTGGCAAGAGCCCGTTTCCCCCAGGAGAACTGTTAAACACTGCACAGGAAATAAAAAGGAATGCCAAGTTACTTCCTAATGTCGTGAGCGATTTCATTACCTCATACACTGGACTACTAATTTAGGCTCAAGCGAAGGAATGGGATTTCAACATGCAAAAAAGAGCATGTTGAAATGCTCACCGACCAGAGAAACCGCATAACGCTGGACTCGTACAAAACAGCATTCGTAATTGGAAACAAATGGGGATGTGCTACGGCCTTAGTCGTTAGCTTGTGTTTCATTTGATTTGTTACATGCAGGAATCCCGGAGGTCCAGGTCTCTTGTATTCTGATTTTCTGAATTCAAAGCCCAAGTTGTCAGTAAACTAGTGGAAATGAGAGTGGTTGTGCAACTTGAAAAATGCAGAAAGGTACAGTGGAAAATACACTGAAGCCGCCTCGCGTCCTGAAGGCCTGTTAAAAAGGGTGGTGAGTTAAAAAACCATGCGATTAAGCGGAGAAAGAAGAGGCGGAGAAACGAGATCTGATGAGCCGAGCACTTGACAGGACGGCGAGGTCCTCGCCAGCCGGGATCTCTCTCCTCTTAACTAACTTGCATCTTGACAAGGCAATCAAGTCCCTACCCAACTTGTAATTAAATGATAAGTTCATATTTGAGGGACAATTGTGAGGCGGCCGGTCGGAGAGAGAGAGAGCGCTGTCACGGGTGAGCCGCTGGCGTGACGAATACCCTTATTAGCAGCCACAGTACACCCTGTCAAGAAAAGGGCTGAGTGTGTGTGTGTGTGTGTGTGTGTGTGTGTGGGGGGGGGGGGGGTAGTGAAGGTCCGCTGTTGTGCATTTACGCACACACACACACACACATCGTCCATCGCACAAGAGCACACACAAACTCACGTCGTGGCACCGCGACAGGACAGAGAAACCCACGCACGGCGACACACGCTCTCGCCGTCGGTAATCATTTAAGATGTGCCCACAAAGGGCAGATGGAGGTAAAGGGGACATGCACTCCAGCGTGTCAGCGCAACATGCATCTCCCTGTAAATCAATGAAAGATGATGCGAGCGCTGGATCCCGGCTGTTTGATATGCAAACAGCTTTTCTATGCAAATTTGTCTCGACAGCTTTAGGAACACAGAGCAGTGGAGAGTGGCTTCGAGGCCCAGGTGTAGAGAGGGAAGGGAGGATACCATTATATATATATATATATATATATATATGTATAAAATCCCCTCCGAATGACAAACAGCCCATTTGGACAAGAGGTTTGTTTAAGCAGCACCGTACCTACGATGTTTGCTCCCCCACTCGTTCACCCTAGTGCTGGGATCATCTCTCAAAATGGAAAAAAAGGTGCTCGGTAAACTCAATGCACATACAGCTGTTATGAGTGTAAGTGTGAGCAAACATCATACTATTACAAAAAAAAAAAACCTGTCTCCATCAAAGGAGGCGTACCAGATCGCGTTTAGTGTTCTTCCTCTGTCGGTGTCTGTGTGTGAGATACTTTTCCCTCCCTTTCCTTTCATGGGATTGGATCTTGAAAGCGTGCGCTCGCTTTAATCCCGTGCGTGCCTCCTCGGTGTAGTGCGGGCCCGCTCTCGGCAGGACTCCCATTGTGGCGACCGCTCATTGTGTCTGTGGAATAAAGCTGCCTGTGTTGTCTCGCCAGCTTCCTGCTTCAAACACCGCATGGCTGCTGCTCTGCGGAGATCCCCCTCCTTCCGTCCTCCCCCTTTTCTCTCCCTCTCCCGTCATTCACCCTCTCGTCTTGATTGTTTACCTCTGTCCTTTTTTCGGCCTGTCTCGCTCTTACTCGACTCTGCAACCGCCCCCTCCTTTCTCCCCCACCCCGTCTTAAGAAAACAAACCTGCTCTTTTGAGCCCACGCTGTACAGTGAGAGGGATGAAGGAGGAGGATGGGAGGGTTTCTTTAACAAGAGAGGAGCGGGTGCAAGAGGTGAAGGAGGCAGCCAAAGAAAACCATGGACCAAAGAAGGGGGAAATGAACTGACACATACGGCACACAAGCATGAGTCACTCGTCATGATTGCTTTTCAATGCCTGAGTCATTTTCGAGCTGCCACTTTGAGCTAATATACAAGTGCTGTTCAACTGGGGAGTAGCTGAGACAAAACAGAACGCGAGCGTGTAACGCACACCCGATACGGCCTCGCGAAGAGTGGTGAACTCTTGAAAATTCTCCACAGGTGATACTTTTCTCTCTGCCCGCGACTTCTTGCTGCAAACCAAGTGGCACAGTGGTGAAGGAAATGGGCTCCACTTCAGATTTCAGGTTAATAAATCAAAGAGGAGAGGCTTGTTAAATTGAACTTTATATAACTTCTGTGTAAAGGTCAGCGCTCTCTTTTTCGGAGGTAATTTAAAGATTAGAGGAGTCAGTGTTTCCATCGCGCTTTCGCGCACACACATTCACGACGGATATATATACATATGTCCTCACACGTACGGTCCATTCCCTCACACATGCCATTCACATAAAGCAGGCATGAGGTGAGAAGGGGGCCCGAGGTGAGACTTTTTAATCATTTTTCACCCGCGCAAACTTATCTGGGCGCCATTTACACATACCTGAGACTCAAGAGTCCGGCTCTAATTCCTGTAGCAGCTAATAAAATAATTTCCATTCTTTTCTCTGAATCGAGGTCTTTGACAGATTAGAATGTCATTAAAAAGTGCCCACGCTGAGAAGCTCCAGATGTTGACATTTTATCACCTTCTGACTTGATGACAAGAATTGTGTCCAGCTCACTTTCGATGAAGTATTCTGAACTTTTCTTTAATTGCATTGACACAAAGTTAAATGATCTCCCCCAAAGTTTTTGTGTAACTGCACAAATAAATAACCTTCTTATTTCCGCCGTTCTGCTGCCTTGGATTAGCCCATGGAAATTACATTTGTCCGCTTGATGCAAACATTTTTATTAAAAAAGGTTCTGCCTCCAATTTTAGAATAAAAACGGTGTTATTTTGTATTGCTTTGTATTTGATGACCTTTACTAAATATCAAAACCATACCTTCATTATGTAAATACATCCCGAAGAAATGGCTGAGCAATGATTTTAAAATAGGGTCCAAATTCTAAACCGTTGTGTTATTGTGGAGGTCTGTTGACAGAAGTCCATCACTCTTAACTTGTCTTACATAAAACACCGTAGCTTACATCATTAGCACCACTGGAAAACAAGCTAACTCTTTCAAGTTCTGTCGTTGAAAGATGTGTCGTTGGAGCGCATTGTAGCTAAATGGTTACAGTGCATGAAATACAACCGTAACATGCTGGGATCGATTTTGGCCCTGAGCCCATTGTTGCGTGTCAATCTCTCGTCTCTGACTTGTCCACTCACAGATACTGACATGACCTCTTATATGTATGATACTTAACTATTTTAAATCAAAGGTTGGCAACTTCAAACATGACCCACCAGATGGTTTGCCACACAGAACCATCTGAGAGGCTGTCTTTGGGTACTGTTTGGAAAAGGGCAGGCCCTTAGATGATTGGATGAACCATCTGGCAATCAAACTCTTACCGAAAGCCAGTTGGTAGAAGAGCAAAAACATATTTTCCATCGAGAAAAGTATTCTGTGACATTAGTCACTCACACACCTATGGCCCGGCCGTAGTTGCCAGTAGCTCCTCGCAGGGCGCTGATTGGTCCGTGCTCTGGCTTGCCGGACACAAGCATATTACTTGATTTGTTGCTACAGGGGCACCGACGTATCATAACTGCTTCATATATTGTACTGTTCTCTACAAGTTACAGTTACGCCCCTTTCTTTTTTTTTTACCCTTTTATTCATTCTGTAGATGCAAAACTGCATTTTGTTGTTCTTACTGTGTGCAATGAAAATAAAGTTAAATCTAATCTAGTACCAAGGATTTCACCCCTTTCCTGGCAACAGATTTGGGTAGATTACGTAACGTTTGAATAAACGCAAAAATAAATAATTGACAGTGATGGTAACCTGGATTAAGTAACGATCACAAATTATGTGATGACTTCTTTACTGTGGGTTAGGGAACAAAAATGAAAGGAAAACTGCTTCACCATAACTTTGTTTTATTTGTTGCACAGCATAACCGTGAGTATGCACAATTATGCTAAGTGTGATAGGACAAAGCTGAACCTGTAAGTCTGGCTGTATGTTATGGGTGATGTTTGAGTTTGTCTTCATTTTCTCTTCCAAAAGAATGGGACTCATTTTGGGGGTTTGTATCATCGTCATGCTTGTCACCACATTCTTTCAGCCATGGCTTTGGCGAGTGTAAAATTACAAAGTTGTAATAAACCCATATTATAGGGCCCTCCCTATAAACCAGGATAGTCGGGGACATCATTTGTGTCTCGCTGATGGTCTTGTTTACTTATGTAGGTCATACAGAGGCATCAGAATTAAATCGAGACTCTCTCATAAGCAGTTAAAAGTTCCTCAGTAGTTCCTCAATACTAAAAGTAACTTCTTTCTAGCTAGTTAAGTACATTACTATTGCAGGTGTGAATGACTCCCTGATGGCTGGATGGCTTCTAGATGACTAGAAAGAAAGCCAGCAAGTAAAGAAAGACACAAAGAGTTCAAGCTCAGACGTCAATCAGAGTAATACTTTAAAAAAGCACCCCCCTCTTCCTCCTCTCAGAGAGGCCTGTCACATGCACTTTGCGCTGATGGCTGACGGATCGGGCCAAGACACTCGTCTCAGGGCACTCCTCTATATATCGTTAATTTAATACATGATGACGTGGCCAATTACAGCGGGGCCTGCACGCTCAAATAGCATGTCAAAACCTGTGTATCAATCTATTAGATCCCGTCTCCTTGCACATTACAGGGTACCTTAGAGCTCATCCCTGGCGCTGGAGGAAAGTGCTGACCTCATGGGAAACGGGCCTCTGATCCTCTCTCCGGCCTTTTAAAGTCGATAAAAAAAACAAAAACATAACGCGACTTAAACTGGCATGAAAGTGAGCGGGGCAGGAGTGAGAAATATATGGCCGTACATGTGCATGGATATGTATGCATATATTCAAAGTGTTAAAAGTGTTCCTGTCACGCAGGAGGCTTTTTACCTCTTAGTGTTTGAAGACCACTAAGTTAACGTGGTCCGTGGTAATGGGAAGTGGTTGGTTGGCACGCAGCAACGATGAGCTGAGCTGCGTTGACTCCCTGCAAAACCCCTTTGCCTCTATCTCTCTCCTTCCCTCTCTCTTCCTCCCTCCCTCCCTCCCTCATGGGATTGTCTTGCTGACAGGAGGGGCTGTGAAGTTTGACTGGCTCAGCTCAGGCTTTTGATGCTGTCACTTCCCATCTACTCAAGGAGTTCAAGGCCATCAAGCTCTGGCAAATGAGCAGACACTGGCGCAAGGAGATGTGCTGCGCGGTGAGGCCAGGGGGCATCTCGTCCGTGCCCAACGTTGTACTTCCTCGGCTACAGGGCGATGGTGCGCTGTGCCTTCTACAGTGTTTGAATCGAAGCAAAATGAAGGTATGCAGAAGAAAGCGGCATCCTCCTTTTCCTCCTCAACAACAAGACTAACTGACGTGTCAGAGAGATTGGAGTGGCCTATTGACATAAGTTGACTTTTCCAGGTGTGAAATAGCTGTAACACTGAGCAAAAAGCTATTTGTACACCATGACACAGTCACATTACATGAACACTTACAGTTGCTTAGATTTAGCACTGTATCACTTCTGAGTTCCGAACACCAAGGAATCTGGCATCACCATATAGACTTTATTTTAAGAAATGGATGTTGTCACTGTGACGTCACCCATTGGTTTGTGGACTACGGTTTTGAGGCCTCGAGTTCAACATTTTGGCTGTCGCCATCTTGTAGTTTTTGCAACCTGAAGTGACAGGAGAGGGTGGAGCTAAGTACAATGCTGAATAAGACATTTTTAGGCGAACAAAATGGTTACAAATCATTTTCAAAACTCCTAGACCAGACAACACCGTGGTAGCGACCTGTCAATCACAAGGTAGCCCGCCTTAAGCATACTCTGCTTTATGATCTATTTGACTCTAAATGGACCATCATTTACTAAATTAACACCATGCTGTATTGAAGAAGACTTAAAACTAGAGATTGATACCATAAACTCATGTTTACAATGTTTACTGAGGGAATAAACAAACAATTTCTCACAAACAAGTGAGAAGTAGAACCATTTTCTCATTGACTTCTATACAATCAGACTTCTTTTTGCTTGGCTATTAAAGAGAATGAAAGTTAAAGGCACTCCAGTATTGGTTTTACTGTACAGAACTGGAGGTTGCAGTGTTCATGCTGAGTTCTAAGAATGCCGGTGCATTCACACAAATTGAGTCAAATACTTGCTCGCACAGGATTTAAAAAAAGGGTAGCATCTGTTGGCTGTTTTAACACTGAGAATTACAAAAATGAAAAAACAATTTAGTGGTTCTGGTTCTGGTTCTGGTTCTGAACACATCTTTAAATATTTCAGGATTGAATCCTGTCACTAAAGCCCCAGTTCCACCGAAAGCCGGATGTCCCCGGATGTCCCCGGATGTCCCCGGATGTCCCCGGATGTCCCCGGATGTCCCCGGATCACCTCGGATAAAAAGAGGTGAGAACCGGGGTGATCCGCGGTGAACCGGGGTGATCCGGGAAGGAAATCGTCCCGGATGACAACACATTTGACATGTTTCCCGGTTCTACTACGGTTCTATATGGTTCCGCCACGAATCACCCCTGTTCAAGCCTGGTTCATCCCGGATGGCCACGGTTTGATCACGGATGAGCACGGTTTGACCACGGTTCAACTACGGATAAGCCACGGACACGGCCCGGATGCGTCACGGAGACAAAATCACTCTTCCGAAAATATTTGAAAGGACAACAACATGCCGAAAATTAAACCCAAGAAGAAGGCGATGACTGCTGCAAAGAAGAAAGCTGCTGCTGCAGCAGCAGAAGAAGAAAAGAAAAGAAGAGAAGAAGAATCTTCCTCAGACGACAACAACACGCCGAAAATTAAACCCATCCGCGGTGCTCCGGGGTGTCAACTACCTCCCGTTTCATCCCGGATTAACACGGCTATGCTACGGTTCATCCCAGTCTTACTACGGTTCATCCCGGTCCTACTACGTTTCTTCCTGGATGTGCTACGATCAACGCCGCCCCCCTCTCCATTCCCGGGTGTCCCCGGATCACCCCGGATGTTAGTTGTACGTCCGACGAGCCGCTCGTCTTCCCGGATACGCCACGGACGGCCGCGGATGGCCACGGTTCAGCACGGATGGCCACGGTTTTACTACGGTTCATCACGGAACGTCCCGGACTGACTACGGTTTCACTACAATTCCACTCCCGGATGATCCCGGATGACCCCGGATCTGATCCGTAGTGTCTCCGGGGACATCCGTAGTATGTCCGGCTTTCGGTGGAACTGGGGCTTAAACAAGAACATTGATGTTCGATGATTCTGCACCTCTGGAACAATCTTTTTTATATGGTCAATGGCAACATTTACAAAATTCTCCTTTCTACAATGTCTGCATGTGAACAAGAGTATGGTTGAGGGTATGGAAAGAAGCCTCTTTCCAGCAGAGACATTTGCTCAGTCACATCACTACACTTTGCTGTAACACAAGACAGCAGCATGGCAGGCTGTAAACTTGAACAAACTGGCAGTTTTCTAACAATTACTTAACTACAAAAACTAACTGTGATGGAAACAGAGGGCAGCACAATGGAGGGACGCAGAGCAGCGTGACTCGTTTCTGTTTGCTGCTCCGATGTGTCTCCGGTCCGGTGCCGAATGTTCAGTTGTGTTCAGTGTGATTGGCTCTTCAGCTGACAGCGCTGACAGCAGCCAGGCAGGAAATACACTCTTTGGTGCATCGACACAGAACGCACACTTTTGATGGGCCGGTCAAATAACAGTGTCAGTCCAAATAAAAAGTTAAATGCATGTTGCTTTAATGAAAACCGGACCGTGAGAAAAAAAGACCTTGTTGACTTTGTTTTTGGTCACATTTGAACTTTATAGTTGCGTTAGCTTTGGTTACAAAAGACAGGAAGGACTGCACAAATTTGAAGAAAAAGGTGTAAGGACCAAACCCATTTGGAGGCTTATGCCTCTTTGGAGGGTACATTTGATTAACATATTTTGTCAAAGTCCACTTGACTACCAGTTGGCTCCGAACGAGGGGAGATTGAGGACACTTGGGATAAAAGTGGCACTAATTCCAGAGGTCCTCCCTGATTGGCCACAGACAGCAGGGGACCGGGTATACAAGGCCTTGAAAGGCATCATACTGGTTGATCTGTTTTTTCTTTTTTACTCTCCAGGAACCTGGGTGAAGGCCAGTGCTTTGTGTCTGCAGAGGACCCAATAGGTGATAAACCAGATTTTTGTTTGCATTTCTAACCAAGTTTTTATCACAAGAGCGAGAAAGTGAACATCACTTTCCCAGCTCGACCACATTATCAAAATGCACTTTAGACACGGCAGCGCTCTGAATACACCTACAGGGTTAAACAAATGCGAGCATGTGGACTCTTGCTACGAAAAAAAACTACTCTTAAAAGATAAGCATTGCCTGAATATGTATGACAGTGTCAGCAGAGCTGCTCACTTACCCGGTATCATCTACACTGGCTACAGAGGGGGGGGGGGGGCAGTTGTGTGTGGGTTTGAGTGGGTTTTTGTGTGACTCTTCAGTTTGCCGTTTGCTGTGGTGTTATGTAAAAGATCCGGTAGGGTTTTGGAAACTGCGCTCTACCTTGTTGTCTGCACTGCACGGCTGACAGATACAGTGATAAGAAGAGAAGTTGTGTGTTTTGTGCAAGTGTGTGTGTGTGTGTGTGTGTGTGTGTGTCGAGGATAGTAGCAGCGTGGCCGTGTTAACTTCAAATCATCACATTTGCGTGCGTCTTTACAAGCGTGCACGGGAGAGCTAAAACCATAAGTGCAACTAATTTAAATTTCATGTCCGCTACTGGACAGAATCTTCAGTGTGTGTGTGTGTGTGTGTGTGTGTGTGTGTGTGTGTGTGTCGCTGTGTGCGAGCAACAGTGATGGCCACTGATCTCCGGAGTGACAGGGCTAATCTCCCCGGTTACTGTCCCGCTCTCCTCGTCCTGCCGTGCTCCAAGTGGCTCTCTCTATCAGCTCGCATTAAAGCTAAACACTTTGACTGATTTGGAGGAAAAAAATCAAAATCAATTTGTAGCAGGGCCCTCTATTTGGAGCCGTACAACCCCCCCGGGGCCCTGGAGCTTGTCACATCCCCTCGGTGCACAATTGACGTTTTGACACGCAAAGTTAGATTAAAAAAAAGGAGACAGAGAGAGAGTAAGAAAGGGAGAGAGAGAATGGAGTGGAGTTTTCCTCCCATCCACTTCCATCATTTCCCAAAACAGCCACGAGATCAAGGAAGCCCGGGACATGTCACCGCCGGACAGGTTCAATCAGCGGGTGTCAGTCAGTTATGTAAGCTTAGCGTACATTTGTTTTAAAGTAGGTCCCGTGATACCGAGAAGAAAAACCCGGTGAAAGGACTCACGAACTGACGAACAAATTAAATTGGTGTTTGACGGACGGGGGAGACCAAAAAGACGGCTCGGGGACAAGCTGACTGACAGGCTTGATTGAAAGCGGGGCCACCGAGGACTGACAGTGCTAACAGACAGATGGAGTGTGACAAGCCAAAGCTGGTGTGTGTGTGACACTGGGAACACCGGCAGACGCGGGGCGACGCAACGATCGTGGCGTTTGACGGACAGAAGGTTGTCACAGCGGGTAAAAGTAGTGAAGGGAGATTGACACTGGGAGTCTTATCTGAGAGTTTTTGTCTCTGTTTTAACATTTGCGTGTGTGTGTGTGTGTGTGTGTGTGTGTGTGTGTGTGTGCGCGACAGGAGGAATGGAGGGCGTGTTGAATTAAAGCGACAAAAAAGTGGGGAAGTAAGGATGAGGGATAAAGAGTGATCAGGTCACATGGAGGTGAGTGGCCTTATCACACACACACACACACAATGAGGATGTGGTCCATTTGCGGTGACTCGTGTAGCGATATCTCAGCCGGCGTCGGCGAGGAGACGAGCCATTTTGTCGGCCCTGACAGTTTCGGGTGGGCTCGGTGCATCACACCAGCTCCTACCACTGTGAACTCTGCTGAACAAAACGTCAATCTCCCGCCGTCTTATGGGGATTTCAAACTTCAACAAAACGGGGGGGGGGGGGGGGGTGAAGGAAGATGAAAAAGGACAAAAAAATGTCTGAAATGGATATGAACCTACACTTCTCTGTAGTTTTATTTTAATTTCACGATGTGGGTTTGCTTCATGACCCTCATCTGTGTAATCACTTGCATTTGTAATGAATTGAGATGTGGCTGTGTGCCTTGTTTGTAAAACTAGCTGTTTTCATGTGTTTGTGCATAAACACATGGATCAACTTCACTTGATTTTCAGGCATCGTCGGTTCTTGATGGCTGCAGGGTTTCAGACCACCCCCATTTAATTAGCTTGATTATATTGTTGGTTTTTTTTTTCTTTTCACTTGCCGACATAACCGTAGCCGCTCTTTTAATTAGAATTAATTGCGCTCTAAGTGGAGGTCTTTCAATGAACATTAATATAAATTGTTAACTAATTAATCATCTCGTTGCTGACTCTTTCCCCGATTGTTAAAGGCTCACCGTGACCTCGCCGTGTCTCCGGTTCCTGCAAAAAAGGAAGGTTGAATTTTCACCAGCGATTTAAAAAAAACAACAACAATTGACACGAAACCATGTGCCACTCTTAACGTCTCGTATCCTATTGGTATTCATGAGGGTCACCCACTCCTTGACCTCTCGGCTAATATGATATCATGGTCAGTGTGTAAGCGAGTGAATCAGGCGTGTCATGGTGCTGACATTACAGGCGAGTCATGCTCGCTAATGGGCAACGGCTCTGACGTCCAGCGCTGTCACGTGGTTCGACCCCGCAATGTCACCGCACTGACAGGCCTATTAGCTGTGGTGGATTGAGAGGGGGGGGGGTTTGATACAGATAGCCCCTGACAGAGGGAGATGTAGGAGACGGGAGGGTCTGTTGACACAGATAGCCCCTGATAGGAACAGAACGGTAGGGGGGGAAATATATATAAGAGAAGCAACATGAGTCTGACTGGAAGTCAACAGATAGTTGAGTAGAAGTCAAATGGCAAAGACATTTTATCCCCCAGTGAACTCACAAGAAAACAATGTGGTTACATCGTTTTGTAGCAACAATCTGAACCTGGCCTGGTCAAGAACAATGGATCTCAGTTTGGGAATGGAAAAGATGGAATCCTAATGTATGACTACAGTAAGGGAGTCCGCAGTAGGACTATTATATTTATATATAGCTACGTTAACAGAAATGGATTCATATAACATTTTCAACTATTTGCATTATTATACTACAAAAAAGAACTTGGTGTTTGCTGAACATGCCAGTTTCTAAACTGCTGAGTGGTTCCTTTTAAACGAGCATGGTCACACTGGATAAATCTTTCTCTGGATCTTTTACACACTGTGTAGCTTTATCTTTTGGTTCGTTTGCTTATTTTGGGAATTTTTGCAAAGTTTTACACCCTCTGTTAATGTGATCTCTTGGTTATTCGAAGGAGTAATACATATACATTTCTGTTGTTTATTAGCTTTGCTGTTATGCCATTTGGAAAATCGCAGGACATTTCACCTACACAGCCAATACCACAAGGTCCTGATCGTGCTCCGTCGACAATATTGCGATGTCCGATGCACCAGACTGGTGGTAATGGTTTGCCAGCAGTTCCAGACATTTTTATGTCTGATCATAGATTTCACCTGTTTTTAAAGTCATACTCTTGGGCAAGTCTTTAAAAAGCTCTCCTTAGTCATCACATCCTAAGTTATGCTCGTACACGTGACGGTTTAAGTCAAGTTCATTGAGGCCTGTTGGAGGTTATGATTGTTGTGCTAAATCAATGAATCTCCATCTGAGCACAGCATCAGTTGATTGCCTTTATCTGCACTTGTGTCCTTATCGGACTATTCCGTCAACAGTGAATCCTGTCATCACATGGACTTTGTGAGATGAAATTATGACCCAACTCAACCTGACGGTAACAGGAGGAGGAGGGTTAGCTGTGGAATAGTGCCAGCAGGGGACCAAGCACCTAATCTGGAATCAGTTCCCAGAAAAAAACGGATATCTGATGCCTCCTGACCTGTAAGTTATTCGGATCAGTCAGAATGTATCCAACAGGTTTTTTTGCTTTTACAGCTGTTTCGAGTTCTGCTACTTTCACATGGCGATGAAAACAAGCCAACCAATAAAATAATGACATTTGCTCACATGATCAATAGATTTCCTCCATCATTCTGTTTATACCATCGCACAACAATATGGACATTGATCTCGCAAATAAGAGTCCTCTTTGATAAACAAAGGAACGATTATTAAGACAACAGACATAAAGACAAAATCTGGGGAAATAGTCGAACTTGCTCTTGATGGTGAGTAGCCTACAAAAGAAGGGCAACACACGACGGGTACAGGTGCGAACCAGCCGGAGAGCAAACGGTGTTTTGACAGTAAAAAGTTTTTTTGCAAGGCTAAACGCCATCAAATATGGATTTAAGCTAATTATTTTGTTAGATAAAAACATGTTGTGAATTATGAAAATGATTGCATCAATCTTTTTATCTCCAATAAATGAAGACTCTTGGACTGAGATATTACAGAGCCACGGACTGACCGCCACGTCGCTGTGTATGAAAAGAGAGAGAGAGGACTTCTATTGCACACAATGTTTCTGTATGGTATTAATAATAATAATTTGAATGTCAATATTATGAATGAAGTCTTAAACGATTCCCTAGCCTACACCCCTAATTATGTTATTTCCAGCAATGGAGGCATATGTCTTTGCTTGAGAAATCCACGGAGCCCCGGACGCATTAAAAGCTGACCATTATAAGCTGACAATTAGGTCTTGTATTGGCCGTGTATCACACAATAATAAACACAGGCTACATATGATTCAGTCCAATTATGGATTGTAAAAAGCACTGCAAATAAGTTCAGCATTTACACTCGTTACAATAACATGCTTTATAGGAAATGCGACCATATTGTAACTTTTCTACACAGTGTTGTAAACACTTGAAATAATGAGCCTGTCTCCAGTTTGCGGAGTTGAGTGTGGGTTTATTATAGTCAAAACAACCTATGAATCAATAAGAGTGTGTGCAAAACTTTTATTTTAGGTGGAATGCACGGAACGCGAAAAATTGCCAGCAAATATTATGCATTGTCATATAGTATTTTTTTTCCTTTTTGTCCCCAGTGTGAATAGACCTTCAGTCGCAAGTCTTTGTACTCAAGTCGCAAGTCTTTGTACTCAAGTCCCAATTCCTAAACTTTGAGTTTTGAGTCACAAGTCATAATGTACTCTTCACCAAATGTAATGCGACTGTGGCTAAGTGGAGAGCCGTCCTTCATACAGAGGATCGGCGGTTCGATCCCCGGCACCGCTAGTCGCATGTAGATGTGTCCTTGAGCAAGATACTTGGAGTACATCCACACTTTCCAAATAGAAACGATCTCCGTCCACACGGGCGTTTCAGCATCGTTTTTGAATTGATCTGCATCCACACGGCAACCTTCAAAAACAGATATCACATGACCATTAACGTACATCACGTGACCATTAACGTACACTGGGCATGCGCATGATGGTGTAAACAGGAAGTAGATTGGTTGCTTATTTAAACAAAATACGACAGAGTAATAAAGTAGTCTTTAATAATGAAAGGTCGTGTTTGATACTTAAGATCTTCTCTAAAATCTTCCTCTATGAACTCAAACAGACACATTTCGTGGAAAGTTTTAGAAGTTTTATTTTTCAGACTTAGTTACAGCGCTGCGGGTCTTTCTCTATCTCTATCTCACACATATCAAATTTACTGTAAAATCAACACTTACACGTAACAGTTTACTAGATTATGGTCCATAAATGTGGTCAACACACGTCTCTCACTCGTTTCCTCGTTGTCTGTTCTCACTCGTAGCTCTGCTGGTGGCTTAACTATCTGTCCTACTGAATAGCATTTACTGCTGACCGCGACTTCAGACGTCCGCTCCGTAGAGCTGATAACGCCGCTGGTCACGCCGCTCGCTGATCCCTCCAATAACAGCTGCTTCCTCCACAGAAATGCAGACTTTAACTGAACAACAGCTGCTGGTAAAGACAACAAGGTCAGCATTGCCTGTAATCAGTTCTCCATGTTGAATTAACCTGGTAGTCGATCGGTAATCAATGTTGTTGTTTGTGAGCTTCCGGGTAAGGGCCACGTGATAGACATGTGACGAATCAGGGAAGGAAACGCCATGACTGCTAAGAACCAATCAAGTAGCGAACGTAGTAGCGGGTGTGGGCGTCATCGTTTCTAAACTTGTCCGGTTTCGGCCGAGTTTTCAAACTCCTCTGTTTACGGTGCTCTAAAACTACGGCGTAGTGTGGACGCTCAGTGTAAACGTAGCAAAACATATGCGTTTCCAAACGAAAACGGAGTAATGTGGACATGGCCTTAACCCCAGCTCCCCGTAGCTGTGCCTATGGTGATAGAATCTGAATTGTAAGTCGCTTTGGATAAAAGCTTCTGCTAAAATGACTGTAATGTAATGCCACTTGCGTCTCCGCCTGTAATTTTCAACCTGCACGTTTTGCTTACTACAATAATTTTTTGTCGACCACCTCATAGTTTTTGAACGCAAATGAAATCATTTTTGTTAGCATTTTTTTTTCTCCAACAGGGGCTCAGTAACATAAGCTCTTCATTGTTACCCCCTGCAACTTGATTGGATAGCGTTAACGTTAGTTGATTCCGTAAATGAAGGAAAATCAATGAATTTGTGTCGTGCTTTTTAAATGACATACTTTTTCATCTTTGGGCTTGGGGAATGATTTTGTCAATTGGAGTCAAAAATCATTAAAATTGTGACTTGATTCTAAGTCATATGACTCGAGTCCACACCTCTCTTACTAGCAGAATCAAAAATACTGCACTGTAACAAACATGTTATCATTCAACAGCAAAGGGAGGTGGGCAGGCCATAAGATGCCGTGTAGTTTACACTGACTACAAAAGGGGCAAGAGGGTCTGAGGGATCAAAACTGCAGCCTTAAGCTAGAGCCTGGTGATTTAATGAAGAAAGGGGTATGTTGAAACAGAGAGCTCTCGAACGATAACATATGAACCGTTCGGTCTAGGAGAGCAAGGGAGGGAGAGAGAAATGGAAAGAAGGCAGTGTTCCTTTTCAGATATGCCAAATGTCTAGGATAATGGTGTGACATACACATAATGCTCTTTGGGCTCCAGGCTAGGCGGGATGACACTATCTCAATCATGCTCCACCGACACAAACACTCTGATGTTCCCCAGCTGGCCCGGGAAGACAGCAAGGTTGCAGCACACACACACACACACACACACACACACACACACACACACACACACAAGCACAGAGTTGATGGTTATAGCAAAAACTCCATCCCCCTCACCCTCTCATTCGTTGGGATGCGTCGCACTGCAGGTAATGGTGATGATCGAAGAAACGACCGGGACCTAATAAGAGCAGCAGCAGCTAAATGACACACTTCATCTCTGTTGCTCATCACAACATTGCTATGTGGCGCTGGTGGAGCTGCATTATTGTCTCAGCACTGGCTTGTGTGTGTAGAATAGTTTTTCAGAAAGGGGTTTATTTCTTCAGCGTTTTTTGCAAGCAGATAGAGTGGATAGTAAACCCATGGATGTATAAAGAGTACTGGATATGGGCCCCGCTCATTCCTATGAAAGTTATCTCGGTGGAACAAAAAAAGTTTTACTTCTGATTATAAAATGACCCGGATCTACCACACTTCTTCTGCAACAATGGGCCCCATAGAGCAAGTGTACTTTATTTTCCTTTAACCCCGCCTCCCAGCCATCGGGGCTCGGGCTCATTCACAGATAAGAAAATAACTGTATTCAGCCAGTAGGCATTTTACAACTTGTATGACCTGATGATTTAAGTAATGACTATTTAAGTGTACGTACTGGGAATTTGATTTAACTAAAAATATATATATATCAGCTCTTTCCCAATATACGTCTATGGTGAAAAGTATTTTTGTGCCCAGTGGCAATACACGACTGACGCGGAAGTTGTAATTCCATGGTTTGGCCACTATGTCAAATTAGGCCGAGTGGCTTGGCTGTACCCACCAAAAGTCAACTAACGCCCCAGCATTATCCACTGACAGTGATGGGAGATCTATCAGTACAAACACAAACATTTTTGAAGCAATGGGCCCTTGATAGCAGACACGGAGACAAAAGCAGGAGTCTTCCTCGCCAGCGAGTCCAGCTGAAATGACAACTGTCACTGGCAGATTTCAGCAGCTTTAGCAAGCTGAGCTAATTTTAGCCCAGTTGATTGAGAGCCTTTTTAATGTTTCAAGCAAGTGAGGCTATTCACCCTATGTATTCCATAATATGGAAGTGTTTAAATCCTGTCTACACTGGAAGTGTTGCGCTGCCTATATTGACATTGGCTTGTGATCACCTTGCGCCTACATTTGAGCTAATAAGTTATATAATATAGTGCAAAGTGTGAAAGACTTTGAAGGAAATAAGACTTTTTCTACGGCTGCCTGAAAACACAACTGCTATATACACAGTGAGACCAATTAGATCACTTCATGCTATTAATAACAATAGCCATGGTTACTGTTCAGAATGTGTTGTAACAACACGATATCATGGCAGAAGTTGTGTGTTGAGTGTGGTCGTTAAAAGGTTGTGCTAATACTACTAGTAATTTCTTCATATAAAACACAGTGCACAGTAAAGACTTATTTGGTTAATTACACTATCACCACAAAGTCCAGTTTTTCATGATATGGGTTATTACACAACAAGCTGATTATTACAAATATAAAATACATATCAAATATATATAAAGATAGAAATAGTAAGAACGGTGAACGGAACTTGAATTTTTTTTATATAATTGAAGATCTCGGGCTCAAGTGAACAGCGCCGCGTTTTAGCGCCAACACCATATCCCAACACGTCCGTGTTCAAACCCCTCTAGTCTGGGCCTGGTCGGTCGGACTGCGTAGCCTCGCCTCTACCCCCGTCAATACAAGTTCTTGCTTCTTGACGGGGTGCGCTTGGGCGGGGGCGCCGGTGGCCGCGCTTCCGGCACCAACGATGAGTGCCCGCCCCTTCGGAACCATAAAACTTAGTGCGGTGCGGCGGCCTAAATAAATAATGTTGGATACATATCTTCTATATACATATTATTGTGTTTGTGTCTATAGTTGGGACTCCTAAAATCTAGACCACTGTCATGTAATGTGATAAAAATGTTGATATGTACTACTTTGGGGGGGGGGGGGGGGTCTGGAAAAGTAGTACTCTTAGTAGTATTGTGAAAATGTTGATAACTTTGGATGACCCCTTACATCATATACTTACAGAACATGAAAGATGCACGCTTTAAGACTAACTTTGCTAATATTAGCTTATGTTAGCCAACATTAGCTACTGATCATACCGGAGCAGAGAAGGCTATTCAATTACCACCCTGCATACAGCTCATGCATTCAACGTTTCATTTGTAAGTGGAAGTAATAAGATATTTTTGCAGTTGGAAAATCTCCCTTTAAGCACTGTGCAGGAAGACTCAATATGATAACTGGTATTATTATTATTATAACATATTTAGATACCAAGCATTGTTCCAGAATCCCTTTTAACAAAATCATAAAACTTAAAATAATAATACAAAGCAGCCATTAGGTGCCAGCCATGACTCAATATTATGCACCAAAAGGAGTCAGTCAAGGCTGAGGCTTTTGTGAATTTGGGTATTTTTTGGGGGTATTTCTAACCATTATCCTCCATATTTGGCATCTCAGTGAGTGTTTGTCAACCGAGCATCTCTCCTTTTTTTTTTCTGCTGCAACCACCCATCGCCAGTTTCTCCCCTCAATGCTGGGAGCACACAGGCAGACTCCTTCCACTCACCAGGGTGTAATCTCTCTTTGTTTACACTGCCAAGGGGTTATTTGGCTGTCTGTTAGAGTGTGACACAGACAGCGCTACACTGTCAAAGACAGCCTCAGCACACTGCAGACAAGCCGATTCTGTATTCAGTGTATCTAACACGTCAGCCCGCACTGACAGTATGTGATAGCCTACAATCACACAATACGCTCCGAAAGACAGGATCCATCCATATGTCATGGGGGAGAAAAAAAATGATTGGAGAATAGCCATTGGCTGTGGTTACACTTGTCATTTTGCCCTGAGTTTTAAGACCTGATGGTGAAGATGGGATTTCGTCAGATTGCATGGCTGCATACCAACACTTGGCCTGAAAATGGCTGCCATGTGATTCCTGTTGGATTTATTGGAATCTGAGTCTGCATTATTTTTCACGGCCCCCCTGTCTGTCATGTCTGCCGTAATGTGTATCTGGATTGCATTTGCATGAATGTAAATAAAATAGCAAGCCTGACCTCAGATCTCAAAGCCGTGTGGCAAATGCATGTACCTCAATGTAATCACCTGTGTATTCTGTAAGGCCATAGCCAGGATTTAGAAAATAATGACGTCTGGAGTCCAAGTACCCTCAATAAAATCACTAGTTCTTTAAGATTCTATAAGATCCTTCTGGCAGACTCATATTAGGTAAGATCAGCCCTGTGGAGACTGACAACCACTCAGAAGTGACAACGTAGGACTGTGACACTGCTGAAACTCCAGCCAGAGGCCTGTGCTACAAAGCAGGATCTGGGGTTAACATCAGATTTAACCCTGGGTTTTCAGTCCTGAGGCAGCGGTTCACTTCTTACCAGGGTAGGTTGCCATGGTAATTTATGCCACACACCTTAACTGCTCGAGTTTATGGTCTATATAACAGATCAAACGGAATAAAAGCACTCCGGTCTACTCACCAGCAGGGGGCGACTCCTCTGGTTTCAAAAATAAGTCAGATTGTATAGAAGTCTATGAGAAAATGACTCTACTTCTCTCTTGATTTATTACCTCAGTAAACATTGTAAACATGAGTTTATGGTCTCAATCTCTAGTTTCAAGTCTTCTTCAATACAGCATGATGTTCATTTAGTAAATGATGGTCCGTTTAGAGTCAAATAGCAGGGTGTGCTTTAGGCCGAGTTTACTGTGATTGACAGGTTGCTGCCGCTACTAGAGCCGTATACGGTGTCTCTACGTCCCTCCTCCGCATTCCAAATATGGTTACTTCCGTTTATCGGTTGCAAAAAAAACATTATGGCGACGCCCATAATCCAAGATGGCGACGGCAAAATCACCAAACTCGAGGCTTCAAAACGGCAGTCCACAAACCAATGGTTTACACCACCTGAATTTCTCCACCCACTTACTCACCTGCTCCCCATATCCCGTAATCAGCCCATATATACACCAGTTATACCAGTTCATTGCCGCTAGTCCTTCCCCAGATTGTCTAGTCCACATCCGCCCTATTCCAGTATTGTTTATCCCGCTTGCTTGCTTCCCAGTTTGATGATTATTTGCCTTCCCTATATGTTGGATATATACATGTGTATATATATTTATTTATTTATTGTGTTATTTGTAATGGAATAGAAAGCAAATAATAATTTCACATTACAGTTAACTTTATTTTACATTAATTTAGTAATCGCTCATTTTGCACATGTACTGTGCATTACGTCCACCTACTGACCTCTTGTCACCGCTTTATATCTGTGGCTATATGTGACTCTTTACAGAGCCTGAATTACACTTCAAGTTACGTAACAAAAGAAAGGAAAAACATCTCACTCACCAAATGGGTCTCCATGCACGAGTTGAGCCATCACATAATGGTGCTATTACTGGAAATAAGTGTTGTTCAAGAACAGAATGACCAACTGGCAGCTCAATGGATAGACTCAAGTAATAGATGTGTGTGTGTGTGTGTGTGTGTGTAATGGTCATTCACCAAAAACAATGAAGGGTTGTTTTCACCGAGGGAGGAAGGTGAACAATTTAGGGGAAGAAAAAAAAGTTCATGCTCAGTGCACAACAGCAATGACTCACGCTTAAAAAGAAGAAGCCAGAAGGCTCACTTGAGAGGAATGAACTTCCAGCGGTGACGCCGCAGAGAGGAAATGAAGAACGGTTGTCCCTTCTTTAGCCGGACATTCTGCCAGTCAGCTTATACATCATCATCTGATTTCACTGAATAAAGTCTCAACGTCAAACCAACTTTATTCCCCTCATCTAGCAGAGGAATGTGACATAGTATGTGTGTGTGTGTGTGTGTGTGTGTCCTGCACGTCTCCGTGTGCTGGTGGTGTGTGTTTTGTTGTGTAAAATAGATTTGCTATTCATTAAGGATTCTGGTACACGGTGTGTATTTTCATTATTCACACAAAGGTGTGCACCAACTAATCAGACTTAAAACACCATGTGTGTGTATGTGCGTGCGTTAGTGTGCGTGTCTTAAAAATCTCAGAGACAGACTTCATCCATTACGTCAATTATGAATTAGCGCCTCTCTGTCATCTCCCATCTTTCTCTCTCTCTGTGTCGACTGCTGTCTTAATTAGCCAAACTCATTCTTCCTGCTGCAGAGGCTCTCCTCACACACACACACACATACACACACACACACACACACACACGTATATATATATATAGACAAAGAAAGGTGTACAGATTAATGTCGTACACACATATGCAAGATGCAAATATGCAGAAGTAAACATTGAGTGGACGCTCGTGGTTTTAAATGGAGTGCGGGGACACATAAAAAGACAGTCCGTCACATAGTGTCATGGTGTGACAATCTGTTACCAGTCTCCTATCTGGCCTGTTTCGAGTGCAATATGAATGAGGGCCCTAACAGGCCCTTAGCACATAGATCTGTCACTTCTCAAAATGCACTCTGCTAAAAAGGAAGTGGAGATGAAACATGGCCCTCTCAGAGGTTTAATGTGACTGACAAACCAAACAGGGCCCATTAAAGGCCACCGTTTGTGTGTAAATGAAGATTTTTAAGATTGGACTTCATATCAGTTGATGAGCTAGAGTGTGAGCACAAAGGATTTTGACAGGTCCCCTCAGCTTTGCGAGACATTCAAGCCTCTTCCAGCTCATTGTTTAGGTTTTACGAGCGCCTTACTGCGTTTAAAGTTTGGTTCGGTCTCATCGCTCTCGTCGACATTGTCTCCAGGCCGCCGGTGAAATGGACAAGTGGGAAGGTAACCATGACTTGAATGTGTCAAACTTCATATCTGGATGTTGAGCGTCGGTTGTTGTGATTGTGTTCAGTCGGGACATCTGGTTGTTCCTAACTCTAGTGTCACCTGCTGAACGGCAGCGCGTTCAAGGAAAAACCAAACCACCAAAACAAACATAAAACAACACGGATAGCAAAAGAAATAAAAAATGATTTTATTTTCTTAATGTCGTGCTCGGAGTGCTCAGCTTTTCCTTCACTGAGTAAAAGAGGAATTCAGTACCAGACATTTATTTTTGCCCCACATTAAAGCGCAGACCACTCTCTGTACTTTGATTGACAAATGGACAAGCTATCAGACGGGCCAAGCTAAGTGTGTGTGCGGGGGGAGAGGGGGGGGGGGCACTGCCTCCAGTATAGTGTGTGTTGAGTAGCAGGCAGTCTGACAGGCAGTCGGGCCACTGAGCAGAGCCTCCTGCACACTGGGCTAAGTGAGTTAGCATGAGGCTGCCGGCTCTGTAATAAAGCGTTTAATGGACACACAGCTTCTCCCGGCCTTCCTGGGGCTAACGCTAAATCCCTCTTTACTGTCGCTCGCCCAGATGTTAGTGAGTTATTCATTTCTCCCGTCACTCCGGAGGCCGGCGCATCCATCTCAGGGCTGAAATACGCATACAAATATGTTTTAAGTCGGACACGTGTCCTCAGCTACACACATGCGGTCGCGAGCTGAGATGCATCGTGCTCGTGCATGCGTGCCCCAAGGCCTTTAGGCCGATACTTTGTCCATCAGCCTGCTGAAACTTAGTGAGCCCGAGGGATGAGCGGATTAAATGTGTCCCCCAAACAAATTACAACTGTAATTTCCCCCAAAAAATTCCTCCTTGGGCCCCAAGGCAGGCGGAATATCAGCAAACTCCTATGTCAATCCGTCTAAAGCGTTTGATATCACCTGGAAGTTCTCAGGATAGAACTGATGCAGGTGGAGGTTTCAAATGCACCTGAAAAATGCATTAAATGACGACGGTTTGCTTGTCTTGTGGTGTGCAGGCCTCAGAATTTACGTTTGTTTGAGTCTCACGGACTTCATCACAAGATAAAAAACGTCCCAAGAAAAAAGTGCAACCCCGGCAGAGAAAGTATGAATTCCTCTGATGTGTCTTAATTCGCTGAGACTGGACGGACGAGGAGTTATCTGTTATGGAAAGAGAGGAAACCTGGAAGAAATTAAAGCAGGAAAAATAACTTGTGCTGCGTTCAGAGAGGCTCGAAATGTTCAGCACACTGTTCTGTCTTTACATCATCTCTCTCTGTTTCTTCCTCTCTCTTTCTTTTTTTCCCCGTTTGGTTCTGCATTTCCTCCCACACCAGCACAAAGTGTGGTCTGGACAGGCGTGATGAGCCGGGGCGTCTCCGGTATTAAACATGTAAGCAGGACAAAGAGATAGAGGGAATGAGTCTGGGTGGGAGGGGATAGGAAACAGCGAGACCGAGTCGGCATTCAGCGAAATGCAGACGCGTCGAATCTGGAAGCGTGACAAAAATGTGTCCGGCCTAATGATGTCAACTAGTGTTCCTCGCCGCCCCTTCTGCAGCATGTGTGTGTGTGTGTGTGTAGCTCGTCTATTTCAGCTTTTTGTGCGTTTCCTCTTTTTCTGTCTGACAATCTGGTTGTCAGGGAGAGGCTGCACTGCTGTACGGATGAGATGTAACCCCCCCCCCCCCCTCCCTCCCTCCCTCCCTATCGCCAAACACACATATATAAACAAAGAACTGGTGATACAACCAAACTCATCTTCTTCTGTTGAAAAAAAAGTCTTCAGACAAACACATTTTTTACAGCAAAAAAAAGGGCGACAGTCTTGTGTCTGCGTCTTTAAGGCCCAACTAGGCGCTGCAAGGAGTGGAAGTTGGTGAGGAGGCTCTGGAAGAAAGGTCACGCAGAGTTCAGGGCCTGCCGGGGGATGAGTGATGGCCGTGGAGAGGGGGCTCTGTTGCTGGGCCTTGTTCTCTTCTGCGCTGCTTGTCGGCCCCGCACAGCGGTAGACTGAGCCTTGATGGATTGGCAGCCGTTGAAAGGAAACGTAACCCCCTCCACAACAACCGGCACCTCCACCAATCTCCCCTCCTAGCCCCCCTCCCCTCTCTCTTGTGCTCCAGTGCTGCTAAGATTATGCAAATGCTTTTGATAGCACAAACGGACAGAGAGACACACGACAACATGGATACATACCGCAATTTCCACCTGCATTTAGTGGGAATTTGGACATAATGTCCAACTGCGACGTAAAAAATCCTCCAAAAAGCATGCAGACATAAAAACAGAAATGCTAGACTAAAGTCAAGAACAGCGGGATCGCGTCGGTGTCAACAGCACTCTACTTTTCCCTCTGCATGGGTGAAGGTCACTGTGAAGTCCGTGAGGAGGGAATCGGTGACCGAGCGATGGAGAGGATGAGTGGGAGCATGCAACTCAAGAGGGAGGAAAGACTGGGAGGTGGGGGCGAGGGGGGGGGGCGGCGGGTTAAGAGTTTAAGTACAGGACATCCCCTGACCCGGGGTCAAGCGCAGAGGACGCCGCGGGAGGGCTTGTTTTCTGGGGGTTGGGGAGCTTGTTGTACCTGGACGGACACAAAAGAGAGGCCGAGCAGCAGGGGGGACCGGCTGCTAAAATAAACATCAAAGCCCGCTGGCCGTGTCCCGCTTTTGTTGCCTGGAAATGGCGGGCTGCCCCCCTCAGGGGCGGACGAGGTGAGAGGGAAAAGGAGGATACGAGGGGAGGAGGGGGGAGGAGGGGGGGGGGGAGCAAAATGAAACATGCTCTTCTTAGGCCTGCCAAACTTCCTCTGGAATTTTTCTTTTCTTTTCCTTTTGATAGATAAATCATATGTCCTTTTGTTAACATTCATGTACTTTTTTTTTCTTTCTTCCACTCATTCCTCGAGCTATTTTGGTCATGTTGGCATGAAAAACACTGGGAAGAATCAACACCAGCATACTGCAAGTGATTACCTAACATATTTCAGAAGTCACTAAATAAGAGGTAATTACAGGACATAACTCAAGGTAAGCATAAAAGGTGCATCTTTGCTTCCTTAACAAATAGTAAAATATATATTTTTTAAAGGGGCCAGTTCGTAGCATTTCGGGATATCTATTGGCAGAAATGGTTTTCATTCATGTCAAATCACCTGAAACTAAGAATTGTTTTTGTTGGCTCAGAAAGAGCCATTTAAATCTACTTAGAGAGCGG
This sequence comes from Leptoclinus maculatus, assembly GCA_032191485.1. Classification (NCBI taxonomy): domain Eukaryota; kingdom Metazoa; phylum Chordata; class Actinopteri; order Perciformes; family Stichaeidae; genus Leptoclinus; species Leptoclinus maculatus. Next base: position 44,521,989 of record JAVDOI010000001.1, on the reverse strand, counting down.
GCAGAGCATTTTAATGTTTTTCAGTTACCTGAAGGTCACCTTAGTTCTCTGACACGCTTGTGAAACCGAGGTACCCGACTTCTGTTGCTCCTAAAGGTTAGGCTATACTGGCAAGTGGCCGGGGCGCTTGGCCGCGGACCTCTGATTTTTTTCAGAGGTCACAAATGACGTGACTGTCACAAAATATTTTGCAACCAAATTAAATTGTTTATAGAATATTCGTTGCTTTTTGGTGGGACTGTGGCTCAGTGGTAGAGCAGACTCGCCCTTCAATCAGAGGATCGGTGGTTCGATCCCCAGCTCCACCAGTTCGTGTCGATGTGTCCTTGGGTAAGACATTTAACCCCGAATTGCTCCCGCAGGCTGTTCCTGCGGTGTATGAATGGTTAGATAGAGTCCTGATGAGCAGGTGGCACCTTGCATGGTAGCCCCTGCCATCAGCGTATGAATGGGTGAATGATGACATGTAGTGTGAAAGCTCTTTGAGTGGTCTGAAGACTAGACAAGCTCTATGCAATTATAGGGTCCTTATAATGCATGTAATACTTGACTTCTTTCTTTACAGGGCTTGTACAAGGGCAATAAAGTATTCCATGAATATGAGATATAAGTTTACACATAATTACAATCCCCCCTCGTCATTGTGGAGGTTAGTTTTTGGTGTTTTGCTGGTTACACCTACAGTCTATGGGCAGATCTATGGGTTGTACTCTTCTTTTTTATTCTTCACAGTACAATCTGTTTGTCTGTGTTCCTTGGGGTCAAAGGCCAAAACAATTGCAGACAAAAAATGGAAAATCTATGGGTTAAGTATGATTAAAAAACAGCATTTAATATTACATATCTTGTAATTACAGTGCCATGTCGTCCCTTTATATTGGAGAGAAGGCTTACTTCTCTACGGCCGATACCTCTAACACTCTGCGACTCACACCGAAGCGATCTAGATTGATAAATAACACGACACGTGAGAGGTAAAACACGTTCGATACGGGGTTGAACTGTCCCTTTAGGACATATTTTGATGAATGTCAGCAAAATCATGTCACTATTAATCCACATGATACTTGTGTCGTATCTGGAGAGGACCGCGTTCCACTTGTTTGGTTAGAGCAATCAGTAATGCCAAACGAAAAATTTGCTTCATAAATACTTTGCAGAGACACACATTCCATCATTGATAACAGCCAGACATTTGGTTTGGATGACAAACAAACATAACATGAGAGTTTCTGACTGTAATGGATGGTAATTGCTTTTGTCAGCTGGACCAATTCAGACAATCTAACTCTGGCATGACTGCTGCCCGAAATCAGGGTGCTGTGTGAGTCGAGTCATTTAACAATGAATGCGTGTTTGTGTGTGTGTGTGTGAATACCTCAGCGTGGGTGTGGGGGGGACAGGAGAGGGAGTGTGTGTGGAGTGATGGGGGGGGGGGGGGGGGGGTGGAAAGGGAGATGATTATGCCCATCCGTGGCGGATGCCAGGTGTGCAGCCCTCCTCCCCCATTCCCTTCTCTGCTCCTCTGCTCATGATGACTCCCTCTCCCCCTATACTGCCGAATCTCTCTCCCCCTCTCACACACACCCACACGAAAAAAATGCACACACACTTACTTGCATACAATCACACTCCATCAGCACTCTCCAGCTGGCAGGAAAGGCAACAGCCACAGTCGTCTGTCGCTGTGACTGCCATGAAGGGGCGGCCGCTTGTGCCTGTGTATGTAAATGTATCTGCCTCTTTAGCTTTTCCCCACTGTGTTTGATGACAGTATATCCATGTGGACCACGACATGTGCGTAAGCACTCTTAACTATTTAGCAGCATCCTATCTTTAGTCTCTCTATTAGTTTCACTCATAGTTTGAATCGTATACTGTGGATGAATTTGCTTGAGCGGAACATTTCCTGAAAGGAATAGTAGCCAGGACGGCAGGCTTCATATCTGGCAGTCACACATGCCAATGGTATCGATTTTGCCATTTCGTTATCGTATGCCTTGATTACTAGAAAAAAAATGTGGTTTCGATGCCTGAATATTTCGGCCCTGTTCAGACCTGGCACGAACATGCATCTTGAGTGATCCGATCACAAGTGGACGGCCACGAGTACGTCAATTCACTTTTTCTTCACGCATTAGAATGTGTCTCGAGTGATCACTTGTGATCGGGTCTTCGTTCCCCGCTCTTTATTCGAATAAACATGTAGGTTGACATAATTTCCATTTGCAAAGACCAAATGTGTAGTGTTTCTAAACCGCAGGGAGGTTAAAGCCAACCTATTGTCCCCGGGGACCTCTGTGCTGCCCACAGCGCCGGGGATGGATGGAGCACTGTAACGAAAACACAGACGGAATGATAATAACATCTAAAACACAAAAACACACAATTCGGTGGTTTCTGTGACATTAGAAATACTTTCAAAAATGGCAAAAATATACAGAACTACCTGTAGGGGCCGCAGCCCCACCAAGTGGAAGAATTCCCGCCATGCTACGGAAGAAATCAAAACAACGTAGATGTAAACCAAATAGCGCAGGATGTTTCACGCATTCGTAATATATCTCTATGAGCTTTTTCAGAATTGTCTGACGTCCTGGACAATGCCGGTGAATGACTAAGTGTGTCCTTGTACGCAGAGGAAATCAGTTTGCATACATGCTTCTAAAAGAATGTGTGAATCTCAATGTGTCTTGGGTTCATTCACATCCGTCCAATTCTTATTTACTGCACAGATCCGTTATGTGTTGTTGTTAGGCTTTTCACATTCTTATTTAAATGTGGCCAATGTTAGATTCCAGTGTGAGCTGATGCTGTTCATACTGATGTGAAAAAAATAGATCCTTTTTTTTCTGTCAGTGTCTTAGTGTCAAAAGGTTGTCACTTTTTAAAAATGTTGTAGAAAATTGAGTTCAAAACAACTGCAGACAAGTAGATGAACACATATACGACCCGAGACGTTATACAAAGCAAGACAGGGACCAAAACAAAGGGGACAAAAGCAAACAGATGAGAAAAACATAGGTTTAGACTGAAGAGTATAAAAGTGAGATAAGGAGGTCCAGCAAAATGTATATAGATGGATGTGTGTGTGCGTTTTTGTCCATCTTATGTGTGATCCGATTAATGGGTGAGTGAGGGGTGTCGATTGATGTTAGGTAGTAATATCGGCTATATTTCAATCTACACATAAACACACATACAGATACACAAATATCCATATATATATATCAACAAAAATACATATAAAAAAGGGGGGCAATAGAGTAGGGAGGAAGAAAAATGTTTTAATAAAAAATATAAAAATTGTATCGTAATAAAAAAAGAATACCAGCAAATACAGTAAAAGTAATTATAAATTAAGAAATAATAAAAATAAAAAACTGATCTGATTCATATACCAGCCATTTTTGCCTGCCTAATGAACAGGGCCTTACTTATCATTGATTCTGTGGCACAGAAGTATTTTAAGACTTTGGCTTTTGATTTTCACCAACTGCACTCCATGATGCCAGGGTTTCAAACGTTGCACCGAAACAAACAGAAATGTTCTCTATAGTGTGCTGGCAATGAGGAGTTTACAGGGTCTATCAAAGGTCTAAAGAGTGACATTAAGCTTCACTTAAAGACCAATGTACACACAGAACCTGACATTTGGTAATAATACGGCATATTTGATGAAGTATAAAGCTTTCTTCATACCTTGTACTAACAGCTGTTTTGAACTGTTTTGAAATATATTGCCTGTGTCAGTAAAAACCACAAGCACAGTAGCCACAAGCCCTTGTGCCTCGACCTGTCAAGAGATATTTCTTATTTAGATACATCCTTTATAAAGGACACTTTGTCCTTTCCTTGTTCCTCTGATGTGGAGGCGCAGGACACTTTGTTCTTAATAACATAGCAGACTTTGGGACAAAGTGAGCAGCCAGACTTTGAAAAATCAAAGAGACACAAATATTGTGGTTCTTAACCCACCCATAAGGGCTCATGAAGATCGAATACAGCTGGTAGTGCAAACAGAGTTTAGCTTGTCCTGCTGAGTATTTCCAAAAGAAGAGGGGGGGGGGGGGGGGGGGGGCAGACAGACATAGGCCTGTATTACTGAGGAAAAATAAAAAGCATTGATTTAACCATGATATAGGCCTCAGAAAGGCTAACTAACAACAACATGAGGCTACGGTTTCAAAATCAAAGAATACATTTATTTATCAGAGCACTGATGTACATCAATGACAAATTTCACAATGAGTACTTTTACTTTTCATTCTTTAAGTACACTTTGCAGATAATACTTAAATGAAACTATTCAGTAGGCGAATGAGTCACCTAACTCAACTGCTACCACTCTTCCCTATTGTTGCTCACATTTTCTCAAATTAAACAAAGTGAACGGAGTGAAAGACGATGGATTAAAAGTCAGTGCTTAGCTTTAGTCGCTAATGCAAAAGACGACAAACCGAGCCAAAAAAACAAGACCTGAATCGTATTAACCACATCAAAACAATTTGAATGACAAGAATCAATGGACTAACTGTCTGTCTCAGCAGTATTTGGAAAAACAGTTTTTGAGTACTGTAACGCTGCCTTTACAGGTCTCTCTAAAATGCTGTCCTGGACCTAAGACCACGAGAGAGGATCACATCGCTCCAGTTCTCAGGTCTTTGCTCCAGCTTCCTTCTTGTCAAAGAATTGATTTTAAAATACTACTGTTGGTTTGTAAAACACTGAATGGGTAGAGCCAAAATAGTGATCAGTTGCTCTGCTCTGAACTGCCATAACCACCCAGAGGGAGCAGCATTCAGTTTGTAAGCACCACATGGCTGAAACAAACACTGCTTCAATTCCGTTGCTTTAAACCAAGGCTTGACACTTTTCCTCTGCCTTTCATCAAATTCAATTTGTTTGTATCTAAGACGTATATCTGTCACTGTATTGTAACTGCTGTGTGATTTTGCATGCACTTGTTTTATCTGTTGTATTCAAATAAGGCGCATGTGTATCCTCTATTTTATTGTATGCTTAAATTCTATTTAAATGTGTCCTTTTTTTTATTTGATATATTGTGCTTTTTTAATATCGAATAAATGCCTCGTGTCTTACGGAAAGCACCTTAAATTGCCTTGTTTTTGAAACGGGCTGAACAAATAAACTTGCCTTGTGTTACTTCAGATCAACTCAAGTCTTTGAGGAGGGTGTAGACAACAGCTACGTATATAGTGTACTGTTCAACAATGTATGAGTGTTCACTCTATTCTGCTACTAAAGTGGAAAGAAATTGTTTTCATCAGATCAACATTGTTCTCCTTGTAATTCCTCCAAGCTAATGTAGTAACTAAGCAACACCAAGCACCAACATGTAGTTCCTGATTTTTTTTAAACACATGAATCATTTTCAAGTTGAATTATTTCACAACTGCTTTCTGTTTTTTATTTTTTTCCTCTTTCTCACCAGCAGTCATTCATGTAATTGTGTGCATACTACACATACTGTTGGAGAAGAAATTAGCATTTTTTTAGAAATCATAGAAAGAAAACACTATCTAATCTGAAATGGAGAGAACAAGAAAGGGAGTCAGAGAGAAGAACAGAAGAGGACAGAGCATGCTTTAAACAGTTTTGATTTTCTTTCTAGGAAAATAATAATATTTAATAGATAATATGATTGTGTTAATGTCAGCAGTCTGTCTGAGCAAATTGTTGTATGCCACTATAAACTATTTTATCGAGTTTCCTTTAAACGATAAGAGTGAATTTGAGTTGCCTCTGGAAAAGAGTTATGCAGTGCACTGTACATGTCGAGGGCTTTTAGTGTGAAAGGTAAGAACGGAAGGAGTAGATCTGGTTTGGCTGCCTTTGTCAAGATTCAAAGGAGTAATAAAGTTTGCCATCTTGGTTTGCACTACGGAGCCTCCCTGTTGTTGTACACTATATTGTACGTTTTCAATACGAGTAAAGGCCTTTAGGCTACACAATGAAGAGCATTAAATTATCAACACATACACTAGTGGGACAATGCACTGTTACAGAGTGTGATGTCCAAATCAACAATAAATAATTGTTATGTATAGTGTAGCCCAGTGGCGGGCCGTGCATTTTATACCTGGGCCTTCTGTGCTGTCCTACTACAGTTGAACCACCTCCTAATAACCTCATTATGACGCCACAGCTACGGTTATTATTTGTTTCTAGGGGTGTAATGCCGTGTTCACATCAAACGCTAATTGCTCGCGCCACGTTAATCGCGCAGAAATAGAGAATAGAGGTTATTTCTGTTTGTACGTGTTGTGGAAGTCTCAGATATCACGGGAAACTAAATGCTGTCATGTCTGGGTTCATAACATTGTCCAGAGGAGCTCCGTGAATTTTATCGAGCTGTATTCACTGTGTCTAGCAAGCCACACGTCGGCTGGTTTACTACAGCTGTATGAGCCCCAAATAAACAGATTTGGTTGTGATTTAACGGCAATAAACCGACAAAAAGGCAGATTTGTAAAAAGTCTGAATTCATGTTTAGTTAGTTCTCTCTGCAAGGTTTACACACACACATTTATACACATAGTTTGGTCCGGTCTCTATTGATATGAGGTATCGTAGAGCTCCGGGTGAACACAGACGGCTACAGTATTTGTTTCCTGATTCAACAACGGCAGGACGTCAGTGATGACAGTAGAAACATCTCAGCGCTGATAGGCTATCGCGCCGCAGCGTCACGCAATTTTTTCGTCGAAGTTGAAAAATGTCACTCAAATTCGACATGGCCCAACTTCCGCACCAAACGCGCTGCGCCATCGCAAATTCGCGTCTCTCCAGTCTCATCGCGTCTGTGCATAGACTTTGTATGTAATCTACTCGCGCAAATAATTTGCGCCGCGTTTGGTGTGAACGCAGCATAACAATACACGTATTCGTATTAAACCGTTCGATACGAGGCTTACGAACCGAACAATACGTTAAAATGCAGAAGCTTAAATTGTGGGAAATATAATGTTCTTTCGGGTGGAGCCACTGCACTCAACCTGGCAACCCACCCAACGTGCTGTCTGACACGCCCATCACGGAAGAACAACATTGTACTCTGCTGAGGCTACAACTCTCCCTGCAGCGTTTAGCAGCTGTTCCCTACTGATTCAAACAGGGCTAAAGCAATCGCCACGGCCCATTTCTCCAGACCATAATTCTTGCTTTGTAAAAGAAAACGAAAGTCCAAACAGAGAATCAAATGTCCGAACCCTAACCCCTACAGGTTATTATTTGTTTTGTGTAAAAATGAAGCTCAACACCTATATACTAGGGTGGTCCTTATTATTTTTTTGGAAAGTGTTCCTTTGGCCAAAAAACACCACAGCCAAAAAATAAATGAAATCCATTAATATTTAGTGGTAGCTCAAGCCTGATGAAGTTTCCCCATAAGGCCTGTATATTGTCAGTTTTCACATTGGGTAAATAGGGCACTGTGACGCCTTGGTAACATACCGTGCTTTAAACCACTTCACTTACATTCATTAGCACCTATGGAAAGCTAATACCAGACCTGATTGGCAAAGAAAAAGTCGATCGCCTCCCAGTGCTTGTGTCCGGCATGGGGACTTCTCAGCTCTTAACAGTGGCCAAACTCCCAACTGGGACAGGTCAAGCTCAAGCTGATGCTGTCACTGCAGCATTGAGAGTCTGGGGAGTTGATACTCAAGTGCAAGCCATGTGTTTCGACACCACCAGCTCCAACACTGGCCGCTGAGCAAGCCCTCAACAGGCAGCTGTCTTTATATCTTTGAACTGGTCGTTGGAGCTGTCTTCACATCATGTATGGGATCTTCGTCTGCCCCAGAAGTTTCTCTCTTCAAGCGGTTTCAGACTTGTTGGGAGTTTCTTGATCTGGAGAACTTTGAGGACGCATCTACAGACGAGTATGTCACTGAAGCACTGACTGATGTCAAGGATGATATCATAGCATTCATTGTAACCCAGCTCTCCGAGGTCCAACCAAGAGGCGATGATCTTCGATGATCTTTCTTGGCGAGGTTCCTGCAAGGGGAAGCAGATTCAAAGCTTGGATGACGGCCCCTCTGGCAGCATGTGCACCTTACAATGACCTCCTCCTCATGAAATCATTGGTTGAATATGAGAATATCAACGAGGCGGTATCCAAGGCTGCATCCACAAAGCTGTCGGCTCATATGTGGTACTTGTCTGAGGAGCTGGTAGGTCTGGCTTTATTCGACAGGAACGTTGCATCTTCAATGAAACGGGGTATGGTGCAGTCTCTGGAGATTGAAGGTGAAGACGATCCACCGAAGAGGGTACAGATGAACTTACTGGCAATTCATGCAAGTGAACTGAAGGACTTCACAACATCAACGTCAAAGACTTTGTTCCAGAAGATGAAACTCCCAGATGGTTTCCTTGTGACAGATCCTGACACCTGGGAAGACGACGAAGACTTCCAAACCGCCTTGTCGATCGTGAAAGAAATGAAGGTGGTCAATGACCATGCGGAACGTGGTGTGGCACTCATTCAAGAGTACAGTGGGATACTGACTAAGGATGAGGATCAGCTGCAGTATCTCCTGCAAGTCGTTCAACAGCACAGGAAAGTGTTTCCCGACAGTAAGAAGAAGACTCTATGCAGAAGCAGTAAAAAACTGTTTTGACTATTTTTAGATACATTTTGTGACTTTTGAAACATTATATTGTTTTATTATTCATTGATGGAATGCATGTATGTTTTAGAATAGCACTGCTTTAGTGTCGATTGATTTTGGGAAGTGAGTATTGGTGTAGAAGTAGCAACATAGCATGGAATGCCACATGACATATGTATAGGCTTCTGTACTCTATTAGGCACAACTTCACCAGGCATGAGCTACCTCTAAATATTAAAATAAATGGCTAAAAGCTTACAGGAAAGGTTTTTGTGACCAAAGGAACATATTCTGGGGGTGAGACTTGTGAAAAGTTAAAAGAATTTTTTTTGCCCAAAATAAGGACCACCCTACTATATACACTAACTGCAGAGTGCAGATACATGAATACGCGCATGACGGGATGCTTCGTCATTAACGGACAATGCATATAGTCAAAATCAATGTAATTAACACAATGACAAGAACAAACTCACAAGAACCAGTCACATATATTTATATGACAATAAAGCATGACAAATCAATCCAGCAACACTGCGGTGCTAAAACACACACTGCCACACACCATTCAAATATTATTCACATCAGAGGGAACAATATTAACCATATCATAAAACACCATAGACAAATGAACACAGTAGTAACGCTACTGCAGATGTAAAAAAAACAAAAGCAGTTCACTTACCAAAGCTGCTGTTCACTTAAAGACAAAGTCCATCCTCCTTTCTTTGATTACAAAGAGTTTAATACCGCGGTTGTACAGAACATCGGTGCGGTTCAGTTCCAGCCAGAGGTCCTCCTGCGAATGTGTTCATTGAGTTGTAGGTCCACTCAGGTCTTAGCTAAAGTTTTCAAAAGCACCGTAGCTTGTAAGTGTCCTGTCGTGCTATGGTGTCTTGTTGCTACCTTGGTTAGTCACCTCAGGTTAGCGTAGCGTAAGGAATTTAAGTATTAAAAGCATTGTTAGTATGATTAATAGCACCCCTAGTGGTGGATAAAAATGTCACAATATATACATGTCAAAATATGTTAAAATGTCACAATATATTTACTTATGGAATGTATTATATGTTTACAGTATGTTTACTTATAGAGGATATTATATGTCTGCAATACGTTTACTTGTAGAGGTCTTAAAACATAATCATTGAATGTATTAAACTAAAAGTATAGTCACATGTAGATAGAGTGTTTTGAGCCATGAGGCAGAGACAGGGAGAGTGAGGAATTCTTGAGAACAGGAGTTTCAGGGATGGCCACGACCATATATGGTGATAAGATGAGTATGCAGAGAGGTGGCAACCAGAGGAAACAGGAGGTGGTCCGCTGGACATCTGACCAAGCGGGTCAAGAGAGCGAGGAGGAGTCCGGACGACTTCAGCCAAACACTTAGCTGATAACTGCCCAAAGCCGGGAGGGGGCTATTGAATTTTGGCCAATCACTGAGGCTGATACTGGACATTTGAACTTTCGGACAGAGACTTTTAAATATAAGATCGTCCCAGAGGGTTTTGCTTCAGTTCACGCCGTTACCATTCTATAGTTAACTAGCTAGGCTGGCCTGTTGGGTGGAGCGTGTGTGAACTCTGCCCCGCGGGACATATTTCTATTGATAGAGTAATTCAGTTTGTAACTGTTTTAGCTTCTCTTGTTTATTAAATACTTTTTGATTGTAAACCGGATCCAGCTCATTTTTGGTGTGACTTCGTTGCCGAAAGTTAGCAGCAACGAAAGTCCGGCGGCCTTGCTCCCCTCTGAGATTTCCAGCCTCAACAGTAGCTCCAAACAGCTCCAAACACCAAGACGCTCAGTTGCAAATAAAACGTATTCCCAGCCATAAAATGTGCAATGCTTCTCCACCGCTGTCAGCCAGGAATACCGTTCATACAAATCCTTTTCCTGGCTAAGTCAGTTGTGAGGTTGGCCGACCCTTTCTTACGATGTCCAGCTTTTCTGGAAATGTCCTCCAGAAAGGCGTTGCCAGTAACTCCCAAATCCGTTTCTCCTCCTCCTTCAGCCATTGAGTGTTAAAAATACAAAGCTAGGTAAAAAAGAAAGAATCTACACCAAGCAAAATGCTAAAAATGTCATGTCAATGTCATAACTTCTTACATATTTTTCAACTTGAACTCTTACTACTACTGAAGACAGTAGCTGTACAATGAGAAAATAAGCTAATGGGAAAAATAATTAGAATGTATGTATTGATGAAAAATTATAAAATTATAAAATAGCTATAATTTTGTGATTCTGTTTAGGCCAGCAGAGAGGCTTTGCTGGCCCTGATGGCTCACCACTGGTGTAGCCTCACCAGCGACAAAAGAAAAGAGGACAAAACGAAACAAAATTAAAAATAAATGAAAAGGGCTATGCACACCACGGTGGGTGTACAAACAATATTAACCTACATCAATTTAAAACAATTTAACTGCCACAGCGACTGCTGCACACACAAACTCTCAAAGCTCCATTACATTTAAAGCGAAAAAGAGAGCTGCAGTTCATTCACAAGGCAACGCAGTGGTTTTTGATTGTAGTTTCAACCATCAAAGATGCACCTGATGATCATATAACATGTGGATGGGTTTGATGTGGGTCACATAGCGTGTTCTCCGGGTGGTGCATTAAATCTGTGATAAATAAAGATGCAACAAAAGTCTATATTGACTTCAGTCTTAACTTAATTGCAGTGTTGTGCTTTTTTTTTGGGGGGGGGGGGGGGGGACTATTTACAGACTGCAGGTGCAAACACATACACTTCAGTAACACACTAGTGAATGAAAACATGATGCATGTATACAGGCTACAGCATGTATCTTTTACAGAATGTCAGTGCAGTGTGTTATTTTGCTGGACATGGAAAAGTTTATCGTGCCCAGTGTTGGACAAGTCACTCAGGAAGTGTGGTGTAGTTACTTTTTTACCTATTACTGCTTCAATAATGTTGCTTTACTCATTACTTGGTATCAAACGTTATTAGTTACGTTACTTGTTCTATTACTATATTACTTTTACTGTTACTTGTTACTCAATAACAGTAATGTGATTACTGTTTTGAAAATTGTAATCCATACACTACTAGTAACTGGGGAAAGTATTTATACAACAGTAATGTGTTACCAAGTGACACGTTACTGCTTAACACTGAACATGACTTTGTTCTCAAATGCAAGTAAAAGTATTGATTTTTAAAAACATACCCCAAAAAAGTGCACAGTAAAGCACTTTGTTACGAGGATGAATGTAATTTGTCTGATGTCCACTACATACTGCATGGCAGATCACTTGTCTCAATTTATTTACCGGAATCCGAGGCTTTCATCGTCAGTGCTTAACCTGAATTACCTCAATGTAATATATCCAGTTCTGTAATTTAATTATAAACCGGCCGCTAAGCCCCTCAGATAAGGGAGGCAGCTAACCAAATGGAAAAAAAAGAATTTGCTCAGGTTTTCTCTAAATTATGATATGTAGATCGTCTTTGGTGGACAGTACACTTCAGACTCCAGACAGGGACTGTGGAAGAGATGTTATTCTCCCTTGTGCTTGGAGAGAATACAGAGGGAGATTCACAGTACGCTAGTAAAATAGTGGGACTATTTAACCTGGTATTAACCCTTAGTTAAAAGACAAATCTATTTATTTATTTATCTAACCTTGGATATATCCATCTGTATCTCTCTCTGTCTATCTCTGTAGCTCATGGACACAAGCACAGACACACATATTGCGGGCCCACAAGCAGAGAGGCTGCAGCTCGTAAAGCAAGCGGTGACGGGCTGATTGATCCCCTGGTGAAAATGGGCGATATTTCGCCAACATCGATATCAATAAAGCCTCTTAGGCTCGAGGCTTCTCAGGGCCTGCTTTTGTTTCTCTTCCGAGGAGAGCTAAGAAAAATCTATAGACAATTGATGGTGTCTGGGAGAAAGGCTCTATTGGAGTATATCAAATCAACGTATCGGAGAAGGGAAAGTTTTCCCTGTGAATTAGACTGTTTTTGCTCCAAGTTCAGGGGCAGAGTGAGAAGGATGGCCACGGCCATGTTCTGAAGCCATGGAGAAAGGCGGACAATGGGCATAAGGATAAAAAAAACAGGCATGTCTTTTTGGTGTTTGATGAGTGGATAGGATTCAAGAGAAATCTCTCCTCATTGGCTCACGGCATTATTTGTTAAAAAAGAAATGTGGACATAGAACGGGCTGCTGTAAGCAAGTACAGTTATTTAGATCTCCATGACACTGCAAATGCTGCTCTTTTAGCTGTGGGGAAATGCATCTTTTTGTCCCCATCAAATATTTGATCTGACCATTATACAATACTTTATTTCAGATTTTACGAGGACACTTCCACATATGGATTTGCATAACCTGCTGAGCCACAGCAGCCCATATGTAGCCATATATTTGAGATAAACTATTATTAAAATGTATATTTTTGATAACATTTTAGTTAGAAGCCTCCTTGTTTTCGAATCGCTAATTTTTGCAGTTAATGCAAACTCTACACTTCCGTCTACCTTTTTTCCTGTTCATCTTGTTCACTCAACCCCAGACGATCACAAAACCAAGGCAACCTAACCAACTTATTCATGTACCATCATTCATATATGGCTTTACGGTACTGGAAAAAAATTATAATTGGAAAGCTGAAAAAAAGCTACACAAAGCCCCTGACAACCAAAGTGCTTTGGTGTGTCTAGTAGCCGCAACATAATAATTGATAATTATGTTCAGTTATATCCCTGCTGGTCACATAATATGCATTCTTTTTTATTTTTATTTTTTGTTATCTACATCGCCCCTCTTTTTTTTGTCATTCTCGCTAAGGGCTGAGTGGTTGAAGAGGCCCTAAGCAGGCCAGCCTCTGGATAATTATTCTTTTCCAATCACTGTGACTGTCTAATTGCAGTCCTCGCTGCTAATTTATGCACGCCTTTGTTTTCATCACGAAACACATTTCAAAAAAACACATCAAACGATTTCTGATATGTAAAGAATAAAGCAAAGGCTGCAGCCGCTTAAAAATAAATTCCTGATTATTTTCATATGATAATAAGTCAGAGAAAATGAGGAAATCAAAAGGGAAGTCATATAATGATATATGGGCACAAACACGGCACTTATTGTATTTTTTTCCCTTGACTTGAATACATTACCATATTTTTCCGTGTTTTTATTTGCATTAAGCTGGAGTTATGTAGGACAGCTTGCTGACCATCATTCACAAGCTGTTGGCATTTCTGCAAATAGTCTGTCAGGCACAAATCTCACGCACAAAACTGGCATTGTTTTCAATGTAAATGATGCCGCTGTGATGAGGAGCCATTAAATACACACATATAAACATGTGCACATAAGCATAAATACACATAGATGTACAGTTATCCTAGCCTAACCACCCCCTCTCTCACACACACACACACACACACACACACACACACACACACACTGATGTGCACTCACATTCTGACACCAGTACACATGGTAGCGGCGGTATTTACTTTATGCATGAGGACAGGTAAAAAACACACAAATCCACAGTGGACACCGGCTGTAATTGAATGTGACTCCCTCTGTATACTATCCATAGCTCTGGGATTCTGGCGGCTAATTGGAATATACAGCTCCCTAAACCACCAGTGAACTCCACAGAGAGGCTGGGTTGTCAGATGCCGATGGCCCGCCGCGGATTTCGCTATGTTAAGGTGGCATGGGACTCTCATACCGCTAACATTGAAGATGAGGGCTGGAATGAGAGGCAAATTGGAAGCTCCAATGCAGAATGACAAGACGGGTGTGTGCCTGTGTGTGTGTGTGTGTGTTTACACATGCGAAAATGTGTGAACGCAGATTTGTGCGTGGACAGGTATGTTTGTGTCTCCACCGACCTTATTTCAATGGATTATGAGTGGAAAATGTCAGCGTGGCTCTCATTGCTGTCGACTGTGATTGCCGTCAAAGACTGTCAGTGTACAGCCTTTAGTTCAATTGCTTTAGAGGAGATGCTGTGCATTTCTGTGTTTATGCAGTGGATGTTATGATAAGTAGTGTATTGGGCACAACAACACGCTTGTTTATTATTTTTCTCTGCCCTTGTACATTGTTTGACCTACAATTCTTAACCAAATGGAAGGCTAAAGAATGTATTGAATGATTGATCTGTACATAACCACATCATTTTGAATTATTATAGTTTCAAAACCTAAGTCAACTTCTTTCAGGTAAGAAACTATCTCAACAGTTAATAATTCTGGGCTCTCTTTCGCATCAACAATTAGCTCTTTCATTCTTACATGTGTTTCGCATGACTGTTGCTCAGTGATAGCGCAAGGTGTCCTTCAATCAGAGGATCGGTAGTTTGATCCCCGGTTCCGCTACTCCATGTCGATGTGTCCTTGGGCAAGAAACTTAACCCAAAATTCCTCCCGATGAGCCATCGGTATATCTGTGTATCTGTGTATGTATGAATGTATGCTAGTCCTGATGGGCGCTCTGCCATCAGTCTATGAATGGGTGTGATTGGGTGAATGACATATAGTGTAAAAAGGCTGTACAAGTCCATTTAACATTTAGCATTCCATTACCACTACGGAGTGGTGCCATAAGTAGTAGCCACAGGCTAACATGCACTCAGTGTGATCACTGACACTGGTACATGAGCCAATGTGGCGAGCCCCAACGCCCCGGAGTAACACATTATCACTCCCAACTCGTCAAATACCAACGCTTGGTCAGTGGCCCTAAACTGCAAACTATGACGCTCAAGGTACCGCTCTAGCATCAATTTTGAAAAAAGCAGGGACAGCATGTCAGTTTCTGTTCGTTACATGCATGTCTTTCATACAGTCTCTTTTCAAAATAAACTTCCAACTAAGGTTCAATACGTTTTTAGGGTTTACTTACGCAATACAACTCCTTGGTTAGGTTTAGGCAACAAAAGCACTTGATTAGGCTTTGGGAAACGTTGTGGTTTAGCAATAGGAGCGCTACTTACGTAACTGGCATTAGTTAAAGCTACTACAAGGAACTTAGATTTTTTTGGTTGGTTTTGGCAGTCCCTTTGTACAAAAGCAGTAGTGTTTCTAGGCACCACCCTTTTTTGTCACTTCCGGCAATTGAGTCACGTGGTGTTGGGGATAGCAATGGGGATGTATGCTGTTCCGTAGTTTAGTTGGATGAATGGAAGGAAAGGGGGTGACGCTATTTACACTACTATTATTACTATTATCATTGTTTGACGCTGTTGATCGCTGCCGATTACCTTTGTACACCAAGGAGAAAGTGTTTTGAACGTTTATGAATGTGTGTTATCCAGCACAAAAGTTTGTTTGTTGTCTACAAATACAACCACAAAACTCAGCCACTGGATCTGAATAATTGACTGCCAGCGCATCCGCAGGTTAGTCTCACGTACTCAGCCTCTCTGTGACTCATTTTAAGTTGCCGATAGTCACCTACAATCCCTTTAGAAAACCTTTAATTTTACTGCAGCAGGCTCTGACAGTCTGCCCCACGCATTCCTGGTTCTCCTGTGCCTACCTGGCCTCCAGTGGGCCCAGCAATAAGGCCTGAGCCTCCAGCAGTCGGTAAAGCTCTACTCCTGGACAGAGGAGGAGCTGCTGCTGCCGGGTGCGAGACTTTCCACCTCCCGCCGGAGCTCCAACAACAGGTCCAAGGTGGCAGCAAAGCCATATCTGGTCGATGCCAAGCCGAAGTCTGAGCCGAGGGAGTTTGCTGGTAAACCTGCATGATTTTGTCTGATTCCGCCGGATTTGGAACCGGTGGCACAGATGACCAGCGTTAAGAATAAGTATATAGAAACAGCATAGAAAAAAGCAGTCTTCCCGCTGATGTCTGATCGTCTAATAACGAAGCAAAAGTGTTTACATCAGAGTTGTCATGCAGACTACAGGGTGCCTCAGTGCATCGGCATTGGACGCCAAGGGGCACTGACCACGTGGTTGTATTTAATGAGTTAGGAGTTGAGAACAGGTTGCGGTATAGTGGGTATTCTTTGGTATATGGGTAGCAGTTGGGCACTCGGTCAAGTTGGATCCATTCAGCTTTTTGTAAAACTGAACAGGTTTGCTATCCTGAATGCTGAGCACATACAGTGAGTTTGTAACACTGTTTTAAGGTGCATTGCTTCCATTTGGATTATTGGCAGCTGATTAACAGCATTGTTGGAAGGAGCATTTAAAAGTCCCTCAATGATATGATAAAACATATGCTTGACATCAACCAACCAACCAAGCCGGTCATGTAAGATTTAGGAACAACACGTTTCTATATAAGACTAGGCTTATAGTATGTTGTTTTTTTGTACAAATACATATGGTAGATGCAATAAAACAATTCTAATTTCATGAGGCCTATATTCATTTCATGTGAGAGGTGATGATTCCCCAGTTTATGCAGTTGGATTGCAACATCTTGATAGAACTTGAGAACCCTCCCATGCTTTCTATTCCATCTCCTCTTTCATTTCGTAATCACTTTAATGTTCATCTGCCCGGCTTTGTGCCTTCTCTCTACCTCTCTGGCTATCCAGTGGTGTTTTCAGCCAGAAGCCACTAGCCTTGTATCAGACCCACGTATAAATGATGAAACACATAATTATCATATCATAATTGCAGTAAATATGGCTTTGACAGAAATCATTTCCCGTATCTAATACAGCGCTAATCGAATCTGTTCCCCCACTCACTAACACGACCTCTGGTGATTGAGTTTCGGACATTTGTTTGTGTGCTTGTGTGTGCGGTTACGGTAGATGGGTGTGCGTTTGGTTTATTGTGTAATAGCTTTGTTCTCGTATGGAAAATGTATCTTTGTTATTTTGTCTTTTTACTTTAGTTTCACTTAATAGCAGAGATTGTCCATCATGGGCTTATGCAAGGTTTAGACACTATGCGTCCATTCCAGGAAATGATTGTAATGTCCCGTCAAATATGCCAGATTACCTTTTACTATTTGTAGGTTTATACTTTTATCTTACTGCATCAACATTTATGCACCGATTCTCACATTCTGCATTTATGATCATTCACCTAGACGCAGATTAATTATGCCGTGGTCGCACAAAGGACGGTACATGCTTTTAAGAACATGCGTATATATGGATTCTCTCTGTGTGTCTCTGTCTATTGTTGCTGGGCTTGACTGATTGACAGCTCATCGGATGTAGCAGAGCTAGCAGATGGCTGAGGGAGACAGCTGATGGCAGTGAGTGTGTATGCGAGCATATAAATGAGAGAGTCTGAATCAACTTTGGCAATGGAATTCCCTTCATACATACAGACAGAATAAGCATGCATTCCAGATAGATAGATAGAAAGATCAATAGATAGATAGAAAGATCAAGGAGGTAGAAATATGCATGTGAAGCAGGCATAAATGGTGTGCAAATAGTCTTAAAGGGCAGATTGAGATAGGCCTGAGGATAGGTCCCTAACAATGAGTGATTACTGCACTAACAAGGCTGACGGCTGGAGGGGATGCGTGTAATGTGATTGGTGCTGGCCGCCATTTATCTTGACCAATAGACAACTGACCTAGCTGTGCCCCTCCCCCCCGCTTACAGGTCAACCAGAGTTCACCAGGCTGAGGTCCAATGTTACTCTCACACACGATCCAGGGGGAATACCATAAATAAAAGAGAGTGCACACGAAGTGTGAAGCTACACATAATGAAACAGTAAGGAACATGTTCATGTTGCTCAAGGTGATTTAACCCGACAGTGATACACATTTGGGATCTTCTATCGAATATGTAAAATGTGAAATGGTGGATTCATTTCACCAGTCGCTGCTCCTGACTATTTTATCTCTCTCACAGAAACTAATGGAAAGTTAGAAAGAGAGAACTGAAGGTGAAGGCAGATAAAGAGGAAGTGTGATGGGGAAAACGTTGTGATGAAAAAGAAAAAGAGAGAGACTTGCTTGTAGCAAGGGAGGGCGAGGCGTTCTTGAGTAATGAGCACTGTTGCTCCCAGAACAATCAGGGTCTCCATTTTGCCGTGTGTTCCTACCTGATGTATAGTGCGAGCTGTGGGAGCTGCTGTAATAAGACCATTTGGGCCTCTCATTGGAGAGCATTAGCTGCAAATATCTTCCGCGGCCCTAAAGACAGCCCGTGGGGCTAAAGAAACAGCCGCGTTAGCTGTGCCCCTCATTTGGTCAAGGGTCATGTGAGTTGTTGTCAGCCTTTACACACTTGATTAGGCTTCATGGCTTTGTACAGCGACACCAAGGAACAATGTCCTTTTCAAAACATCGGTTACTATTGACTGAGTATTGCCATTGTGTTTTTCTTCGACACTCCCAATAGGAAGACATCATTTAGCTTTTTTTGCCAGTAAGATATTATCATCCTATTCAAGAAAGTCTTAAGGAATGACATTGGAACTGTGTTGCCAGGTTTGACTGACAGTAAGTAACCCAACCAGAGCCTCAAACCTGCCCAGTCATCATAAGAATTGCCCAATTTTCCATTTCTATTAAGGAAAGGGTTATTCCTCTGATAGGGGGGGGGGGCAATCCCAGCTGTCTCATCACAGTCACATTCACACCTACAGGCAATTTAGAGTGGCCAGTTCACCTGACCTGGACTTTGAGGGGAAACCCAAGCTCAATAATAATAATGTACTTATTAATAAAGATCATAACTTGGTTTGTTCTACGGTGCTGGAAAGGGATTTGGCCCCCAGCCCAGTCGCCAGGAACGACAGGACATTTTTGGGGGATTGTACATTTTTGCAAAGCAAAGATACGTTGAATGTGGATGTATTTGCATTCTGTTGGAGCAAGTGACGGAGTACAGCAAGCAATGAGCAGAGCAAGTGATGTAGTATGGCGACTATTATTGAGAGTTACATGGTATGACAGTTATGTTGTTTATTAATGAGTATAACAAGCAAGTCCTCTATGGGTGGGTAGTGGATGAGTCAAACAAACACAGGATTCACAGATAGATAGATTGTTGTTAGTGTCCTGTGTGGAACTAAAATTAAATGAGTTTACACTTGTTTTTTAATGTTACCTGTATTTGCTGTAAGTTTACTTTTACTTTGGTTGTTACGCTACTTTGTTATGCTAATTTGCTATGCTACTTTGCTATGCTACTTTGTTATGCTACTTTGTTATGCTACTTTGCTATGCTACTTTGTTAGCGTTTTCATGCAATTTTCTTATGCTACATTCTTAGGCTACGTTCTTATGCTACTTTCTTGTTATAATTTTAAGACAAACCAGACAAAACCTTTCTTCTAACTGTAACCAAGTAACGAAACATTATGTGATATTATATGAAACATTTAAATGAAACGTGTTTTTGGTTCAGAAACATCGACTTTAAACATAATTTATGGTTTGCAAAAACGGACAATGCCAACAGATTTTGAATGGGTTGTGGCCCATGATATTCCCCCACATCTGTTATGGGGAGTGTAAGGTTAAAAGTAACATTTAGGTCAAACACACACCTTCTGTCTTCTGTTTTATTAGTAGAATTAAGTGAACCCAAAAGCATGATCATCAGTTGTCAGCACTGTATGTCGAGCCTGTTGAACTCAGTACTCCCATTAGAGTCCAAATTATTACATCTGGTGAAGAGAAGGTGCCAATTTTTTTGTTTTTGTTTAATAGGATAATTCCCAAATGGTACAAAAGTTAACCGAATGTATTCCAAGCCACCCAAACATAATTGTATCCAGCAGAAATGCGATTGTACTGGCAACAATGCATGGGAGGAAATAACTTCACTCTGTCAGTTTCATAAGCAGATCATTCGTTAAGCTTACAGACAGTTTAAATGTTTTGTTTGATAGCTACTGACTTGATGAAAAAGGGGAAAAAAAGTTTCAATATTTGTACTCTATAGCCATATTTCCCTTCACATATTTTATGTGCATTTTGAAGTATTGCATCAGAGAAGCTTACCGAATGTACTCGTGTCTGGACAACATTAAACATATCTGACATAAAAAAACAACTTTGTTCCAACTTTCCCAGTTGTAACTAATTCCTGAAGACCTCTCTCCATTGTCTCTCGTAGAGGGGCTGACCGTATACCAACAACTTCTGACCAAACTACGCTGTAACCGAGTTATTTGCTCTAAACCAGTTGATGGCAACACGCCTAATTCACAGCTTTCCGTATTGCATCATTTTAAAACCTTGCTTAACATTTGTTTGACAATTGAATGGAAACACAGATTATAATATGATATTCTCCAGTCAGTAATGCACCATTGAAGCCATACACAAAAAGTGCAATTGAATTTCAGTTTGAGTCCAGTGTCATAATCATTTACCAATGCATTAGCATGTACTGTATATAATAGTCAATCAACTTGACTACATGTATCCAATTACCATGTAGGTACCGTGACTTTTTCCCCCCCAAAGTTCTTCCATTTCGCTGGAGGAACAACTCAGGAATCCATGTTGTGCTTACACCATTACCGTATCCATCTATTTCATGCAAATCAGGGGCAACTTGCTTTGTACTCAGGTGTGTTTCATAATACAAAACCTGTCATGGAACCCAGACAAGAGCAAAAAAGAACGACAGTGATATGTTTTATATGATTTCCTCCGAAATGACGAAATTGAATTCCAAAGAAAACACGCAGCGCCCATTCTATTTACAGACCAATCAAACCAGATACATTTGGAAACACGGGGCACACTTGACTCATGTGACAAGTGATGAGTCTTCATTGGACGTTTTTTTTTTTTTTCAAAGTGTCAGGACAAATAATTTGAGCACAGCCCAACTTCAAATGTTTTCAAACCATATTTAAATATACACCATATGCTGGCCAGACCGGGGGGGCAATCAGCATCTCAAAGCTTGCGAGATTGTGCAGCATACAAAAAACAAACAAATAGAGAAAATGCTGAGGAAATGAATGAATGAAAGATCTCTCCATGGGGGAAACCAGTTTTGTAAAAAACATAAAAAAAAAAAATGCAATAGTGGAGAGACAGACAGGAAGCTCAACTGTATGGAAAAGTAATCAGTCAGATTGTTGAGGGATTATGCTGATGGCAGGGAAAGCGGTATTATCAACAGCACGATCGCAAACACTCGCTTGCATGCCCACAACATCACACACACAAAAAAAAACTGCCTCCTATCTGAGTGATTCAACGGTACTTTCATTGTCTGACTATCAACGGCACTTTCATTGTCTGACTATTTATTCCAGAGAGCAGAGAATGAGTGTACAAAAATGTGTGTGTATATATGTGTGTGTAAGGGAGGGAGGGGTTTTTGCTGCAGAGGGAGAGTGGAAGGCGATAAAGACTCTGTGAGTGGCAAGTGTACATGGATAGCTTCACATCAACTGCCAATATGTTGTGAGGCGGCGGTAACAGGCGAGGGTCTCGAGGGAGGGCTGCGGCAGAGCAGGCCAGCAGCAGACGGAGAGGAAAACAATTTCTGGTGCCAATAACCCCGAGCGGCACAGATGAAAAATGTTTTAATATTTGCAGCTGCTTTATGGCAGCCGGGGTGACAGTGATGGAGTCAATGTCAGCTTTTTTCCTTTTAAATGTCATGCTCTGTCTCAGGCTGTCAGCGCGCCTGTGTGTGTGTGTGTGTGTGTTCAGAATTGATCTTTTCCTCTTGTAAAGTGCCCAAATGAGAGAGCGCCCCACCCCTATTCCCTTCACCATTTCAACCCCCTAAAACCACCCCTTTGTGCCTGTGTTTCTCCTCTCCTTCCTCCCCTCCTCCTCCTCCTCCTCCTCCTCCTCCTCCTCCTCCATCTATCCTCCTGTTGTCCATAAAGACAGTGCGCTCAGCTGTCGGATGAAACTCCCCAAACCTTAGATAATCACTTCCTCCTCTTTGCATTTTATTTGGATTTGATTATTTTTCATCTGCGGCGAGATGGGAGCCATAAATTACACTGTGTCCCCTATGCCTTTGCTGAAATCAAACCACGCAGCTAGAATTGGAGAATCACCACAACAGAGAGAAATGTAAAGACATCTTCAACTTTCGGACTCAGCGCACAGAGACGCTGCAATGCGTTACGCACAGTGTCAATTTAAAGGAAATCTTCAGACGGATTGAAAGAAATCATTTAAAAAAATGAATAAAAACTGAGAATCTTTGCTGAATATTCAATGTTGGACAATCAGTGGATACTCCATGCTATCATCCATGCATAAAAGGCCATACACCAATTTCGTATTTTTCATCCGAAATTGTTGCAAATAAATACAACCTCACGTTGTGTCGATAAAGTTTACACGCTGACTCTAAAACTTTAGTCAGTCATTGCATTTTTCGAAAGAGGTTTGATTTTCTACGTTTTCTTTGCATCCGTCAGAGTTGTTTGACCACTCAGAGCCACCGTAGATGCAAACCTCAGCATCCAAAATGGCATCTGATGAGCTCATTCTCTTCGTTCATTGGCCTCCCAGCACAAATCACTTTAGTACAGAAAATATAAAGACAACAGAGATGCAGAATGTTTAGACAGATTGTGGCAGACGATTGCAGAACCGTTTGGGGACGATAGCAAAGCAAAGGATGTACGAAGGGCTGGACAGTGGTGATTGTGCTCAAGGCAGCTAAATGATAGCTTCTCGCTAATGTCATTCATTCTATAGCCCTGTTTGGGATTAGCGCTAGGCTTTTGAAGGCACCCACGTAGTTAATCCATTTTAGTATTGTAAATGCACATTTTTCAAATGTATAGAGTAGTTCATATAATGCATTCAGTGAGCAACGTTTCCTGTGCATAATGATTTTCATTTGATGGCAGATTAAAACAATGTATACAAAAAATGTGTGCAAAGTCCTTTACCTTTGTAAACATGTTCTACTCCCAACTGGTCACATACTCACTTTTGGTCAGGACCCAAAACACGTGTTTGTTCTGGGCTGCTGTAGAAACATTGCGGTTTAAGATGGCGGACTCCGTGGAAGACGAACCGTTCCATCAGTAGATATAAATGGCTTTTTTTTTTTTTTACTACGATTCTTAGTTTCAGGTGATTATACATTGATTAAAACATAGTTATATATATTATATTCCATTGCTGCCAGTTATCCCGCTAAGTCATACATGTTCCTTTAACCCAAATTACGATCTTTCCCTGAAACGTAACTAAGTCGTTTTATATCCTAAACTTAAGTTGTTTCCCGTTTATTTTGATAATACCGTATTCATGTAACGAGCAGAAATTGACAGGTGTTGTTGGACTTTTGTAGGAAAACGCAAAAAAAAGAGAACTTGAAAGCCTTGTGCGTCTCATACAGACGCTAACAGGCGCCTTGTATGCGATGTGAGGCGCCGAGGGGCGTGACAAAGCGTCAGCATTTGACGTCCTGGCAATGAGACCGGGCTGATACATGAATTAATGTATTCATGTATCAATATTCTGTTGATTGACTATCAAGTAATAGATCAGTAGTTATATCCTTTGAGACCTTTTGAGTCAATATACATGCATTGGCCAACTATTCTTCATTTCTTAATCATCATTGACTGTAAATAGTCATTTTGCGTTCCATGTTCCCAGATTTTCATCTCCAATGGTCAACTTTTTTCCCGATGGCCAAATTTCCTCGTTAATTATTGCTTTTGAATCACCTGAAAGCTGTGTGTTTCAGCATACGATAACATTCTGATTACCATGACTGCTTGTGTTAATTGTGTCTTAAAGTGTCCAACACATGGGGTGAAGTCTTTATAATACCGCTTACCTTAATTGGCCCCTAAAAAACATCCCTACACATCATCTGGCGTCTGCTTTTATGAGAGGCCTTAGTGTTTGCTATTGTTCCCTGACCTGCTGTGGATCCTCTTGACCCAGACTTGCTCCCACTTAGAGGGTCAGAGGTTAGACCAGCATCCATTGGCAAGGCCCTTTCTCTCCCCCCAAGTAATGCATGCAATGCCGCCTGGTCAATGAAGTCTTCTTATGTATGTAGTATCGTGGCAGCATCAAGCTGTAAACTATTTTTTTCATATTCAAACTAGTAAAAAAACACTACTGATTGAGGAAGATATCGGTTTACTTTCTTTCTTCACCCGTCCCTTCAAATTCAGAAATACTTTTTACTTTCGAAGATGAATTTTCCAAAAATAATAGTATAAGGGGCATTAATTATACAAATTATTATATTTGGGAACAATTGAAGAAGATAAACATAATATTTCAACTTGTTTCTTTATAGCTGCAGCACAACAGCAGTTACAGTGTGTGTGTGGCACGTTTTCCTGCATGAAAAGGACTGTTTCAATTAAAGGTGTTTGATCCGGCAGCACGGCAGGACAGGCCCGCACGCAGGTTGGGTTGGCTGGAGGGAGGCAGCGTTGCTTATTTGCCCCCCCCTGGGCGTCTCAGCGGGGGGGCTGATGTGTAATCCAGTGCCAGGCTTGTGGGCCCACACAGGATATCTCACCTCTAATAGAAGCTTGTTCCCCAAGGCAGGACCCCTGCGGGCAAGTGTAAGAGGGGCCAGCCGCCATGCAGTCATGGACTCCGGATGCCGTCTTCTCTGGATGTAAACCCTTCATATTTTAAACTGAAAATGTTTTTCCGGTGCAGTCTATGAAAAAAAGCTAAAACTATATATAATATATACAAATATATTGTCAATGTCAATTTTACCAATGAAGTGAAACATGCATTTAGGTCATGATGAGGCACAAATCTCTGTGCTGAACCTTCTGGTTTTGAAGTGTGAATAACTGTGTTCCATGTAACAGAAGGCACTGAATCACAAATATCAGATATTTAAGACATGCAACAAGAATAAGAAAAGGAGGACAAAATCACACGAATGCAGTTGTCTTTAGAAAAGCAGTCAGAATAAAATCTGTGATACAGATTCTATTCTACAGACACATTTTAGATATTTCAAAGCTCTTCAAAGTCATAAATTCTGATATTTGAAGTTTTCAAACCTTTCAAGAACACACAGATACGCCAACACTTCTCTTTCATCCTTGATCTGTAGCACTTACTGTAATATTTGTACCTCACGAGTACTTAAAGACGATGTTACACTGTAAAGCACCATGGGAATCTAATATTTTAGGTTTTATTAATCCTCGTTTGTTGTTTCTCTCTGTTTGGTCTTTTTGTTGCACTTTTATCCGGAGCTCCTGGCTGGGTCTTCGGTGTGTCTCCACTGCGCGGCCTAATTAAACTGCTTAATCAGTTAATGACTCCAGCGAACACAGTTAAAGGGGAATTAAGCGCGAAGAGATTGAGGACGGGAGCGGTGGAAGTGCTGAGGAGACGCTTCGCCCCGTCTCCAGTGTGAAATAAAAAAACCGGGGGATGGATCCGAGCGGAGGAGGCCATTAAGGAGTGAGCAGAGGGTGCCGAAGTGTTTGCCGCCGCTCTTCTGCGGGCGAGGCGAGCCAATCGAGGTGCTTGTTTAAATGGGAAAACGGGACGTCTTCCGCAAAGAGGCGCGCTATAAGCACTTTGCTCTGTTAAGCAGACGGGAGGACGGGGAGAACAGAGGGAGGGGAAAAAAAACAATGCATCTTAGAGGGAACTGCACTCCTTCACTGCATCTTTATGGTTCTCAGGTGATTTCAGATCAGTTGCACTTAATAGACTTCCGAGGTGAATTTATTACGGTGCAATTCTGGCATTAAAATACATACAAAGCAACTGTAATGTGTGCTAATGTCTTTTACTGGCTTTCCTTTAATGGCTTTTACATCTTTCTATCGATGTCTTGAACAAAAAAGATCTGGGAGACATAGGAAGTGTTTCTCTCTCTCTTCTCCTCTTCGTTTTCCCACTCTCTCATCTCCCCCTCTTCCCCCCGACATCACTCTACACTCTTTCTAGACTTCATCTCCCTCCCCGCTCTCTTTCTTCTTCAATTTCTAAAAAATTCTTGCTTCCTCTCCCCAATCTCTCCTTCCTCGTGTCTTCACTTCTCCCCTCCTGCACTTCATCTCCTCTTTTCTGCTCTACTCCGTCATTGACTGAATCTAAATACCCCCCTCTGTACTGGACCAGGACATCGCAGTCTTTAGCCTTCAGCACTGTGAAGGGACTAAAACTATAATATTTGTCCAATACTAAAATATTAACCCTGTAATTCATAATTTTTTTGGATGATTCTGAACTGGGAAATCTGTGGGAAATATCATGCCTCTCGATAAACATATGCATAATGAAATGAATGTGAATAAATTGTGCTGTAGATCTCAACTGTGTCAAAATGTATTTTGACCAAAAATAAATCCAAAATGAAGAAAAAATGTCCTCAGTGGTTGGAGTCTGCTAAACTCCATCTGCAAGGTAGTAAGTGGACCTTGAGTTGACCTCTTCATATTATTATTATTTCACATCCACATTGGCAGTTATTATTAGTAATCTTACCAACAGTCTGCACCCTCAGCTAAACAGTGCCTCCTACCATCCTTCTCGATCTGCCATCACGGAGGACGATCCATCCCGCAAAGAGTCTCAAAGGGGACGAGGGGAGATGAGGTTTCTAGAGGAGCTTGGAGTGAAGAAACAGGTGTGTTTCACCGGATAGCAACACTACTTTAATAAGCCTCTGTTTTATGATTGGTAAGCAGTAAAAAGAGCGGCCAGCTGACGTGGAAACAACAGTACATCTGTCGTAACCCATTAAAATGATTGC
Organism: Leptoclinus maculatus; assembly: GCA_032191485.1. Lineage (NCBI taxonomy): Eukaryota > Metazoa > Chordata > Actinopteri > Perciformes > Stichaeidae > Leptoclinus > Leptoclinus maculatus. The sequence goes on along the minus strand of JAVDOI010000001.1, from coordinate 44,494,699 downwards.
ATGATTGCAATAATGTAGGTTGGGTAAACTACCTGCAGGAAACAGGAATAACAGCGACTTTAACTTTCACGTTCATGTTTGTTTATAAAAGAAAACATTTTTATTGTCATGTGTGTTTAATCTGAATCATGAATCCTGGAAACACATAGTTTTCTTTTTGTTTATTTTTCAGCTAAAAATACTTTTTCTTCTTCAATTCTTATTTTCAGTTTTTTTTACTGCTGGGCAATGATTACAATTTGTAATCGCGATTAATCGCATGATTTCTTTGCGATTAATTGCATTGTTATGCGCAAAATTCAATAATTAATTCAAAAGTAGGGTATTGCGCACTTTTATTTTAAAAGTACTGCTATATGAACAAAAGTGCAATAACATTTGGTTTGCAAACACTTTAAACAATTAAGGTTATTTTTAACAGCTGTATTCCCTTTACACAGTAGCAGTTATAATACAGTTATAATGATTCTGATAATAGATATTCAGCCGGTGTTCACAACTGTGTGTAAGAGATGCAATTTGAAATATACAACTTGAAAACTGCAAACCTATCTACGTCATGTTTTTTTCTCTTTTTTTATGTTTGTTAAATTCTCAGAAGCGATATCTAAATGATATGCTTATTATACAAATTTCAAACAAAAACACTTTAAAAACTCTAAAAAAATAATTTAAATGAATCATTTATTTTTTTGGTATTTTGGTCAGACACATTACGTGGTATTTGTTATAAATGTACGTTGGTACATAGAGGGTGATAAGAAGCTGTACATGGAGGGACTTAGGACCCAGGGGAATGTAGGTGAAGGAAACAGGAAGAGACGCCACACAAACACAGCCGTTCAACGCTCGCTGCCGGCCGGTCGGTTCTTGTGTTAAAAATGTCCGCTTAATAATAAAAATAAATAAAATAATTGTCGCCGTTAATTAATTGATGCGTTAACGCGATAATAACGCGTTAACTTGCCCATCACTAGTTTTTTTATTTGTTGATTTATTTGATAAGGGACAGTGCAAATTAATAAAAATATTGCTGTAAATGCGCCAGAGTTAGCCAAGAGGCTATTTTTCATCTGTAGTCCCAAGAGGCAGATGTTACAAAGTAAACCTAAAAACTAAATATAAGATTCAGTTTTACATGGTTTATACAATATTGACCCTTTACAATGCATGCAGAAACAATGAAAGAAGTGAGAATATTAATATAAGTACTATCATCATTCAGGAGACTCTTATACTACATTGTCAACTAACAAGACATGCAACAGGCTTACAAATTCAACACACACGAAGCAAAATAAAATGAGGGTTAACTATGTGATAGAAACATGGACTAAAGACAATATTATGCTGCATTGTTAGACACTATAAAACATCCATGTCAGAGGCACAAAACATAAAAGCATGCAGAGTATGTTAAATATATAAATCAGTCAGACACGGCTAAACAACAATAAAAGACATGCATGCAGGTAGATGAGGGTCAAGACAGACAGACAGATCGAGGGAAGTTCAACACGGACAGCTTGAGGACAGTAAGGTGCAGTTACATTCAGTTACATACGTTCCAGGTGTATCTTGGCTCATTCAGGGAAAAACTAGATCCAAGTATTTGTGCTGCATAGTTATTATCGCTCCCATAATACCAGCCTGAAAAGAGCTACCGTACTCGTTTCACAAATCACAGTTTTTTTATTTGGAGTGTTTATAGCTCTCTCATGTCCATTCTGTTCTTTCAGTAACAAACCATGTATAATCCTCTGGTGGTGTTATTTCTTTTGGCCGCATTCCGAGACAACCTGGCGGCGCAACAGATCTATAATTGGCATTGGAGCAGTGCCTATTAGGCATTAGGTGTTTTTCTTTTAATTTGTTACTTAATTTGTTTCTGTTCAAAAGGGAACCTCACTGATTTTACACATTGCCTACTATATTGCATATGTGATACAAGTTGTATAAAGCATTTTGCGGCTCCAGAGGGAGCTGCTCAGAATTTGATCAATTGCTTCAAGTGATGTCATTTGAGTCAGAGGCGGTCAGTAGCAAAGCCTACCAGTTTGAAAATTGAAAAAATCTGAGGCTAACTATAGGCTTGAGGCTACATTAGCCGCTAGTAGCAAAACACCCAAATCTCCGACCCGAATTGTTGTTGACCGAGTTGCATTGTGGGTAATTGAGGGTTTGACAAGGAAGAAGAACGCGTGGAATAAAAATTGTGATATCTCTGGTTCCGCTGCATCAGTTTTGATCGATGCAAGTAGCGAGGAGCTAAATGGAAAGCACTCTCAGAGTGGACTCTTTGAAAGGACGCAGATTGTGCGCTTGATGCCCCTTGTTGATTTAATGAATTAACATGGAATTGGACAGCCCTAAGGCATTCTGGGTATACTCTCATGTAGATTCCTACAAGTGAATTCAGACATTCTTGCAACTTATTTCTACTACTCCCCTTTCCTTTCTCAGTACCCCACCTTCCTTATCCTCGACTCTTTGCTACTCTTATTTCTCTTTCCCTCCTGTACCTACAGTTCCTCTGCCCTCCTCCTGCCTCCACTTTCCACATCCTCCACCCAGCTCCACATGCCTCCGTGACTTCCGGCATCTAGCCCAAAAAGGATTTAGGTTCATTATGCGGGACACTGTATGGGGGGGGGGCTGGAAAGTGGAGAGGGGAGAGAAAAGAGAGGGAGAAGGAGTGATAAAAAGGGGGAGGATTGAGAGGGAGAGAGCTTAACAGCATCTGTTGGCCTCTAAAGTAAAGCAGCCAGCTTGAAACACACACACACACACACACACACACACAGGCATATTTTAGGGCAGCAAAATTTGTTTTATTTAATATTTCTGCTGATTAACAAAACTCGCACACACGTTGGGCCTTTCTGGAGATCTGCCTATCTCAGTGTGCATGAATGTGTAGGTGTGAGCTTGCATGTGTCTAGTCATGCATGAAAGTGAGTGTGTGTATGTGTGTGCGCGTGTACACCTGTGTGTGTCAAGTGTTTGTGGACGCTGAAGGGGACTGAGTGTTTTCTGACGCCTGTCTAGCTACGCCTGTCTCACTGGGCCATGGAAGTGTCATCTGCCCAGGCCTCAGCGCTCACACACACACCTACACATACACTCACACATGCACACATTCTCTCTCTCACATCAGCGAGGAACAGAGACAGCCAAGAGCTTGCTGTCATTTCATCACACTGTGCAGGTCCGGCAATGCACCTGTGTGTGTGTGTGTGCGCGCGTGTGTGTGTGTGAGAGAGAGAGAAGGAGTGAATAAGATAGAGAGAGAGCATAATATTGCCACAAAACAGCAAGTGCTGTCACTGTGGACTTCAAACTTCAGGTAGCACCAAATGGGTTTAGAGAAATTTCTCCTTTATGAAATCCGTTAATAGCATCACAGCGATCGGAAACACAGACATCAGCGGCCGAGCCCCCTAAATCACATTCCTCTTGTTTTGTTGCTGTCTTTGAATTTATCTTCATAACAATTAGGCTTTGTGAAAACGCTTGGAAAATTACTGCATTGCGTAATTTCCGGCAAAAAGCCTCTTTGTGCCGCCACCATTTCTACTCATTATACCACCAGACCCAGCTTTTTCTAATGGAAAACCCAATTAGCTCGTACACGGCAAGAATGCTAATGTGATCACAAAATTCTTGAGTGCTTAACGGCGTGCATTTATGTGGTGGTTGGCTGCACAATTCATTTGGCAACCATCAAGGAGTAATTTGAGAATAGGTAAGAAAGACTGCAGGCTTATTAGAGAAAATGTACCTGTTTATAGGCTCCGAATCCCCCTGATTGTGGAAACCACTCACTTTATTTGGTCGGGAGCTTTTGTAAAGCCTCTGTGTTTGACAAAATAGCGGTTGAAAACAATGTGTGGAACTAGTTTTTGCGAGTAATAGTAAAAATGATATTAGCAGTGGGAGTCAGCAGGGCCATGACGGGAGGAAGGACCAGGGTCCAGATATAACCACGATCCATGGATCATTCACCTCTTTTATATAGGCATAATGATAAAATAATGATGTTAAACAAATGTTAACACATGAATCACACGACGCACAGGCAGTTGCCGGTATGGTCTTAACTGGTCTTGAACAAGACCAATCTTGAGTACTGTACTGCCAATACCATATGTATCTTGGGTACTGATGAAGGCATATGATGTGTAGCTTAGTGGGCAGATCTATATGCTATAGCCCAACCTTACATTGCAAAACCAGTCTGACACGTTAACGTCTCCCCCTCCCTCCCCCTCATTATCCCCGTCAGCTGGGTGGCTAGCAAGCATCAGAAGTAACCCGCTTCCCGCCTTGCACTGGTTGCCACGGTAGCAGCTGACATACATTTCTATTCACAAGAATAAACGGGAGATGGAGGAAAGAGGGTGACATGGGCATGAGAAGACAATGGCCTTTGTTTCCCATCATCTTCCCTTGTCGAGTAAACCTTAGCCTGGGGAAAGGTTAAGGTAGAGTGTGGTAGAGAATAAGGAAGAGAGGGAGTGCTGATGTATGCCAATGAATCTGATTTCTAATTATCGGACATATGACAAGAAGCATGTGACGGCCCTCGCCTCCCCAACCTTCTTCCATCAATCATTACCCTTTTGCATCACCCTGTAAGCTGTCCATCCCACTCCTTTTCTTTCCTCTTTCCTTTCCTTTTTTATTTCCTCTCCTATCCTACCCATTCGTCTTCTTCTTTCTATCTCTTTCCCTGTTTTCTCTTGTCTCGTCCCTTCCTCTCCCTTGCGTCCCTCTCGACCGTCTCTCCCGCCATACATACATCCAGAAGCTTTCTGTCAGCTACACAGGAAGTGAACAGAGCGTTACCCTACAAGGCTGATGCCGGCTACCTTGCATTGTGCTAATAACAGCGGAGCAACAAGGAATGCATACATGTCATGTACCAGGCTGCCTTGCTGTCAGCTCACAGCCAGAGCAGTAGACAGACAAGAGCGAGAGAACAAGACACTGCTAATTCTCCCTCACTCTCAGACACATTCGAAGACAAGCGGACAGACGAGGCTGTTTTTGGCAAACGAGGCAGATGATATTTGTTTCAGAAGAGTCCGGGTTGAGAGGAGACATAAGCAGGGTGGGTGCGGGGTCAGTGAGGCAAGTCATAACTGGCAACGTTTATATTTATGGCTTGCTCGGAAATAAATAGAAACTAAATATAAGTTTAACATAGCAGGGATCGCACAAAAAGGGGAGTTAAAGAAAGCAACGGCACCAACGGATTCCAGGAAAAATATGTCACTATAGATAAAACTAAGTGGTACTTGATCGTTAGGCTGTTTTTGATGTCTCTAAGTCTAGGCTCTTTTAATTGGAGACAGGTCAAAGTCAGGTCGAAACTCCTTTTATACCAGTGTAGTCATTGGAGAAGATCAAGTCTCAAGTTATTAAGACAAGTCCTTGTCAATTTGTAAATCAAGTACATGGTCATTTTGAGACAATAAGATAATTCCAAATCACGTCAATATAATAATAATAATACATTTTTCACCCGCCATGACAAATTCCTTGTAGGTGCAAACTTCCTTGGCAATAAACGGTTCTGATTCTGATTTTATTTGTATAGCGCTTTAAAAGGTACTCAAAGACACATGATTGTAATATAATCACAAGCCGTGTCTCATCTAATCCCAGTCTCAAGTTGTTCAAGACATGTTTTAAGTCATTTAAGACAAGTCCATGTCAACTCTCATCTCATGTATTTCTGAAGAAGTTCAAATCCAGTCTAAAGTTATTCGAGACACGTCTTAGTCAACACTCTAAGAAGATAAAAGTTGAGAAAACTTTAAAAAGTAAAGCAAACAGCTGCAAAGCCTTTTTAAATGTACTTTACTAAGGGCTAATGTGTTGTGTCAACTTAGGATAAGAAGTTCGCTCAAAGTGCTATCTTAAGTTTGTCAAATTTAACGTTACTATTCAGACCGACCTAGGTATTTAAGTTGAGAATACTTAAAATATTGCATTTGATATTTACATCTACTTGTGTTTTTAAGTTAAGATTAGTTAGAATATAAAATTAACTGAACTTGGAATTGGATTGGATTGCATGTCCTTATAGATTGAAAACATACATCAACAGCACTGCACATTTTTTGTTGAGATAACCTTACTTTAAACTTAAAATGTTTTGTTACTCAATTTCTCTGCCCATTAGTTGAGTATACTCAAAAATATTTAGCAAGGTTCCCTTCATTGTTAAACAATAAAACATGTACACAGATTGAAAACAAAAACATCTTCAAACATTAAATGTTTGATAACGATTAAACATGTACTTGTAAAACAATATTAATATCCGTCAATTTCAGGTGGCAACACTTGAATAGTAGACAGCAGAGGGTCAATTCACATCCTTTAAATCTCAATTTCCAGTACACCATTTTAAATCCAATAACACTGACTAAAGTTCTGTCGTGTAAATACTCAGTCAAAAGCAAAAAACTGCAATCTGCCTGTAAGCCTCTATGTGGCAGTAACAACAATAAACTAAAAAAACATTAAATGATAAAATACCTTAAGTGCAGTAGTGGATTTCTTTAAGAAAGTGGAGAGTTTGGGGGATTTACAGACAATTATAAACTAATCATTACCTATTGGTTCACTCCCAGTTGGTTTTCTAGTAACTAATGATTATCTACAAATTCCTGATTCATTCCTCACTCTATCTTTTGTAAGTACATACCATATTGTAAAGTGGTTTCATATATATTGTATACAACTGTATCCTAATCCTAGATGAACTGGCCATCAGGAGAAAAAAAAATCGAAAACAGTATGTGGCCTGCCTGACCATTACTGCATCCAATCATATTAATTCATCTTTTTTTTGTTTAATGCACATGAACAGCACTCTATGCAACCAAGTGAAAACTGTAGTATCTTAACAAGAACTGCTAATTAAGATGCCAAAACAACCACTTACCAAGTTATGCTTTCTTGAGCAAACACAAAAGCTGGTACCAATATTATTTTATCTTTATGGCCACTGTACACTATCAACATTGAGACAGTTCTTCAAATAATGTTCAGATATTGCTTTTTTGCTTATACAATGAATGACCGTGATCAGAAACAACTGTATCGTATCCTCTGTACCAAGACGACAACTGAAAACTGTACATTGGCCTTTATAATCACTTTATTGACCAATTACGTCAACTCATACCATCGGCATTTGGTCAAGTCAGCGACATTTCAGTCCCTAATGAAAATCCAGCCAAGACCATAAGCTTTTTAACATGGCAGGTGTTAGGAACGAAAAGGAGCGTGTTTGAGTTATTAGCATATACGAAAACTAAACTTTTGACATCAATAGAATTATTAATGTCAGTAAGATTATTAACGATTATTAATAATAACGGGGCACCACCCTGAGAACAGGGACCAATAACCAAACTATAAACTAAGTCTCATAATTAGTATTCACTCACAATGTCAATAGTCAAAGTACTATTCCACATTCAGAGTGAAAAGTGAAGGTGTTGAGTACGAGCACAGGCCACATATCCAGCTATAACCACAATACACATGCACAAAGTAATCAGTTTATTATGTTCCAATAATAATGATTAATCAGCTAATATCTAAACTAACAACAAATACTATACATTCATGAGCACGCTATCTAAAATCAACAAACTGTGGTAAGAGGGAGATTGTGTGTGTGTGTATATATGTGTGTGTGTGCATGCATGTGTGTGGGGGGGAAGAGAGAGAGCACCGCTCAGACAACGTATGATGTAATCTAAACGTAGCTACGTCACGTGGGGCTGCACGTTGAAGATAGGCCGAACTACCAAAATGGAGTTTGCACGTGACCACCTCGCGAGACTACAAAATGGCACGGGACTCTAACATGGCGATAGACAAAAGAGAGAACGCTATCGACGCGTGTCTAAGTCGTTAGCTCACCCTGAGCTACATGTAGCTTAACATGGTATGTATGTGTGGGTGAGTAAAAGAAGAGAGAAAGCAAACAAAACAAATAAATCCTCCAAAAACAAAATAAGATCCTCCCTGCCGCGGCGGAGTACGGAAGATTGTTCTCTCATCTACAGAAACACGACTGACGACTCTCTGATTCGTACAGCCGCGGTTCTGACCTCTGAACTGATGAGAAACAACTTCCGGCCTCACCAGCGGATACCCGGTAACTTCTACACAACATTAACAATCTCGATCGTTAATCTCGGCGATTATTGAGCATGCACACCATGTTAAAAAAGTCCGTTTCTTCACTTCTGCAGGAAAATTGTTCGCTTCCTCGTCCAGGATGCGAACAAAAACAAAACGAACAGTCCAGTAGATACGTCCAGCGAATCTGAACTGTTTAAACCTAGGATTTTCTTCTTAAACACAGCAACGTTGCGTGCCTCCTTTCACCGACTCGACGTCAGCGGGATAAGCGAAGAGCTGAGGGAGAGAGACTGTTTTATGGAAACCGTGCCGAACCACAGGGGTCCTGGGGTGTCTGTGGCCCTCGGCCAATTAGATCGCAGTGTTGCATTTGGGTGAAGGAACACCTTGATGTGAACTTCTTTCTAGTGGGGGTTTGAATGCTCATCAAACTCAAATCAGGCTCTGTCTTGCTTGCAGAATTGTCAGGCCCAGATCCCTTTGTTTCAAAGCACATGGCGAGGCACATGGTCAGATCCCAACACAGGCTACCTCAGCAAATTGTTCTATAAGGCTTGGGTAACAAGGTTCATGAACACCTTTTGAGTTACTTCAAATGTGTACCTCAAGTCCTTCGGATAGTCCAGGTTAAGATTATAGATGAGCCCAAACAGGAAGGGAAATGCAATTGGGAAGTCGCATACATCATCCAGGAAAATCTGTTCCTTAATAACCAGGACAATGCTTATTGTTGTTGGACATCACGAAGTGCTTCGAGAGGATGATACTATCGCACATCAAGGACATCCTCACAGCAGACCTGGACAGCCACCAGTTTGCGTACCGAGCAAACATATCTACGGAGGACGCGGTCTCCATTACACTCCACACGGCCCTGTCTCACCTGGAGCACCCTAACACATACGTCAGGATGCTCTTCATTGACTTCAGCTCTGCCTTCAACACTATCATCCCCCATAAACTGGTGCATGAACTCAAAAACCTTGGACTTTCTACATCACTCTGTTCATACAAGATGGCGCCGGAGATGGCTGCCTCAGTACTGCGCTCTCTCGTACTTTTTCTGTTTTTGTTTGTTTGTCTCGTTTCCAGCTCTCCCTCTCTGATCACATTCAGCAGAGAGGACCTTTTTAAACATCCGGCAATCCACTGGTCAAACTTTTCCACCGTTTTTCATTGAACCGGAAAGCTTTACAGAGCTTTTAGTTGGAGGAGCAGCGGCTCTTCTCGGAATTTACCGGAGACGCCGACGGGGGAAGCGTGCAGGAGCGCTCCGCTCTCTGGCGAACAAGATGGATGAACTGCTGCTTCTCAACAAAGCAAACATGGACGTTAGTAGATCCGCCGCCCTGTGCTTCACTGAAACCTGGCTCGGTGAGCACATCCCGGACAGCGCACTACATCTGCCGGGCTTCCAACTCCTCCGAGCGGACCGCATAACGGCGCTGTCGGGAAAAACGAGGGGAGGCGGAATCTGCTTTTATATTAACGAAGGTTGGTGTACTGATGTCACAGTGTTAAAGGAATCATGCAGCCCTCACTTGGAAACACTTTTAATAGACTGCAAACCATTTTATTCAGCGCGGGAGTTTTCCTCGTTCATTCTGGTCGGTGTCTACATCCCACCACAGGCCTGTGTGAGCGAGGCGCTCCAACACCTGGCTGAGCAGATAACCAACATGGAGCACAAACACCCAGACTCCCTGCTCATTGTTCTTGGGGACTTTAACAGAGCAAACCTCAGCAAAGAACTGCCAAAATACATACAGCATATTAAGTGTAGCACCAGGGACAAAAACACACTGGACCACTGCTACACTGTGATAAAGGATGCATATCGCTCAGTCCCCCGTGCAGCTTTGGGACTCTCTGATCACTGTCTGGTCCATCTTCTCCCGACCTACAGGCAGAAATTAAAATCTGCAAAGCCTGTGGTGAAGACTGTGAAGAGATGGACCAACGAAGCAAAGCTGGAGCTACAGTCCTGCTTTGCCTGCACTGATTGGAGTGTTTTTGAGGCTGCTGCTACAGACCTGGATGGGCTCACTGACACTGTGACATCATACATAAGTTTTTGTGAGGACATGTGTGCGCCGACTAAAACCTTCTGCACATACAACAACAATAAACCCTGGTTCACTGCAAGACTCAGGCAGCTTCGTCGGGCTAAGGAGGAGGCCTACAGAAGTGGGGACAGGATCCTGTACAACCAGGCCAGGAACACATTGACGGGGGAGATCAGAGTAGCAAAGAGGAGCTACACTGAGAAGCTGGAGAAAAGGTTTTCAGTAAACGACCCCTCGTCAGTGTGGAGAGGCCTGCAAGTACTCACAAACTACAGGAGACCACCCCCCCCCCCACTGAGGACAATCCCCACCTGGCTGACGACCTGAATGTCTTCTACCGCAGGTTTGACAAGCCCACTCTCACACCCCCCACCATCAAACAACCATCTACTCCCCCTGCCTCCTCCACACCTCTCCCAAACGACCCCCCACCGGCACTGAGGATCTGTGAAGTGGATGTGAGACGGCTCTTCCACAGACAGAAGACCAGGAAGGCTCCGGGCCCAGACGGTGTGTCCCCCTCCTGCCTGAAAGTCTGTGCTGACCAGCTGGCCCCCATCTTCACGCAGATCTTCAACCGATCACTGGAGCTGTGTGAAGTCCCCTCTTGCTTCAAACGATCCACGATCATCCCGGTGCCCAAGAAATCCTCCATCACAGGATTAAATGACTACAGGCCCGTCGCCCTGACGTCTGTGGTCATGAAGTCCTTTGAGAGACTGGTGTTGACCCACCTGAAGGACATCACAGGACCCCTGCTGGACCCCCTGCAGTTTGCCTACCGGGCAAACAGGTCGGTGGATGATGCAGTCAACTTGGGACTGCACCACATGCTGCAACACCTCGACTCCCCAGGGACATATGCAAGGGTTCTGTTCGTGGACTTCAGCTCTGCGTTCAACACAATCATCCCAGCAATACTCCAACCCAAACTCTCCCAGCTCACTGTGCCAGCCTCCACCTGTCAGTGGATCACAAACTTCCTGACTGACAGGACGCAGCAAGTGAGGCTGGGAAAAATCACATCCAGTACCCGGACTATCAGCACTGGCGCCCCCCAGGGATGTGTGCTCTCCCCACTGCTCTTCTCCCTCTACACCAACGACTGCACCTCAGAGGACCCGTCTGTTAAACTCCTGAAATTCGCAGACGACACAACGGTCATCGGCCTCATCAGGGACGGTGATGAGTCTGCGTACAGATGGGAGGTTGAACAGCTGGTCCTCTGGTGTGGTCAGAACAACCTGGAGCTAAACAGGCTCAAAACTGTGGAGATGACAGTGGACTTCAGGAGGAGCCCCCCAACACTGCCCCCCCTCATCATACTCAACAGCACGGTGTCTGCTGTGGAGACCTTCAGGTTTCTGGGATCCACAATCTCGCAGGACCTGAAGTGGGCCCCCAACATCGACACCATCAGGAAAAAGGCCCAGCAGAGGTTGTACTTCTTGCGCCAGCTCAGGAAGTTCAACCTGCCTCAGGAGCTGCTGATCCTGTTCTACTCAGCCATCATCCAGTCTGTTCTCTGTTCTTCCATCACTGTGTGGTTTGGATCGGCCACCAAACAGGACAGAAATAGACTACAACGGATTGTCAGGTCTGCAGAGAGGATCATTGGTTCCAGCCTGCCGTCCATCCTGGACTTGTTCACCTCCAGAGTCAGGAAACGGGCTGTAAAGATCACTGTAGACCCTTCACACCCTGGACACAAGCTGTTCCAACTCCTCCCCTCTGGTAGGCGCTACAGGGCTCTGTACGCCAAAACCACCAGACACAGGAACAGCTTCTTTCCACTGGCCGTCACTCTCATGAACAATAAATAAGCCATACTGCACTATTCCCACTACTTGCACTACTACCTCATTCCATTGCCACTGTTGTTTATAGGTTTATGTTCATATATATATACATATACATATATACTTTTTTTCGTATATATGTTTATACTCATATTGTACATATTGTTAAATATTTATACTACATCTGTTGTTTTTTCTGCTGCCCCCCCTTTTATATATATATATTTTTTCTTGTTTGTTGTAAATTCGTGTATGTACAGCGAGAGCAAAGTGGAAACCGGAGTCAAATTCCATGTATGCGTACGCATACATGGCCAATAAAGCTGATTCTGATTCTGATTCTGATTCATGGATTCTGGACTTTCTCTCTAACAGACCACAGAATGTCAGGATAGGGAACCTGACATCGACAACCACCATCCTGAACACTGGTGCACCACAGGGCTGTGTGCTCAGCCCGGCCATCTTCACCCTCTTCATCCAGGACTGCTCCGCCACATATTCCTCAAACACAATAGTGAAGTTTGCTGACGACACCACTGTGGTGGGAATCATCTCCAACAATGACGAGACACACTACAGACAGGAGGTCCAACATCTGGCTGAGTGGTGCTCGGACAACAACCTGGTCCTGAACACCACCAAGACCAAAGAAGTCATAGTGGACTTCAGGAGATCCAGGAAGACCACACCCTCTCCACTCTACATAAGTGGGGAGGAGGTGGAGAGGGTGGACAGTATCAAATTCCTGGGGCTCCACATTACTAAGGACCTCACTTGGTCCCTGAACACATCACACCTGGTGAAGAAAGCCCAGCAGAGGCTCTTCTTTCTGAGGAAGCTAAAACAAGCTGGCCTGCCCCCTGCACTTCTGGTTAACTTCTACAGAAGTGTGATTGAAAGCATCCTCTGTCAGTACTGTGTGGTATGCCAGCTGCACAGCAGAGAACAGGAGGGACCTGGCCCGGGTGGTTAAAACAGCACAGAGGATTGTGGGAGTTACCCTCCCTGACCTGGACACTGTGTATGCTGGCCGCCTCCAGAAGAAGGCCAGAAACATCTGTACAGACATCACACACCCGGGTCACTCTCTGTTTGTTCCACTACCATCAGGAAGGAGATACAGGACTATCAAAACCCAGACTACCAGGCTGAGGAACAGCTTTTTCCCCAGAGCGGTTTCCTCCATCACCCCCCCACCCACCACCCCACCCAGCTCACACCGGACAGTGAAATAAAAATAAAAATAGCCAATAACACGACACTTTAACTAAGCACCTTTTTCACTTTTAAGCCATTGATGCCTGTGTTTTATCTTATGTATATATTTATTTAATGTCTTGTTTTAAATCTTGTCTTAATGTTTTTTATACACCTTTTAACTGTTGCTGCTGTACTGACTGAGTTGCCAACTTAATTTCATTGTATGTTTTTACAATGACAATAAACATCCTTTATCCTTTATCCTTATCCTTGAGCAGACCGTCCCAACATCATCTTCTAAAACATTTGAGTTTTCTTGGTCTGTATTCTACAGAAAAAATAAAATCAATATAAACCCCCTTTTTAAGGTTCATTTTTTTTCCTCTTCCCATTCTGTAACAATACAATTACTAAGTCAAAATACATTTTTGGTCAGTATATTTTCTGCAGATATCACATGAATGGAAATGTTGAAAGCCAAAGTTACACTTATTAAACTATTTAAGTGTAATGACAAAGTAAAGTAGAAAGATGACGGTTTGATTAAAGTATGCATTAGAGTTTTCGTGCTCAATGTGCGACCTTGATGACATTAACACAATAGTCTGACCAGACATGTCTTCAGAAAAACTCCACAGCTTAGTGTGAAAACCCAATAACGTTCTGTTGCTTTTCATCTCTGAGATCACTAATTTGAAATGTCATTTAAGTCGAACAATACAATATAGCTGTTAACATTAACATGTATTTATATATATTTTTTTGACAAAATCTGAAATATTAAACAGTGATCTGATGTTAAATGCTCTGATCCAGTATTGTGGTTTGCGCAGTTGACAGGAAAGTCATTAGGTATGCAATCCTATCACTTTTTGATGTTTTCTTGACCACAGTATATTTTAAATCTAGATTTACATTTTTAAACATCCTTGCACCAGAAATATGATTAAATAAATTGAAAGTTGATTTATTGCTCAGCTCCAAAAGTATATTGTAAAACAGGAACCGATTCTCCTGTAAAAAACATAGGTTTTCGAATAAACACTTGTGAAAATGCCCCTGGTCTGTCCCACATAGTCTATGGTCCCAGTTCAGATCTAATTGGGGAACCTTGCTATACCACATTTACTTCCTACTTATCGACTATACTTATTCGTTACGTACTATTGACTCAAACATTTGTAGTTAGTTATTTGACATTAAAAGGGAGAGCATTTACCAAATTATCTACTTAAAAAAGAAATACCTTCCTGTTCTTGCAAAAAGCACCCAGGCCACCTCTCCAGGACATCAGCATCAAGTGGTTCTTCATCCACTATTTCCTTCCTCCCCAGAGAAAAAGTCACTTCCATTTTGGAGTCAATGAGGGCCTTGTTGCAAGGTCTTTTTTGTTGGGGATATAACAGATAATCTAAAATCATTAACACTGTAAGATTTGTGCTTCTGGCTTATTTGACTACTGAAGGACGAAAGGACATTACTTGTAAATTCACAGATTTTGAATGGACAACAAACAGTCACATGCTGCTTCAAATTAGCCCTGAGATGGCCTATGTATTTTGCTGGTGCACAGAGGTCTTTAAAGTCACACAATTCACAGTGAAATGTCACCTACACTTCAGGTTTACCAGACCGTTTATATACTCTTGAAAGGTGGGATTTTAACGCACCAGTTGTCTTGAAAGTGCAGGTGCAGTCTGTATACAGGCGAGGCAGAGCCCAGAAACGGGCTCTGAAAGTGCCTGAAAATCTAAGATCTCTCTGACCATTTAAAAATGTGTTTGGGTATCATGCACGTCCCTATATTTTCCAAATTGCACAAAGATGTAAAACCGTCATTAACATTGGCAATACATATTGCCAAGTGGTAATAATACAACTATTTTTACTGAAACCAAAAAGGGAGTTTGCCTTGATTTATTACATTAAATGTACAACTGACAACTGATAATTTAAAAAGATGATTTCAGTTAACATCACTAACATCTAACCATGTTTACTTAAACTCTGTAAAGGAGCTATTAGCAAGTCATGAAAATGTTTTATATCATAATAAACTTAATTTCAGTAATGATTTAATGCAGCGCTCTCCACAAGCTTGACAAACAATGCAATGAGCGATGGTGGGAAGGGGGTGACCATAAAAAGTAACACACCGTTCATCCCCCCTTTGTATTTTAAAATATTATTTATGCAACTCATAAAGTTTTGTCTCTACACACAAGGGAAGGAAAAACATAGGTTAAGGAGTCTTACTGGTAACAAAAAGAAATGGGGTGCAAAAAGAACAACGTGTTGCTTTATGTCTTTTAAGTCAAAATTACAATCTTGAAATGGTATAGGCTGCGCCAATTAATGTTGTCATGTAACCAAGAACAAGTCTCTTTGATGCACAGACCATAGACTGTAAATAAGAAGGTTTAAGAAGGTTTTTGGATTAAGGTTTTGAAGCCTCGAGTTTGACATTTTGGTCGTCTCCATCTTGGCTTTTTGCAGTCATAAGTGACTGTGTTACTCTAAGTGGATCATAACTTACTAAATGAACATCATGCTGTATTGAAGAAGACTTGAAACTAGCGATTGAGACAATAAACTCCTGTTTACATTGTTTACTGAGATAATGAATCAAGTGAGAAGAATTTTCCCATAGACTTCTATACAACCAGACTTCTCTTTGCAACCAGAGTAGTCGCCCCCTGCTGGCCATTAAAAATAATGCAAGTTTAAGGCACCTCTGCATTGGCTTCACTTTTCATACTCGGAGGTTGCTGTCTGGCATTGACCTAATTATTCAATATGTTGTGCAAGGCTGGTCGGTGGAGATTATTTTTAAAAGCTTCAGTCTCTTACCAGGTCAAAACATAAGACTCACAACAGTAAAGTCCCAGTCAAGCCAAACAGTTGTGGCAGTACGGGTACTTCCAGTAACCACATGCTACATGCATTAGAAAGGGTGTATTCAGTTGAGCTGAACTACAGTAACGCAGCCACCGTTTCCTGCTCCCCTCCACTCATCATGGCTTGTATAAACACCACGTGTGGAGGTGTTTTCCCGATTCCTCGTCTCGCCGTCGGCCTAATTTACAAGCCCTATCACCCGTAGGAGATTTAAAACCACCTCCCTTTTGCGCCTCTTCTCCCTCCCTCTCCCCTGTACACCAACTTGAACCCTGCCGTACGCCACCCCCACCCATGTCTGTCTCCAGGAAGAGGAAAGATCAGCGGGCCTGCTGATTTATGAGTGCTTAGGTCTTTAATTCTGCGGTATGCTATGCTGGGCTTTGTTGAGGTAGTGTGTGTGTGGAAGGGAGGGGGGGGGGGGGGGGGGGGGGGGGTTAGCGATGGGGATTGTGACATATCAAGGGGTGGAGAGGCATGTGTTGTGTGGGTGGGATGTGTAGTTGCCGATGTACTAGGTGGGTTTTACTTCATTGAGATAATTCCTGGATGGGTAAACACACACATGTTAACACAAACACACACAACATAAACACACAGAAAAGATGTTGGAAGGGTCAGTCAGTGGCCCAGAGGCCTTAGTTGGTCCACAACCGAGGACAGGTCCATACTTTCTTTTATAGTTTCTGTATTAAATCATGAAAAATATTTAAAACTTTCAATTATTTTTTTCAACACATATTAACATGCAGTGCACATTTTAAGCATTTTTATTTCGGGCAATAATTCATATTTTTTTTTGCTATCTGGTGAGCCAGAGAAGTTATACAATCTCACGAAAAAAAAGTTCTGCCTCTAAAATAAGACGTTGAGAATGAGAATTAGAAAATAAGTCATATTGACATTTTTTGCAGTGTGGAAGCAATTATGATATGACTGATCTCCAGTTTAAACTGCAAATCCAGCACTTGACACATCAGAGAATCAATTCCACTGTTGCCGCTATATAAGAAAGAGAAGTCAGTGTATTAAGCAGTGTTTTGATCAGCGCTTTGCAGGTAAAACGCTTTCTTCAGCTTCAAAGCACTCCGCAACAAAAAAACAGAAAGCCCGTGGACATGCTCTCATCTAAATTTTCTCGATGAAACAACTGAATAAGTGGATCACTGCGGGAGAAAGCGATGCCGAGCTGCATCTGCTCAAATGTCCTGTACGTGCACCGATACTCAGCTGTGATCTACCGCCTTGAATCCGGGGCTTTAATGCGCTGCCCTGCCATCACTAAATGTGACGGCATACGTGAGGAGGGGGATAATTTTGCACAATTGACTAGCGAAACCTTTTTGGTTCAGTAGAATTACGGCCTGATTAATCAGCCATGATTAGCATTTAGCGAGGCCTCATGGAACGCGGGGCCCTGATGTAGGTCCTCTTATTTATTTTTATACCTTCACCCTCCCCCTGTTTCTCTAACGCATTAAGCTGCCAGTCTCGTCAGGCTGACAGGGTCAGCGCCACCGTTCATTATGGGACCTGGGGAGAGAGACGAGACGGGCCTGCCGCGGGGCTCAGAGCTCGCTGGATGCCTCGCTGTCTATGCTCAGCCTCCCCGTGCTGTGTCTCTCATGTGTCTTCCTCTCAGTTTCTGACAATCTAAACATAAGAGCTGAAACACATGTGCATGTAAATGAACATGTCATATCTGGTAAGGTCAACCGATATGGGTTAATGAAGACGGATTTGCATAGAAGCTGTCAGTAAAGCAAGCTAGAATAATATAATAGAAAAATAGAAAGGCTGTTCTCACTAGTAAAGTGACAGCACAAGGTTGTTTATTCTAATACTTGAAATGACTTATGTTTACGCTTGCCTGCGGTCATGAGGGTGATTGCTGTCATTTGTAAGTGGTGTGGCGGACGTAGTTTGACATTGTTATACCACTGAGTTTAGGTCTGAGGGCAAAAGCGTGTGACTTAGGAAACCACAGTTCAAACCCCAGCTTTACCATTAGTCAACACTGGTTTCTTTTGACCTTGTAAAACAAGGGCTCCTGGCCTTATAGCTCTAAATGGGCCTTAGCGCATTTAAATAGTACAGATTTGTTATCATGCGACAAGCCAGGCTAGCTGTTTCCTCTTGTTTTCCAGTCTTTATGCTCAGCTAAGCTAACCGCGCCACTGGCAGTATCTTCATGGCATACAGACATGAGGGTGCTATCAATCTTCGGTTTCCATAAATATAGAACTATTCCTTTAACAATAACCACAATCTTACACAGTTAATACAATGTTAGTTATGAAGCATAATGCATAACTTGTTCTTGCAATCTATACCTAAAAGAATAGCCTGACTGGTTATATGTAGCTTGCTATCCTAATGTTACCTGCTGCATGCCTGCTGACACACCACTGAGGATACTGGATTTTCTTACTGCTGCTCTTTTTTGTTTGTTTTAAAGGCGTGACTGCTCGCTGGGTTTGCAGATGCTCAGTTTGCCAGTCTTGACAGATGTTGTGCCTCAACTAGCTACCGCATATTGTATTGTCTCAACTTGTCACATGATCAATAAAGACTTGACACTGGACAAGATCAATGAACAGAATACCCAGCAATCATCATTATGTATGATGCAACTAACAAAGACGAATAAGCATTTCATTTCATTTTAGAATGCTACTAACTATCCCCCCCCCCCCCCCCCCCCAAAAAAATAATAATAATAGAGATGCGTTTGCCAAGATGTTTTTGTCTTTCCAAGGAAATTCATTTATTGTGAGGTCAGAGGTGTCAATCTGGAGCACCCGCAAGGGCCCATTCTCCGCCCAACAAGTAGTTGGTGGGTGTTAACCCAATGTTGACATGCAGTATTATAAAGTTCTTATGGCGAACGTTCCAGCAAAGAGTTACCTATTTGCAGTTATTTGCAGTCCTGCTTCAGGTGACCTGGTCCGATATTCAGACTCCTTTCAGCTCCTTTTTGGTCTCCACCAACTCCTGAAAAAAACAACTTTGTAGCCGCTAAATGCTCCACTATGTTCACCAGCTAGTTGCTAACTTCTGCATGCCTTTAGTGGGAAGGTGGTGTACATTAGGTTTATCAGGGCTTCCTGCTGAAATCTGCTGCCTTGTGTGTCTGTAAACGACAGCGATGAGTGCGGTGAGACTGAATCAAAATAAAGGTGTGGACCATAAAAAACACAAATAATGATCTGAAATGTTGCTATAAGGCTCCACAGAGCTGAGGGGAACAGGGCAGTCAGGTGAACCTGTGGGTTAGTCACTACAAGCGACTCATTTCACATTACAAGTACTCATCTGGCTCATCGTTAATATGAAAATGTGGATTATAGCGCGTTTAAACACACACATATTCTGGAAAACTTCACAGACTGATGTTATATGGGTGGAATGTTGCCTCATTTGAATTTTGTTGAACGTGCAGTCTGTATCATATTGTTTGAACCCCATCATCATCACACAGCCTGAGGTGGAAGTTGTCTTTCACGAGTCTTCATCCGTGTCAGTTTTACTCTCTTTCCCTCCCTCTTTTACTCACTCCTCCACGGCTCTCGGTGCAGGGCTGTAATAGTGGCGGTCGTCCCTGGGTGGCGATGCAGTGTTCTCTCCCAGGAACTGAGCAGACCTGGAAATATGGCAGCCAGGAGAGGAGGTGGCAGATGGCTGACAAGGCATTTTTACCCATAACGCCCCAGTAAAACTTTAACTCCCAAGATTTAGTGCTAGCGCTCTGCACTTAGCAAGCTGCAGCCGCTGGCATATTTTTTTCAAAAGTCCCAAACTGATGGTTTTGCAAGCCGCGCATAAACATGCTTTATTGATTGCCCCGTTAAAAGATTCAAAGGGTCAGTATCATTTAGCAAAAGACAGTTTTAGAGGACAAATAAAAGCTAAAAATTGCTCAAACGTTGTGGCAGGCATCATTGATTTTTAGAGGAAAACACAGAATACTGAATTAAATTATTCATCGTGTCATAATATTGACTGATGATGATGGTAGACAATAATTTAGAAATTTAAAGGTTCCTAGGCAACAATGGCAATTAAGGCATTTAATTCACCCAGTTGCAATCTCTAAGGGCCCGGCTACAGTCATATCTCTTCATTTGTCCCGGACAAGAGCACCATGAAAGTCACGCTCACTTGCAAGATTGTCCAAAGAGAAAGCTTTATGCTCATAAACCATGCAGAGATTTGGCTATTTTGTGAATACTGAACAACATTTTATGTTAAAACTGACCAGAGAGAAAAAAAACAAATGTCACAGTATTTTATTCATCCTATCACTTTAATCAATACTAAGTCCTTCATTGAAACCCTCCCCTCCCGCCCATAGGCTAATATACAAGAGAGCATCACAATGTAGACTACATTACTGGTGCAGGGTTATGCATTGTGTGCTGACTGCAGGGTGTATGGAGGGCTAATTGGGCCCTGGGTGCATGTAAGGAGGAGGGCAGGATGGCTGGAGGAGCTTCAAAGTGCCATAGAGGCAGGAGAGAGGCAGAGAAAGAGAGAGAGAGAGAGAGAGAGAGAGAGAGAGAGAGAGAGAGAGAGAGAGAGAGAGAGGGAAAGACAGAGGGGCCAAGCAGGACTGGGCCTAACAGGCCGTATGGCGGCACTGAACGAGGCGGCGTTATTGGACTCAGGTGCGACATGCACACATCTGTGCCTACTGTCCAGCAGAGTGTAGTGCAGTGAGAGAGAGAGAGAGAGAGACTGTGTTTGAGTGAGTGCCTGTGCACAGTGGTGTGCATATGTGCACATGTTAGCTATATAGATATATTTTTTTTTACTGCACACATCTGCCAGTGTCTCTACCCGGGACCCGTAAAAGGGAATGAACAGCGCAGCAGTCGTAACCCACGGCAGCAGACCGAGATGATGTAATTCCCTGCCCGGCTCCGTCTCCTTCTCAATCTAGATTCTACGGTTTTTGTTTGCAAAAAAGGAAATACGATCCAAAAGAGGAAGAGATGAGAAATGAGACGGCAAGCGAAGACATACTCGCTAATAGCAGCATAACTTGTAAATAATAGCAGTAAGCAGGGATGGAAAGACTACTTGAATATTGTATTTAAGTGATATACAGCTACTTTAAAGGTGTAAGATTTATCAGGTATAAACAAAAAGACATCTACTAACTAACAGCAGGGCAAGAATATGCCAATTTCGACCAAACTGCTGAAACTCTGAGAGCCGGTCACAATAACACTGCTATCTTAGAATTACGTGTGCTTATTGGATTAAATCTGATGTGGCAGAAACCAGAAAGACGACAGGATTTGCATTCAGTCCTCCTTGTCATAGAGAAAATACGAATCATTTTCTCCTTTCTGCCACTTTGGATTTAATTCAATAAATAAATGCAGAACGGCAAATGCACACAGAATCTGTACCTTCAACGTGATTGACGAGCCCTTGGGGGCAGCTCTACTTTCTCTCGGCTACAGTGACTCACTACCGCCTCTCGAGGAAGAAGTGGTATTACAAGACGGGCCGGGTCTCGCTGGTTAGCATATCAGTAGATATCTCTGCAACACAATGCATATTATTCTGTAACCTCTTCACATTCTGTTGACTTTAGTTCATGTTTTGATGTTTTAAATTACAAATCTATCAGCACTGTTGCCATTATTTGCACTGTTAGAAATGTTTGTACTGTCGCCGTCGCCATGTTGCAAGCTGTTTGGAGGCAATCCTTTAACCATAATGTACTCTGAATTCTGTATTCAGCTTCTTCAAGTACAATACAGCTGTTATTTCAATGCGTCACATACATGTTTCATCAAAAATAACCATTGTTATGATGGTGGTTAAGGAAGGAAGGTGCACAAAAAGGACCAGTAGAAGTAGAAACTATCTGCAGTCTAAGCAAAGTCCACTACACCAGCATCAGTTGCACTTCCTGATCCCTGCACACCTTCATCTTTTCATCCACCAACGGAGCACAATGGGGCCGGCCCACTGCCCCCAAAGCGGCACACCGGATACAAAGCTTTATCTCCACACATTAACATGATAGAAAAATATGAATACTACAATCTTATCTCCGCCACACGTTATAAAGACCATTCATCATAAAGCGCATTAACTATTTATCATGTCAGTGGGAATAGATGGTGCAGGCACAATCCCATTTACCTGGACCGTGGTCAGTACACGGACCGTTGTTGCATTGTCCACATCTTATATATATATATATATATATATATATATATATATATATATATATATAAAAGAAAGATCCATTTCTTTTCTCCTTGCAGCCTTTCCCCCTTTTTGTTGCCATCTTGGATCTGAAATTAACTTGCACTCCAAAGCCAGTGACTTAATAGGATAAAAATAGAAAGAAATATAAAAAAAGAATCCTTGGGATCAGTGAGATTTACAATATATATTAACTGAGTGTGAAGCTGTGATGTGCAGACTGATAAATGTGCAGGAATTACTCAATTCTTTCTCTTTTAATAATTCTGTCATCCTTAGTCGCCATTTGACCATTGCACTGTTGAAGTCATTTTTTTGTAGAAGCAGGTAATATCATCAGTCATTATAATCATTTAATACATCTCTTTCCCCTCCATCCACTTACTTTTGCTTCCTAAGCCGGTGCCAAGTCCTGTATCTAGTACTTCCTGGTGGAAATACATTGCCATGTAGAACTATGTGGGTCAGATATGGGTGGTATGGGACAGTGTTTAAAGCCAGCGAGGAGTTTTACAAATTGTCCGTGTGTGTTTCATTAATCCACTTTGTCTCGATGTTTCTGCTTTTTATTCTCTGGTTCGTATACTTAGTTTGCGGTCGACTTTCTGCCCCCCGCCATTTCGAAAGTTGAAACATCCAGTCTTTCCAAAAACAAGCCGGTGAAACCAGATGTTTTGCCTCTCTGCATCTGCAATGCTTTAGATTGTTTTATGCTATGCTAGGTACATAAACATAGTTTCAATTAAATATTCATAAGGTATCAGACAGTTTTCAATAGCCTAGACACCAAAGTTTGTCTTCTTGTGCTGTAAGAATGTAATCAGAGACAAAGCGCAATTTTCCTCCAAAATACAACATTCTAACCTTCATAACCCATGAATGAATTATTCATAAGTTTCTTTCTAATTGTTGTTTTACAGTATTGTCATATGATTTTCCCTGTCGCCCAGAGAAAGTCTCCCAACAACTTTGTTGTTTTTCTGCTGGAGAAATACTAGAGAATGAAGAGAGCGCAGCTACATGCTACTATGCTTTTATGGCTTAATACATGCTATGTGTCAATATACTGTAACATATAATATCCTCTATCAGTAACCCTCCTGTAAACATAGAATACATTCCATAAATAACTATATTGTGAATCTTTAACCTATTTCGTGATCCTTTATCATATTGTGACACTACTATTCACCACTAGAGGTGCTAATAATCATACTAATACTATTTGTAATACTTAAATTCTTCACAGTCTCCAGGGTGAAAGTCGTTTTAGCACGTTTTTCCTAAGGGTTGCGCTTCAGCTGCCCTCCCCATAGAAACACAACGGTGCAGACGCTGATCACGTGTTGGCAGCTTAACAATGTAGCCCTTGAAAATCCCTCCAAAACATGTCTGGCAACTCATTTCATGAGTTCCCATAGTTTTGTCAGAAATACTTATACATATAAATGAATACAAATAAGAATCAAGGATTTGACAGTGTGGATGCTCTTTTCAGTTTAATGGTGTTTTTACTCAAAAACCCCAACTTCAGCATAAATAAATCACAATAATGAAATAATGTAATTCGCTGTATGTAATGGAATACGCAAACAGAACAGAAGGGATAGCGGTGTGCAGCAAAAAGAAAAAGGCAGTATGCCTACACCTCCTTAAAGATGTTGGAGAAACATACACAGTTAATCTTCCTCCCCGTTGATTTGATTGTGCTCGCTAAATACAAGGGGACTTAATCAAGCTTAAAAATAACAAACAAACAAATAAAACAGAGGTCCTGGGAGAACTCATTAGGAGCCTTGTCAAACTCCAAGAGACTACATAATTACTTTACCAAAATAAAAATGCAAAGCTATTTAATTTGTATTTGCTTCTCTTTCTGAATTACTGCTGAACTAAGGTCATTGAAACTTTCACTTTTATCCTTGTTTCATCCCTTTGGAAAGTTTGATTGAGCAGGGCGAAGCCGGTGTGCGAGAAGCCTCGTCGGCCCTTTTCATCTCTGAGCCTCCATTTTGCCTCACTACCTCAAACCTATGAGCACAAACCCCCCCTGCTCATTCTGAAGACGTCCATCAATGGGAGCAGGGGAAGAGGAAGATGAAAAAAAAAACACATGCACTTCCTTCCCTTCGTGAAAAGACAGAAAAACAGGAAACCAGGCCCCATTGACAGGGAAATTAAACAAGTTGGGCAAATTTCTATAAATAAATCTTTTTTTTTTTGTCATTTTAATTACCGGATCAACATGCGGTTCAGATGAACGGCCCGGCCATCAATCTTTAATTAATGTTACGCTTTGCGGATTGCAACGATGCTGAGCCTGATTGAAAAATAAGCCCAATGATATTTCTATTAGAGTTTGTTTTATTAATAACGCGTCAAGGCTTTAAAAACATGTCTCAGAGATAGCCAATCACAGGGAGACAGATTGTACATTTAGCTCGTATACGGGCTCACACTTACACAGATCTACCGAATTATTTCATTATTTTTTTCCTTGCACAACTTTGCCTTCCATTCGTCCCCTTCTAGTTTGGGTTTTTACTGTTTAATATTAACTTGCAAATGCAAAAGAATGAAAGCCCCTATAGGATTTTGGCACTTGTACTGTTTTATGTCCAACCTGTTACTTTACCACCCGTTTCTTCTGCCATTACATTTTTAGACACCTGGTCTCAAAGCCCATATAAGAAAAGAAAGAATTACAGGCATATTGTAGTGCCCAGTGATTTAAATTATGTTTCAGAGCTGTTCCCACTCTGACAAGAACAGAATGCTGGGAGGACACAATGCACTGTACTACATAAACATGTTTCCATCATCAGACAGGTTGCAGGCACAAATCCTCAAAAGGCAGCAGGACAACAACACCTGCAGCTGTACTGCCAGCTGCTGGAGGAGGGGGAAAGAGGACACAGGAAGGAAAGGAAGGAAAGAAAGAAAGAAAGAAAGAAAGAAAGAAAGACCAGAGAGGAGGAAAGAGAGGGCTGCATGTGTCCTTTAATGCTGACAGAGGAAGTCTCTTGTTCTGTTTTTTTTATCTCGCCATTTCTCTCATCTGGGTTTGGCCTCAATCTGACTCGCTGAGAAAAATAAAAATAAACACACTGTATTAGCGAGGAGTCAAGAGGAGCAGAGGGAGCCAGATCTTTGCATTCATTTGTGTTTGATGAGGAATATGTTTTTGTGCCATTTATGGATCAGATCGTTCAAAGCTGGAGCGCTGGTATGACGACGCTACAGCTCAGACGGCATCACATGGGCGGTTCTCAGGGTGGGACGTGAGCACCGAAACACCCGCCCCGCCACCCCCGACATTTTATTCACCACCGAATAATATTTTGTTCAAAACATACATTGTAGCACCACACCAAAGTACTATTCACCATCATTCGACATACGTAGTATTAAGCAATGACTTAAGTCTTCTTAGTGTGACCATTTGGGTTAAAACACCATTTTCACAAAAACTATGAAGACTAGATTTATATTTCTACATTTCTTAGAATCTTACTATAGGTCAGAAAATTACTTTATAATTATATAAAAAATATACAGTAACTAAGAATAAATAATAATATTTCCGACTTGGGAAGCCAGAATTGTCGCACTTCCCTGGAAAACCATGAGATGCTTTTACTTACAAAAGCTGATGGATGCTCTTGAAGTCTTTTGATGTTTTTCAGAAA
This sequence comes from Leptoclinus maculatus, assembly GCA_032191485.1. Lineage (NCBI taxonomy): Eukaryota > Metazoa > Chordata > Actinopteri > Perciformes > Stichaeidae > Leptoclinus > Leptoclinus maculatus. Next base: position 44,468,644 of record JAVDOI010000001.1, on the reverse strand, counting down.
CATAACCACTTCTTAGCGTTTCACCGCTTACCAACTCCCACTAAACTTTTGCGATGCTGCATCTGTCCATCCACGTTGCACTGACCACAAGTACATTGGTTTGGTGATTACTGTGCTGCCGTATTTGGGTTGGTAGTTGGTAGATGTCAGTTTATGAGACGTCACAGTAGCTCATGTGTGGAGATTGTGCAATATTAACATAGATATAACAAGCTTTGTGTGAAACAATGTATGCATTTTGAAAAAGAAAATGTGTCTATTTATATGTCTATAAAGGATTGGAAAATGAATCAGTGCTAAACTATATATATTTTTGTATGTATCATTGTTAATAATATGTTATTAAATAACTTCAATATGTGTATAGTCTTTATAGAAGTGCTGGGTTGCTAAAGTCAGGATTGTGGATGGAGGGAAGTTTGAAAAAAACACCCATTCAAGGCTTAATACACATTGGCAATTCAATTAGCATTTGGTTTTCATTAAAAAATATATTTATAAAATAAAAAAATAATATGAATGCTAATATTTGTTATGTGCACCAGAATAGTATTTTTCAGTTTCATCAGCTCTGCCTTATGTTAGGTACAGTTCATACTTGATATAGAGCATCCAATCAAATAAAGCTCTAATAATGCTAATCATGGTGCTTTTAACATATTTCGGCAAAAAAAAGCTGTGTTTAAATAAAGACGTACAGATGTCAGAAAACTTACCCGAGACCTGAGTCTCCTTTGTGCCCCTGTTTCTTTCAAATGTTTCCCTCCTTAAACTTTTACAAGGAAGTTGAGGGAGTGCTCTTGACCTGGATGTTTGTGTTGTTGGGCAATCTTTCTTCCATCCCAAGATGAACGCTAGCGGTTTATTTCTAAGTCATCAATTACTCAAACCTGGCCCCGGCTATCTCTCCCCCACCATCTGGGTGCCACACCTTTCTGTCCCGGGGCCCGTGTGTGGATAATGACAACCTTCCTCTCCATTAATTTACGACCACGCCGAGTCCTTTTTCATGCCTTATCATGCGCTGCCATTTGATCTTTCTGTATCTCCCTTCTTCTTTTTTTCTTCTTTCTTTCTTTTCTGTCTTCTGTTCTTTTTCTCCTTTTGAAAGAAGCTTGCACGCAGTGTCTGCAGCTCATAAATCTTTTACTCTCAGGCCCTGTGTGTTCACTGGAGGATGTGCCAACACAGCTGAGGTTGCTTTTGCCCCCCTGTTTGGTTTACATGTTCCCCAATGTGACCCCCCACCCAGGAGGCAGAGGCATTCCTGACCCCAGTAGGTGCCAGAAGGAGTATTAGATGAGTCTCTCTGTCTAGACAGAAATAAGACTACGGTGCTCTGAAGACTGAGGCCGTTTTGAGCTTGCTTTTGATTTAGAATATCAATCTGTCCAGTGGGTTTACTTCACTTCACAAATTATTGTGTGTTATTAGTACGAGGTTAAAACACTACCAACCTGAAGGTCTACTGGCTGTGAAGAAACGTACCCTTTAGGAGCAGAGCACTGTCCCTTTAAGAGAAAAAAACCAGCCTGGAGGCTAAAGCAGAAAGTGTGTTTGCAGTTAACTGTGGGCATTTGTGACTAAAAGTAACAAACATTTAACACAAAAAAAGAGAAGCTTTTGAATCAATCCTGCATCAAAGTCTATGGACTGCAACAAAGTGGGATCGTGGTGAAAAAGAATCAGTGAAAGAGCAGCTAGTTTTGATCATCTGTTGCATATGTATTTCGTTAACCCTCCTGTTGTGTTGGTTTCATCCTTATTAATCGGACACATTTCTTCTATTCATGGACTCATTGACCTGAGCACATGCAACTTGTTTTTGAGTAAAAAGAGCATAATGTATTATTTTACTAAAACAAAACACTCAGATGAAACATATTGTGCTATTTATCACAGCCTTTGTGTCAAACAAGGAGGATATTTGTTTTGAAAGCAATATTCAAAAATATTTTAATATTGGTTTTCATTCAAAAGAAAAGTCATTTTCTTTATTACTATTGCGGCACATTGGACACATCTGTTTCCCAGACTGGTTTGATAAAAGGTAAAATACCAGATCCATCTCTATTTATAACAACATTATCTGCACAATATCCATATTTTATCCTCCTAAATGTAAGCAGGTTTGGTTTAGTCAATGTATACTCTCACAAAACACTGTTTCTCTAAACAAATGAATATTGATCTCTTCATTATGAACAGTACTTCACTAAACTCAGGGTTGTAAAACAGATGTGTGTGTATATCTTAAAGCCCCAGTTCCACCGAAAGCCGGACCTACTACGGATGTCCCCGGAGACACTACGGATCAGATCCGGGGTCATCCGGGAGTGAAACCGTAGTCAGTCCGGGACGTTCCGTGATGAACCGTAGTAAAACCGTGGCCATCCGTGCTGAACCGTGGCCATCCGTGGCCGTCCGTGGCGTATCCGGGAAGACGAGCGGCTTGTCGGACGTACAACTAACAACCGGGGTGATCCGGGGACATCCGGGAATGGAGAGGGGTGCGCCGTTGATCGTAGCGCATCCGGGAAGAAACAGGGGTGATCCGTGGCGGAACAATAGTAGAACCGTAGTAGAACCGGGAAACATGTCAAATGTGTTGTCATCCGGGACGATTTCCTTCCCGGATCACCGCGGATCACCCCGGTTCTCACCTCTTTTTATCCGAGGTGATCCGGGGACATCCGGGGACATCCGGGGACATCCGACTTTCGGTGGAACTGGGGCTTAAAAGAGAATTGGAGAATGAGAAATCATTTTATTTCTTGAACTCAGAATCTAGTGTAGATTTGTCAGTGTGTAAAAACCCCTGAAACAATCATTTTAACACAGCACGGAATGTGCTCGTGAACTTTTTTGCATGCACTCATCTAGTGTCCACAATGTGCACGGCAATGGAACGCTTTATGTGCTCTTGAAAAAGGCAGTATGTGAGCGCGTACACTTGCACCAGCGACCAAGCAGCACTTTGCATATACGCTCTTTTTCCTCTTCATCCGGCTGTTATTTTGCTTCCTAATGAAATCACACACAAATCGCCCGAAGTGCTGACAACACAAGCTGCGAGGCCAGAAAGCCAATCCTCTCAGGGCTCCATTTAGATAGCAGCTAAAGGGAGGGGGGGGGGCAAACTAGATTTGATTCTGTTGTCTCTTTCCGGTTCCATTGCTGCCTGCCATGGCTGCTGTCTGGAAATATCTGGGAAAAAAAAAAAATCGCAGTAAAAAAAATAATAAGGAAAGGAGAGAAAACACCAGTGAGTTAATCTAAATCTAAGCCCTGGACAAAGACCGGGGAGAAAGAGAGTCAAAAGAAGAAAGAATAAAGGCAGACGGTGGCGAGTGGAGGAATGCTGGTAAACTTCTTTGCATCACGTGCCATAGCCCTGGCCATATTTCCCTCCCGAAATGACACTTTAATTAAACAAATTACTGCGCCTCGGGAGAAGGACCTTCAAGAGTGCGATAAGGCCGCGAGGGAGATAAAAGCCTTATAGGCAGTGTTTATCAGAGATGCGGGGGTTTAAACCTTTAATAGGTAATGCCCAGATAAGTAAGCCTTTGTGGTGTTACTGGCGCAGAGATTTTTTACACAGAGGAGCTTACCAAAGAGAGGATAGGGGGGGAGACGTTGGATCAAACCAAGGACTTAAAGAGTCCCTGATTAAGAACGGCGGAGAGAAAAAAAAGGGGACACCAAGAAGTGTCCCTTCACTAAACTCTCCTCTTTTATTTATACGCATATTTGAGATTGAGCTCTTATACAGCCCTTTTCTGCGGGTTTAACCTTGGCTCGGATGCGGCATATAGGCTTTTTTATTTTATATTTTTAACAAACCAGCATTTGTGATAAGACGCGTAACAATTTTCATGGATTAACATGAGTGTGAATATTTCTTGGCGTGCGTCCCGGTAGTACCTGTATACATACGCAGGCCGAGCTAAGAGCCTTTGTTAAAATGAAGAAACTAAGTCTCTCTGTTCCTCATAAAGTTTCATCTCGTTACGGTGACTAGAAAAAGTTGTCTTCATGCGATTCCGTGGCCAAAACCGAAAGCACATGAGAAAAGGGGTTGGATTTGTTTTTCTCTATCGCCGAGACAATTTAAGCCTCAGACAGTTGAGGAGCAGAAACTACAAACATTAAGTCATTTCCATTGCACCGGCGTTTCTCGTTTCCTCTCAAAGCAAAGTCTCTTTTGTAAGTTATATAGCTGCTTGTTCATTCATTCCTGCACAGTTAGGAGATGAAAGTACAGCATATGTCTATGTGTAAATATAGATTTATTTTTTCCTTTTACAATCTGTATTTTGAACTTCAGCAAAGCCAGCTGATAAAGTATTTGCAATATGAGCAAGAGATGAGCAGACATTGTCTGCTTGCATGAGGCGCACATTGCCTCCAAAGCTTTTGTCCCCTCTGAATGATACAGGTGAACACAGGTGACGGAATCTGCATCTATACATACCTATAGGAATGACACAATCGGGGATATATTGTTTTAAAATGTCTTCTAGCAGGACCCATCAATCACTTTATGAACTGGATACAGTGGAGGTTGGATTATATTACTTGGCTCCCGTAACTTTTGGAGTCTGATGTGATATACATATATATATATATAATGAATAAAAGAGTTGTATATGTGTGTTATCTCAAAACTTGCACTTTAAACGAGCCAATCGTTATTCGTCACTCCCACTGACTGCTGCTTTGCAATTTAACATTTACCGATCACGTGCATTCTTTAGTTTCAGGAGCATGAACAGCACTTTTTGTTGTGCGTAGAGGTTGCGTGTGTTGGTGCGGCGCTGTCCGTTGTGCTGAAACGGTGTGGAAGAGATCGATAGACAGAACGCTGTTTATAAGTTCGGTTTGTTAGCCTGCTCTCTTTTCATGGTTGTAAAAGAGAGAGAGAGAGAGAGAGAGAGAGAGAGAGAGAGAGTGCTCAAAGCCAACAAACAGTTTCTACGGTGATTTGACAGACATTGATGTTTTAAAGCCTTGAATTTGGTAATTTTGCTGTCGCCATCTTGGACTATGACCATCGCGATGCTATTTCTTTCGCAACCAATGAACGGAAGTTACCATATTTGGAATGTGGAGGAGTGACGGAGAGTAGCCACGCCCTAAAGCATACTCTGCTTTATGGTCTATTTGACTCTAAATGGACCATAATTTACTAAATGAACATCATGCTGTATTGAAGAAGACTTGAAACTAGAGATTGAGACCATAAACTCATGTTTATGTAATAGGTTGGAAATGCTACATGTTTAGTTTTTATTAAAACAGCCCCCCCCCCCCTTCCCTTTTTCTTTGTTAATAATTTAACTATTCTAACACTCTTCACACTTCATTTCGAGGTAATACACGATCACGTCAGTAGATGGCGCTTTGGTGCTGCCGTGGATCCATTAGAGAGAACGTAGCTACAGGCTCCGCTCATGCGCAGCTCAGAATAAATCTAGCTCTGGCCTGAGCATGAAGCTAACGTTGGTCCTCTTTCTGTATTAATCCACAGGTATGCAAAACTTGTTTACTGTCCGTAACTTGAGTTATGATCGAATGTAAATGCAGTTAAATGTTTTGTAATGTTGTAACATGATTGGAGATGTGTGATGAATGTAGTTAGCTATAGTTTGTAGCTAGTTGTTCTGACGAACGTTGTAATGCTACCTAGCTAGTTCTGTCCGTGAACTTCAGTGTTACACCGTAGTTGTTAAATGTTAGTAGGACTGGATGTGGAATATATTTTAATTCATTTTAATTTGTTCACACCATGTTGATGTAAATTGTGAAATGTTATGATCTGCAATGCAGCTCAGAATAAATCTAGCTCTGGCCTGAGCATGAAGCTAACGTTGGTCCTCTTTCTGTATTAATCCACAGTTAGATCAGTTGGCTACACAGTGCTTCCTAGCCTGTGTAACCTTTGCTGCCGGTCCAGATTTCCCCTAGGTCTGGTGCCGGTAACATTTACAATGTTTACTGAGGTAATAAATCAAGAGAGAAGTAGAATAATGTTCTCATAGACTTCTATACAATCAGACTTCTTTTTGCAACCGGAGGAGTCGCCCCCTGCTGGTCAGTAGAGAGAATGCAAGTTTTAAGACACTTTCGCATCGGCTTTAATCGGCAGAACCGGAGGTTGTCGCCTTGGTTAAATACATTTATTTTATCAGTAATCACATCAGTAATATAGGCCTATGTCTGTTTCAATGCATGTACCCCCTACCCCTCCCCTTGCCTTTAAATCCCCCCCCAGTTCAAGATGCGTTCTGCGGTCCACAGTATTACTGTAGAACAGAAAACCAGTTTCCGTCTCCGCTTTCCTTTTCAACTCAAACAAGAGGAACAGGCACGTCGGGTGGTGATTATGCCACTGTTATTTGACATTACTGTAACTGAAGCCAGGATCAACTGCTGGCTCCTGCTGGCTGAACACACGTCATGTGTTTTAGGTTAGAGGGTGCACGTGGTAGAGTTACGCTGAGAGACACCATTAACCCGACGCTGTGTGTGAGAAAGAAAAAAAGAAAGAGCAAGACAGAAAGAAAGAAAAAGAGAAAGTGTCACTCACTGCAGTTGATGCCTTAACCTTCCCATCACACACAGCAAACATTTACCATCTCAACCACACCAAAGAGCTCTGCTGTAAGTTAACAGCCCCCCGGAGAGAGGGGGCAGAGTGTTGCAGACTCTAAGATCACTTCCTGTCCATACCCCATCCTCCCCCCCCCCCCACCTTCTGCACTGTGTGTGTGTGTGTGTGTGTGTGTGTGTGTGTGTGTGTGTGTGTGTGTGTGTAGGCGTGTGCGAAGCAGAGGCCTATCCACCCCTATCTCCTCGGAGGGGGCCCAGCGGACCACCACGGAGTATGTTCAAAGAGAGCTGGTGGTTATGGGAAATGATCCCCCCTCTTCTGTAAATGTTTTCCTTTTTTATTCCCCCCCCTCTCGCTTCAAAGGACACGCTTTGCTCGCTTTTCCGCCGAGCGAATCGGGACGCGCGGGGCTAATAGCTCGCCGCGATGAGTCAAAAAAAACAAAAAAGACGCAACAGCTGCATGTGTCGTAGCGCGCCGCTCCCGCTAAGCTCATTTTCATTTGAGCACAAATCATTTACATTACAATCGCTTTGTTTTTTTCACCCCTCACTGGGGGTGTCCTCTCTCAGCTGTTTTGATGAATTAGAACGAATGCATCATCGAATGCTATCCTCTCGATCGCACGCATCCATTATTTAGAGGATAAAAGTAGCGCGGAGAGAAGACGGAGAGGGACTCGGTTTGTCAACGGCAGCCCTGGGCACAGACAGTTCTCTGCCTGTCACCATACCTGCCGGTGCCACTTCCCTTTAGCATAAGCAAGCGTGAAATGTTTACCCGAACACGTCTCCGAGGGAGAGCGTGGAATGGGAGCTGGCACGGGGGGCTGCAGAGGAGGTGCGCCAAATGTGACAGATATATAAAACAGGGCGAGGGAGAGTGAGAGCGCATGTCTTCTTTTTGTTTTGTGTCGAGCGGGAGCGGAAGAGCGACTGCCACTTCGCCATTGTGCTGGCTCCGCTGCTGAGGTGAGCCTTCAGCGTGGGATGAATCCGAGCCCCCCCCCGTCCCCCCCCGGGTGTGTGCATCCATCCTTGAGCCTTCAAAGCGCTCGCAGAGGCATCGCCATGCCGTTCACGTCACAGGACAGCCACACATTAGCCGTCAAACTCCTCTTTCATCTCGCAACTTCTAAGAGGCCCATTGATTACTCTAAGTGGCCATTACCAAACATCCGAGGCCTGCCGCCTCAGTCGGAGGTAACCACCGATAAAGAGGATGGGGGGAAATCATCATGAGGTTGAATTTGAAGTGGATGGGAAGGACGGCAAACCGCAGACAGACAGACAGACATAGAATAAAATGGAAGATAGCACCAAAGAGGAAAAACAAAAAAGAAAACATCACTCGTAAAAACATCAGCAGACAAAAAAAGAAAGACAAGCACTTTTTATTTATGTGTACAAACAAGGCGCTCTTGTCGTGCGGTAGCAGAGTGATGTGAACATGGAATCCCCTGAGAACCCCCCCCCCCACCCCCCACCCCATGATAGCGCAAGACGGAACAGAGTCGAGCTGCCGTCTGCCGACAGACTCAGGCTGTATCCACACTACTACGTTTTCAAACTAAAACGATCTCCGTCCACACGGCGTTTCAGCATCGTTTTCAAAATGATCTCCGTCCAGACTAACACGCCTGAAAACTAATATCACGTGACTATTCACGAACACTGAGCATGCGGGTGGGTGCCGGTGTAAACAGGAAGTAGATTGGTTGCTTAGTTAAAAAAATATGACAGAGTAATAAAGTAGTCTTTAATAATGAAAGGTCGTGTTTGATACTTCAGATCTTCTCTAAAATCTTCCTCTATGAACTCAAACAGACACATTTCGTGAAAAGTTTTGGAAGTTATATTTTTCAGACGTAGTCTCTCACACATCAAATTTACTGTAAAATGAACACTTACACATACAAATTTACTAGATTATGAGTCCATAAATGTGGTCAAAACACGTCTCTCACTCGTTCCCTCTCGGTTTCGTTGTTGTCTGCTCTCACTCGATGTAAGTCTGTTTTATGCCCTCGAATGTGAGCGCGACCGTGTTTGTGCGTTTTTCATCTGGATGGAGATTTTTTTAGAAAACAGTGCTTGTGTGGACATTTTCTTTTTTAGGACGAAGGACAAAAGACACTCAAACCTCCAAGAAGCTGCTTTGGGGGCTTTGAGAGGCTACATCACCGTCCCTCCAGATACAGCGATGCTGCAATCTCTTGGCCTCATTCCATTTAGGAGTGAAAGAGCCACGTTCCTGACATTGTGACTTACTGGAACACGAAGCCAATGAAATGGAGCCATGCTTTTCCTGCACAGACAAGTCAAAATACCTGCCACAAAGGGGCTATTGACATGGTCCAGTCCATTCAGATCAAAGGGAGCACAGTAATGATTAATTATACAATGATTATAGAGTCAAAAACAATATGTCATATTCCATCATCTCTCACTGACTCAACCAGATCCAATATTCATCAAAGAGCAAAGAATTTGCTCAATATTTCTGCAAACTGAGACATCTGGATAGCTCAATACAAAGCTGAATGACTCATCCTGCAGAATGTATTGTACACTAATGGGTGTGATGATGTCGATGATCACGATGATGACAGTGATAACAGTGATCATGATGATTTTACACTAAAACATTCCTCGTCCTGTCTCTTCCATGAGTGAGATGGATCGCAAGCTGCTTCGGGGCTGTCTCTGTAACTCACCCTGACCTATGACCTCCCTGTGGAGAAGGGTGAGGGAAAATCTTTTAAAAAGATGAAGGCGATTATTTGACTTTGATTTCTATGTAAGTATGTATCTTAATACCATACCAGTGCCATTGACCCTTGTCATCTGAAATGTTTTTTTTTATGTGTGGCTGATACACTCTGCTGTATTTCAGTTTACCCACCCCCAACTTAAAGTTACTGTGAGGAACATGTAACTGGTTGTAAAGCAGTCTCAGTGTAATAGGGATGCCTCTATATGACCTACATCAGTAAACAAGACCATCAGCGAGAAGATTGGCTATTGCTACATAGTTATTCTAAAAGCTTTTCATCGATGCCACCGGGGTCAATTCTGGTAGAATCAGAAGAAATCACGCAGTTTCACCTGAAACACTTTGAGCTCAGCCTCCAGCATGGCCATCCAGCAGGGACCAGCCCATTGCAGACAGACCCAGATACGGCTTTGCTGCCTTCTTCGACCTGCAGTCGGAGCTCAGGCGGGAGTTGGGGAGCTCTGCCAATGCATCAGCATTGGCTCCTCCTCCGGTCAAGGGAAGAGCTTTGCCTTGCTGCTCCCCGCTGGGAGCCAACACTGACGCCAAGCTGCTAGAGGGAAGGGAGGCTTGTGAGAACCGGAACCAAGACTGAGCGTCAGACCCTGTCAGACCCTGCTGCAGTAAAAAGAGAGGTTTTCTAAAGGGAATCTGGTGCTCGGAAACACTACCGCTTTTGTCCACAAGGACCGCCAAAATTGACACAAAATGAAAGTTCCTTATGGTAGCTTTAACAAGGCCTGGAGTTGTATGTGTGCACATATATCTTATGATCTTATGCCAACACTCTGTTTGATGTTCCATGTCCTCACAAAGCTACAATTGTAAAAAAAGAACTGTAAAATATTGTATATATTCAATTCATCTATACAAAACAATAGTCTAATGACCAATTTATGATTGATTTGGAACTCAACTGCTGCTGAGTGCCACAAAATGCAAATGATGAACAAGTCCATTTTGTGCTGTGGTTTTGTACCGACTTCTGGCTCAAGTATGGACTTTTTGTTAAGTAAATATTTCCGGTCATCATAGCCAACATATTTCTGTTAATTTTATGATACCGCTGGCACATTGCAGATGTAAAGTGGGTTGGATCGGAGTAAATCATCAGTAATTGTGGGCTATCATCAGTCAAAACCAATCCGATGGGCTGCTTTCATTCCCTCCATGAGCGGTACACTCCCCATCATGATGTGGTGACAGTTTCCCCATACAGGGGAGGGACCAAACAGATTCTCCAGAAAGGAAACTGATGTTTCTGCCGAGGTGCTTAGCCAAGAGGCACGGATATGCAGCACCCATAATAAACTGCCGGGAGCAGTTGAGGAAATATTGATGTCATCGTCACCATGTCCTCTGTCGATGTGATATAAACTGCGGCGTAATCCCATGCTTTGCAATTTTTAATTGTTGATTGCTTTCATTTTGTGTTACATACACAAGTACTGTTACACAATACTGCAAATGCAAGAAACAAAGGTTCATTAACAAGAAAAATACACCCTCCAAGAATGTTAAGAATACACAGAGCTTCTATTCAGGTATTCAAGTGTGATCTAATGGACTGAAAAATGCATATTTGTGGATGCTAGAACGGTTTAAGTATCACCAAGAGAATATATATATATATATATATATATACGGTATATATATATATATATACATATACAGTATATATATATAGGGGGAACTGGTCTATGATGCACCAGTTAAGATCTCTATGCAATTCTGGGGCATTATGGTGTTGGCAGTAGGCTAAAAGATGATGATCATTGGGGTGTTGATTGGGAGAAAAAGTTATCAGGTCCATAGGCTGTGATGTTAATTCAAACAGTGCCTGTTATTGCGCCGAAAAGTGGTCCAACACTGCAAATTGTTTCCTCTATTTTTTGGGTTGTTAGTGTTTTTTGACAGCAAAAGGAATTAACCGATAAACCCCAAATAAAAACCAACAAATAGCATGTACATAAGTCAGTCTGATCCCTCTATCACTCTTTAACTATCTAGAGACAGAGGGAGGTCTACATCCAGCCATGATTTGTTTTTTATCAAATCAGTAGCCATTGCTGCACTAACATGTTTATTGTAGCTTTTGGCCTTCCCCCCCCCCACTGCAATTCAACATACAGGCTTAGGTTCTGGAACATCTGTTTGGAAGAAGCTGGAGTAAAAAATAATCAACACAACCAAAGGGGGATAACAGAATTTCTGGAGGGGGTTCCACATGTCCATCATCTGACAGTTTAAGGCATAAAAATTAGCTCATAATACGAGCACCTGCAATGCGAATTGCTCAAGATTGATTTTTCTAGCACGTACGATTACTTAACTGGCACGGTAAGAAGAAAATGACTTAATAAAAGCAATAAAATCCCACTTTGCTAGTGAAAAGTCATGTCACTTGATAAGTGTAACATCTGAGCCTTGTACTCACTCACTTTTGATTCATATTCCTTATTGTGCAGCCTCATATCAGCCATTACTTCCTCATGCATGCTGTCATGATAACGTCACATCATGTCGGCCTATGGCGAGGAAACAACGGTGATGATGCAAAGAAATTGTGTGTGTGTGTATTTGAGTTAGTGTGCAGAATGTGCAGCAACCCATCGCGGCAATACGTGTGTGTGCGCATTGGTCATCAGAGGGACATTTGGCGAGCGTCAGTGTGTGCACATGTGTGTATATGTGTGTGCGGTCGCGTCAGACATCTCCATCCCCCGTGGCAGGGAGGCAACACTGATTTATCCGTCGTCATTAAACCGGTGCCATTATTTTCTGTGCACCGGCTCTCAGCACAGCAGAGCCTGCAGCACAACACACACACACGCACACACACACACACAGACGCCTAACTGTACACGCTGCACCTGCAAAGCCATGAGCTCTGCGCGTAGAACTAACACACTCAGTCACATTACCAAACAGGAGCCACCTAGGTGGGTTTACAGCAAAGGATCAGATTATCCAGAGTATCCGGAAAGAGACAAAGTGTCCTCGCTTTGTGGGATTCTCCCCGTCTTGCGATCACTTCAAGGGCCATTTGTGTTCACATGAATAGAAAACACACACACACACACACACAGAGAAAGAGAGAGAATGCATTTGTGTGTATCCACCTCCAAACAGATTACAGCTGCTTTTCTCTCAGATGTTCTCTATATGTTGCTCGTGGCAGATTTTGGAGGCAGATGGCGCTGCCAGGCGTGTATATATTTTATGTTCCAGCCCCGCCCAACTCAGAGGCTTGGGACGCTAAAAAGCATCGTAAAAAAAAAAGGGGAAAAAAAAATCAAAGATCAGCGTACAGAGCTAATAATATAATCATTGGGAACACCTGCAAAGTTGCAGATGGACGATTTCAGGCAGGACGCTCCGTCAGTCGCGAGGTCCCGCCCACCCATATGGAGAGCTGGAGCGGTGGGGACACTGTCACTCATCCTCTCTCTCTTCTTGCCACACACACACCAGATTGTATAAACCTACAAGCTCAATGGGACTTATTGTGTATTTCTGTATGTAAGCTGTAAATGTGGGTGCATGTCTGTGTAGATTGTTGTACATACAATTGTGCTTAAGCTAGACAAACTCATACACAGACCAATGTTCGAAAAAAGACATCCTTACTAGCCAGTTACAAGTATTTGCATGTTGCATGCAATGTTGCACTTTGCTCTGATTCTACTTGCTTATTAATGAGTATGTTTTTTGCGGTATTGTTTTAATGTCAAATGCCTGACCAGGGGAATCATTACAGAACGACAAAGGAAAAGGTAAAGCTAAAAACGTCTGAAGCCTAACTCACCCTGTCATTAAGATTGTTTTCAAAGTGTGCCTCTCAGTTTACCTCGCACGGCAGCTAGATTCTCACAAGATCACAAGATCACGAAATCACGCGAGAATGGCCTACAGATTCTGCATTCATATGCAGATGTCTGTTCATGGAGATCACTCTGACAGTCACTAGCTAACAAGCATTTGGTGTACGAAGGTTTTCGTAAAAACAACAGAAGAATGGCGACTGAAATGCACAGAAACAGTAGCTAGCAGAATGCAATAATGCGCATTTTACAAGCCAGCGGCGAGCTCTGAATCACGTCATGTAAACAGACCGAAAACAACGACCAACTCTGCACTTGTGGCTAAAAACAGTGTGTTCATGAACATGAAAGAAGAACTGACTGACTCACACTTTCGAGGAAGCACAAATGCATCATTAACGCCCTCTCCCTACCAACTTGTCAAATACAGAGGCTTGGTCAGTCACAGCAAACACTCCGGCGTTGGTTTTGGACGTGTCACATCAGTCTCCTCTCGTTACAATGCATTTCAAAATAAACTTCCGTCTTCACAGGAAGTTAGGGAACAAAACCACTCAGTTAGGTTTAGGAATAGAGCGTGGTTGACGGTAACTTGACTGACTGATAACTGATGTGACGAACATACTAACTAGTTTCACACAGGACACAAACAGCAGTTTCCTGGGGGAAAGACCGGTGTCTATGTGACCCAGCCACTCCAACCAAGCCACTGACCAAGCCACGATGTTTGACATGTTGGGAGTGAGTTGAAGTGAACATACATATATATACTGTATATAAATATGGGATTTGGTCAATGACTTTAATTTATGAACGCACTAAACTTACAATCAATATGATCTCCTCAAAGTCACCAGACTTAACTCGCTGATTGTCGTAAAACACACTTCATTCAAACTCGACAAACAAAATAAAACTCAACAAGACTGTCTTTGTTGGTCTTTCGACTGTTCCAACAATCACCAATTCTGGTTTGAGAGTTTGAAAGAGAGACTGAATGAGTACCCATAAGTAGCACAAAAAAGAATGAACCCCCTGTAACATTTTCACTGTTTACCTAACCTGCTGCCGCTGCGTCCGTGACATCAAGCGTAGGACACCAGAAGACAAAAAAACACTCATCTACTCCTCGTCTATTGAAAACGGAAAAGGATCCTATCACCTATATTTTGCGGGTTTCGCAATGTTTAAAAAAAAAACCTGCATATTCGTGTTTTGCATATTCTGGGTCAGATTCTTGAATAAACACGCTGGATTTTTAGATGCAAAGCTCCTAGTGCATCCAAAACATATACTCACATCCTGATACATTGATTCATTCACTCTACTCTTCACTAACAGCACTACTATCAAAAGCATAAAGAAGCAGTTCGCCATAGAAATGTGCCTGTTAATGACTGTGCATGCATGTGTGTGTGTGTGTGTGTGTATCAGGTCAAGTCCTCCATCTTCTTCCATCCATACTTTCTCCACAGTCACCTCTAAAACACTCTTCATCTGATCTCGGATTTTTTCCTCGTAGCTCACTGAAATAAGACTCTTCCTGCACCCACTTTCTCTCTGTCACTGTACAGATGCCTCTCTTTGAAGATATTTAGAATAAAGTAAGCTTGCAGCTCTGAGGTGTCATCAATATTCACTGCAAGGTATTGGTTTGCTTCAGGAGGTACAGGATGGGTGATGCTGCTGAGTCTCGCTGTCGCAGCATGATAAGTGTGACACTTTTGGTTTAAAGCTTTAAAGTAGAAAAATTATCATTTACAGGGATATAGACTCTGTTTTTTTTACTGTTATGATATTTTCCATTGACCAGAGTGGATATGTTAAGTTAAGTTGGTTGAGTGTCCAATCCTAATTGTGACCCTGATGACCTGCCCCGTCTGGCCAGATACAATTCTGGTGCTGAGGACGCTCTACAGAACAAAAACGATGTAACCAAATGAGCTAATGTATTTGGTTGACACAGCATATTGGCTTGCCACATCAGCGGGATTTGGATGTGAATGTGGAACGCGGTACCGGACCAGATACCAAACAGGTGGTCATCTTGAAAACTGTTGGCATGTTTGCTATTCTGTTGTAGCCTTCTCTATAGCTGCCCCAAAACTATGGAATTCTCTTCTTCAGGCGATTATTTCCTGCTGCTCTACCATCCATCCATTATATTCTGCTTATCTGGGGTCAGGTCTCGGGACGCTGTAGGCTTATTTCTAATCTATACTTCAGAGGAAAAGCTTGTACAGAGCTTCAACACAGCCGCGGAGACACGCACATCCTGAAAAATGTGGGTACTCACCAGGCACCTTGGACGCCGCAGAACTTTGATTGGACATCAGAGCCTGCTTTCAATTAAATCAAAGAAAGAAATAAAAAATGAAATGCTACGCACAATCCAGCGCAGTAATATGTATTCAGAAGAAAACCCCCGCACCAGAGCGCATAGGTCAACAACCGCAGGAGTACAAATCAGGCATTAGCAGGGTATTACAGACGTCCCCTTTCCCCAGCAATGTTTTCCAGCTCATCCTGGGGAATCTGAGGCGATCCACTCCAAATGAGATATATATATATTGCTATGGTATATATTGACCCTCAAGCATTTTCTGGGTCTACCTCTTACCAGTGGATTTGAGCTCCTCACCCTCCAAGGCTGAGCCCAGCCAACCTATGGCGGAAGCGCATTTTGGCCGCTTGCATCAGCAATGTCATTCTTTCGGTCACTACCCAAAGCTCTCGATCGTAGGTTAGCATCGGAACGTGGGATGGAAATCCAGAGTTCTGCCTTCCAACCTTCTACTGAGAAGCATTTTGAGTCCCCGATAGGTGTGATGATGTCTTCTATGTGCTTTGTGTGACCATGTGCAATCGTTATCATGTGACTTCTTTTTTATTCATCTCCTTTCCTTTTGACATGTTTTCTGTCTGTCTTGGATCAACAATATTGTTGTATTGTATATAAAGTTGTAGTTCCCCATCGTTGCCACTAGAGGTATGTAAAGAGCAAAATGTTACTGACAGCATCATTACTGTTAAATAAAGAAGAAACATAAAACACATCACTTCCTTAAGGATTTTCTTTAGCCAATAGCAGACTGACGACGCAGCTCAATTATTGTTGTGAAGATGTAATATAAGACACGTTAAAACAGATGCATGGTTTTTCAGCTGAAGCATACACGGGGACACATACCTGTCGACTCAGCACGCGTCGGTCCACTTGGTCCCATCCAGACTCACAGCGCAGTGACACATGCCAGCTGATTAGTGGCTCATTGCAGTGTCAAGACAGTGTATTTTTATATCCCGGTTTGCAGCGTGTGGGGTGCTGGGCCCGTGCTGCTCACCGACCACTGACAGGTGTCACAGTCAAGGACGCCGCTGTCACTTCGTATTAGCAGACACATAAATTCGGACAGGGAGTGAGGGGAGCAGCTAATGTTGAGCGCTGATATTTCTGATTCTCTATCCGGGCAGACATAAATCCAACAAGATGAGTACTTTCTGTCTCCTTTTCAATCTGAATGCCACCCCAAGCTACCTGTCGAGTGCTACAAGTTATTATTGAGACCTTCTACCTTATGCACATGCTGCAAAACAAGTGTTCACACTGGAACAAAAAAAGGCCTAGCTTCTGAGACGCATTCACCTGCTGTAGAGCCATGTGTCTATATAGTTCAAGCGCTGCCTGGTTTGATGTTACTTTGTGTTGTATGTTTACAGTCGTACATCAGTAAATTATATTTGTGGACGTGTGAAATCAGTGACTGATGTGGTGCCATCCTCTTCACCTGGGACCAGATGCATGTATAGCTTCACGATTCAATATATGCAATTCACGTATTCACAATTCCCACAGGCACAAGCCTGATTCCCACCACAATTAGCCATGCTGTAAAAGGATGAAGAGAAGCATGACATAATCTCTGGTTTTTATTTCATTGCAAATCCTTGCTCCACCACTCAATTAACGGGCCAACAAAATGCAATTTTACCAACTGTCCCCATCCAAAGTTTCACCAACAAAACCAGAGCAGTCGTGGCCTGTACCATTAATCCATCACATGAACCTGTAAATCCCCAAAGTTTATAACATTGTTATTGAAACAGACTTTAAAAAGGTTTTCACAATGAAGAATGGAAAATGTAAATGTTTCAAGCTCATTCGAATTCCATGGCTATCCATCCATTAGCTGTTAAAACATTTTACTCAACGACAAAAATAAACCTCATGGTGGCGCTAGAGGAAAAGTCAATGGTTCACTAAAGTCATTAGGTTTCATTCTCTAGAAAAATAGGTGGTAACTTCCATTCTGAGTGTGTTATCACTTCATTAAAGTTAATTGCAACATTTTGGTGACCTAAAACTGCCTTGTTCAGAGTTCAGTTGTACTCTACATGACTCGTGTCACTTCTGGTTCCAAAAAACCAAGATGGCGACTGCCAAAAACCAAGATGGCGACTGCCAAAAACCAAGTTGGTGACGGCCAAAAATCAAGTTGGCAACGGCCAAAAACCAAGATGGCGACGACCAAAAACCAAGATGACGACGACCAAAAGCCAAGATGGTGACAGCCGAAAAGAAATGGTGACTACGTCAACTGACCATTTGAAGTCTGTCTGGGAACCATAAATATCTGTATAAATAGTCATAATGATGCATTCATAATTCAGTCTGAAACAAAATGGTGGACCAAAAGACAGACATTGCTACTGACCTTCCATTAGCATTGGATTAAAGTAATCCTAATGGAAACTGGATTGTGTGTAGACAATCCAAACTAATGTGGCCTTTTCTTTTGAAAGGAGATGTTGCTGCAAAATATTTTACATGTCAATAATAAAACATACAGTACACAGAAATTATATCTGTACACTGTTTGTCTGTGGTTGAATTTTAACAAACTGAGTTTAATCATACAAATTCTGTGATTTATAATGATTAAAGGCGGACAGACGGACGGACAGATAGATAGCTATTGGTTTATCACCGTCCAGTGCTCAGTGGCTGCAGTAATTAGAAAGCTGGGGACATGCATTTGCAATGTCCTGCGAAGGCCCCGATCACCAATAACAGCATTTATTGTTTTCTAATCAGTAGCCCTTTGGCTGCTCCGATCACTCAGTAAATAATGGAGATGTCAATATTGTCCCGGTCCTGTGACTCTGGAGCCCGCTCGCCCCCCCGCCCACGCTCACTCGCTCTCCCTGCTCGCTCACCACTACAAAGCAGCCTCATTAATCACACATTACGTTGAAAAGAGTTCAAGCTGTCAAGTGTTGAAAACTTGCGTGCACATGCAGATGCACATGTGCATGTTGATACGCAAAGACAACATACGTATATATGTGCATGTTCACAACCTGCAGCAAAAGAACAATTGTAACAAATAATAATTTGGTCGCACAAAGAACACACACACCAGGTTGTTTTCCCCCTCCACACACACTCACACACACACACACACACACACCTCCCTCCCTCCCTCCATACGTTAGTGGTCAAGCAGCCAAAATGTCGTCTCGTCACTGAGGCAGCTCCATTGATTAGCACTTCCAGCTTCTGTTCTGGCCCAGGAATTACCCCTCTAATCTTGTAGTGAGTTATTTACTGGAGACCAATCAGCCTGACCAGAGGAATTACCCACTTTGTAACTGCCTGGACGTCCAAAAGGATTCCAGCTACACACACACACACATACACACACACACACACACACACACCCTAATGCGCACTTGTGTGAGATATTCAATGACATATTGAGGTATGTATAAAACAATGTAAAAAAATAAATGTGATTTGAATATAAATCCTCCCTCCTACATCAAACCCTCTCTCTATTTATATATATTTATACATAAATAGAGAGAGGGTTTGATGTATATGTACATACAGTATACATATATATATATATTAGTGCTGGGCAAGGTAACGCGTTATTATCGCGTTAATGCATTAATTAATTAACGCAGACAATTATTTTATCGCGCGTTAACGCTTTTTTTTTAAATTATTATTATTTTGAAAGTCCGTTGCTCACTGGCTCTGAAAACACATACAGACAAACCATGGGTCACAGGAGGGGTGGGATGTTGATCAGTATTGGCTTGGGATGGGCGTCATCACACGTCTCAACCAATGAGAGCATTTGGGGTGGGCCTAAGACTGCTGCAGCGCTCACATGAACCGGGAACAGAAAAGAACTGGCGGGGACAGAAAAATGGAGAAAGGTAGCGAACTCTTACAAGGACATTTTTATTATAAATCTCTTCCAGTCGGCAGAGTTGATAGAACCAAAGTTATTTGTATCCACTGCAAAGGCGAATTTTCTTATCACCGGAGTAATTCGAGTCTGAACTATCACTTAAATGCAATACACATCATTGATGCCAGCAAATCACCCAAGCAAACAGTGGAGGAAGTCTTCGGCAGACTACGTTGGATGCAGCGTGTGGGAGAAGTATAGATAAACAAAAGCAAGACAAGCTAACAAATGCCACAGAGAAGTGGATACAAACTGCAGCCGATTAGTGTGGAAGATGTCGGTCTGAGGAACGTTCTCAAGGTGCGTTCGCATCGCGTTTGGTGTGAACGCACCTTTAGGATCGCAACGAATGACAGCACGTATGAGCCTCCCTCAAAACGCACCATCACAAGAAGAATACACGAGTTGTATGAAAAGGACAGGACTACTAAAGCGCCGGCGTTACAACGTGCACCAGCTGTTGCTCTCACTGGAGACTACTGGACATCGCTGGGTAACCATCATCACCTCGGAGTTACAGCATTATATTGATGAACAGTAGAGCTGCATTCACATGCTCTGACTGTCATGAAAACAGAAGACAGACATTTTGCTCAAACGCGCTGAAACATTTTATTCATGTTGCACAGCAGTGGAACGTTTCACATAAAGTCAGCACACTCTCCTTTATCCATGGCCAATCAAAACTCAATATCTATTATTCCCAAAATGTATATAATGCTCTATTTCAGACTACCAGTCATGTTGGACTCAATCTTGACTTTTTTACTGTTCAGTCCCGTCCACCAAAAAGATTAAGCCGTGCCAGCACTTCAAATTTAAAATCCATTACATTTGAGAAAATAGCACTTAATCCTGCGTATTCAGTCAGAGTGTACAGTGTGCTTAATGGTGGTCTTTCAAGTCCTCCTTCTGCCACAAACCATTCTGCTTTGTTCCCCTTGATTGGCCACAGAACCACATGAAAGCTATATGTTAACGTGGCAGGAAGTGAGTCAACATTTTTCCCCTGACAGGCAGTCCTCCTGTTTCACAAGCTTAATGAGATTTAGGGTTTAGAGTGAACTGGTGTTTAGGTTTGGGCGGCATCCATTTGGCAAAGGTGAATGTGTGTGACACTGAATACAGGAGTTTTGTGTTTTCCGATCTCTATGTAATTACTCGCGATCTACACATCGCAAACCGATTACAGCTGGGAAATGTTGGAATGTCATAACAAAATACAATACGGTAGGATAGAATACAATAGAAAACTGCTCCACTCCCCCACTACCCTTTCCCCCAGCATTCTCCTTTCACACCCTGATCCTCCTCCTCCTCCTCTCGCATTCTGGAGGGGAAACAGCGGTGGCGATAGGCGAAACAGAAACCCATTTTTCAGTTTAAATGCCAAGTGGTTATGTAGCATAATATTCAGTGAGAAATTAACCATCTCTCCCCTGCAGCCTGTCAAGAAGTAGAGACTGAGGGAGCACAGGCTGAGGCAGAAAAGGGGGGGGTGTAGATTTCTCCAGCGCTGAGTTTGAATTATCAACACAGGCTTTTTGTGGCTCTACTGCAAAGCAGCCTTCAGTCACGTTGCGATCGAAATAGCTGGTAAATGTCCAGTGCGCTCAGAGATCAAATAGTCTGCTTTGTGCAAATGGCAAAGGTCCATAAAGACAGTTTGACCTCAGAAGATTGTTTGGAATCCCACGACTATTTCCACAGTGCAATGCGTGGATCTGTCCGCGTCCACGCCTAGGCCCACTCCCGAGTGTGTTAACGAGTATTAAAGCAGCAAGCTACTGGGCTAGCTAGAGAACAAAATAGAACCATAGACGGTATATAAGAAGTGGGTGTAGTCATCATGACCTCACTCATTGGTTTGTGGACTGCCGTTATGAAGCCTTGAGTTCGGCGATTTCTCTGTGGCCATCTTGGATATACGGCCGTCACCATGTTGGTTTTTTTGCAACCGCTGAACAGAAGTTCCCATATTTGGAATGCGGAGGAGTGACGTATACAGTTCTGGTAGCGGCACCGACCTGTCAATCACAGTAAGCCCGCCCTATGGTCTATTTAACTCTAAATGGCCAAAAAACATAATTTACTAAATGAACATCATGCTGTAGTGAAGAAGACTAGAGCTTGAGACCATAAACTCATGTTTACAATGTTTACTGAGGTAATAAATCAAGTGAGAAATAGAGTAATTTTTTCATAGACTTCTATACAATCAGACTTCTTTTTGCAACCGGAGGAGTCGCCCCCTGCTGGTCAGTAGAAAGAATGCAAGTTTTAAGACACTTTCACACAGGTTGCGGAACTAATTGGTCATGTGCGGGTGGCTTTTCGTGATGTTCGAATGGGCTCAGAGGACGGAAAGAAAACCACGAGCTAGTTAGCTCACATGCTAGCGGGTTAGCTCACTATAGCTACCTTACACACCATTCAGATGACATGACACTTTTCGTGAAGTTGCAAATAGATACAATTTTTTTTAACAAACTCCAATTTGCAAAACATTGCAATAATTAAATAAAGCCAAACAAACAGCGAGGCGCCGTTTGTCACGATCTTGGTTTTGGTTTAGTTTGTTTTTCTGTTTCATTTTGAAGTTCCCTCCCTCCGTGTTTGGGTGACTTCCTGTCTATTTATTTTTTCCAACTCACACAGACAATCCACAATAAGGCACATGCATCTTGATCAGTAAGCGCTGTTCGATGGGAATTAAGAATGGAAGAGACTATGGTTACATCAGGGCCAGTAGAGCAATTCAAGTTTTAAGACACTTCCGCTTTAGCTTCAATCTGCAGAACTGGAGGTTGCCTCCTGGGTTTGCCGCAATATTTACAATTTTGCAGCCGGGAGGCGTGTTCATGTGTTTTAGTTTGGAAGAAATTCTTTGTAATACAGGTCAACATGTCACAGGCGTCCCAGGACTCTGCTTACTGATTGGCTCCAGTATTAACAATTGAAAATAATTTGTTTTAAAAATAAACAATGCAACTGTTTCCTCTTGCACAGACCAAAATCTAAAAAGCGTAAAGTTTTGAAAAGGCAAATATTTTGTCTTAAAATATGATTGTTTTGCTAATTCAATGCCCTTGGACAGGGGAACTCGCTCATCAGGCCCTTTTTTGTTTGCCCAGGAAACCCTGCGCCACATTTAGGCCCTTTTATTCCTCTGGAGCAGGATGGGATCGATACAGGCTTTCTGAAGTGGCTCCTCCATCCATTCCCTTGCGTTAACGACAGCCATAACTCACTGGGCTGGCAGGAGTGGAGGTTCATATATATATATAAATATATATATATATCTCACCCCCAGAGCTGTGACCTTTCTGTCTCCCCACTGACAGCTCCTACAGAAAAAGGTGTCAATTAATGACATTTAGAAAATTTCATATCACTCCCAATAACTCCGAGGCTTTTTACAGGAACTCTTCTATTGGCACTGAGGACTCGTGTGGGTGTTGGCAAAGCGGGGGAGAGAGAGAGAGGACTCCAACCCGTCATTAATGTCACTTGGTTTCCATGTCATCATTCTAAACTCAGGATGGTATAAAGGGCAATACATCACTGTGATTGTGTTCAGAATGATCCATTAGTCATTACATATTTCTTTGTCCAGTCTCTTGTGTGCCCCAAGCTTTTTTTATTCTTTTGTAAATAAATATAGTGAGTATGTCTTAATATCTTAAAATATCAGGAGTTAGATGGAATAACATAAGGTTCTTATAGCTCCAATGGCTGAAATATATGAAATAATGTGCACAGTGCTGTTGTTGTGTTGGCCTTTTCACTCATTGGCTTTGACTATAATCTTTTTTTTTTTTCCTGCCTCTGTACTGTATCAGTTCCATATCAGTGCAGTTTATGGCGAAGCAGTGCATTGGTTACCTTCTAGTGTTCAGGAGTAAACAGCCGGCGGGTGACATAACCTTTCATGTAGCGCCAGGCTTGTACGTACACAAATAATTGAAGCCCTTGACCCTGTCCAACAGCACCGGGCTGTAAGTACAAACCTGACATTTTGATACCGCTCCGGGGGGCCCCCTTCCACCACTTATTTTTATATTTCAATAATCCATGACGACGGGCGAAGGAAAAAGAGAGAGAGAGAGAGAGAGAGAAAAAAAGAAGGGAGTATGTGGGAAGTGTGAATGATTAAGATTGTCAAACTCAAATAATGCACTTAGAAGACAGACTATAAATCAGGTTTTGTGACATTTTCGAGAAACCCCGGCGCACTGTGTGATGCGAGGAATGCCGGGGTTCTTATAGCGGAAATCACCCATGCAATCGCACGAACACCCATACACACACGTGCCCCCAAATGCCATTCATTCATTATTAATATATAGTATATTTATTTATTTCAGGCCTGGCTTTCTCAGCTGCTGGATGCCTGTAACCTTTTCGGTGCAATATCCGCCTGTGTTTTGAGGTCTTGATAATGATATCTGCTTGTGTGTGTGGAGGCCGGCCGGGAGGACAGTCACCAGTGGGAAGGTCAGTGGATGATGGCCGCTGAATTTGCCGTGGTGAGAGTACACTAACGCAGCAATGGACGGGCGGTTAAGGACGGACAGCTATTGACAGCGGTGAGGGAGGGAAGTCACAGCGTAGCACCCCCCCGCCCCCCCCAACAGTGGAAGGATGGCGCTTGTTTCTCCATCGACTGAGGCCCAGGCTTCAGTCGATGGTTATCTTCTGCCTATTACTGCTCCTGCCTCCCCCTCCACCCGGCCCTCCTCCTTCCCTCCCCCCCTTTTTTTTAAGCATTCCCACTTTAATCATTGCCGCTGAGATGTTGTTTGCTGTCACCTCCACCGAATTTACAACACCATCAACGGCATTTGCATATTGCCTAATATGGACATTTCCAATTGAGGCTGTCCCTCAGCTGCTGATGGCTTGTGTGTTTCATGGCTGTTATCCCCCCCCCCCCCCCCCATCTCCCCCATCACTGCAGCAATGTCCAGATAAGAGCGATGAAGTTAATTCCTGACCTCCCGATTGACTCGTTCCAACCCACTGTCATTTGTTCTGTATCAGTGGTGGTTACACTACAACCTGCATTACTTGGCTTTGTACCACTGCAATGCGTGTTAAATCTTGGAAATGAAGTAGCTTCTCCAAACCGTACTGATTTGTAAATCAAAAGAATAGTTTGGCATTTTGTGCTTATTTGCTTGCTGAGGGTTATATTAAAGGCAGTGGCGGGCTGTGCATTTTATACCTGGGCCTTCAGTGCCTTATTATTTGTTTCTAGGGGTGTAACAATACACGTGTTCGTATTAAACCGTTCGGTAACAGGCTTACGAACCGAACAATACGTTTGAATAATACTAGTGCATTTGGAAAATGCAGAAGCTTGAATTGTGTGAAATATAATTTCGGTGGAGCCACTGCGCTCAACCTGGCAACCCACCCAACGTGCTGTCTGACACGCCCACAATCTCTACACAATCCCCATTTCTCCAGACCATAATTCTTGCTTTGTAAAATAAAACAGATACATGAATACGCGCATGACGGGATACTTCGTCATTAACGGACAATGCATATAGTCAAAATCAACGTAATTAACACATTGACAAGAACAAACTCACAAGAACCAGTCACATATATTTATATGACAACAAAGCATGACAAATCAATCCAGCAAGACTGCGGTGCTAAAACACACACTGCCACACACTCAAGAGCACCATTCAAATAGTATTCACATCAGAGGGAACAATATTAACCATATCATAAAAACGACACCATAGAGGAGAACCTATTTATTTGTCATATACATATACACAAAATTTGACCTCTGCATTTAACCCATCCCTAGCTTATAGGGAGCAGTGGGCTGCTGAGAAGCACCCGGGGAGCAGTTAGGGGTTCAGTGTCTTGCTCAGGGACACTTCGACACATAACACGTCACAGCCAAGGATCGAACCGTCGACCCTGGGTTACAGTAGTAACAGTAGTAACGCTATTGCAGATGTAAAAACACAAAAGCAGTTCACTTACCAAAGCTGCTGTTCACTTAAAGACAAAGTCCATCCTCCTTTCTTTGTTAATGAAGAGTTTAATGACGCGGTTGTACAGAACAGTTCTGTTCCAGCCAGAGGTCCTCCTGCGAACGTGTTCGTTGAGTTGTAGATCCACTCTGGTCTCAGCAAAAGTTTTCAAAAGCACCGTAGCTTGTAAGTGTCCTGCCGTGCTATGGTGTCTTGTTGCTGCCTTGGTTAGCCACCTCAGGTTAGCGTAGCGTAGCTCCAAACACCAAGATGCTCAGTTGCAAATAAAACGTATTCCCAGCCATAAAATGTGCAAAGCTTCTCCGACGCTGTTAGCCAGGAATACCGTTCATACAAATCCTTTTCCTGGCTGGGTCAGGGCTGCTAGCTGTGGGGTAGGCCGACCCTTTTTTACAGCTTTTCTGGAAATGTCCATCTCCCAAATCCGTTTCTCCTCCTCTTTCAGCCATTGAGTGTTAAAAAAACAAAGCTACACCAAGCTAAACGCTAAAAATGTCATGTCAATGTCATAACTTTTTCCATATCTTTCAACTTGAACTCTTACTATTACTAAGTTCTGCTAGCTAGCTTCAGCTTCACAACAGTCACGCTAGCCCACTGACCAATCACAGCCGCACGTTAATGCTGATGTACTTGTAGGCCACCTAGACAGCTCTGACTGTCAAAGAATACACCCAACATGTCAAACTAAATATCTGATTGGTTGAACACTATGACAATCAACAATATCGTCCCCATTTACTTAAACTGCAAAGGCTTCCTTGCGGGCCTCAGGCCTCTCTTCTTAACTAGAGACATAGAGGTGAAATCTGATTGGATAAAAGCTCTACTTCAAACAAGCTGTGCTGGAAGCAGTGCTGGAAGCACAGCAACAGAGGAAGATAGTAGCTGTGCAATGAGAAAATAAGCTAATGGGAAAAATAATTATAATACATGTAGTGTATTTATGAAAAATTATTAAATTATAAAATAGCTATAACTTTGTGATTCTGTCTAGGCCAGCAGAGAAGGCTTTGCAGGCCCTGACGGCCCACCACTGATTAAAGGTGATTATAACCCAGCCAGGAGACTTATTTTATTTTAGTACAAAGACTGGAAACAAGACTGGGTTTAAAAGGTGAAACCTTAGAAATGAACACCTTATTCGCTTAGCATAGCATAACGACTGGAAGTGGGGAAACAGCTAGCCTGGCTTGGTCCGAAGGTAACACAATCTGCCTACCAGAACCTCTACTACTAATGCATTATATTTTGTTTGATTCCATAAAAACCAAAGTTTAAAAGACTCATTTTCTTTTAATGAGTTGAAAATGTTAAAGAATATAGTTAGAATCTGTTTTGAGTTTAGAAAGGCCCTAAATTCATGAGTTACAATTCATAAGGACTTTTTGAAAAGACATTTTAAATACGTTAAAAATGGATAAAATGCTAAGAAGTTGTTCATTTTACAGTGTAATTACATTGGAGTAAAGTTCTCACCGAAAAATTACCCAATAACTCTTCTCCCCCTTTTTCAGGTATGTTGTCGATATTAACTTGGCTGAAATAATTTTGAAATGTTTATGGAACATTTTGAGTTATTGAGAGATACATTTTGTGGAGTGTAACGATTTCAAAATCTATGGTCATATAGCCGAACCAGGCCGTAGGATGAACTGACATTTTTTCAGCCTTTCTCGTCAGATGGAGAATTAACTAAACAAAGGTTATCCTGAGATGGAACTAGTTGATGCTGTAATCTCAGCTAGTTGGGCGGAAAACCCCACCTAACCCTTCCCACTCACTTAATATACATATGACCCAGCTCTAGTCCAGTGCAGCAGACACACTTTTTACTAGTCTCAGCAGCTGATGTTTTAGTCGCAGCCCTATGCCCCACCTTCAGTTAGAAGACCAGGTAGGGACCCCCAGGCATCTACATGGCCACAAACCATAAGCTTTATGGGCCACAAGCTCTCACGTGTCGACCATTGACGACCAATGGAAATAGAAATACTTGTCTAACACAAAGATGTTTCAGAAATCCTGGACTTGTCTGACTATTTAACATTGACTGCATCACATGGAACCGAGATAGCTTCTCTGTAATGGATTGAAACAACTTTCCAGCTAGCCTCTGAAACTGAACAGGCAAAAGAACTGATCATTCCAGTACTTGTGATGAAAGGCTGGCACATGTCCCATACCATCATCGGTGTCAAAGAAAACAACGAAAAAAAAGGTTACACTACCAATTGACAGTATTGTTCGAGTTTCGTGGAGCTGCCAAGCCCTTTAAAGCGGTCAGGACACCCAGGCTCAGTAACCTCCTGAAGTCGCCGATTGTTGTCTGGCAACTGTCAACAAATATATAATGGGTGGGTTCCAATACCCATGCTACCATACTATTTAGTATTCCAAAAAACAATTCAGCATGTCCCAATATGTGAAGCGTAGTATGCCAAAAATACCATGATGTCTTACTACATTTCTGGCTAATCTGACCAACAATCCTTTGGGTCAGAAGTTCAAGGCGCAATGATATGTTGAAAAATGTCCTAATTTAATGCATGATGCAGTACGTATGTACCGCAGTGGGTGGGGGTTTGGGGGATTGTTGACTTAAAACTGCAATTTTACATTTTGGACCGTTAATAGGCTATAGATATCGCCCCAAAAGCTCAACAACACAACTTGCTATAGTTGAATAATTATTGTATTATGTATGCGTAGGCACAGCCTTTGTCAGAACATACAATTTGTCTGGCAATGTTTTACCTGTAAAATCATATTCTGTAAATCAAAAGAGCAGATTCAGAAAACTTTGAAATAAGGTTGCTGGCTCCAGCAACGTATCAACAGTACACAGATTTGATCTCCTCTCCTTACTCTCGGTAGGAAAGTGTCAAACTATTTCTTGTAATTTTTTTTTTTCCAATTTCTGGTTTTGTCCGTACAATCATGTCCAATCAGGAGAATATAGGCGCACAGCTAAAGGATCTTTACCCAGCTACCAACACTCCCCTCCTCCTCTTGTCCTTTAGCTGCATGTTGTTTTGATACACAGCTGCCATCTGTGTGAAATATTAATGCAGTGGGCTGATTTGGGGTGTCGAGCAGTGTCACTCATTTGGCTTTTAATCATGCGGCAGCTTGAGGAAAAAAAGAGGGGGAAAATAACTTCCCTTCCTGGGTGGCTGTCAAAGTCTTCCCAAAGTCATCCGGCACGTAGGGCGTCATGCCTGTCGCCCGTCTCTCCTTTCTCATTGACAGCTGCATTTTTGGCTCGACTCCGAGTGGCTGAGCGCTTTCACGTCTAGCCTCGCACTTTCAGCCAAAACAAGGACGCCAGCCATGAAAATTTAAATACAACGCCGTCTCATCGCTTACACTTACACACACACACACACACACACACACACATACACATACATGGGCCTTCTTTGCTGAGAGGGACAAATTAAGAAGATGCTACATTTTTCAATGCATTTTTACTCAAATTGGAAGAGCATTTGCGATTTTGATGCATTGCAGGCAGTGATGAATGTGTTGGCCAGATCCTGAGATGTTAAGTGGCTGCATCGTGTGTGTGTGTGTGTGTATGTGTGTGTGTGTATATACACACAAAGTGAATGTCACACCATAAGCTGCCTTAAAGAGTTGGAAATTCAATGGGGCGTTAGTTTAGGACTAAAATAATTTCTCAAAACTATCATTGAGAAAAATGCTCTTTGTTGCTTCCCACAGGAGAGAAACTGGTTTCAATGGCAGAAAGGGTCCAATGTGTGATTAATGTGATCGCATTTATAATTCAGCTAAAACACGTTAAGTATCATTATGACATTAATCAGCAGACTGCATTGACAGCATGAATGTTTTAGCGAATTCAATAACCATCAGCTCTGTCATCATTTAAAAACAAACTATATGTCTCTCTAAAGCAAACAACATAGAAGCTTTGCCACTGTGATACCTGTTCACAATAAAAGAGTGACAAATCAGATTCATACATCTCTCCACTTCCCTCTAGAGTATAACTCATCCCCCCCATTGGTCCATTATCTGGGTTTTTAATAAGGGCATCTAATTAATATTTATAGTATAATTGCTTGTTTTCTCCTTTATTTCCTTGAGAAAGAAGTAACCGGCCTAAAATACTGTTGTTGCTAATTAAGACAAATGCATTAATTATTAAAGATGCAAACATGTCAAGCAAGCATAACTAATTATTCCAGCGTGTTAACAGTTGTTTAATGTTAGCGGCAGCTGAATTATTTAGCGCGTGTGCCATATTTGGATTGTTTGAAATGTGCCGTGGTAAGTGGGGTGAAGGGAGTCGCAGCAGGATCTCAGAGAATCTGAGGGGGAGAAGCGGCACGGGGAAAACTTTTACAGATGGGGCCCCGCCGAACCGTAATTGCTTGTTACAGGTGAATGTGAACAGGATGAGGAGGTGGGAGGAAGAGATGGTGTTAATTTAATGCACTACAAAACTGTCAGCTTTTGGCCAAGGCAATGCAGAAGATTCTTTTCGTCCTGATGGGTTTTTTTTTGTATTTGGAGGTAAAGACGTCAGGGAGTGAAGATAACTGGATGTGACTGCAGACAATTTATGTTGTTATGTCTTAATTGTCACCTGATGTGCATGCAATCTGGAACGCTGACATAAAAAAACGTCCTCCCGGCGGGAGTGTCGGGATTGAGGTGCGAAGACAAACAGGTTTGATCCGATCAAACCGCACAACGAGCTGGATTTGACCAATTTAGGCAGAGTCCGAGTGTGATGTCGTCCTGTCTGTCTGTCTGTCAACGGCCCGTGACCGAACAACCACCGAAACTTGGCTTATTAAACTATATTCGGTCCGCACAAGGGGATCGTGCTGTTCCTCCCCCGCCTCAGGCAAACGCACAAAAACCTGCATCCGCACACACACAAATCTTAATGCAGAGCCCAATTAAGTCGCTTTGGTGGAAATCGCTACAGTACCAGCGTTTTTTAGCTCATAAAGACTGTCATAAGAAAAATTGGCAATTAGTCGCGAGCCGAAATAGCTGTCAGTTCGAATCATTCCCGTTGTTTCCCTCTTCACTTTTCACTTCCATTGTGATAACTGTCAAGTGTGATGGTCTTCGTAAAAGTAATTACACAAAGCTCAGTATAATCACAATATGAATCATGATATGTAAACATCCATATGGTCTGCCTCCCATCCCCAAGAAAAGCATTGGGAGTCTTGTCTCAGGAAAGTTTAGTCATTGTTTTTCATTTGATCAAATCAATACAGTCTGTCATTATTAAGAGAGAACATTCTCTGGCATTGTGTATATATACATCACACCTGGCTGGTAATTACAGTCATTACATTCAGTTGGCATAATTTCACCCTTGGGATTTACATAATATTGTAGGATGTTAAAAATAGAAGAAGTACTACTTTATTAATCCCTCTTGAGGAAATTCATTCAAATAATATTCGTAATAAAAAGTTTTAAAATAAAATAAATATTCTGTTTGACTATACAAATGACATATACACAAAGACAAACTTTGAGGAATAAAATAATTAAAAAAAGAAAAGAAAAAACTGCATGTAATATTTTAACCTTAAATTTCACACATGGGCTTTCAAAAGGACAGTGTTCACAAGATTCCCTCCGACGCCCACTATAAACTTTGGTAGCATGTCATGCAGCATTGGCACTAATAAGGTGCTCTTTCTGTGTGCTGTGTTGCTTCTAAATTGTGTGGTTATTCTAAAGCTGCAAACAACCTCATCTGTGGATTCAGAATGCCATTTTTAGCAGGAAATTGTAGATCAGGTAGCTTGGCTATTTTAAAACGGCAGGTTTGCGCAAGATGTCGCGCTACTGACGATTCTCTCTGACCAATCAGTGGTCTAACCTCGAGATGAGGGAGTAGGAAGTGCAAAGGTGATAACTAATTTCCGGGCTTTAGGACTCATTCATCACTCTATAATGCTGTGCTGCTCCAGGACTCCAGTTAAAACAATGATTTGGTCACAACCATGTGTGATTGTAATCTACTTTTGGGGCTTTTTAGAAAAAAAGAATGTACTAATATTAACTAAAAACTAACTACCTAAAAGAATACCCATAGTATAACTATACTATAAACAGCAGGTTATTTTCCTGACCTCCTTCACTAATCAGCACTCACTAACACACACACACACACACACACACACACACACACACACACACACACACACACGCACAGCCTCTTCTCTGAAGTGTGATTTATAAGCTGATTCTGACTGGAGGAGACGTGACAGTTGCTTTCATTTTCTTCTATATATATTTCTCACCTTGTCGCCAAGGTCACTGGTGAGCAAACCCCTCTCCAAGTTTTTCCAGCACGCTCCTCTTTCGTCCTCCTTCCACCCCCTGCCTCCCTCCCTCCCTCCTCCTTGATGGCCCCATGAATCATCCCGTCTTCCCCATCGAACCCTCCAACGCCTCCTTTCCCACCGCAGCCACCCCAACTTCCCCAATCCTTCTTCATTCCCGCTAACAATTTGGTAATGAAATATTGATTTTTAGTTAGATTCAAATAGATGTTATTAACTTTGCATTGATAAATCGTTCCCCTCTCTTTTGTCTTCGTTTCTCCCCCCTCTCTCTGTTTTGGATAGAGTGCTGGTAGTAACACCTGATTTACAATAAACCCCGGAGGCCCGATGTGCTACATGACCTACAGTGCTCCTCCCTGTTTCCCCCCCAATACGTACACACTTTTTCACTCTCCTTGCATTGAAAGCAGTGAATATATACTGATTACCTGTACTGTGGTCAATGACAGCGGCTTATACCATATTTTATTGAATATGGTGAACTCGGATGAGGTGCCCTTTTCAGAGTGAGTCATGCATGGCATTGCAACGTCCTCTCCAACCCAACGGGAAAACATGATTACTCTATCAGCACGCGATGAAATGTTTTGCTGCTATAACAAAAGACCGTTTTGAAACGAAGAAATGCCTTCTGCTGTAAGATGAAGACGTAAGGGCGGAGTACCGGGAGGTTTTCTGGCGAGCCGCTACGCAAACAGGATTGACATAATTAAAAACATACAAAAAATGTAACGGCAATAACAACACACACACATACAAAAGAAAGAGAGAGAGAGAGAGAGAGAGGGGCTGTGAACTTGTGATCTGGCTAGCTGTCATCTATCTCCCTGTCTCCCTCCCCCAGCCAATCACGTTTGGTAATCTGGCTCGGTCCCCCCCCCCCCCCCCTTCCTGTGGTCTTTTGATGTTATTTTAACACTGACCCAGCTCGCAGTTGACTTTTGTTGGCATGTTTTACATGAATATCAAAGTTCAAAGAAATACATTTGGTGCGTAAACACGATGAGAAACAGAGGCGTCCCCATATTTGTCAATATAACTATTACATGCATTTAGCGCTGCTGGTGGCTGCTGCAGTGTCACTGCCGACATGGGCCAGAGAGCAGGACCAGAGTCCAGACAGAGGATGCATGATGGCTTAAGGGGGTTTCAGAGCAGTTTCCAGAACAGAACTGCTCGCCATCAATTCGCCGAAGTATGCTTTTATTTTATTTTGCTGAAATCTCCAAATGTCAATAGTTTTAGATACCAAATCACAGCATGGATTTGTTTTATGATGTTACTCAAGGTGTACAAATGGTATCAACCCTAACATTGCTGCAACAACTTGTGAGACAAAAGTGAGCATGGGAAGCACCATGATATACTTCCATCATAATGTAATAAGCCCTTTTACACCCATACACTGTATATAAGAAGTCACCCATTGGTTTGTGGACAGCCGCTTTGAAGCTTCGAGTTCGGTGATTTCACCGTCACCATCTTGGATTATGGCCATCGCCATGTTGCTATTTTTTTCAACCAATGAACGGAAGTTGCCATATTTGGAATGTAGAAGAGTCACGTAGAGATGCATACGACTCTTGTCGCCGCAGCAACCTGTCAATCACAGTAAGCCCGCCCTAAAGCTCTGCTTTATGGTCTATTTGACTCTAAATGGACCATAATTTACGAAATTAACATCATGCTGTATTGAAAAAGACTTGAAACTAGAGACCATTAACTCGTGTTTACAATTTTTACTGAGGTAATAAATCAAGTGAGAAGTGACTGACTTCGTTTTGCAACCAGAGTAGTCGCCCCCTGCTGGTCAGTAGAGAGAATGCAAGTTTTAAGACACTTCCTCATTAGCTTCACTCTGCAGAACCGGAGGTTGCCGCCTGTTTACACCCCAAACTAAAGAGACAAAAATGGGTACATGTGGATATGTACTTGTTCTTGTAAAGAGGGTTTGGTGGGCTGAGTCAAAAGTCAAGGAATGATTTAAACTCCCTGAGATGTACTCTTTGGATGCGGGCAGTAGAGACTGTTGCACTTGCACGACGCTTTTTAAAATTCCCTTTGTCATTTTTGTGTCAATTTATTCTCCTCAGTGACTGATAGCTTTCCGAGGCTTCGGTTTGGTTTTGAAGGAAATCTCAGTGGCTGTAATTTGTTCCCTTTTTAGATGTTTGTTTTGTCTCTGACAGTATTGCTGAAATGGAACTGTCAGCTGGAAGACAGACTTTGAACATGAAGGCTTTCATTTTAACAATGGCAGCGGTTGATGTTTTAACAATGTGAGTTTGCTAACTTGACTGATATGCTTATTGGCTCTCGCTGTCTTCTAACACTGTTGTTTCATACTGCGATCACACATCTTCTTACTGTTACATAAAATGGATTTCATTGATTTTTTTACAACAATGACATTTCAATTAGTTTCCTAGCATGGCCTGCTTTCTGCAGCAGACGTCACTGCTTAGTTTCAGAGCTTCCTGCACACACACCGACCCCCCCCCCGCCCCACACACACACACACACACACACACACATCTCCATCCAGTATTGAAAACCAGCTATTTGACACAAGATGGACGTGGTGGACAGGCAGAGCCCAGGGGACACAACCGGGGTTGCATACGAGGCGTCCGTTACAGGGAGGGCCATTTACATTTCTCCCTGCGCGTTTTCACTGACAGCGACACAATTTCCTGTTCCGTCTGGCGAGCTTTTGACTGCGAGCCAGGACTGAAATGTAATCTTTTGGGGCTCGCAGCGCGCTCGGCCTCCCCAGAGTATTTCTACCCCCCCCCAAAACCTTGAACTCTGCTCGGGAAAATCTTTTATTCCTGGTGCCTGTTTTTATTTTAGCCCCGAGAAACAGAGGAGCGCTCTAAAAACAGACTGACTAATATCCTGGCCATGAAATGACTCCACTAGCCCCTAGTTGGATTAGGTGCACACACACACACACACCACACACTTGCAGCATTACTGTAGAAGCATTCCGATTACAGGCCACTCCTGTCTGACAATCTCCTTGCCAGTCTTTTTTTTTTTCTTGAGTGTTTCCCTATTTGTATAAGATTTAATATATTTCCAGTCATGCATGCACTGGAAGATTGAGGCAGAGAGAGACAGAAAAGGTATTATGTGTCGAGGAGTCTCCACCATGACCTGGAATGTGGCCGGGGAGCGTTGTGTTTGAGGTCATGTTGATTTCTCGGGAGAACGGCTCTCTGTAGGTTTATAGTAACAAGGAAACACGGCCTCTCTCTCTCTGCTGCTGCCACTGTGATTTATGTTTAGACAACAGATCACTGTGCCAGACAGCCTCACACATTATGACACTGTGCACACGTACTGCTGGGCTCGTTTGTGACAGTGAGTGGCACAATTTAAATATATATGCGCCTTATCTATCCTCCTTACACATGGAATATTGTAGTACTTTTGTGAGAAATGTGTATGTTGTTTATTGGGAATTATTTTCATATTGTTTCATATATATATATATATATATATATATATTTATATATATATATATATATATATATATGTTCATCACGGTTGTTAATTATAGTGTATACCAAATGATCTTGGTATCCTGGCTGTGAGAAGCCATATTACAATTGTATCATTTGCACAGATTATTTACCTTTTTGTGAGTGCATGTAACCAGTGCTTGGCGGCGCTACTAGTGGTCAAAAACTCTACAAGGTCCCTTTAAGTCACATCTCATAGGGCATTTTATTCCCTCAAAAGAAATTTGGAACAAATTAGAACATGTACAGCCAAAGTTACAACAACTTCCCATTTCATGGCGAATGTTGTTGTTTTTGCCGCAGCGCCACCGCAACATAGTTCCATGTATTGTTAATCCTTTAATACATTTTCATTGCAAAGGTCTTAAGATCATACTAACCAAATTTGTAGTCAATCGGGTGAAATCTCTAGGAGGAGCAAAGCACAGCGCCTTGAAATGGTTAAATAACGACATCAAATTAAAAATGGACGACTTTCTGTTGCGTTTACGGTATACCTCCAGAATGCTTTGTTTTATACGTCTCTCACCATGTCACATATACCTACCAACTGTCATACAGATAGGGGAAGCGCAGTGGTAGGGCTACTCAAAAGAGGAGTCTATCGAGCCAATTTTTCATACCGGAGCTCGACACCGATATCAGACGGCTATTTTCGCCACGACTGACTCGCTTGCCAAATTTGAAGAGTGGACCAGTAGCCCAAGCACCTCTTTTTGCGCTCTAATACGTACGAGAATAATAATAATAATCCTTAGAAGAACATAGGTCCTCTGCTCCGACTTCGTCGGTGCTCGGGCCCTAAATATACTCAATGGAGAATAACTTAACATTTGCCTTCCCTCAGGTAACATTGATGTTTCCGTTAATGATATGGCACTGTAAGAAATTGTTTAAGTCTAACGCCTCAGTGATCAATACAAGCTGGGGAGGCGCCCAGTGAAACTGTAAAACAGCGCTGAGACGGCACCGCATATAATCCTCCTGCATCCCCGTAGATGGTTTTACAATAGCGTGACCTTTGCTGGGCTCTGGAAGATGCACACCCACTTCCCTCCAACCTAGCTCAGTGCTATAAGGACACATTAAATCTAGATAGGACTGCTGTATTAAGTGGGGAGACTGTCTCATGCTACGTGTAGATAACCTTGTGTTATTAGCTCCCTGATGGCCAATCAATATGCCACTTCCTAGCTGCTGAGGATGAACCAAGTCCCTCACCTAGATAATCATCTCTCACTGTCTGACGCCAAATAATTGGTAGCCTCTCAATCCCAGCTTGGTTGACAGGGAGAGGTTTGCATATTAAAAACACCGCGCTAACAGTCTATCATCCTGAATAACAGATAGAATAAACATGCATATAGATAATATTTTGAGATAATTGAGCTGGGATGCATCCCCAAACCCCAAGGAGCAAAAAATAGCTTGACGAAGAGAAGCTTAAAGTGTACTGTTGATCGTCGCCGTAAGGCCGTGCGTCATGAGGGAAGGACGGTGTTTATGACTGTGTCGGGAAAAGAACTGCAGCAGAGAGTTTAGTCCCTGATGGCCGTCTCTCTGTGGAGTGGAGAAATCATCCTCCCGCTGAGCGGCGGGTCCCCGGCGGACAGAATAGACATGGATGATGAGGATGGTGATGATGTTTAAACGAAAAAAACTCCCTGTCCATCTGTCCACATCGGCACTTCTGCCGCCCCTCATGCTGCCGCTCTCCCTCCTTCTCCATGTTCTCTGTTCTCTCTCTTTCTCCTCCTGTAAGCACACTTGAAGGCTAGTTTCCAAAGCACTGTGTAGCACATTTGTACCCAGCTGCATTTCTTCATGCCTCATGTTTCTTCTCATGTTTCCAGATATTCAAACAAGTGAAGTGAGGAGCTCACTAATGAGGTTTCTATCAAACAGTATTCAGTAATTACGGGAGATCCTAGATGGCACCCAAGAGATAAATTGAATGAAATATAATCCACAAAGAAAAGTTCTAAGAGTCTTTCTACTCGTCAGAAAGGCATTCCAAATGCGTATACATTTATTAAATACTCTAAATCATTAGTATGCCTAAGAACCCTCCATAAAGGTTCATGTTAGGTCTGTGATAAGGAATTAGAGATAAAGGTAATTTAGAGAGGAAGCTGTCTCTGGTGGGTAAAACTAGTCTCTAGTCTCTTCAGCTGCACAACTACAGTTAAGATTATGAGCAACACAAATGTTTTTTTTACAGAGTCAATACAATGTACAATCAGAAGATAAGCCTAAATACAGTATTCAGTCGTAAGGATGAAAGCTATGTACATGAGTTATGTCGAGATGGCGCCCTCACTTTTATGAATTCCCAGATGTGTGCCGTCAACACATTCCCACTCCCGACTTGTCAAATAGTGACGCTTGGTCAGTGCTCAGAAGCTTTGAACTATGATGCTCTATGTACCTCTCTAGCGTCGGTTTTGGACGTATCGGGGACAACGTGTCCACTTGCTCGTGTCTTTTCTAAACGTACGTGAGGTTTAGGCAACGAAACCACTTAGTTGGCTTTAGGAAATGAGTGTGGTTGACTTTAACTGACTGACTTGACCCTTCCATTCCCTCCCGCTCACCCTCTGTGGATTATTTAGCAAGTTGCTCTGGCTCACCTGTAGATTCTCAGTTACTCCTGTTCAGACTTGCTACCAATGCCAGTAGGCTCGGGTAGTATAAACTGGAACTTGAACTCAATACACAGCTTGTTTGCTGCTACCATAGCTAGCTTTTATTTGTTCTACTGTCTCTACTGTAGTTAGCGGTTAACATTCGCAGAAGCATCTGCCAAAATATCTTCAGGCAATACATTTTAAAGTACAAGTAAACAGAGAAGCAAGAAACTTAGACATGAATGTGCATGTCCAATCCTAGAGTTTTCACACTGTGAACCGCTAAGTAACCCAACAGTGGCACTGACCTTTTTTGTCTAGACTGGAGTTAAGGTCACTGGGTGTCTCTCTGTGGAATCAGACAGTGGCTGGCAGGGTAAACTTTAGATATAGCTGTCATCTCTCTGTCTCTGCGTCCCATGGTGGTACTGAGGGCATGTGCGTTTGTGCCAGTCATACAAGGGCAACATCAAGACGCGACGTGAATGTCAGAGTGGGAGAACGACTGCTCTAATATCCAAACATATGGAGATCACTGCCAGCAGTGGCGGCACTCGAGCCTCCAGGATAGAAGCCGGATGGTGGATGTCGTGGAAGCTGACAACCGGCCGAGTGGCTGCCCAAGGTGGGGGGTGAACGCTGCTGCTGCTGCTGCTCCCGGGGGCGCGGCTGTGGCCAGGCGCCAGGGGAGCTCCCGGGGAAGCTTCAGACTTGGAAGGGGGGTGAGGGGTGGAGGCTGTCATTGCTGGATCAGTGGAAGAGGCGTGGACCCCGTGGACCCAGGTTCAGCGTGCGGCACTCGGGGGACGATTCGAATGCAGCACAGAAGCTGGGGCTGCTGACCTCTGCAATACAGCGCAGACGCACTAACTCACTGTCACGCAAACATCAAAATACATACTGTACACACACACACACATGCAAATATATGTGCACAACATCAACCATTTTGTGCGTGTGCCTGTAGGAGTGCTCCAATGTTTGACAAACTTTTTAATAGTTATTTTTCTAATGGTTGTATTTCTACATCTACAATTCCCCCTTAACAAATACTATGAATGTCTGAGTGACTTAAACATTCAGGTTACCTCTCTGATAGCCATGCAGGACTGTGTGACAGTCTTGGATCAAGCTTAACCCTCCTGTTATGTTGCGGGTCACGTTGACCCGTTTCAAAGTTTGAAAATCTAGAAACAATATTTTTAAGTACTTTTTCTGTATGAAACTTCTTCTGCTTGCCTTAATTAGTGTAAGCAACGTTAAAAAAAAGTTCATATCATGTATTTGCAAGCCCCCCCCCCCCCTCCCTGCAGGTTTATATTACAGAGATGATGTTCGGGTCAATTTGACCCGGCAGTGAAAGTGGAGGCTATAAAGGGTCAGAAGGCTCAAGTTTAGACCATTTCTTACTCCCTCCCACCATGTTTCACCCCATTTCACACACACATACACACACACACACACACACACACACACACACACACACACACACACACACACACACACACACACACACACACACACACACACACACACACACTCTCTCTTTCTCACTACCCCACCTGTGCGAGAAATACAGGTACTATTTTGACTTTGACGGGAACCTTTTATTTTCCCGCGGGAAAACTCCGCCCACACATAGCAGGAGAGGGGAGAAACATACAAAAGGGTTGCTTGGGAGTCCTACCAACATTACACTGCAGATACATACAACACAGCAGCTTACTGTAGGACAGCATGAGCAGCAGAAACAAAAGGATGACAGCCCTGGAGGCTCTGGAGCACATCCTTGATCACGACAGTGAAATAGAGGAGGATGTGTCTGAAGATGAAGACCATATTGAGGTCAATTCAGATTATAATGGTACTGATTATGAACCATCAGATGAGGAGACTGATACCTGTTCCTCCAAGCGAGACATTCGTGTCAAAAAATGTTGAAATACAGTGGTCATCCTCACCCAATAGACGTCAGTCAAGACTGTCTGCCGAAAATATGACAAAGACAGTAACAAAATGTATTCGCACAAAGCACACCGTGACGACATGTCACTCGTGTGCTGTGTAGACACAGATACACAGACAAACGCATAGAAACACACACACACACACACACACACACACACACACACACACACACACACACACCTCGTTCATTGTGCTCATCTCTTGTTCATTTTTGTAAATGTTTCTTAACACTATAAATACACATAAGTAAAGTTTACTTTCAATACAAATCCTTATGACTCATTTG
This sequence comes from Leptoclinus maculatus, assembly GCA_032191485.1. Classification (NCBI taxonomy): domain Eukaryota; kingdom Metazoa; phylum Chordata; class Actinopteri; order Perciformes; family Stichaeidae; genus Leptoclinus; species Leptoclinus maculatus. The sequence continues at coordinate 44,428,385 of JAVDOI010000001.1, read as the reverse complement.
ACTTGATTCTGAGTGAGCGGGTGAATATGGCCCTGAACAGCAGAGGTGTCTCATCTCTATTTATCTACATCCCCCTATGAAAAAAATAAAGTTTCAAAATGTAAAAAAAAATTTGAAAAAAATACTTGTTATGGTAGACTAATGCAATTTATATCTAGGTTTTTCCAATGTACCTTAAAAATAGTTTGAACATGTATTTTTCATGAAAACGAGTGAGTTATCCTAATTGAACTCTGATCTATGGAGGGGTGAATAACTCCATTCCACTACATACTGATTGAATTGTTAGTAATGGTGTTGGTGATGAGGTACAAACTATATTTATTAGGATGTTTTGGTTTGGATGATTAAACATGCACCGGGTCACATCATTGCTGTACCTAAGAAACGAACATAACAGGACCCGATGCCAAAGTTTAAGTCATCCACTAAGATGCACTTCCCTGGACTCCTTCGTCTGCCTGATTAATGCATGATGCATCCGAGAGGGTCGCGAGTGTCCGCAAGGCCAGATGGACATCGCACCATCAGACACAAACTTTTGCGGGGAGTATGGTGCGGCAGGTTTTTCGCCTATCTGTGCCCATCCAACATTTTCAAACTACGCGGACGGGCGGGAAAAATGGCGTAAAACTTTGAGGAGCTTTGAGACAGTCGATTTTTTGCGACCGTCCTTGATGACATGCATTTTTAGGCCCAATCCCCATCTCCACACTTACAGACTCACAGACTTTCAGGCGCGCTTCTGCAAAGTCTGTTGGGGTTTCGGGCTGTCCCACTGTCAAATCCTGGAGTGTTTGAGGGCTCACTCGCAGACAATTTGAGCCCTTTATGAACACGTTCCATAAATCCGCATTTCTGTAGACTTTGCCCCAGGGAATTACCCACAATTAATAGAAATATGACATTAAACACAAGGTTACCAGTGAAAGCATAAATATTAAGGATTAAAGATGGTACAGCTTTATTAATCAAACATTATATTTTGTTATTGAAGCTGTTTTGACAAAAACAAGTAAATAGATTTGACAATTACCTCTCATCTCGTGAGGCAAGAGCCTGAAAAATGTTCAAATCAGGGAGTAAAAAAACGATACCCACAATTGTACATAACATGTTATAACATTGTCATGGGAACGTGACGTCAGTTAAGTCCCTGAGGGTTCAGGGTTTAAAGCCTTATAGGAACATTGGGATCGGACCAAACTTGTTTCAGGAGATAGTAAATCATTTCCTCGTTACATCAATGCCGAGTGAGTGTGGGTATCCATAACCGAAGCATTACTGAAGTAAGCTGCAGTTGTGTTCCCACAGTTTTACATAACGGATTAGAAACCTTCAGTGACAGTCATCTATTTAATATAACATCTGTTATTCTCCTTCGATCATCAAATGAAGCAAGTTAGTTTGGATGGAAATCACCAGCCAACACAGCACTGTGTAAAAAAAAAAAGCCATATAAATATTGTCAATTAGCTCACTTCATATAGCTGTCAGGTTCAATCGTCCTGTGAATGTTGTTTGTATTCCATTTTCACACTCATCATGATTTCTGTCAAGTTTGATTGGTTCCAGGTAAATGTAATTACACTGAGCTCGGTGTAATCTTCCATTAAATTAACATCCATATGTTCTGCCTCCCACCAGCTATGGCGGAACCACTGAAACTATTTTTGAAAGTAAAAGAGATGGTAAAAGCACAGGCTTCCATTGACTTTAGCACATCTTACTGAGCTATTTCAAGCTGCTGTTATCAATATTTTAGAACGATGGGTCAAATGACGATGTGTAATGCGGACGACACTCGAAATGACAAACCAACTGATAATTATTACCCACAACAACATTTCCCAACATCAACGTGATTTTGATCAAACTGCCTTTTTATTAGCATGTCGATGAAATCCTTTTCTATTTGGACTACACAATCATAAAACCGCCCTCACATAACACGGGGCATGTTTGTTTGTCGTTTTCATATCCTCAGTTTAGAAAAAAAGAAATGGTCTAAACCAAACAGCCTTTGAAGCTCGTGTACATATTGGTTGATGTTGAGGGAGTAACTTAACGACCGGGTAAAAAGCAGAATTTTGCTGTTCTCTCTTAAAAATGTCAAGCCTGACCACACCCAGAATCATTGTGATGTCACAGGGTCATGGACTACACCTGTAAATCACTTTACCCTCTGAACCCCAAGCAGTTTTGGGGCGTTTTTTGCTCCTTTCAAATTCTACTCTCTGTGGCCTTCATTGTTACTGCAATAAAAAAAGTCCTGCACCTCTATGGAAGTAGAGAGCATTAAAAATGTCTTTTGTGCAGAATAAAACGATTACAATGCCATAAATCAGGGGTCACTAATAGGCGGACCCGGACGTATAACTGATGGATATTTGAGAATTATACATTTTGGCAGAGCGCTTCTATTTTAACCTGCACAGCTTTTCTAGCCTTTACGGCACTCGGTCAGCAGTCCAGGAAATACACCGACCAATTACATGCGTTGTAAATCATCTCATGTGATGCTACTCTGCCAATCGAATATGTGTATTCCAAAATGCATCGTGAGTCGAGTGAGATTTGCACACAGGGGAGAGACGGGGCGAGAGAGAGAGAGAGAGAGAGAGAGAGAGAGAGAGAGAGAGAGAGAGAGAGAGAGAGAGAGAGAGAGAGAGAGAGCAGTGGAAGAAGTAAGTGAGTCGGAGATGTAATTTCACATGGCGTGCTCTAAAAAGAGATAAGTGGACCGCGAAAACAGAGCTTTTAACAAAGAAAGGACGGACTCTTATTTGTTCATTCTTCCTGCTGGTGCTACAAAACCACTCCGTCTCATATGTTCAGATACCGTGGCCATTATTAAAAGCACCAATGTGAAACGCCACTACGAGACCAAACATACCCACTCCAATCTGAACTGAGGGCAACATGTTGAGATGTGTAGAGATTGTTTATTCTTACTTACTTTCTTTTAAGATGCAAGTTTTTAAAAAAATATTTTTTGTGTATTTTATTTTTAGATGGAGCCTTTATTTTACTTGAAATGAGAGAAGGACATTTATTTATGTATTTCTATGCATTATTTATAATCCATCCGGTTAAATTTGAATAATTGTTAAAATATAATTGATGTGTACTTTCTACATTTCAGTCGACAGTTGTTGACTACATAGAGACGTTGTTAGGCTTCTTGAATATATGTACACTAAATAGCGCAAGTTAGATATTATTGTAATGTTCCGGACCTTTGCACGAGGAGATTTTCTCAATCTGGACCTTTTGAAATACCCCTGCCATAAATACAATAAAAAAGAAAATAAAGTTGGATTTCTTTTCTTTGATCATTTATTTTACAAAAATTGGCTATAAATCTATATATCCAACATGTTTTCAAGTTACCACACGTGTTACCAATGTTTTATAACAATAAATGGAGACTCTGGGTTATATCCATTGAACTATTTACATCTTGACATTCTCTACTCACAACCTCTCCTCAATACTCTGCAGTTCAGTCAAAGATTCACAGAATTCACTGTTGGTCTCAGCCAAATCAATCATGGCTTCCTAGTTGCGCTGAGAAGCTCAGAATTTTATGTTTTTTACAGAATCTGTTTAACGCAAAAAAAATAATTTCGGGCGATATTTTAAATGAGAAACGTAGATTAAAAATGCTATTGGTAAAATATCACAATTTCACCTAAGCTTAGTTTTGGTTGCGTTTTCTGAAGGAAGCGCTTGTCACACATGATGTGTTCAAGGACCGTCGGAAAGATGATAATCTGATGACAATGACTGTTTCAGGCTGTAATAAATTTCGGCGATTATTTAAAGAAAACATGCTTTTCAGAGGTTTCAGAGGGTTAGGCCAGAATTTAATTTAATTTTTTTAATAAATTGCAATGCCACATTTTACATGTTTTGATTTTTCAGGGGATGTTACGTCACTAGCTTTCACCTTTCAGCCATGTAAAGCAGGGTGTCTGGAAGATTCACGTTTAGAGGCCACGTGGAGAAAACAAGTATGGCCAAGAGCCTTTTATTTTAAGCGACTATCTTAACCAGTTTGTGCTGTACACTAGATTTTGTATCACCGTCACATGATTTATATGCGTACATTTTGTTTGATGTGTTCAGATGGCCAGTGAGATCAACTGAAAAGCCAGGTCTACCAACCACTCAGTCCAACAAGGCTTTGGCCTTTTTCTTTTAAAAAAATCTCAGAGAATAGATATCACTCCGGAACTAACAACAGCCAGACTCTGGCGCAGGGTGCTTCCTTATGTATACTGCAATGCGATTTTACGGCCCCTCCTCCAAACTCCTAAACATCACTGCACACCAGGGAAGCCATTACGTCATGGAATGGCCAGAGTGCCATCAGTGCTAACTTTCCACTGTATCCGGCCACACGTGGCCATTAATTGGACATCAACAGATCTGCAGTGAATTCCTTGGAAGACCACGAATCCCTGTCCACGTCCAAGAATTGTAGGGGCCGTGTTTTTCTAGATATCAAAATGAACTTGTAAAAACATTTTAATGACATTTTAAATTTGAACATTTAGTATAGGGGTGACAACAGCTGTTCCATTTAATAGCACTGTAACTCACAGGGTCCGGGAAACACGGTGCGAACGGGCAGATTTAAACTTAACAGCCGGCGTCTCATGCTGTAAACGACTGTGTGGTCACATGCGTATACGTGTGTGGGTCCATCTCTCTTGTGTGAGGGCGGCGGGTGTGTGTGTGTGTAGGGGGGGGGGGTTATATTGACAGTATACTGACAGGATGTTGATTATCCAGCTCACGGGAGGCTGAGGCCCGTCTGGACGTCAGGTATGGGAGTCACAGCACCGAGGAGTGATGAGACAATCAGACAGAGAGGGAGAGAGAGAGAGAGAGAGAGAGAGAGAGAGAGAGGGGAGGGCATGTGTCGGGGGCAGAGGACGACGACAATAAGCTGTCCGTCTCGGCAGACCATCAGGATCAGATTAGCTACAGCGCCGCTCTAAAATTTGACACACTCCAACAAACCACACAGACAAGCACAGGACATGCATGCACTTCAGATGCGGACTCTCCTTCAGCCCCGGTCTCTCTTGCAATGTGTGTTGATGTACAACACATATACCACTGTCAGAGCCAATACCCAATCATAGCACAACTCTGCCGTTCTCCTTATTTCTCCCTTATTTTTTTTGTTTTTTTACAGCCGGTAACTTTTCAGTTTTTGCTTCACTCTAACCGCTCTCATCACAGTGTGGATTCCAGCAGTCAGCTGTTTTCAGTGTAAAAAGCTCCGATAAACCCGCCGCACGCTGTCCAGCACCAAAGGGCAGACGGGCGGAATTAGCGACTAGCTGGTGAACCAAAGAACCAGATATTTCCCCTCTGCAGTTGGAGTGAATATCGTGGCCATGAACACGACTCCAAGTGGAATGTGACTTTGTATCTGCTGCATGCGTAAGCTGGCAGCTGTTTGAGATGATTGTGAAGTTGATTTTTTTCTTTTTCTCTCATAAAGGCAAGACGAAAGTTTAGTTAAAAAATAAACGAGTTGATTCATCCAAGAATCAGTTCCTAAAACGTTATGATCGGTTTTGGGTCACATTTCCTTCGTCAGTGGGGAGATGGATTTTGCCTGCGTGCATGTGACGTTGGTTAACTAATGCTGTTACACGTAGGGGATCATTTAGTACAGCGAGCGGGTCATTGAGGCAAAATGAACCCCGACAGGGTTAGCTTGCGTCTGGGGTCTTGAATCACCCTGAATGGATTAATTCCACAATAATGAACCGCTCACTGTACATCATCCCGCTTATTACATGGCTACTTACTAATGGAATCAATAATCTGACACAAAATAATAATTTAAAGATGACTGTATTGATTCAAAAATATTTGTATTGCTTCCACAAAAAAAAAAAAAACATGTGTACTAACGGTCTGTTATTAATTTAGTTAGTTTTGAGCTATGTTTTTACAAGTGGGCCTCGGTTTTTTTTTTGCGGCGGGGGGGCAACATGCCAACCTCTTCCCAGCTTGTCACGTACACGCATATGGACGCTTGTTCAGACTCTTTGGCGTCACTTTTTAAAGCACTCACTAGCCCTACGCCTCACTACGATCACAGATCAAACACAACTGCTTGGTCAGGTGTGGGAAAACATGGTGGTGTGGCTTAAAATAAGTATGTTTACTACATTATCAAAGTTACGGCCAGAAATTGAAATAAGTGAACGACTTTCACACGAGACAAGAACAGCAGTTGATCCAACATCAAAAACAAACTTTTCTCTCAAAACCGGCTTTGAGCAGTTTGGTTTCATGGGAACGTAATTTTCAGGCTGAAATAGTTGCAGATTCTTCTACGGCCTATGAAGGTCATAAGAGGAAATCAGTTGCGTCTTAACACACATTACAGGTATAGGTCTATAGTAAACAGACAATCGTGGTGTCCCCACAAAAAAAAGATCATACTATAGTAATCATAACCCCTGTGAATAGAGTGTGAAGGTAAAACATCATTGGTTTACTAAGCTGTTTGTATTTTTGCTCTTACACATTTGATCTCCACCTGTCATCATAACTGACACCAGAATTTGAGTGAGGTCAATCCAGAAAAGGTTTGATCCACACAATTCAATCTTTTTTGATACATATATGTATTATGCACAGCGAGCGCCCTTCTGTTCTATATACCCACTCTTTTATTTTGTATTCTTTAACTTTCCTCCATTGGATTAAAACCCACCGAAATAAAAGCGTTCCATAATTTGTACAAGCTTAAATTATGCATTAGGGTGTGGTGTGCACATTAAAAAAGATGCAACTAAAATGCTCATTAAATTTGCATAAGCGACAACATTTAAACAGAGTACAAACACATAGACAGAGGTCCATTTACCAGCCCACACATGAAAGGGCATGGGGTATTAAGAGGCGGTGCTGTGTCTGAAGTCACACTGAAACCCCTAATCTTGCTAAATTCTCCTTCGTCAACTAATTGACTTTTAATTAATCCCCTTGGTATTTGGACAAGCACATCCCTTAGCAATAGGTGCTGTGTGTTCAACACCTGCATTGTGGAAGGGAGTGATCTTTTTTACATGGGTGGTTAAAACCGTTTCACTACCTTGGAAATATCGTGTTGTAAACAAATATGTGAAAACTGTGGTTGAGAGGGAGCACCAGTTTCTTCAGAAAGAAAACTACTCCTCTTAAAATGAAAGCAAATAGATGAATATCATATTGCAGCGAATTTATGTATGTTTTACTTTGACTGCAAAGATGGTCATTATTAGGGAACGAAACACATTTGTCAGCACTCTATCTTTAAAGCTACTATTTTAATTGTGTTGATCTTGGCGGCCCATGTGTACAAAAGCGAAAGTGTCTTCACCAGATTCCCTTTAGAAAACCTGTCATTTTACTGCAGCAGGAGCTGGCAGCCTGCTCCGTGCTGCCTGGGTTCCGGTTCCAGCGGGCCTCCTTTTCTTCCAGCGGGCCCAGCAATACGGCCCCCAGCAGCTTGGTGTTGGTGTCGGAGTTTCTGCTGAACCTGCACGATTTTGTCTGACTTACGTGGCATCTATAACTGCGTAGAAAAAGGCAATATTCACATTGATGGTCTCGCTAACTAATGCAAGTCATATAGAGGCATCTGTGTTAAACAGAGACGGTTTCATTAACCAGTTAAAAGTTCCTCACATTAACTTCATCTGAAGATATTTGCAATGTATGTTGGTAAACACTCATAATAAAAGAATACAAATGATGGACTTGAAGCCTGTGAAAATCCTGGTGATGAAATGTCATGAGCAGATAATACTTTAAATGTCAGTTTTTTTTGTGAAAGAGCAAGGGCTTCTTAACTCAAAGTGGACACCTATTCTGTTGGATATATCAAAAGCATAGAACTGAGTGATGTCAAAATGTAGGAGGCAAGCAGAATCAAAGTGGGTTCGGATGGTGGATTCTTCCTTTAGCAACTGCCAAATTGCATTTATCTCGCACCACCAGGACTGCACCAATGTTGTGTCTTTAAGATGGTAGAACATTGTCTGTTTGGTCCCATGTAGTGTTCATCTTAAGGTGTTGCTGTTTAGATGCACAGTATGTTGGAGGAGGGAATGGAAATTCGTACAAAAAGCCGCTGCAGCTAATTTATCATCGCAGACTGACCAGGGACTCGTTTCTCGAAAGCATCTTGGGGCTAAAATGATTTTCCTAATCTTAAGAAATGTTTCCTAAAAGCATTGTAACACTCTTGGAAATGATCCTAGATTATCGAGGGGCCTCCTACCCGTTTACGAGGCTGAGAGCATCGTGAGCTACAGGACCTGCAGGACACACGTTTTTATTGTATTTGTTTATTTTTTAAGTCTATGCTTTCACTATGAACGCCAATGTTCTTTCTATGGGACGTTTGATGTAAAATAAGGGATGATGTTTAAATGACAAAATAAGAAAATAAACAACATACTAATAACCATGCAAGAAAACAAATTCGTATCGCACAATTCCATCAAAATCTCTTTTGAAAGAGGGATCATCCCTCCAGTGAAGTTCCAGGCACCATGAATCTATGTTAGGGAGCTCTGAAGATGTTTTGAAGGCTCTTTTTTGGTTTTGCATTGTGAAACATGATGGACATTACCTGCTACTTTGTTGGTATCACCTCTGTTTGGGTTCCAAATGGTGTGCGCCGACACCCACCATTTTAAAATAAGCTACCGTCAACTGCGACCACAATATTTCTTTTCACACAACGCAGATTTAAAAAAATGTGCTGACATTCCTCTGCTTGTTTGCGGAAGTGAGGCATAAGACACTTGACTGTTTTGTCACCCAGTGGTACACGATCGCCTTCATACCGCATGTCAAAAGCTTAATCCTCTTTGACTTCGTGGCCATGTAGGGACACTTAAATGTACCCAATCTAAAAATCCCACAGTAAATAACGAGAGACGGTGGGTGGTGATGGTGTGTGGGGGGGATCACTGTGTGGGAGGCGTAATGAAGGGTGAACAGGGAATGCTGAACGTAGAGTGATCAAGGGCACACACAGAGGGGGGGGGTAGGAGAGAGGGAGGATAAGAGCAACAGACAGACAGGGAGATAAAGAGGGGTGATGGACATGTCTCATCCTCTCTCTGACAGCTTCATCAATAGCCTCAGGAAACACACACACACACACACACACCTACACAATCCCGTACTTCACTCTTCTGCGTGTGTGATTGACAGCTAGCAGGTGCTGAGTGAATGAAGTTGTCAGGCTGGCTGCTGATCAGCTGTGCGTCGCCGTAACAACAGCTGAAGGCTCAGCTTGACGTGTCGCTGCACCTGAAGGTGATCTCTTGTTTTGCCATAGAGCGGCCATGTGTGTGTGTGTGTGTGTGTGTGTGTGTGAGTGAGAAACATCTAGATTAAATAACAGATTATTACGTTATGTATTTTTTGGAGGGTCTCTAGTAGATTATTGTGAATATCAATAGTGTGCTTAACAGGTTTCAATGTAAAAATAGAACATACTGTATTCAACTTCATTTTGGAGGGTGGTTGGAAATGTGAGGAATCAAAAGTTACAGTAAATGTTCACATCGTGGCTTGTATTATCACATTGGCACCGATGGGGGCCTTTATTTGGGACAGGCATATAGTAGTGACAGGCCTTTATTTCTAATTGCCCCCTGTTCCAAAATGCAAACTCAGAACTTCCTCCATCTTTAGCTGCTGTCTTGATGAATTCAGTATAATGCCCATTTCCACAGGGAGGCTCAGGAGGTACGATGGGTCGTCCACTAATGGGGAGATTGGTGGTTCGATCCCCCGATACTGAACCCCAAATTGATCCTGAACGCCGAGTGTATGTGTATGATTATGAAATGTACACCTTGTATGGTAGCCTCTGCCATCAGTGTGTAAATGGGTGAATGTAGTATAAATGTAGTATACAGCGCTTTGAGAGGTCGGACGACTAGAAAACATTCTATGCAAACACACAAACGCTTTTTAAATGCAAGTCCATTGATCAAGTCCATTTACCACACAAGGTTAGACTCAGCTCCAAGACAGAACTCCGTGACACCGACACGTCCTTCTACCAGGCTTCTGCTGGTTTCAGCTGGTTGGCCTCTGTTGGCCCTCTCTTGTTGTGCAATTTAATATTTTACGCAAGCAAACTTTATTTATATAGGGGAGCACTCTTCAAAGCATACGTCACCAAGTAGACAGGAAGAAGAAAAGAGGAAAGAGGGGGATAAAAGGGACGAAACATGGAAGAAGACATATAAGACATTACATATGAAAATAAGCAGGATTAAGTGTCCAACCCATACAAGTGAAATATATAAAATTTACAGAAAAGGGAGTATGTGTGTATTGCAATGCTCCCGAAAACAACAAATCAAAACAATGGGCCTTTTTCCGCAGAGGACATTTTGACATGTCACAGATGGAAAAGCCCATGTGTAAATAATACCATGAGTGATGGCTGAATTTAATTTCAGTTTCAGGGTTCTAGTATTGTGCATGCTGGCTCACGACCACACTGTCATGTCTTACTGGGACACTTGGGGCGGCAGCAGCTCAGGCTGCGGGGACTTGGTTTGGGGAAGTTGGCCTGGTGGCTACCGAGATGCCAGTTCTCCTCGTGGGCACTGCCAAAAATAACTTACGTTTCTTTTTGTAATTTTTCTCAAATTTCTCTGTTTTTTTCCTCTCGTCTCTTTATGTTCGTGAAAAACAAATCATAAATGTGAGGAATAAGCGCATATGTTTGACGTAAGTGAAGATGTGTCACGTCCACTCGTGTCTTTGCTACTTTATATGGAACTGCCCAACCTCTCATAGACTGTATATAAGAACTGGACATAGTCACTGTGACATCACTATAGGTTTCTGGACTACAGTTTTGAAGCCTTGAGATCGGCATTTTGGCCGTCGCCATTTGTTTTTTTTGGAACCAGAAGTGACACACATTGTTAGTCGACTAAAATGTAACAATTCACTTTCATGAGCTGAAAACACACTGTGAAAGATTTAAAGTTCTAAGACAAAAACACGGACGTCTCCCAGACCGGACAACGTCATGGTGGAGACCTGTCAATCACAAGATGGCCACGTCCGTAAGGATTAGCTGCTTTCAATGTATTTGACTCTAAATGGACCATAATTTATATATAATTTACAATTTCATATTGTATTGAAAAAAACTTGAAACTAGAGATAGAGACCATAAACTCATGTTCACAATGTTTACTGAGGACATGAATCAAGTGAGAAGTAGAGTCATTTTCTCATAGACTTCTATACAATCAGACTTCTTTCTCTTTTTCCTTAACCAAAGGAGTCGCCCCCTGATGGCCATTTGAAAGGATGCAAGTTTAAGACACTTCCACATTGGCTTCACTTTTCAGGCTCTGAGGTTGCTGCCTGGTCTTAACACATCTGTACAGCTTCTCCTTTCTCTTCCCTTTGCCGTTCTTTTGGTATAGAACATGTCCGACTGGCTGGGTTTGGTGAACACGAATGTGCACTTTAATGTCAGAGTGGTATGTGATCGTGATTGTGATCAGTCATAAAACAGTTGTCCCTCTGCCGTTTAGGTGTCACCAACATGCTGAATTGACCTCTTCTACTTGATGACTCCCTTCTATATTTGAATTCTTTCTCATTTCAATCACTTTTATCCTCCAATTATCCTTCTTTTTCTTCCTTTCACTGATTCTTTCCATCTCTCCTCTTCTTCCTCGGCCCTTTTGTCTCCCCTCTTCCTTTTTTTTGATCCTATACTTGTATCATCCTTCTTTCAAGTCATCCACTTATATTCCCCTGCTTACGCCGAACAGCTCCTTCCTCCCATTATCCCCTCCCTCCTCTGCCTCTTTCCACTGTCTTTGCCCACTGCTTTGTTCCTTCATCCCTTCCTCCCCACACCTCTCAGACTCCCCTCCCTGTGCCTCTAAGTGGGCTTTGAAGAGTTAATGTTGAGACGTGATATCCCACTCTGTGCTGCCTCCAGATATCTACTAAAGAGGCACAGCTCTCTATCACAGCTTAGACACCAGATGTTGCTTGCATCTCCACTCATTGCAGATGTAATGGGCCTGAATGCTGCAGTTTGCGACTTCACTGGCATCCATCCTGTGCGATGCAGCACCAGAGGAGAAACAAGAGAGAGACGTAGAGCGAGACAGAGAGAGAGAGATGTGTAATTATCCTCCATTACCATCAACTCTTTTATTTCCCCCAGCAGCAGAGGAGAATTCCGTTTTGAAATGACAGCTATCAAAGTAAAGATGGGCGTTCTGATTCAAAGACTGAGTGAAGATTCGCTGGAGTGTCACTGTTTGCCTGTGTGTGTGTGTGTGTGTGTGTGTGTGTGTGTGTGTGTGTGTGTGTGTGTGTATACATTCTGGGATGTTAGTGGGGGGCGTTTATTTTAGGTATTGGTAAGAGCTTATGATGGCAAACATTGACATTTTTACATGGAAACTGAAAATAAATGTTTGAAAGGACTGAGCTTTATTCCTTAAAAGGGTGGAAGATTCTTTAAAACAGTTATGACATATAATATGTAACATGAGTAAATGTATATGATAATGCATACACTAAACTATGATACAAATCTTATATTAAGATATAAAATATTAAAACTATATAAAAATTTCAATCTGGACGTACTTTATACTAAATTATGGTTTAACGTTCTGAAGCCTTGACTTTGGCATTTTGGCCGTCGCCATCTTGTTTTTTTGGAGCCAGAAGAGACCATATTTGGACTAGAGGGTGGAGCTAGAGAGGGGTGAAGCCCGTTAGCAAAGCAAACACTAAATTACCAGCCAGCGCTAGCTGACGCATCATTTCGTATTTACGTAGTTCCTGTTAACTGTGATATTGATTGGGATGCTAATTTTGCTAATTTTGCTAGCTCAAAACGTGCTCAAAACAAACTTACTGGAAAAGGTGAACATCTGACCTCTTAGATTGTTTTTTAGTACAATCGAACGCTAAACAAGACAGATTTTTGTCTGTATTATAATATGATGAGGTATTAGTCGGTATTATTCAGTGTTTGTTAGAGAGCAGTACTCTCTAACAAACACTAGGCACTAGACTTCAGCCTAAGCAACAACACCTTTATAGCCCACGGTATTGGCTATCTGTTTGTCATGCACAACCTTAGCCGCAGCAGATGACAAATAAATCTCTTCATCTGCGTTGCTGTTATTCCGCTTCACATTTGATCTCGGAGGATGTGGTCGCAGACAATCAAAATCATAATTATGGATACAGTGCAGCTAGGGGGACATTTAAAAAAATGGCTCCGAGGTGACCAGCGTTCATCTATTTATTTTTATAGGGGTCTCGGCGCGAGCAACAAACTTGATTTATTTCCCTCCGCTTTTAAGGGTGCAAGACCCAGACATTCAGAAATGAAGTGGAACGCTGCTAAGAATTTAAAATGCACTTTTAATACATCCCCCCTCATATTGACGTTTAGGTGAGGATCCGTCTTTTTTATTTCTGTCATTTCTAGCGCCGCAGCCATTGGTATATTTGTGAGTGTGTGTGTGTGTGTGTGAGTGTGTGTGTGTGGCAACATTTATTTCCCCTCATCGTCTGTTGAGAGCGGTAGGTGCGGGGAGGGTGGGAGTGTAATGGTAATCATTTTTTTGTGACTGCGCCCAGGGTCTGAAGTGGCTGTTGCAGAGGACTTTTAGATTGATCTTGCAACAAGCGCACACACACACACACACACACACACACACACACACAAGCCCTGAAGAAGATATGCTATGTGGATCGCATCCATCCCCCTCTGCTTGCCCTCCCTCCACGCCGCCATTTGATTAATGATCCAAATATGTGAATAAAAAAATCAAAACAACTCGTCAAACCTAGGGGTTCCAGAGACGAAACCGCTTAAGGATGAAACCACAGACTAACGAGGGGAACATTTTATTTCTTCTTTTTTTTTGTAAACGGGTCTTATTTTTAATTTCCAACTGTGATCAACTTATACATTTTTCTACGCAGATATTACTGGGGGGAAAAAAAGTTGGCACTTGATACCAGATAATATGAGTCGAAAAAATAAGGAAAATGTTTCAGTTTGGGATTTTGCTCAATTAAAGTGCACTGGTATGGCATTACGGTATTAAATTGTGCTGTACGTGTGTGTCTTCACAGTGTGTGAATGCATACACATGATGTGTGTGTGTGTGTGTGTGTGTGTGTGTGTGTGTGTGTGTGTGTGTGTGTGTGAGGCACCCTGGAGAGCAAGTTGGGTGCTTAAATTTGCAGTGGTGGCACTATCAGCCCCCTTCTAACACAGTGGGCCACTAATTGACATTTTCATTAACAGCAAATTTATGTTCCTATTTCTGTCTGCAATAATGACCATTTCCCCAGCAGCGCTATGGGCCCTGCTAATGGACGTGGAATAAAGGCGCAAAACTTGTTTAATTATGATGGAGAAAAACAGAGGCCATATATATAAATACGCTCGACGGTGTCGGCGAGAAGGAGGCGGAGCGGGGTCGGGTGATGGCTGGAGGTGGCAGGTGATTGAGGCACACGAGCTGACTGAAAGGACTGACATCACACCCCCAATTAACACAACTGATGAGGAGCTAGATTCGGAGGACGTGAGACTGACTGAATTCCTGCATTGAACAACACGCTAAACAGTGTCAAGAAAAATAAATAAAAAATCTCTCTATCACTCCAGTATCTCATGGATTGTTCCTGTGAGTGTGTTGTGACTGAATGTACAGTAACAGTGAGCAGGTCTGGAGCAGCAGGGGGTTAACTCTGCCTAACTGCATTTATTTGGTCTCATTTACAAAGTATTCAACATGTGTGCATGTTTTTAATTACACATAAAACAAAGTATTTGTAACAAAGGTATTTCTCTTCGAAAATGGCTCATTTACCTATTCAAGATGATGTAAAGTGATGCAGAAACGGCAGTACAACTGGTCAGGATTCATAGATAAGGCCTAATGTTAATTGGGTCGCAATGTTTTTAGTTTTTAAAAAGTGGCTCCCTGGAAAAAGATTGGGGAAACACTGCCCAAGAGGGCTCTTTGTCATGTTTTATCAGCCATAGGGCATAACAGCCGGCATCTTTTGCTGCATTTCTTTCAAATGTGGGGGGGCTTGAAGTGTAAATGACTGCTTTGCAGGGACTCGGCCTCTACCTGTGAGGATCTCACTGATGGGTCATTAGTAGAACAATGGGATATCTAGTTTCATGGGTCGGCCACTAAATCCACGTAAACCAGTTAAATGTATCAAAAGAACATTTTCAGGTCATTTTTGCAAAGATCTAAACCCTGTCACTTCTGACTGAGACATCCATCAAATCTCAATTCTTTGATCCTGAAGTCCTGGTGCTGACACACAGTGTCCCCACAAATAACAATCAAGAAACAGTTTATATATATATATATATCATATCCCTAGAGTTTTATCAGATTTAGGGTAACCAAATAGAGCCATTGAGGACATTAAAATGGTTAAATGGACTGTACTTGACCACTCAAAGCGCTTTAACACTTCATGTCATAATTCACCCATTCACACCCATTCATACACTGATGACAGGGCCTACCATGCAAGGTGCTACCTACCCATGAGAACTATCTAACATTTGATTTCATACACAGCAACAGCCTGCAAGAGCAATTTGGACTTTAGTGTCTTGCCCAAGGACATATCGACATGGACTAGCGGAGCCGGGGATCGAACCGCCGATCCTTTGATTGAAGGACGACCCTGCTCTACCATTAAGCCACAGTCGCCAAACCGGCCATCTTGATTTTACCTGAGCGTTGAACTAAGCAGTCAATCGCCAATACGATCCAAGAAATGCAGGAGAAACAGAACTCTACCTCAGCACGGTAAAATACAGAAACACATCAGTAATCACATCAACAGAGTGTCAGTAAAAATGAATCAGCTTTACTTTTTACATGTAGCCCAGACATTTTAACAGCTTGTGGATTTTATTTCCTGGTAATCTGGTGAATGTTTCACAGCGGCCATTAAACTCTGAGCCACTGAGGGGAGGAGAAGAGGACTGCTCTCCCTTTTCTCCCCCCTTTAGTGCAGTACAGAATATTTTTCATAGATTAGTTGATGCAAAAGCACATAAGTATCGATGCGTTGTCCATCCCTCAGCTGTCTTTGAAAAACATTTGCTCAAATAAGCGATTGCTCTTACATGAGATGTGATGCGGTCACACAGCTGGAGCAGTATGTGTAAGAAACGGTTTTATGTTTCTAATTTGTTTGGAATAAATAGTAGCAGCATTAGCACCACAATGCACAGCATTCTAAGACCCATTTCGAAACAGTTTAGAACACAACATTTTAAAAAGGGTCCTTGCTCTCTCTCTCTGGTTGCAGTGAATAACATGCAGAATATGATTGGAAGATTATTTATGTGTCTTGGAATATGAAAAAGGATTGTCCTCTAAAATGGAAGGCATTCGTTAAAGGATTTTCCCGTAGTTTATTACAACTTGGGTATAGACTTGGACGTTGATTATAGAAAACCAAAATCAGACGGGTTCGAGGCTCCTCCCACATCACGTGACCAAAGTTCCATATTTAAATAAATGTATTATTTCACCAAATTATAATCTAAATACTGAATCAGAAGTTCTCCTCAAAATTATTTCCTACACAAACAATAATACATTTTCGACCCCCCAAAAATCCCCTCAATCACAATTTGGGTCGATCCCTGTTTGTGTATTAAAGTAGCCGAATCATTGACTCTCGTAGTTTTATGATATTTATTGGCTAAACTTCAAACCCATAGCAATGAGGGCAATTATCACCAACACTTTGGGTAAATAAAGCGGTTTTAAATAAAGAAAAGTTTCAGATATTCTGGTTAAAACTGCTGGCTTGTGTACAACATGTCTGATCATCTGACCTCCACCTCGCCCCGTTGGATTTTATTCTACCGATGTTGCCGTGCTTCCAGATTTCAGCAATTACATCGGTGAACACATTATCACAACAAATAAAGATGATCAGACTACAAAAATAAGATGAACCACCATTATCCTCTCTAATTATTTAGGAGCGGTCCCATTGCTGAGGCTGATGTCATTACACAGAAGCGTTCACTCAGATACGTACCACATACATTTGGAAAAAAAAAAAGCTGCCTCTCCTGTTCTCACACACTCAGGTTACCTCACGTTGACCTCTCCTGACCCTCCGATCGGTTGGACAGGAAATGACAGAGGAAGCCGTTCAAAGCACTGAGACATGAGGTGATGGCCGGGCTCTTTGTTTTTGAATATGAGTGATCTGCTGTCTAATGCTCGCTGATGGAGACACATGACCACGTCCACAGCTCCAGGCCATATGTCAAACACTCTGTAATGGAACACTGGCGAGAAACGATTCATGTTCGTCTTGACAGCATGAATATTTGCACGTGTGCGACTGTTTGAGTGAGTTCATGCATGTTCTAATGATGTGTGCTGGCGTTTGTCTCTTTGAACACATGTGGACCGGCATACATTTCCTTTGTTACGAGTGCAGTTCATGTGTGTGCGTGTATGCGCTTACAGTCATCCACTCAGAAAACAAAATCAAAAACAGGGTCAGACATATTGCAACTGTCTACCACCGTATCTGAACCTGTGAAATCATTTTTGTGTGACTACATTCAAATGTATGAATGTGTAAAAAAAAATCTGAACAAATAAGTCCATTTATTTTTTGAATAAAAAAGGCGATGGGGTGTCTGTGCATGACATTAAAGATTTGAACAAATAATTCCCCAAGTGTGTGTGCATAAAGAAGATTTGCACAAAAGTTGTCAGTTCCAAAAAAAGGGTTTGCAGTCATGTTCGTGGATGTAAAAAAAGTTCCCACAGAACTCAATTTTAGGCCTATGTGTGAATCTCACACATAGGCAGATTACAGCTACGGATCAGATCTAGATGTAGCCTACAAATCAAACATACAAGTACAATTCTGACCCATTTTGATACAAAGTGGAGCAGGTAGGACATTTTTGTAGGCCAATCGCGGAAGTTAGCATCGCACTGGTTCCCTTCGACAAAAAAAAACCAAACATGATTTTTCCATTGGCCTCACACAACGAAGCTGTGACGACGAGTCTGCGTGATGATGTTTTGTTGTCTC
The DNA here is from genome assembly GCA_032191485.1 of Leptoclinus maculatus. Lineage (NCBI taxonomy): Eukaryota > Metazoa > Chordata > Actinopteri > Perciformes > Stichaeidae > Leptoclinus > Leptoclinus maculatus. The sequence goes on along the minus strand of JAVDOI010000001.1, from coordinate 44,410,202 downwards.
ATTTAGCCGTTTATTGGCAACAGCCTTTTAGAGACACTTAGAAGCTTCCAAATTCTTGACATATTTCAAATCATAGAACAAAACGTAAAAAAATATCTTAAGATTAAGTTAAACCCCAGACTTTATTTCAGGCTTCTCACCAAAAAGCCATTCACAAAACCCCTCGACTTTGAGACAAGGATAACCAGAAGTGTAAAAAAGCGGACTCATTTCCCGGTTTTAGACAAGGAACATATAAAAGAAGGAACGGTCTCGGAACTCACATTGGTGCCAAGCTGGCAGTAGTCGACATGCATTTGATTGTAATAGAGCATCTTTGTGATCAACCTGTATTGTCAGGAGGTGGTACCAAATTGGCAAATTTTATAACATCATGCCTCTATAAATCTGGACCTTTTATACTGGTACTCGTTACTTTGTTCGTCAATTAACTGAGTAATCATTTGCACTTTGTTTACTAAACGTCAGCCAGAAATATCTCTGTCGAGATGTCCTACATTCATTTGGATATAAACCCGTCAAAGTTTGTAAGAAATAATCCTTGTGAAGGTGTAAAAGAAACAAAAGAAGCTGCAATGTTGGTGAGTGATGGCAGATTTTACAGCCTCTCTAGCTTAATCGCTGTCATGACTTATGTGTAAACTAGCTAATAATATAGGTTAGATGAGTAGTATGAATGTAAATAACCTAGGCAAACTGTAGGTATTGTCGCATACGGTCAAGTCTTATATTTACCAAACTCTGACAGGCCATGTGATTGAGTCCAACCACTTATAATCAGGGCCATTAATAAATTGAGCTGGATATAATTCCAGTCTGGTCAGTGATAACAGGTCAGACCTGCACTGTTTGGTTATGTTTCATGATGTAGCTATCTTGAGTTGAGCTATATGCAGTTGCTGACAAAGCCATGATCTGTTTGGAGACCACTTTTAGATTAAAAAACTCTAGTAAACATCACAGAATGTGTCTTTATGGTGGAAGCATGTTTCAGTCAAAGATAAAACAACAAAGATATGATGGTTTACAGTGGGACTTGCCCCTAAAAAGTGTGGCACCATTGCATGATTAGAATGCTGTCATGTATGTTGTATGTAACAGTCTAAATGTAATACCGATGCCTCTAAAGATTTGGCTTCCCTGTCGTCGAAGCTCCGACTTGAGGTGGAGAGCTCAGCACCCGGCAGGAGCTGCTCCTCATCCGGCCAGAAGCAGAGCTTCGCCTCGCCGGAGAGCTCAGCACCCGGCAACAGCGGCTCCTCCTCCAACCAGGAGCAGAGCTTTGTCTCACTGCTCCGCCTGTTCCTGCTGGGAGCCAACACCGGCAACGTGCTGCTGGAAACCCAGGCCGCATTACTGGGCCCACTGGAGGGAAGGGAGGCACGGGAGAACCAGGATTGCAAGGGGCATACTGTACTTTACATACAGTAAAATTAAAGGTTTTCCAAAGGGACTTTGCTCCACGGACACCGCCAGAATCCAAAAAATGTATTTCCTCGTTTTTTAAGATAATAAAATATAACCATAACCTTGAACTTTGTTCATGACCTCATCACATTACTAGAAACTTATTCCAAAGAAAATGACAGGCTGCATTCAAATTAGCATGTAAACGTGTCACACTGAACTGCAACATTCCTAGAAGTGTGGAGTTACAAGATTACTGCCGAACGTAAACCTTAGGCGTCAACACAAGAACACAAACTCTCGTGAACACATACAAACTTTTGGGATATTTTCACACAAGATGGCGCCTTTCCAGCCATATCCTGCTTGTAAACACACTTGATCAGCGTTTGTTGCACGTTTGCCGTTTTCTTGCTGTATGCCGTTGATTTTTTTGGGTGCTGCCTGCAATATTTACCACGGATAAATGTCAACTACGCACTCAGAATTGTCGCCGTAAGTTACTTTCACCCGCACCCACCAGCAAAAATGAGAGGAAGTTCCAAGATGTACATGACGGAGTAATTAAGCCAGTAATGGTAGCTTAGCCTGTAGCCTAGCTTGATGTCTGTAACGTTAAACTTGTCGTTGTTCGTCTTCAGAGAGTTCGGCTGGATTGAAAGACAGAGAATGGACATTATGTGTGCATTTATAATGAACCAACTTTGTATTTTTTTTTCTCAGTATCCAAGAAAGACCGAGACACAGGTGTAGTGTGTGTGAGGGCGTTATGCTATAGTTCCATGGGAAAGTCACAGCCAGCACACCGCCATCCCGGTGAACACTATAAATTTATGCTACAGGAGATTGAGCTACCAGCCCTCCGTTTACAGACCCCTGTGGGTTGCATCGGCTCGCCTGATCACAGGAAGACCTTCGATCAGGTAAAACGTATCAATCAGATTGATAAGCCAGCGCACCACGGTAGCCATTTAGAGTTGCTGCTTAGCCACAAATGCTATTTTATCTACCAGTCACTGAATCAGAAATGTTTCCTACTTAATTATGCATTTCTATCCATTAGTTTGTAAAAGACATTTTAAAAACAGACACGTGGAAATAGTCTTCTTGATGCATTTGTGAACACTCCAAAGAGAGTTTTATGGTCATCTCTGTCTCATGAGTACAAATATCTCCTTAGTCACTGTATTTGGGGAACAGCTCAAAAACTTTTACATACATACGTAAGCTTTAGGTTTTTAGCTCAAAACACCGAATAAACTAGCAATACAAAGTAAAGTGGACTGCAACTACATTTAGAGCTATACTAATCTTAACATTCTAACGTGCCAATCACGATTAGCATCACAACCTTCACAAAGTACATAAAGTTGGTACAGTATTAGAAGATTTTAATCGAAAATCTTTCGAAATGAGCTTTCGATTTCGATTGGCGGTTCTCCCAGTATTTACTTTTTCGCTCCACACCAACCTTCCTGCGTGTATCTAAAGGGAAAAAAACAACAACAACACTTAAACGACGACACAGCGTATTTTACCGGTAGCCTGAAATATCTCTGGCACTGTTGGTTGGTTCGTTTATTGTGCCACCTGCCGCACTTTCATAGCGCTTCAGAACGAAATATCGTAACAATTGTTAGATAGATTGCCATGAAATATCTCAAGGCATGTTAATAAATGTTCGACCTTGTTGTTTTTGTCCTTTTGTTGTGGTTATTTTTCTGCATGTGGCATGCATCCGTGGAGTCCCTAGTTGTTTCCAATTGTCTCAGCTCTAATGGGAAGATATTAGAAATTAGTCGGATTCTAGAGACAAGGACAAAAAAAATGTTCCTCTCTTTATTGGTGTCATGTCGAGGCATCAGCCAGCCTGACACATTCATCTCACTTTATGAGAATGAGCTGGTTTCATGCCACGCACCTTATTCATGTAGCCACAATTATCCATAAATTAATAAAACCTGACTGGTTATTACTTGGAGAAAGAGGGGGAGAGACAGAGGGGGAGAGACAGATGCAGAGAGAGAGAATATGAAGGGCTGTACAGTGAACAATCTCCGGATAATTAACAGGAAGATAAACAAAACATAAATTTGGATATTGCATTTATTTGGACTACCACTCAAATATGCGTGAACCACGTTATTTTAATTAAAAGATAAATCTATGTGACATGCTGCTTCCCAGTTAATTATTCAGTGCTGTACAATAAAAACAAAACCCATTAAATATGCCACGCACTCTATTTCTCCATTAACAGTAAAAAGCGCTCATCCTGGGGACAACATTTCAAATTCAGCTGCTGGTTTGCCTTTTCCCCCCTTTTCTTGTCCTTTCATTGCTGATATTTTTTTTCTTCATTTTCCCTCGCTTTGCATTTACATTGCTTCTCAGACCTTACACTTGCAAAAACATTTGACGTTAGCATTCACTGCTTTTGAAATGCGTCTGAGGTATCCGTCACAAATGGAACTCTTACAGCAGCTCTGCACAACACTTTTTATTTTTACACATTTACCATAGTAAAAATGTATTCCAAAATCTTCCTTTGATCGTCGGGATGATGGTTTGATCCCTACATTTGGTGCATGCGTTCATGCTCCCCATAGGGTGAATCATCGTAACTTTCGTGATCCTCTGACTTTTTCATCAAGCACCATCATCAGGTAGAATTCTAATTTGTCCAATCCTGGTTTATGACCAAATGCCTGCAAAACTAATGACACTCCCATCAGCCTCAGCTGTAGTTTGTGTCTTGGGCTACTTTACAAATGTGAGCACGCTAACTAAGATGATAAACTAAGATGATGAACTTGGTAAACATTCCCTGCTTAACATCAGCATGTTAGCATTGCCATTGTGAGCGTGTTCGCTCGCCAACGCATTATACTCAAAGCACCACTGTGCTTATGTATAGCCTCAAAGAGCTGCTGGCGGGGCTGATTTGTTTTCAGTCTTCTTAGCACCCCCATTTATTTCTAGTACTCATGAATTTAGATGTAAGTGTATGGTGACTGAGCGAGTAAGACCCAGCATTTACAAGCAAACATCATCTGAATTCTTACATAAAGGTACGTTTTAAGACACAAATTATCACTTTGATTTGAGTGAAACATTTCCGTACCCGGTGTCAGCACTCTTTCCGCAGTCAGAATAGTTCGTCTTCCTCAGTGGAGTTGTTTGATCTGAATGGTGTGAAAGGAGCCAGACGCAAAACACAGTGTTTCCCAGAGGTAGAGGGTTTTATTGCTGGAAAAAAAACACCAGATAAATCTTACCGCTTTAAAAGTACATCAGAACGTCTAGACCGCACAAAGAGTAAACAGTCCATGTTTGAAACACCCCTTTAGTGGAAGATTTTGTCTTCTGTCAAACAGATGTGGAGTAATAAATAATGAGTTATCTACTGTTAAGATAACTTTATAACAGTTTGCAACAAAACCCCTCTCCTCACTTCTCCTCCCATCGGCTATAGGAATCTTGTTCATTTAGGAATGTGGACAGTATTAGGATTGCATACTACAGAATCTATTGCAGGCTGAAATGAATGGGCATGGTTTCATTTTTTTGTTTTTTTTCTCCTTGCACCAGTGATTATAATTGAGCAAACTGCATGTGCTGCTTCAATAGGAAGCTTGACGGAGATCAAACAGCACGGGGACAATGGAATGGATTATTTGGGGATTACAGCAGGGTGTGTGTGTGTGTGTGGGGGGGGGGCGCATCACACTCAGGGATGGACAAAGAGTACAAGTCACGGAGGAATCACAACAAATGGCGCTCTCCAGTGTTGAAACAAAAAGTGGTTGCCTCATCTGAGCAAGATGATGAAACCGTGCTGATCCACATGCGTTATTTAGTAAGATGGTGAAACCAGGATGCCAAAAAAAGACAAATGGAATGTGTACTTTTAAAAAAAACTTTTTCTTCCCATTGACTTTTTGCTAATATAAGTAAATGTTCGGAACACGCGCGCATGAATACACACACATCCAGAAAAGCGAGATATACAGCCACCAAAAACACAGTAGTGCATTCACATCTACAGACACTCAGTTATAAGCCTGTGAGAACTATACTGTCCTGTTGGCTACAAAAAAAAAGAAATGGAAGTGTGGCAAGTAAAATACGGTATTCAATGTACTATATTATTATATTAATAATGCTGTATTTTTCAGTGTGGCCAAAAAGTTCAAATTGTAGCGACACAATCAAAACCACTATTACAGCAGAATATTACTATATTACTCCCTTTTCCTTCTTTCTTTTTTCCCCCCCTCTACACTTCCTCTCTCCTTTTTTCTCTCTGCTTTCCCCTCCATCTCTTCATGTGTGCAGGAGGATTGTATTCCTCACGCTGTTGTTGTGTGCGAGTGCATTGTGTGGGACTGTAAACTCCTTTAGGCAGAGCTGAGGCCCCCGAGGTTTTAAGAGTTTTAGCCCTCCCCGCCACTGCCTGTGTGTTTGTGCAGGAAGATATTGACTTTCTTAAAGTCCGGATCATTTCTCTTTATCAGAAAATACATTAAAACACACGCCCCCCCAGCAACCAACCCCCTACCACCAATGCCGACACCACACAAAGCGCCATACGTTCTTATTTCCCCTCGCCCTCTAGTACACCATGAGCTGCCGGCACAACTGAGTACAATCAAAGTTGATACGTTGTCTTTTGCCCTTTAAGCTATGTAGCTTGATTTTATGGGATCAAAACATTCCACTTTCAATGTTTTATGTGCCCCCTCCCCCCTCAGGAGTAATTCACATATGGATAAAGAATAAAACACTACTTATACAAAGAAAAGAGAATGCCTCGTTTGAAAAAAATAAAAAACAAACTTGTTTTATAGAAAATGTACTATAATTAGAGACATAAAGCAGGTGAATAATTATCAAATTTTTCATCATGGCCCTCCCCGTGGAGCAACTTTAAAAGAGCTTATCAGTGGAGGAGGTTAATCCTGCTTTTTGTCCTTAAGGGGGATGTCACACACCTTTTTATATGTACAGAACGTCTGATCTTTTCCTTCTAAAGCACATGTAGAAATAAATCCCCCATACACGGCTTCGTCCGGGTACCAAACTGTCATCTGTCACGACAAAGCTCAAACACAATTGACTCCCCGTCCTTGCCTGACGTGGAGCCAGTAAGGTGACCTTGAAATTGCCAAAACCAGAGCGGGGCAAGCCACAGCGTTGGCTAATGGATGCTTTAAATACGTTGCTGCTTGATTTACGTTGTATTTTCCACGTCATTCTAACGGACTGGGCTCGCACTAGAGAGAGTGAGAGCGGAGGGAAGGATATAGGAGGGAAGGAGGTGACTCGAGGGGCTCCGGCCAGCTGATGGGACTCAACTTGACCCCCCTGGCGAATACCGTCCAGAGTCGGGTTACCACTGTAGGACTCTGAGTGTGTGTGTGTGTGTTGTTGAATTGATTTCCTCTGCAATGACAGCTCCAGTCAGGCTGGCACCAATGCACCCCTCCTCCCTTTACCCTCTATCCCTGACACACAAGCCACCATAGCCACCGCTGACCCCACAACACACACACACACACATACAGGGCTCATCACTCACACTGGGAAAGTGGCAGCCACTGGTGTTATGTTCTGGGATGGCTGTGGTGGTGGTGATGGTGTGCATTCAAAATCCCTCCTCTTCCTCCACCGCCCCTTCCATCCTCCCTCCAGTAACTGCTCCGCTCAATCGTTTACACGGATCATTTTTCTGATAAAAGCATTCTTTTTGGAGAAAAGTCGCTGTAATGATTTTCATTATCTTCCCTCTTGCTTCACGGCCGGCTTCCTTCGTGATTTGTCTGAAAACTACAATTTCATTAACGTTTTTTGAAACAATTTCTCTTTTTCCTAATCCACTGTGCTTAGTTAAAGGAAACAAAAACGCTGAATCACCTCATCACATATACATAGATTATAATGTGTTCTTAGTAAATGTTCACATACTTCCAATACATAGAGTATGTTTACCTAGTGTTTGTGGATCTCATTGTCTTGCCGTTGTCCAGTCAGGGTCTGATGGAAATGAGTCTTAAAGTGACCAACTATAATGTGCATCAGGGCGTGTTTGCCTGATAATCTATGAGACTCTCATTGTCCAACACAGACCTCTATCCTGGTTGTTATCAACCAACCCAAGCTCATGGCGGCTTCACTCCTGGTGACGAGACTCGGCCTCCCCTGCAAACCACATAGCGTTACTCCCATGGCTCCCATCTGTTATCGGTTGATTCGGTGGAACGCCGCTCACGGCGTCATCGGGGCTCTTCTCCGGGATGTCGGACTCGGGACGGGAGCACTTGAAGCGTCGGTCGGGATACTGGCTGTTGTTGAAGGGCATGCGGTGCACGCACAGCACGTGCGTCTTCAGGTTGCCCTTTTGGGAGGCGCTGTAGGGGCAGTAACTGCACTTGAATGGTCTCTGGCCTGGAGAGAGAAACGGAACAAGAGAATATTGTAGCCATCAGCATCAGTAAGTCTCAGGTTGGGGTCCTTAGGGTTCCCCATCTAACTCTGAATCTAATTTGCTACAGATGTAACCCTATTAGTGGATGCATGAGAGTGATTTCTCTAATAAGAGGCTCACCATTGGAAGTCTCTGTGTTCAGTGTAGGCATGATGAAGACGCAGCAAACATCCTCCCTCACTGCGACCACTGGGTCAATAGTTTGGGGGGCAAGTGTGTTTGTGGTTTGAAGGTTCGTGGTGTAAGAACATTTGAGAAGCATTGACCCAAAGAAAGAACCTCACACAATCATATGTATAGCAAACACCAAGGTTAACAGCAGCGTGGGACTGGTATCTAACCAATCCTGGAACTCAGAGCGTATAAATAAGTAAACATCAATGTGCCATATTTATTCTACGTTCACATAATCGTCCATTCCATGTGAGTTGGCTGACGGAAATACAGACGGATAACCATTCACCCTCACACCTGCAGGCAATTTCGTCTCTTAATTCATGGAACCTGAATGTTTTTTGGAGGCCCACACGGACTTGGGGAAAACATGCAAATTCCACACGAAAAGGCACCAGACAAAATCTTCTCACTACGAAGCAATCGCCAGACCTCCTCGCCTGCCCCTCCATCATATCAACAGCGTATTACATGACTGACTGATTATTCAATAACAAGCCTGATGTATTGGGGCCTGCAAACCCCCGACGTCAGCCTCCACTTCTTGGCCCTCCAGGCTTCCACCGGCCCTCATGAAGGTGTGTTAACAGCGTGACAGATTGGACCGAGGAAACAGAGACTGGGAGGAGAGGGTAAAGTTGAGGACAGAGCGGAGAGGAGAAGTGATTTTCTCATCTGCGCCCCTCCGAGCGGCACTAGTCTGCCGAGCTCCTTATTGAAACAAATACATCCTGTGAAAACATTACCCAGCACTTAATACTAGCCTCGCTTCGTGCAGCCATCTGAGCTAAACTTTTGCCGCTCCCCGTTGTCGATATGCATCTTTTGAAGAGCATGCATACATCCCGTCCCCCTGAACACAATAGCAGAGTGGAACAAGGCAAGGTATTTTTCTCTACCCCCCGCTCCCTCCTTGCCATAGCTCCAGCACAGAATGTTCTCCCTAGATTGAATCTGATCATCACTGCAGCAAACACAATGGCCCTTAATAGCAGCAGCCGTTTGTTTGAGGGATGCCGATTACACCGCCATCATAGCCCACTTCACTTAGCTCACTCACTCACAGACAGACAGAGAGGACAAAACAAAGTGGAGAGGGAGGGAGGGAGGAAGGAAAGAAGAGGGAGGGGCGGGAATAGGGAGAGAGTTTGAGCCCTCTCTGGTACTTTAGGTTATTAATAACAGTACATTTGTCTGACCCTTGTTTTCTTTTACCTTTTTCTTTTTGCCTTTATCTCTTATTCAATTTGTGTTGCTCTAAATCAAATTAACATATGGGGTTTAAAAAGAGGCGAGGAGATAGGTGCAGGGAATATCAATAGGTAAAAGGCCGGGAATTAAAGAGGGAACAATCTATTTGAGGCACTCACTGGCATACGTATGGGGTTAGCGGGAGTGAGTGCACAGTCGACTTTATATTGTACAAAGACGGACACGTGAACGCTTAAAGTGTACACACGGACAGGCTTGATGCGAGCTACTTTGTGTTTGGCAATCTGACACAGGATTTGGAGCCTCTCCGGCTTTCTGATATTACATTGTTTGCTCCAGAGCCGCACAAAGGGGATTGCTACAAGTTTGGAGGCTTTGGATGTTCCAGTTGTCTGAATTTCCAGATAAGCCAGTCGGCGGCACACAATGAAGGGTCCCCTTTTATTCGTGTGCAGTTTAATTTCACACTCTCTTACATTACGTTAAGTCCGAGAGGCAGAATATCTCATTCCATTTTACACTTAGGGAGAGCGAGTTATGCCCCCAAAACAACTCAACTCGCTTTTTTTCCTCCTCTACCCTGCTTACGTGCCGTTTTTGTCTCGGCAGACTTTAAAAATGTATACAAATCAAGTTTTTTTATTATCTCCGGGGGGGAGGTTGTTTAGGTAAAAAGCGAGGGATTGTGGTTTGAATTGCGTGGCTTGAAAAAAAGTTTGGATAGGGATGCATAAACTTGAGTGTGTGTCGAGATTGAAAATGACTTCTGCAGAGCAACTAAGAAGCACACATGCTATGTTGTTATGGATTCAAAATTAAAGAGAGGCAGTCTTTCTCTTTCACTCACTCACTCACTCCCCCACACACGCAGGCGTTCAACAATCCACATGCACTGAGGGCCAAAGTTGCCATCATTAATCCATGTCCTCTGGTCTGTGCCAGTAACCAGAACAGCCCACATGCCGACTGTGGCCCGGCAGCACCGCACGAAGCACCATTCTGTCAAATGAACCCTTTTCTACCACTCCTTTCTCGTCCGTCTGATCCCTGCCACACTTTACTCACAACTGGCATAAAGCTGTTATGTGTTAATAAGTAATACAGTGATTTTATTTTTTTTAAAGTGCTATAATAATTTACTGTTTCAATTCCAGTTTTGACAAAGGAAGTCATGTATTTTATAAGTAAATAAAAGAGTGGCCAAACAGTATTAAAACCCTGATTAAATAGGCAAAGACAAGACCATCAAGAGAAACGTGTATGTACCACCAATACAATACACAGGACTTTGTGTTCCTTGTGAAATCAAGTCAAAGTTGAGTTGCTTAACCATAGTTTTGTTATCTAACAAATATAGTTATTTTATGCTACAAACCTACTTATTTTAACCCAAACCACAATCTTTACCCAAACTTTACCAAAAAAGTTTATTTTGAAACACTATAGGTGGCGTTATTGACATTCTTTCCGTAAAGAATTTTACAAACCCCTAAATGAGACCTGGACATGAATGAAATGTCCGGGTTCCATGAGGTGTCACAAATCCGGCCCAGTATCCCTGTCAAATGACCCTTTGCTATGTCCCGCCCCTTGAATGCAGACTGGCCAATCATTACATAGCCTTGAACAGTTTCGACCAGCTAGTCATTGTTAAACATTGTGTTGTAGTGATTCTCGGAGATGTTGGAAGGAGATATACAATTCTTAAATGTTACATTTCTAGGTAAAAACCTACGGAGCTAAGGTTAGCACATCCGCTACTAGCGGTAGCACTTCTTGGCTATGCTCGCTACTTAATGTACACACATACTGCGTTTGCTTTTTACTGATTGTAAAGGTGAATAAAGACCTAACTGGCTTTAGAGGAACAGTGTTGTTCCTTAATTTCATTGTCTTCTGTCTTGATCACCAGGTGATGTGGTGGTTCACTTTTACACTCTGATCAGTAGCTTTAGCTTCTATCTTTATCTTTTTAACCTGTTTTCAGTTCTGACATCCTCGATATATCCTTCACATATTGTAGACCCTTCTGTCTGCTTCTCTATGAATTTGCTTTAATGTTTTTCCAAAAATTGGATAATCTTTATTCAGTGAGTGCAGTTAGTGACCATGTGGGCTCCACGGTAGCTCTGACACCTTGATGGAGTAGTATGGGGTGGCGGTGCTTAGCTAAGAATCAATTACGTTGGTATTGGATAGTTCTGGTTGGGAAACAGACACATGGATAGAGGAATAAAGAGGGAGGAGGAGGGCGGAAGACAGACAGGAAAAACAGTGGTCTTGCTTTCATTAGCGTGGCATTATCTAAGCCTGTTAATTAACCCCCCAAGGCCCTCCGCTCGGAGATCAGAGGAAAAGAGGGAGAGGAAGTGAAGAGGAGGGCAGGAGGAGAGGATTCAGTGGGTAGAGGTGTGTATATGTGTGTTGGGGGGGTTGGTTGATGTAACACACATCACTGCTACAAACATGCCCCCCCCCTGCTCAACTCCTCTCTCTAACCTCCCTGTCTTTCTTTGTTTCCTCTTATTTATACCTTTTTTGGGTATTCCACTGTTATGTGAACAATATCACTGATAGCATTCACAATTAAACACAATGTAGTTCTATTATTATCAGCTTGCCCTTGCATTTAGATATGTTGCATAGTTTGGGAAAACTTTTTATTCTCCAGCTTGTACAGTATTTCCCTTGTTATTGGGGGGTGCAGGGGTGCCGTTTGTTGAGTGACAGGAGATATGCGGTTGTTGCAGTGGAGTTATCATTTAACCAAACTGTGCTTGTATTGAACGGTTTGTGGCCATATGTGAAAAATACACCACGGCTCCAGGAAAAGTGTTATCTCGCCCTCGTCTTGTGAGAAGAGCTATCTTAAGACGGCAACAGATGGCAGTGCTGGCATCAAATAGCATTTAAGGACGGCAGCTTTTGGTCGGAAGCCAAAACTCTGTTCCCGGTCTTTATGTGCCTCTGTATATGTGTGTGTGTGTGTGTGTGTGTGTGCATGGCAGTGTGCGAGGTGTTTTGCATATGTGCACATTAATGCATGCATTTGTGTGTGCTTTGTGTGTCTGGGCAAAGAGAGAAAAAGGGGGAGAAACCTGGGGAAATGTGTGTGTGTGTGTGTGTGTGTCTGTGTGTGTGTGTGTGTAGGTGTGTGCACATACATTCATGTGTCCAAGCCAGACAGCGAGATACACATTTAAAACCAAGTACAGAGCAGAAACTTATAAAGGAAATCAGAGTTTGTGACTATTTAAGGAAGTTATGAGTGAGAAAAGACAAAAAGAAGATAAGATGCACACAGACAAAGAGTTTGTAGGCAGAGAGACAGAGGCACACAGAAGGTGTGAGCAATTAAATGTGCTAAACCATCTGTCCAATAACCTGCGTTTATGCTGTAGCTCCCACATTACTCAGCAAACTGCAGCGACACACACACACACACACACACACACACACAAATGATTGCCATCCCATCTACACTCAAAAAATAGTTTGTGGATTTGTATCTGTTTATTGGACAAAAATAGCTGCATTCTGATTCATACCCAGATTTATAACCCGCAATTTTCTTTTTCAGTTTGTCTATACTGCTGGTTTTCTGCTGCCTTTTAGTTAGTTAAACACGTCATAGTAGTTCATTAGGCCATATTGTATTATTTTTAAATAAGGTGGAAAAAGAGAGTGAGCTATATTGAATTTTTTTTTCTTTTACATGTATTTTTGAGACAGTCCCTAACTTAGCCTTGTCATTTTCCGTCTACTGTGACTTTGCACATGGTACAAAAATAATAACTCATGTGCAACATCTGTCCAGCTTATGTCCGGCACTACAAATCTGGTGGAAATTGACTGTCTGATTATTAACCTTAAACCTATCTACACCTCCTTGTTTTCAGCCTGTAGCCTCTTTGTTTAGACTTCTAAAATCTGCATCATTAAAAGTCATGCAGCCTTTTTGCAGCATATACAGAGAGCAACCGAGTGGGTTATTTCAATACCAAAGGAATAGTGTGAATGTGATTAAATATGAGACAAGGTGTGCCATTTTTACAGGATTTCTAAATGGATTTGTAACGCACGCATTTATTCTGAACATTTGAGATTCCTGCGACACATTCTCATTCCCAAAATAAATACCGACGCTTGGTCGGACGTGTCAGGGACAGAAGGTCGGTTTGCGGTTTGAAAAAAAAGATTCCAATGTAGGTTTACTTACGCAACAAAACTTCTTGGTTAGATTAAGGAAAAGATTGTGGTTTGGGTTAAGATAAATATGTTTATAACGTGAAGTGACAGTTACATAACAAAGCAACGATAAAATAACTCCACGTTGGTTTCACACAGGACGCTGTCAGTGGTCTCCTGGGTGAAAGTCCTGTGTTAGTTTGACCCGTCTGTCCACCCTGACCTCTTTCCTCAGCAGACATTCTCACTCTAAAGCGTCTCATAATGGAGCCGGTGAGTTTACATTGGAGTAAGTGAAAGGGTGCGTCGGTGGGTCGGTATCAGACGCTGAGGGGCACTGACTTAGCCCAGAACCGGTTTGATCCTACCACCACTGTAAACAATGGATTCGGTTGATTGCAGCAGTGTGTGTAAGACGCCTGTGTGTTCTGATTTGACAGAGTTGTGACTCAACAAGTAGTGGTGGGACGTTTGCAGCAAACAGAGGGCTTTATTGGTTGACAGGTAAGCTCTGTGTTTGTATTTGAATATTAATACATTATTCAAACACAAGCACATAGCTTACATCCCTAAAGAGATGAGATTTGTTTTTTGTTGAAGCTAATTTGAAAAGAATGAAGAATGACGATAGAGTAAAAGAACAAGAGTGCAGCATGTCTTTCTCATGTTAAAGACTTTGTAAATGTGGCCGACATGACTGCATGGGTTTTTGAGTTGCTTTTTTGTAATATATTTATATCATTATTTTCTAAAACTCCTCCAACATCCCCTGCCCCCCCCCCCCCCCCCCCCCTTCTGAAAATAAATACATTAACATTACTTCAAACAGCCTGAAGGGAATTTATCCTTCTCTACATTCCCTCTGATGAATTAAGAGCATTTCCCTCAACGAGCTGCCGTGTTGATAGAAAATTGGCCTGAAGTTTGGGGAATAGCGATTTGGTCTGTTTCCTAGGCTTAACTAGAGAAAACCAACACGCAAATAACACCAGGGGAGGCACTTAAGGAGAGGAGAGGAACTGTGGGGGGGGAGAGGGGAGGTGGAGGGGAAGGAGCTCTTTCAGCATCAAAGCCAGCTAAAACGTCCACACCAGGGACTAGGTCCCATGTTAAATACTGAACTAGATTATTAATTGCTGTACCAGAAGGACCTGTTAATAAGAACCCCAAAATAGCAGCTCCTTCCTTTCTGTCTCCATCTCTTGTTCTATTTTCTCTTTCCATGCCTCATTTCTGGAGACGGCTGCTGTTGTTTTTCACGCTCGTGCTCAAAGTTTCTGTTCACGGCATTCCCTCGTCCGTTTGCTGACGCGGTCCCCGACTCAATGACATCGAAACACCGATTCTGATTCTCACTCACTCGTCACTCCTCTCATTAATGCACCTTGTAACTGATTCACATTTTCTAATATTCATTCATTTATCATCTTCATCTCCGCCAGAAGAATCATGCGATTGCTCGAGTGAGTGAGTGAGTGTGCACCTTTGTGTCTGTCCACAGATAATCTCACATTCTGCTGCAGCAAACTGCATTATGTTTTAGGCGGCCAGCTACGGCTGCATGCTCCAGGACCTCTCGTGGCTGCGGTGACTCGCACTTCCTTTTTATTGCCTGTTTTGTACTGCCATTGACTGTCTGCTGACTCCTCACTCACGACTCTGAACTGGCTGGTAGGGGCCACCAGTGATAACACAGTTGAGTGCATCGCCGAACCCCAGTCACTGCTCTGCGGCCACAGTGGGGGGAGACTGTAGAGTGTGTGTCTATGGGTAAAATAGTTTGCTCACTTTTATTGTTTTGGACCTTGTGTTTTGCTAACAGCTAACAGCTAAGAGAACTACACACACAGCTGTCTGCATCGCCACCGCTCAGTTGCTGGCTTTTTATTGAGCATCAACCTCACACACATGTATTGTTGGTAAAATAGACTTCAGGCTCAAATAAACGCTGCAAGCAGCGGTTACACCACGAGCTGAGACGAGCGCCTGCACACAGCCAGTGCAGACATCTGCATAGACTCAAATGAGAGCGTATCTGCTGTGTGAGATGTGCGAATGAAAAAAACACTTGCAGTCCAGACGGGGGGGTTAGCCAACTGGGGGTTGTGTTCATTCAATCAAACATTACATCAGTGGTCGTTTCAGACACACCTGACAGAGATCTGCAGTCTAATGAGAGCACCTTTCTACTTTTTTTTCATATTATTATTCCTCACTCACTCACTCAGCCATTTCATTTGTCATTTGTATAATTTTTCAAATTCAAAAATTTTTTGCAGAATTTTTGTAAATTTTTTTGTAAGTTGACAGCATGTGTGCGTGTATGTGTGTGTGTCTGAGCGTGTGTGTGTGCGTGCGTGCGTGCGTGCTAGATTCCCAGCCTCGTCTTATTTTTCCTCAGTCAAAGTCCCTGCTGAACTGAGGGAGGCACAATTTGCTGCTGACCTGTCACTGTACACAGATAATGGATGCCCAACTACATGTGAGTCTGTGTGAGAGTGTGTTTGTACATGCTAAAGTGTGTGTGTGTGTGTGTGTGTGTGTGTGTGTGTGTGTGTGTGTGTGTGTGTGTGTGTGTGTGTGTGTGTGTGTGTGTGTGTGTGTGTGTGTGTGTGTGTGTGTGTGTGTGTGTGTGTGTAGGCTGCCATCCATGTCTCTCAGCAATAAAGAGAAAAAAAAAAAAAGAAGAAAAAAATGCAGGGCAGAGGGTGTTGATTGATATGCCGGCCACCTGCTTCTCACTCACATTCTGACACAAAGAGCATCGGCTGCTCTGCTGCATTCATCATCATGAACTCCCTTTGACCTCAATACACAGCGATAACGGCTAGAAGTTGGGCAAACAGTTTGAAAACACAGAGCGAAAGACAGAATGAGATACTTCAGATTTTGACATATGGGGGGGGGGGGGTTATTATAGGGTTATTATGGGGTTATATGGGGTTATATGGGGTTATATGGCAATATGGTTATTGCTTAGAATTCAACCGTAGAAGTGTTTAAAATCATATAATATAACACAGTCAGCAAAACAGAAGTGAATGTGGACAACGCTGTGGTTATCTTTTCATTGCTTTGACCACACCTTTCAAATGACATGAACTGTTTTCTCATTCAAACTCAACAAACTAGGACATCCCTGATGACCTCTAGGAAAGACTTGTGCCAGGTGAGGAAAAGGGGGCAGGTGAGGCAGAACCCAGAACGTTTTGTTAAATGTATTGGACAATGAGACGTTTCAGCAGTCACAGACTGGTTCACTTCCCAGGAGGGAGTCACTTTTCCTCCCACCTTACCCTCCATTCCTTAACCCCACAGAGGAATTAGTTTTCCTCATGTATGACCACCAGCCACATGATCAGATGTCCCTCTTGGACTCAATGAATGCTGTCTGGACATAATTCTGCAGACGACGGATCAGGAATGCGCCTAGATATTACACAGGTGTGTTATTGTAGGAGAGGACAGAAGATGTGGATGAGAACTTGTGGTCAAACGCAGAGGGACGACTGGTGCTGTGTGTGTGTGTGGTGAATATGTGTAGTTTTGTATTGCATTAGTGGAATTACCTAAATTTCACGTTGTGTAGTTGGAATTACACTGTGCAAAAATAGCAAAACAATAAAGCCTGTTGAAGTATGTTGCAGCATTTTGTGATTCATATCAGTGAGATAGACTGTAAAGCATCACAATCCATGCAATAAAGAAGTGTCTAATGAAAGTTTAGCTCATGCATCAGCCTGATACTAAAAAGCACTTTTAGTACTTTTTAAATAATAATACCTACGTATTCTTTTACGAAAATTAAGTTTTGGATGAAAGACTTTAATCTGAATACTTCCACCAATTAGTGTCTTGCTTATTAAACAGCAGATGTGCTTTATAATTATTGATTTTCATATGCACTCACTGTTTTTATTTATCTAGTCATCACATGAAAATGTGCACACATTCAACTAAAGAAGGCCCAGTCAGAGACTAAATGGAAGCATGTTACTGTCTATATATCTATTATTACTTTTTTTAAAAATTGTATTTTATCGTGAGGACAGGCAGAATAAGCCAACAAAAGAAATCTAGTTTTAACTGGAGTTATTTTTGGCACAAATCTTGAATCAGGTAATGCAAAATAACACCACTTGATGCGTGGTGTTATAAAACGTTTGTTAAAAAAATAATCTGTCCTCTTGCCACGTTCCCTCCTCTTGTGTCCATGGAAAGTTGTGTGTCCCCCCGCAAAAAAAAATCCCCCCTCCACTTACATGTAACACGTGCCAGTATAAAATCCTCACAACAATGACACTGTAAGATACTTTTTAATTGTTAATATGGTAATAATATCTTGACTTTATAATGCAACAAAGGTGCACCTCAAATAAAAAAAAGAATGCAGAGCCGTGCAGGAAGTAGCGAGAAAGCAGACTCCACCCCACACACTGATCACTGTATCAGTTGTGTTCGCTGGCAGCAGGTGGACGTGAGACAAGTTGCAGCTGAAGAACAGCAAGTGTTATCAACACACAGACGGAAATGGTGTGTGTGTGTGTGTGTGTGTGTGTAGGTGTGTGTGTGTGTGTGTGTGTGTCACGCCGCCCTGGCCAGGTGCTCCTCAAGGACTCGCATCCAATTTGTGCAAAACCGGAGGAGGAGAGAAATCATGACGTCCGTCACACGCATGTGTTTCTCTCAACTGACTGAAACGAGAGCAAAAGTCTCAGCAGCTCTGGTTCCACAGAGCAAACTTTCACTGTCTGAACTTAGCGACTCCTCTTTGGATGCTTTTTTTGCGAGGCACAGGGCAGGTAACAGTAGCATTAGATAAAAAAAATTAAAATAAGATGTCCCCTTTTCACAGAGATCAGCTTGTAAACACGATCAAGACACGCGTACAGAATTATCTACCACGCAGCTTAGGATTCAACCAACACCGCAACTCTTTAAAACCTCCTCCGGTGGAGTTGTTATTCACCCCCTTTCATAAGCTCTCCCCTCTTTCTTATCTCCCTTCCTCATTTCCTCTCCTTCTCCTACTCCCTCTTCTCTCCGACCCCCCCTTGCTCCCTTACCAGGGGGAAGCCTATTTGTCCGCTTTAAGTGAAATCACTCAATTCTTTCAGGAAGAGACTTTGGAGACCATTGGTAACCGAGAGAGAGGGCGAGAGGGAGAATGGGGAGTACGTGTGCGTAAGAGAGAGTCCACCTTCCAAATAAGTTCCATTAATCATGGGCCAGAGTCTAATGTAACTAATATTTTACAATTAGAGGAGACAAGATGGAGCTGGGGGCCATCTATCTCCCTTACACCACATGATCATCGATTCATAAGAGCTCAGGAGAGAGAGAAAGAGGGAGACCGTAACACACGGGCACTGCGTAAAGCACACACTCACAATAATACATAGACACACACACACACACACACTCTGCTGGGCACGGCACACACTGACACACTCATGCAGACGTTAGCGCACCCACGTGCATACGCACAGATGCTTAGCAGGAAACAGAAGGACGCATGAGAATGAGGGGACAAGCTGTCGCATTAGCATTTCTTAGTATATATTCTGCTTGGAATCGGGGCCGTGTGGCTAACAGCTAATTTTTCTAAATCGATCGTTCTGTTGGCTGTTTGGTTATAAAATGTCTGAAAGCAGTGAGAGATGCTGATTACACACTCTCAGACTGCAGAGTAGCGTCTTCAAATCACTTGGTTTGTCCGATCGACAGTCTAACCCCCCCCCCCCCCCCAGCAAAAAAAGTTAATAAAATGATAGATATAAAAGCAGTGAAAAACAGTAAATTCATTACATGTAAGGTGCTACGATCAGAGACATTTTGGCATTTTAAATGAATCAATAAATGATGAAAAGTCATGGCAATTAACGTGCTGTTGATTGAATAAATTGGGTCAGCACTACTCATATTGCATACAGCATATAGTCTAGTATCATGACGGTGTACTTTTTATGTGTCATAAAGTAGCAATCAGAGTTTCATCCATGGGACAGGGCATATTCACTTTTTCATACAATAGATAGTTTTACATTTAGTTTGCGGTTTGGAGCAAAGTCGGTCATTTGCTCGGTGCATTCAAGTGTTCTCACCAACCTTTTGTTACAGCCCTTGGAGGCTATCTAGAGGCAGGAGAAAGGATCGCTTGTCGAACCCAACTCAGTTTCTCAGTTACAAAAAAGTCATAATAAAGAGGCCTTTTGTAAACGGATGCAGTGATTTTACGACATGCTGGCGTTTCCCGTTGCTTTCGGTATTCCCTCGGCTTTCTCATGCTCGGGCTATTTACAATAATGAAATAATGACACACATACACACAAGTGGAAAAATGCGGGTGAAAAAGAAAACGACTCTAGCCTCAAGCACAACGCCTCAAAACAAAAATGCCATAAATGTGCCATGTAGCGTCCCGAGAGCACACCGAGGGACAATATCAAGAACAAAAATCTCTGGTTAGACTGAGATTTTGAAACTGAAGAGAGCACAGGTGTTGCCTGGACCAGTCAGGGAAGAGAACTTATGTTTGAAGATAGGAAACAACAAAGAGGGAGGAAACAGACAATGACATGCTCAAAAGCATGATAACGTCCTTTTTGTTTCAGAGCCTTTGTGCAAGACACCGAATACCAGCTACTGGCTGCAGGAGTCCTTCTCTGACCCCCCCCCCCCCCCCCTTTAGTCCCCTGTAGGCGCAAAACGTTTTGACCAGGCACCAAAATAAAGTCTGAAATTTGTTTTGTTTGTATTTTATTTTTTCATAATTTAATCATTCAACGATTGATAAGTTGTTTTGATTATTCTGTTAACTGATCAGTTATTTTGTCTTTAGAGTGCCTTCTGCACACTGCCACCAATCACAGTATTTCTGATTCCGTTGCCCTGAAAGTAGTTTAAATAGCACACGGTTGCTAAAGCCACCCGGCAAATTCACAGACACGCATTCAATGACAATCCATGTTTCTCTCTGCAATGCAACTTCCTCAAAGGAGGACCGGCACCAGCTCTGCACCAAAACCTGGTCTGCTGTGCCCTCTGGTGGTCTAACCGCGGAGCTGCACCGCGAGGCCCCCAGCTGCTCCAATGCAAAAGGGAGGGAGGGGAAAAATTAGAGGCAGCTGAACAAATGAGCAGAAAGACGGGTTCATCGGCAGGTCACCATCTGCCCGGTGACCAACCGAAGGCTGGCAAACCGCAAAAACCGCTGCAGAGCGTCATCTTACAGCACATCAATCCGCACGCAGACGCACGAGCACGGCAGACAATTACACAACACGCCCGTCGTGCGTGCACAAACATGTGCTCACACACGCGGCTGCACAACATGCTATGGAGGGGAAATGAGAGGAAATGGATACTGAAGAGAGAGAGAGAGAGAGAGAGATAGTGAGAGAGAGAGATAGAGAAATGAAAGAGAGGGGGGAGAGACAGAGCAAATGACGAGAGAGGAAGTTAAATGAAGGGCAAAGAGCGGTGTTCATCACACTGTGAAAGAGGACGCTTCAGATGTTGAAATTGCTCAGCTGAGCAACGAAGAGCGACACACACACACACACACACACACACACACACGACAGGCAGGATGGAATGAAAGATGACCTAATGTGTTCTTTAATCAGACACATGTGCGGCGTTACATGGAGACACACACACCTCAACTCAAATATATAGACATGACTCTCTCACACACACACATTTACACATTCATGCACACGCCCCCCACCATACAAACTAGCATGCACCCAGAATGTACAGTACGTCATGCACACAGGGTAAGCAAGCCGTATTGTTCCAGCTCAGTCTCACATCCAGCCATCCGAAACATCCTTGGCTGTGTGTGTGTGTGTGTGTGTGTGTGTGTAAACCAGTCAAACAGTTACTTTTCTCCGGATGTGAGTTTTATTGGGAACAGACTTGGGGGATTCGTGGCATGAGCCCCCCCCCCCCACCGGCCCCCAACATCTGGTGCGGTGCAGCTGATCCGTTTAAAAATTAGTAAAGGCATTGACCTGGGCAGCCTCCCAGAGGCACAGCGGCCTTCGGGGTCCCGGCGTTAGGTTAACACAAATACGGATTCCATCAATGCGCCGCAGATCAACCGTGGAGTTAAATGTTATGATGAAGGGAACTGCCTCGCAAAAAGTGTGTTTATACTGGCACCAGCACTTTTATGTTAGGAAGGTTGTGATGCCTTGGTCTTATGTTGAGTTTTTGATCTCTAACCCTGACACACTTTAAACTTCCTGCCTGACCGTGAACACTGTCTTTAATCCCATTTTAACTAAATCATAAGGACGAAAATATGTATTGAAATGAACTGGAAAAAAAACGTCTTGTTTTTTTTTTTACTAACTTTGCTTCTATTCTAAAGAATATTGGCCTTTTCAAGTCAAAGCAATTGTATTTATATGTAAGTAATGTCAATCACTTGAACCAAAGTCTTCAGTGACCATTTAGACTTTGTTAAAAGGTTTTAAAGTGTGGAGTGACATGTTTTCTGTTACTGCACTTCTATGCTGTGCTCTGCTGGTGGGGGGGGGGGGCATCACTGCGGATAATAAAAACAGGATCAGAAAGACCGGCTCAGTGATGGGCCTAACCCCAGACTCACTGGAGCTCATGTCAGGATGCCTCAGTGTGTCTTTTGTTCCAGCAGCAGTCAGATCTTGTTTACACCTTTAGATTTGGTGTTTAGATTTATCATCATTCTGATGTTATTCGTGCCTCATATGGTGTTATGTATTCGTTGTAATGTGTTTTCTGTCTGTTGTGCACTGTGGGAACTATGTCTATTGTTGTCTGTATGAGTTGATTTTGGTGGCAAATGAGTTTCCCCGCTGGGGATTAATAAAGCTTTTCTAATCTAAAGAAAGTTTATTTTATTCTATTTCACTGATCCTTAAGAGCTGCAGCAGACGGATACTGATCTGTGTTTGTCAAAAAGTATGCAATGAATATGCAATACTTTTTTTTGACTTATTCATGTATGCAATGGACAAATATTAACCAAACAAAAGGTTACTGTTTTCAGAAATAACAGAATACTGAATCCTGATCACAGATGGGATCCTATAAACACCTTGCATATTTCACAAGTAATTTCACAGTAACTTGTTATCTTCATCTTTTCAGGTTTATTAATAAAGCTTTCGTAATTCAATTACATTCACTTCTATTTCAGGCTGCAGAACATGTGAACTGAGTGAGCCCAGCCAACACCTGACTATGCTAGTTCCCAGGTTGTACATTTGCTGCATTATGAGTCACTTTTAGTACATTTTGTGGATAATATAGCCATACCCTCTTTTACTAAAGTCAGATGAATGCAGTGTTGTATATTTACACATAGAAAGATACTTTGGCTTCAGATCTGAGCTTGGGCAGATTAAATGGGCCCCTGGCCACAGACATGTAAAAGGCCCCAGCACCACTCCTACATACAGACTTAATATTTGTTCAGCCTCTTGTTTGTTGTTGTGTTGTTTCTTGATGTCGCCATTTTGTGTCTCTTTGTAGTTGCTTTGTGTTACTTTTTTAATTGTTTTGATATTTTGCTTGTCTGTTGTTATTTTTGTGTCTTTGTCGTCATTTTGCATCTCTTGGTGGTTGTTTTTTTGTCATCTTGTGATTTTTTGTTGTCGTTTTGCCCCCTTTTGTAGTTGTTTTGCATCTATTTGTAGTTAGATAGTTATTTGCAGTTATTTTTCATCTCTTTGTAGTCATTTTGCAAATGTTTTTTTTAATTCTTTGCAGTCATTTTTGTGTCATTTTTTCTCTTTGTCGTTTTGCAGCTGTTTCGCATCTCTTTGTGGTTGTTTCGGTCTCTTTTTAATTCATTTAGTGTCTCTTTGTGGTTGTTTTATGTTTCTTTGTGGTCATGTTGAGTCTTGAATGGTTCGTGTCTCTTTGAGGGACCATTTGTAGGTGAAGGCCAGTGGAGAGGGGCCTGAAATATTGGGCCCCTGAGCCTGTGCCTGGTAGGCCCATTCAGTAATCCATCCATATGAGAGTACTTCTTCCACCACTGATTATCACCCTGCTGTCCGTATATTAGCACAGAGACGTAGATAGGAGACAAAGCTGTCTGATACGCGCTGCACGTCTCTAATCAGAAAGTGCTATTGGCTGAGATTTAAATGTCAGAATCTTCCCTCTGCATTCTGCCACGAGGGATGCTCTGAGCCCATGTTGTTTCACTACAGCTACTTCGTGGACACCTTTGGGAGACACAGTAGTGCAGTCAGTCATTTTGTTGTACGTATTCGACATCATGATCGCGGTCCGTGAAGCTTTGCCATCAAATTGACTGAGAGATAATAACTTGCGTCGGGAGTGATGGACTAACTCTCCAAACAGTTTACTTCTGATCGCAACAGTGACACTCCGACACGCCGGCTCGCACTCCTGATTCTCGCTCTGCTAGAAATCCAGAAAATTAAAAAAAAACATGAAACAGGCCGTTTGCTCTGTGAGAATTCATTTTTTTTTTTTTTTTTTTTAGTTTGAATACATTTTATTTTTACTATAAGTACAGTTCAGTAGTTACAAAACAAAGCATCTGCCATGAGGGTACAGTGAAACATAAAGAGTGTTCAGCTCACAAGACAGGTTTTGTACATAATATGTGGAGTGGAATGCTCATTATAGCTGGTTCAGAGAAGGAGAGAGCCCTAGTGAGACTCTCGCCATTAATCTCTCTTCTTTACACGCCTGGAAAACAGAGATGGGGTCAGAGGTCAAAGCCACTGGTCAGTGCCTCCAGCAGGATTCGTCTGATTGGTTCACTCGGACCCCATTTCCAGAATTCCTCCCTTCAAAACACCCTGTTATATTTCCCTACAACCATCACTTTTCATATGTCTCACTCTTTATTATTTTAGCTTTTTATCCCCTCCTTTCCTGGCATATTGGAGTTGAAAGAATGGTTATTTGTAGTCTACACGAATCAAATTAAAATGAAAACCCAAAAAAACAGAGGCTGTACTGCAGCAAAAATCTCCTCAAGGTGGAATTTGAGCAGAGAAAATCACGCAGGCTAAAGCGAAACGGGCCTTATGCTGCAGGCCCCCAAAAGGGGGAAATCGCGTACGAAAGAAATCGGGGGTGGGGGGGACAATTTGTCGAAGCCACATACAGTATAGAGGTTGCTCAAACTGAAATGAGTATCATAGTTGGACTGTACATACCGCATTAGAATTATTCTCTGGGTTTCACAAAAAAATGACGTAGAAACATTTCACAATGCCAAGGGACACACGAACACACACCTTCAGTTTAGTTAGTTAGCTAGTTTTGTACTGTATAGGTTGGATTTATAATACTATCACAGTGCAAAATACTTCAGAGAACCGAAACAAATGAAAGAAATAAGAAAGGATTAAGTCCCTCTATGCATAATGGATTCTGTATATATGGGGGCAAATATGTTTGCAGCACAGGAGACGATTGTCATCTTTTTCCTCTTTTTTATCATTATATGGAGAAGGCATTAATGTACAGTACATATAAAAAAAAGAAAAGAAAATTAAAATCAACCCTACATCCTACAGTCTAGCACAGCTACATATTGTAGAAGCAATAACAGATGACTTGTATCTAAGGCTATACACAATATGTCTTTTTTTCCAGTTTTTTTTGTTCTTTTGTTCTTTTTTTTTTTTTTACTCATCTTAAAGTAAATACATCAAACCATTTTTCAGTAGTCAGTAACACTGTGCAACAATGATCGGTGGCAGTATTTTAGAAACATCTGCAACACTAAAGTCCTTGAGGTTTGACGTGAGAGATGAAGAGAGGGGGGGGGTGGAGGGCGATAGAGAAAGAAACTGTTCCCCCCCTTCTTTCTTTTTTTTCTTTTTTTCAAACTCTAGAAGAATGCCTACCTTTTTGAGAGCGTGGCCGTGTAAACTACTGTCACTTCTTTGCTTCTTCCTTGTCACAAATGCTTTAAAATGTCTTTTTTTTTTAACTACTGTATATCTCTCTATGTACATTACGCGACTATGGGCGCTGTGTCGAATGATACAAGAACAAGAAAAGAAAAAAAAGACAAAGGGAGCCATATAGCAGGGTGATGGCCTGTACTGGCCTGGGTATGGAGAGAGAGAGGGGGGGGGGGTATACTGTAGTATTATAAGTACATTTAGGGCAGTTTGAATAGTCTTTCTTCTTCACAATCATCATTAGCACCACCATCGTCAAAAGTCAACTCTGGGTTCTGTTATTCTTTCTTGCATTGCAGATTGTCATATGGTGCCCTGTCCTCTAACCATAATCGGTGTGATGCATCATGGTGACTCGTGTGGCTGGTCTGACAGAAAAAATGTGCTTGGTCTCTGTCAACAGCCCCGGTAAAGTCGAGTTTCTATTCTACAGTAGAATACATTCCAGGTACGATATAACGGTGAAATAACTGTCTTCTTCATTCAACAGCAGAGGAAAAAAGTCTTTTGAAAGCATTCGATTAAGCGCTACACTTCAGACCTACTTTTGTTTTGTTTTTTTCTTCTTCTTAAAAAAAAGACACACCTTTCTAGCTCAAGGAATGTATCAGAGATCTGCGGTGCCGGTTACAGGAAGTGCTAATCAGACAGGTAGTTTCATCAAAAGAAAAAAGGAAAAAACAACAACATAGTATAAGAGAGAAGACAACAAAGACATGAGGGCATTCAGACCACGGGAGACAAAACAGGAAAGTTGCCCTCACTTCGTTTAGTGTCCAAGCAATCTCGCAAATCCGTCCCCAACAGGAAACTGTCCCACACTTTCCTTCATATAGTTCATGCCTTCTCTTGACTCTGACGGTAGTATGTGTTTTTTTTTTTTCATCTTAAATAAAGTCTTTGTTATAGTGTACTCCTTCATTTATC
Organism: Leptoclinus maculatus; assembly: GCA_032191485.1. Taxonomy (NCBI): domain Eukaryota; kingdom Metazoa; phylum Chordata; class Actinopteri; order Perciformes; family Stichaeidae; genus Leptoclinus; species Leptoclinus maculatus. The sequence continues at coordinate 44,383,856 of JAVDOI010000001.1, read as the reverse complement.
CTTCATCCTCCTCCTCCTCCTCCTCCTCCTCATCGCCTTCATCATCACCATCCTCCTCATCCTCCTGCCTTGCTCCGGTGTGGTGCCGTTAGTCTTTGTTTACAGCGTGGGCGTCCAGCCCCTCTGGGTCACCTAGGTTATGGTTGTTAGGGTGGTTAAGGTCGTTGTTAAGATGGTTGGGGTCGTGGGTCAGCGCGGGGTCGTGGGTCATTGGCTGGTCCTCCTCTCCTACCCAGAGATGCACTACGGCCAATGAGAGAACAAGAGGCAGATTAGCACCACGGACCCAACACACTGACCCCCACCATGCAGCAAGTACACACACACACACACACACACACACACACACACACACACACACACACACACACACACACACACACAAACACACACCTGAAGCATTGCATTATATGGTCAAGTGGGGCTAAATGGATGGATGAGATATGTGAGACTGTCCGCTTTGTACAATGGTCCACAGACAATTGGGTCAAACTGTTAAGACTTTAGAGGGTCATTTCACCAAAATGTACAGAAAATAAAAATGTTTCACTTACCTGCAGTCATATCTAGTCTTAAAGATAGTTTTGGTTTAATTGGTCCAGGTTCACCCCGATACAATGGAGGTAAATGGAATTGGCGCCAGTGTCTGGATAATCCATACGCTTCCTTATCAACAGTTTTCAGAGGGACTATTTCTTTGGTATCAAGTAGTCCCAGTGGAAACTATCCAGAGTGTTTGGATTATCCTGGATGACAGGGACACACTTTTTTGCTGTTAAATTTAATTTCCCCCAAAAAAACAAAATTAAATGAACCTCCATTGTATCGTTGTGGTGGCTGAAATATCAAATAGAATAGACAAATGAAACCGAAAGCATCGGCATGAGTTAGATACTGCTAGACGTTGTTCATTTCAGTGAAGTGACCCTTTAAACTGTCTCTCCGTGATTCAGACTTTATAAACGATGTGATTTAGGACCAGCAACAGAAAAACCTTCACCATTCAGTCGTCTGTTGTGTTGAAGACGAACACCCTAAAGTGAATTAAATTCAGATAAAATCAGTCCACGGATCACCTATCGCGGCACTATTTATTGTGGTTTGCACAGCATTCTTTTGTTCTGTTACTCCTACTACAACAATCACTGTAAGTGACTAACAAAGTAAGAAGATGCTCTTTCCATAAGCAGCAGGTCAGCATTAGATTCATTATTTCTGCATCTGCTGTTCAAAATCTACAGCGATGGGGCGCTCAGTGAAAAGCTCATTTCTGAAACGATACGAGACGCTTACACGTTATGGTTATGACAACTGGAGGAGCGTCGTACTTGTTACAATCAAGTCGGTTCGGCGCAATAAGCGTGACAGGAAGTGTGACAGCGGGTGAGAATTGAAGTGAGTAAATCTAATAAAAAAATAAGTTTTAAGACTCGGTGAGACAGTCAGAAATGCATAACTGTAATTAGGTCCCACAACGGCGGCCACTAAATAATACACCCCCCCCCCCCCTTTTTCTACACTTTCATTCCCTCAGCAACTTCTTAGAAAATTATTTTGCAATAAAACACCGCCAAACACATTTGCATGTCATGTTCTTTTAAAGTGGCGTTATGAATCTGACAAAACCAAATTAAAACACAGGTTTATTTGAGCCGTGCTTCTTCCCCCCTCCTCTTCTTCTTCTTTTCGCGAGGACGGAAATGGATATGAAAATGAAAGGAAGTGGCGGCGTAGTAGCGGAGGGGAAATAAAGAGCTAATAATGTGATAAAACATCTCTCGGATTCAGCACTGAGTAATGACTCTGGAGCCGTGAGCAGAGCGGAACACTCTCACCAACGTTTACTATTTACGTCTCATATGGGTTTCTGCTTTTAGTGCTGCGCGTTCTTCGCTTCGGATCGGTCCAGTGATACTAAAGGATAATTACAAATAGTTTTTGTTTATTCTAATGATATTGGTAGATTGAAAAAAGTGGAACATATCAGATACAATCAGATTGTATCATACACAGCAGCTGTAGCGTCACTAGCTGTGAGAGTAAAGCTATGTATATGGAAGGGTTGCTCTCTTTTATAGTCGACTAACTGCTGTTTTCCCATCATATTCTCACATTAGAATTGCTCACTGGTAAAGGATGTGTTTTCATAACCAACTCTCACCACAAGATGGCAAGCTAATACAGTAAATAAGACACTGAAGCCTGCACATAGACAGCTGAGCATATGCCTCTACATACATTTAGAGCAGTCATTTCCCTACTCATTCAAATTCAACGTGTGATAATTTCACAGAAACACTGGAAAAATAGCCAAAAGGAGCCACTGTTAAACATCACTTATCTGCTCATGTCCATTACATTAACACTTTTTCATTCTATGTACAATAACATAAACCAAAATAAATAAAGTCTCCTCGTTCTGATGCTCCAAAAAGTGCCTCGCTCTCCCCAAGGGCACTTCCTGCCTTTGACTTCCCTGTAAAGAAACTTCCTGTAACGAGCTCCAGATTAGGGCCCCATATTTGATTTTCACTGTTCATTAACTAAGCCACCTGGAATGTTATTATTTAAGCACGGTGCTCCTTCTCCCCAAACAACTGCCACTGTGAACGGGGGGGGGAGAGAGATTTCCTGGCCAACTTTATAGATTTAGCATAACTTCCCCCTCGCAGTTTTTAATTTCCCATTCGGGCAGACGGCAGATGCACCTCACAGACACAGGAAAAAAAAGCTGCCTGGCATTCGTCTACGACATGAGCGCTTCTCGACACGTTTCCTTCAAACACTCGGCCCGTCGTACGGGTTGCTGCGGTGTGCATACATGACGGTGATAAAGATCCATCTCAGTAAATTGTCTCGTATATAGGGAACGGCAGTACATCTGCAATAAATGCCCATGTTGTCTGAAATCTCCTTAAACACAACGTGAAAGAGCAAGTGCACCCTCTCGTGGCGTGTTGCGATACGGCAGATGGAGACGGGGCGGTTGTCGGGGAGAGGATAGGACCTGGGAAAGGGAAACATATGGTGTGAGGACACACAGCTCCAGGATCCATCTACTGTTAATACATGTGTCATGCTTAACAGAATGGATAAATGGGTAGGAGGACGGAACAATGGCATACCACCGCACTCGGAGCATGTGTCGGAAGACCGCCTTGGGACGCACTGGACTATGTGTGTGTGTGTGTGTGTGTGTGTGTGAATAAGTGTGAGCACCTGGTCTCACCTGACATTAATAGCAGTCTGTGATACATCACACAAGAAGCTGGCTGTTTTTTTTTTGCAGTGCAGCACTGGCGGTGTGGCACATTTGTGCGTTTCTTACATATAAAGCTAAGACTAATGACTGGGAGACGCTGGTGCCTCTGTTTCAGCACTTCTATTTGGCGATGACCGTTCGGGTTCAGCCGGAATAGATTTTTCAAAGTCGATAGGTATTTTTTTTTAAAAGGGCCGAAAAGCTTCACTGAGCTGACATTTTGTGTTCAACTTCAAGCTTTTCTAAATGTCAATAGAAGATGTTGAAACTATGCACTTAAATGGTCAGTTCAACCAAATTCCCTTTTATTTGGATCTCCATGTTTTCAGAAATTGATAATCTTATGATGACATACACGATGCATATTATTTATTATTATTATTTATTTTAAATATTTTAATAAATTTTTCCAGACTTGCCTTTTCACCTGACATCTGGTCATATTTGTTGATGTTAAGTTTATTTAATAGTTCCACTCGTTTTTTATACCATGTTTTAACTGGGTGCTTGTATTTTGCTGTTCTTTTGATGTTTGTGATTGTTTTTTTCTTCTTCTTCTTTCTATGCTGTCTATGTGCAGCGCTTAGTGTTTGTGAGTGTTAACATGATAGAAGATGTAGAAAACCATCTCTTTGGTTGCACAGGTCACAACAGGGAGACACATGTGACTGGTGACCGTCTGGGTCATGAGTCGACATTGCTTCGTTTTGAACAAAACAGTTTGGAAGCTTTAATAAAGTAGAACTTAATTCTCACAGTGTTTTGTACAAAGTTTAAACTTAGATTTAATGATATTTCTTCACCTCACTTGAAGCAAACAATGACCACTTAGAGTAACTCATAATAACATTATAATGCCTTAGTACAGTGATTATAATGCATTGTAAAAAACATTATAATGTACTAGAACTATGGGAAATACAACACACTATGATCCTTATAAAAACCTATGTTGGTGAGTGACCAGCATAAAGTATTATGACACATTACCTTTAAGTCATTATAAAAATGCCTTATAATGTAAACCATTATGAATATGTATGAGTGCTTACCACTATAATTATACCGCTCTATGAGCAGATTATAATGCGCTATCAGTCTGTTTATAATGCATTATAGACACGGGCGTCATAGAAAGTGCTATAAGAGTGATGTTACATCTCACAGCATATCGGTCTCATCCAAAAAAAAAAAAGGATGGTCTGCCGTGGTCTCTGTCCATATGGACTTTAACGGAGTGCAGAGTGGAGCTCTGTGAACCCTCGGTGTGCCACTGAAGGTGGCTGTGGCTCCTTTGTTCGCTCTCCCAGGCATCCGGGCCCTTCGCTAGCAGAAAGTGTTGTTCTTGGCACGGCCCTGTCTCATTGTACGGCCCAGTATTTATAAATATGTAAATATGAGCGGCACCAGGCATAACACGGCCCGCTTGTATACACCGAGGAGGAGCGGCGAAGGAAGTGAGCACCCCCCCCCCCCCCCCCCTTCCAAAATTGTATTTTTAGATGGTTTTAATGAATACAGGATGTTTATAGTTACCATTCCCTGTGATTTGCACAAAAGACTAGAAAAATCCACATCCACCCTGCCACCCCTCCTCTGCACCCCCCCCCCCATCCCTCAAAGCACCACTAAAGAAGAAAAAGAAGAAGAAGAAGAAGGGGTGAGGGAGAGAGGAAAAAAAAGAGCAAATTTGTGGTGAGACGCAGCAGTATTGTTGTGCTCCCAGTCTGCTTACGACTCAGATCCCTATTAGACAAACATAGTGTGGTGTTAAGGTGCAACAAAGAGTGAGGGAAAGACTCCTGTGAGCGCAGGTGGAGAGAGAGAGAGAGAGAGAGAGAGAGAGAGAGAGAGAGAGAGAGGAGACGAGGCGTGTGGCGGGGAAAGGTTCCTCGCGAAAAAAGCAACTTCAAGGCAATAGCGCAATTTGTGTGTTATTTCTGTTTTTTTTTTAAGTTGCAAAAATAATACAAAAGCCGAATCAATATGTGCGAGGTGCGGGTAAAAAAGGTTACCTGTTTTCTGTTGTCTGTGATAATGTGTTTTCTTTTTCTTTTTCTTTTTGCGTGTGTCTGTGTGTGTGTGTGTGTGATCACTCCATGTCAACTTGTTTTCTTTTTATAAACTCCGTTTCGTTTCGCTGCGAACTCTCGGGTCTAGTAGGAGGTGACGCGTGTGACAGGATGGGAGGATTCAGAGGACCAAAAAAAAAGAAGAAGAAAGAAAGCGAGGAAAAAATGTAAAAAAAAGAAAAGAAGGATTGCAGTTGGAGGAAACACAATGAAGTGAATGTTAGTGGCCTCTTTCTATCTTTCGCTCTCTGTCTCCAAAACTATTTCTGAGGCTAAAAGATTGCCGGCTTGATAATACCTCCGCTGAGCAATTTAAGCCCAAACACTCTGATGCTACAATCTGTCTTCTTTGCCTGATAGCGCTTTTCTCCCCTCTCCTCTCCAAATTACTTTCTTTCATATCTAATTATATTTGCTAATGATCTTATAAGAGAATAATGGAATGTGCTTGATCTATTACCTTTTTTTTCAATACATAAATACAATGCGGGGGGAAATGACTATTGGAGACAGGAGGAAATGTTTTTTTCTTTTTCTAATGTTTTTGATGAGAGGGAAAATGAAGCTGAGAGCTGCAGGGTCATTAATGGGCGATGAACGCAGAGGTCATCTCTCACATTCTCTTTGACATTTCTCTCATCTGACGTGCTGAAACAATCACAACCTCATCCGCGCTCCCCGTCCTGCCCCCTTTCGCATCGCCTGTTTCTCGCTAATCTTCCAGCTATCCACCTCGAGTCTCTCTGATCTTTTTTAATGGAAACATCCAACTTTGTTAGGTTCCAATTCAGCGTCGCTTGTTTTGTGTTCTGAAGTTTTGCGTTAAACCTCAAACTTTCGAGGTTGAATCTTGAAGGCCACGATCAAAAGAAATATCACAGGATGTCGACGTCGCAGATATATTATATGCATATTCAGAACAGATCTTTTCTCACATTGATGGTTTGTTTAAAGTCAGTTCACTCATGGGGAGTATTGTAAAACCTGTTGTCTTCTGGAGGAGCTGTATCCAGTCTGAGAAAAGACAACCATGTCATGTCCCCCTGTCCATCAAAGCCCGAAATAGCAAGCTAGCCAGAGCCTAACCCCTGTAACACCGATTATCTCAACTATACACTACAGGTGTGTTGTACGATGGGCAGTGTGACATGTATTTGTTGGCTGGTGGCAGTCTGTGCATGTACTGTAGGTACTGTGTGTGCGTGCATGTGGACTGGAGACAGTCTGTGTATGTAATGTATGTGTGCAATATGTTGTTTTGTATTGTTTTAACAGCAGACACTGTATGTTTCCAAGACAAATGCCCTTTCGGACAATTAAGTCTATCTTATCCTATCTTATCGATCTGTCATGACAGAGTCCAAAATGGGGGAAGCTATCTTAGTTTGTTAGCTGCGTTGCACCATCCACCTTTATTCAACTTCCCCGGTCTGTGTCTAAACTGCTCTACGAAAGCAACACTCACTCCCCACTCGTCAAACGCAGACGTGTTTGTCAGTTTCAAGGATGCATAAAGAGAACTGAATACAGCGTTGGAGGCGCTGTATCCTATGTAAGTGTCTCATTGGCGCATGAAGCCAAAGAAAGTTTGACTTCCTGGGTATAAAAAAAAGCGGGGTCATCTGCATCCATGGAGGCCCATAGAGCTCAGGTCGGTCTTGGCTTGCTCACATGCACGGCAGTTCATTATGCCAAGGGAAATAACTTTGGATTCTGCTATTAGTATATTCTACAGCTTTTAGGACCTTATGATTTAGATAAGGGCTATTCAAGTGTTCATACTGGGAAGTTAATTTACATAAAAAAACACACATCTCTTTCCCAACGTAAGTCTATGGGGGGGGGGAAGTATTTTAGGACCTACTGGCATAATACTTCCATCTTAGATTCACCTAGTTTTTGGGTTTACTTTACGCAACAAAACTACTTGGTTAGGTTTCGGCAACAACAGTACTTACAAAAGTTACTCGTTATGTTTCACCTGTTTCTCAAGTCTCACAATGTTATGGAAGTACAAAAGTAAATGAAAAACCACGGTCTTGGTCATTAGTCACTTATGTGTAGTTTGCTCTGGAGGGTTTCTGGAGGGGACCAGACCAACCTTCTGCAGTAACACCTAAAAGGCTGGCAGTGTCCCTCCATAACTTTTTCAGAGTTCAGCTTCTGTACAGCTTTCGAAAAATCACACAAGAAAAATAGTGGCTCTAATTATCTTCCCCTATTCAAATGATGGCTTTCTGGTCTTCAACTTGCGCTTGCAAAATGTATTGGCCTTTTAGCTGAATAACTCTTCTGTCTCTCTGTTGCCAAACCCCTGTCCCGTCCTGTCCCTCCCTCGCCCCCTTCCTCTTAAGCCTCTTCTCTATCCTCCATTCTTCGCTGCTTTCTCTTCTCCCTGTTTTTTTGTTTTTTTCCTCCACAGGCCCGAGGACAAGCCAAGCCATGACAGGCACTCTAAACCCCCTGCATTAATGGAAGGAAATGGCATTCGATCCCTATTTGATCTCCTAATCATTTCAGCTGAAATGATAATTAGTGCCCTTCCAATCCTCCCACAGAGGAGGAGAAAGGGTTGGGTTGAGGGGAGGGGGGGGGGGGGGTAAATACATAAATAGAAAGAAATAAAATCCCTCTTGCTTTTTAGACCCCAAATGACATCTTTGTCACCAAGCCGGGCATGTTCATAACCAACAAGTGCTTTCCTCCGATGCAAATTTCCCATCCTTTGCACACAGAGGAGGGGATAGAACACACTGACGCACACACAGAGACACAGTGCCTGGCGACGGCTGTCTGTGATTCTTTTCAGCTGACATAATCCTGATTGATTCGTTCAGCAGATAAAAACTGGGTCCACTTCTGCCCTTTTTACTGGGGGGGCTGGAACATAATACCGCCTTTTATTCAGCAACAATGTAGCATAATGGCGTTGGAATGTGCAGGGGGGAAAAAGGCCACATCTTAAATGCTTGTGACACACTGTGCTTTGAAAAAAGCCTGTAGTCTAATGTAAGAGATAGAAAGAGCAGGAAAAAAAAGAAGAGAGAGAGAAAGAAATCATTAAACTGCCAGATTACCCATGTGCCCTGGTTCCATCACATTCAAATGAAGGCTGTTATTTTGGAGAACTTGTTTTCTTTCTCTCTTTAATTTTTTTTGTCTCTTCTGAGTGTGTGTATTCACAACTTTGTGTGTGTCTGCCATTCCAGATAACTCTGCGTTGCCTTCGTGTTCTCACAGGGAAATAAAGGATTTGAGCTCTCGAGTTCCCTAACCATCACGACCGTCCATCCTTCTCTGAAAAGGAAGCTTTTGTTCAGGAATAGGTGAGGTCATCTCATCGCACATTGATATTTCTTTTGTTTTTTTTTGTTTGGCGGGGGAAAGGTTTGTACTTACATGAACTAACATCCTTCCCTCATTCTCTGAGATACGGACAAAGGCTGAGAGGCCACTGGATGTTTGGATTAGCGCCCTCAGTCTCAGTTATTAGATTCTGTACCTCTTGTCTGTGTGTGTTGCTGCGGTTGGTGTTTCTTATCTTTCTATCTATTCTTATAATGTATACTTCCTCTCTTAACATCTGTGTTTAAAATAAAGAAAATAAAAACTCCAATCATCTATTGTTATTGTACTACTATTTATACTACTACTACAAATAAGGAGGAGGAAAAGAAAGTGATGATGAGGAAGAAGAAGAAAAAGCTGTGATGATTTATTTCATGTAATTGGAAGAATACCTCTATGGCTTGATAGAAAGAATGAATCCAGTGATGATAAGACAGTGATGTGCACAATGTTTAATCCAACAATAACCCCCCCCCCACACACACACACACACACACACATATATAAACTCTTTCCTGTATCTGGCCGTGCGAACTTCTTCTCCGCCGCTTGGTTTTCAAGTGCTGCAGCAGTAAACTACAAAACACAAGAGAGCAGACGGCCTTCCTGCGAGTCAATTGTATTAATTGTAGGCGCTAATCTGCAAGCCACGGCCCTCCCACAAGCGCGCGGCGTTATCCGTACCGGCGCGGTGGTGGTGACATATCTGGTTACTAATTCGGTGTGGCACGAAGCCAGATGGGAGATGGGAAGGAAGACGGAGTCTGTTAATCGGCCATTGAAATGTATCCCCCGAACCCATTCATTTGACTGCGAAAGAAGACGACGACGACGACGACGAAGAAGAAGAAGAAGAAGAAGAGGAGAGGATGCAAAAGGAGTGCAGCTGCACAGTATGGAGGATGTATGTACGGTAGATCACAGAGGGAGGAGAACACGAACTGGAGACGGCAGCAAATAGGGCAATATTATATAGGGCAATATGCATATATAGGGCAACGCTAAGTACGTTGCCCTGCTACAGTCTATAATACTCACTCATAAAGACGCACACAGGAAAGTAAAGAATATGAGTAATGAAGCGAAAATATCAGGCCCTTCATTAAATATGGATACTGGTGAGTCTTTCCTAAATCTCAACAATCAGTGGCTTCAGTGCAAAGGTTTGAAATATCGTCATTGGTTATAGGCCAAAACCCCAAAAGTGCAGAAAATAAAAGACAAGAGAGACGGAGAGAATAAAGATGCAGATCCTGAGATGGAAATAAACCAAGTCTCTACAGAGGCAGATTAAGAAGACAGACAGCAGAGTAACCCAGCTATCATAGTTATCATTCATAATCACGGAGAACCTGTCGCTGTTTCCCAGCGTTACTGTGACACGGGGGGGGGGGGGGGGGGCATTCTCCCAAGCTTTCAAATGTTGCAGGTAAATGAATGAGAGGAGTTAAGATTGTGAGGATGGAGAAGGTGGTTGGTCTTAGTCGGCAGACATGGAAGAGGAGGAACGGCTCTCTGTTCTCCATCATTCAAAGTATTCTAGCATTTAGAAGAAAAAAAAAGAATTAAAGGAGAAAAAAAGGAAGAAATAAAATAAAAGGCTTCATCTAAATAAGAACAGTCTACTGATTCAGTGTGTGCGGTCCCTAAATTCCCACGGGGCCCCAAACGTCCCATGTTTACCGTCTATCAACTGGTTGTACGTCATTTGATTAACTGTACACCCCTACAGTATGTGTCACAGTCTCTTTAAGTTGAAGGATTTTATCTAGCTTTATTTTTATGCTCACATTGGGCTTATTTCTAAAAACACATAGAAAACCTGGGACCAGGTGTTAATCCAGCAGAGAGATGGTTTCTTGGTCTCTTTGTGCTCTGTCATTGTAACATGACGGGGTATTCAGGGACGGTGTCCGACAATGGTTTTTGTAAATCTGGTGGTTCTCATACTGAACCTGTCTCTACTCCCTTTTGGAGGCCAAAAGAAGAAGAAGAAAAAGAAACATGCGTCCTTTGTATGAATCAATGCATTTCTATCAAACAATACTGAATGAATGTAGTTAGAACTGCCAGGGTTTTTAAATACAAAAAGACTCAAATTGTTCCCACTAAGTTAGTGAAGGTTGTAACTGAGCGATGTTTGGTTATTGTTCTTTTATGAGTCACAGTCTTTCAACTTTACATGCTCATGATGTGAGTGATGCTCCACAGCTACAAATAATATTATTTAAAATAAATACTATCCGCAATATCGATATATAATACTATACCCAATGTTGTATGTCATCAAATATATTTAAAATGTATGAAGGGGTAACTCGAGAGAAATATTCCGTACAGTTTGTTTCTTCTTTTCTTTTCCTGTTTGGCAGATACATGAAGGATGCAGACACTGAACAATAGTTTAGCATTGCTAAACCATTGCTGACCCACATATTTGTGTTTTTCATTTCTTTTTTCCCCCCTCCTAAATAACTCCCCATACACACTTTCACATCACCGCTTCAGTTTTTCCATGATGTAAAGAGAGAGAGAGAGAGAGAGAAAAGAGGCAGAGAAAGTGAGGAATAAAAAAGAAAAGAAGTGGAGCACCTGGCTTCTTTTTTAACATGGTTTCACAGGCTTTCCGTGGTCTCTGATGATTCAACAGTTGCTGCTACAAACATCTGCTGCCTGCTCTTAGCAGATCTCAATTAAGACTCACACAGCCGGGCACGCCATTCCTTATTTATGCTTAAGCTTGTTTTTTTGCTTTTTTCCCCCACCATGCCAAACGAGGGAAACAGGCCAAAAGGTCTGAGAAACTCCACTTAAAGAGGACATTACGAGGTGGGAAGATGTTGAGAGTTGTTGGCAAGAGATTTAAACATTTCTTTTTTTTTTTAAATGAGGCACTCTTGCCAACACTGGCAGCACTTTTAAGGAAATAAGAGCCAGCAAAAAAAAAAAAGAAAGAACAACAAACGTCGACAAGCAGCAGCCTAAAGCCCTCCCTCATTTGTCTTTTACCCTGTTTTTTTAAAAGGCACCCAAAAGAAAGAGACGAAGAAGAAGAAGGAGTGAGTGTTGATATGATTATGTAAATGTAAACAGGATTTCCTGCCGACTGGAAGCCGTTTTTCTCTCTGACCCGTTCTCCTTGCAAATCTTCCATTTAAGACATATTCCCCCGGGGAGGCCGCTCCGCCGTTACTTAACGGGATAATTATGATATACTAAACCTTTCCAAGATCAGCCCCCCCCCCAAACCCCTCCACTTCCTCCTCGTCTTTGCCTCTTCCCTGAATCTCTCTCTCTCTCTCTCTCTCTCTCTCTCTCTCTCCAGTTCTCTTTTTCTGTGTCTCTTGCTCTCTTGTCGTTTCCTCTCTGCCTTCCGTCTGTCCTCGACAGTCGTACTGATTTGTCTCCGAGCTGTCCGCGTAGCCATGAACGTACATTGGGTCCAACTGATTTCAACTGATTCATTTAAAAGTAATGCAATCCTCTTAGGATCAAAAGGAGAAAAAGAACATGTTTACAAAAGAAAGAAAGGTAAAAATAACAAATGTGCTGGAAAATAAATTGTCAAGATTATTTTTTCCATCTCGTTCTCTGAAGTTATGGTAAAGAATTCAGCTCAATAACATCAAAATGTCATGTCTTTTTTTAAAGCAACAACCTATCTCTATTTAAAGGTCTTGTCAATTATTAACTGTACTTTCTTATTATTATATATGATGCAATATAAAAAGTGTTATTAAACGTAACTCTGTTTAACAGTGAAAGAAAGGCCTCATTGAGATTAGAAATCTCAGCTCATTCTTAATAAAGTTCCACTGGAAACAAAGGGGATCGTCTCTCCCTCTTAGCAGATTGTTTCCTATCATGTATTCTGAGAATAAAATACTTTAAGACACAGTTAAAAACGATCCACAAGCAGCAGCTTGATTGTGTCTCATACAGTCATTGCGAGCTTATGCCATGAAATATTTCAACTGAATAATACACATTAAAGAAATGTTACAATTTCTAGTTAAAGGGGGAAAAAAGCAGGATGATGTCGTCCTGACTGAGTCTTAAGGCTGTTTGGGATTTAATGTGAATATTTGAAACGTGTTCCATTCAGCTGTGAAAGTCTTCTTCTCTAAATCCTCCATGTC